>CM076569.1:377715872-378315872 GCA_034641835.2 Pinus albicaulis | reverse complement strand
CCTCTTGGCCAAGGAATTGCGTTGAATCTAGGGGATTCAAACTACTGCTCACACATAGCAGCGAACCTCCTCTTCTTTGCTACTGAGCTCTTCGGCTGATCATATAAGCTCTAATACCATGTGAAAATTTCATCTATTGCAATAACTGAAAAATATTCTTGTAACTGTCAAGTTGATTATACAGTTTATTTGCTACAGCGAATATCGAATAAATTTGCTATTGCAATTTTCACAATAAATTACTGCGGAAAATAAAATGTTGGAAATAGAGAAATTCTAGCACACACATAGAAAACATTAACACAGTTATTTTTGGACAATTGTCCTCGAAAAAACCCAAAGTGGGAAAACTGGTGCAACATATGAGGGTTTTCTTCTTAATCTTCAACAACAAATCTGTGTACAAGAATTATGACAATTTAAACAGAGGAAAAATACCAAGAGAAATTTTGTGATAAATTTCTCACTCTCCACAGCGACACCCTGACCTCGAGATGGACCTTCTGCCCATCTACTGGTGCCTCTGCGTCACTCTCTGCGCTTTGACTACACAGAGTTCTAGTGGTCTGCTCTCTTTCCTCACATTGCCTCCTCCTGAATTCGATATGTACCTTATGGAATTTTGTTGGTACCCTCTGTCTCATCTGCTACTCACCCTTTGGCTCTATCTCCTCTACTGAATCTCAGCCACTGAGAAAATCAATCTGCCTGGGAAACTGAGTAACTGCACTTGTGTGTTCTCCATCTACCCATTGACTTATTCCTAAAATATTTTGTTGGAGTACCAACGACCAAGATTAAAACATAATTGATGGCCCAAAGTATTTTCCTGTCGATCTGTGTGAGTTTCTAGAACATTCACACCGTGACTTAATTAATTTTGATTAATTAATCATATTTCCTAAGTTTAGACTTAGGAAATATTAAAAAATGACTAATGAATCTAATTAAGTTGTCTCTAGGTGGAATTTCTAGAAACGATTTTTGGGTATTGGAGAATACGTGTATTCTAGCCTCTCCACCAAATATCGTGGCAGAACACATTCGATGCTACAAAAACTAACAGAGTTGTCTTTAGTGCAACTTTTTGGAGTTTCAGGTGCCGGAATCCGGTGAAAAAATTGAGGTAAAATCTTGATTTATGTTATTTAAACTGGTTTTTTGACTCTATATATGGATTCAGCACCCTAAAAAACCCCTAGGACACTTCGATTGTGCAAGGTTACCCATCAAAATTCTATTTTCAATGAATTCTGGCGAAATTTTAGAGAATTTAGACGGGAAAAAACCACCGTAAAAGCCTTAAAAACGTTGCACTATAGACTAATTGAAAACTAACACCTATTGCGTTGAGGCTTGTAGTTGTTTTGTATTTGCTATTAGCATTTCTACTACCTATGTAACACATTTTGATTTGATGACTAAATGAGAAAACTGCAGTTTGAAGTTTCTTGTCTTTCTCCTATTGGATCATTGATGAATTTGTCACAATTGTATTTGTATGCATAATGTTACTTTGTAAAACTTACAAATTTTTAATTTACAGTGTAGAATCTAGATCTATTTCTGAATTTGTATCTCGACACGTGAGTAGGTTGCAGACATTGTCACCAAGCCATTGCCCAAAGCAAAGTTCTTGTTCTTCAGAGACCAGCTTGGAGGGCAGGAGAATGTGTCCTTCCTTGAAAGGGAACGTTGTTGATTAAGAACACTGAGCATACGTTCTTCCCCCAGTGTTTTGACTAACCATGGACTTGGTGGCGGGGGGGGGGGGATGAGCAAAGGAGCTCCTAGGTGTGAAGGTACTCCTTAGAGCCAGGGACGTGGCTGAGTACATGCTCAAGTATGCATCCTACCGACAAGTCACCTTCATGTCATTATTGACCAAGGGCCATGTTGAGATGGTTGAGCTTATGTAGAGAAGTTTTCCGGTTTAATTGCATCCATTTTTGTTGATTTCCAAGATAATCATCGTAGAAGCCTCAAATCTATAATGGTTGAGCTTGTCGGGATTGCCACCCATCTGGCCAGTGGATGAGGAGACTTAGGTGTGTGTGATATTTACCAAGGTCGGATGCGATTGCCATGGACTTGGTTGTGGTAAATTGATCTCCCCTAAGTGTTGGATGCGGGTGTTCTACCACTTGATCGCTAAGGATCAAGTTGGGTGAGAATCAGTCAGTGGACATAGGGTGTGTACAATATTTACCAAGGTTATATATGACTTCCATGGACATGGTTGTGGTAAATCAATCTGCCCTATCATCGGTTGTGGATCAATCTTCTTCTATGGATCGAGACATCATTAAATCTATGTTGCAGCTGGAAGAATACCTCCTTGGCTGAGAAGGAGTGTTGAGATTGGATTGTGATGCTAGTTGCTTTCCTTATGATGAGACATGTACTTATGAGAGAGAATGAAAATACCTCCCTCGTCAAGAGGGAGTGTTGAAAATTGTAGCCATGGTTGGTAATTCCATCAATGAAAATAAAAGAAAGAAAAAGGGAAATTAAAGTTGAACTTATTACACCCATAAGTGTCAAGTTGGCTCCCCCCTTTGATCAAGTCGGTTGGGCCCCTTGGAGGCACCCATTTGACCCCATTTGACGTCTATATATATGTGAGACCATCTCCTCATTTGATCATTGAATTAGACCATCTCCTCATTAGATCATCGAATTGGCTCAAGGATTACTTCTGTTCTAATCGCAGAAAGAAGGTAGAAGAGGATGAAATTCAAGGGGAGAGGCTTGGAACTCATGGGATGACACTTTATTGGTCAGATCTTTCTTGATACTCTGTTTTGAGTGATGTACTTGATGAAAGGAATATTCTCTCACAGGGAGCTCTTATATGGGTTTTGCCCTAGCCTCAAGCCTAATTTCTATGTCTCTTGTATCTTTGTTGCACTGTTATCTTTACTGCTCTTTTGATGTGTTAATGGTTGATTTTTCTCCTTTATAACTGCTTAATGATAATGGTTAATGTATATGTAATTAATGCTAACTAATCATTGGAGTAGTATCTGTTGAAGAAAATAATTTCTAGTTTTGCCCTAGAAAATCAACATTGGCCTTCTCACTCCTTTATCTCAGCCCCTGAATTATTCTTGATGAAATATCCTTGCTGCAAACTTTTCTTCTTCTCTTCAGTTTTGACTCTTGAGTCTCTCACTCACACTTGAGAAAATCACTCTCCCAAGGATTCAATGTGTCTTCTCCCTCTTCCATAGGCTCCTTTTATAATTTCTTATTGAGCTAGATCTCAAACCCTGGATCTCTTAAATGATGGATGGCTAGGATCAAGTCCTAAGCCTCACTTGAGTTCAATGGTTGATATTAGATCTAGATCACATAAATAGAAACTTAGCTCAATAGTCAATATTAATTAATTAATTTAATTAATTTTTTTCTTAAGCTAGACTTAAGAAAGAAACCATAATAATCACTTACTACTCATAAGAAAGCACCAGAGGATTTTGGACATCTTCTGCATTCTTGACACCTAGCCTATACAAAAGCACCTATCCAAGCTATAATCATTAACGTAAACTGCAGCATTAAACTTTCTGTGAGGTTTTTCTTGATTATTAATCGATATAGTTGCACCATGCTTGTCAGAATCACCTGATTCTGAAGGTTTGGAGCGTTTTGGGTATGAACCAGTGCAATCAGCTTGTTTGGATCTCGAAAGAAAGAACATCAGGGTCTCTTTTTGGTATTATATTTAACTTATAATATTATTTTATGTCAATTTTGACATTTTATCATTATTTTTTGTCTTTTTTTTTTAAATCCAAATTATAACAATGGGAGCTACATTGGTATCCACCATTTGTTGATGGAATCAGAACCATTAGACTTTATATGTAGAAGATAGAAATGATGGTGTTTTTTGACATTTTGTCTACAACAGTGTTTTCAGCCTTTTAAAATATATGCAAAACAAGACTCTGTTTCCCTTCCCCTTGCACCCTTGAGTTAGGAATTGTGGGATTATGAGATTCAAATCTAGAAGGGGAATAGGTTGTTCAATGATAATGTTCGAAACTTTTAAGCTGTTTAATAGTGCCAATTGATTTAAACCATCAAATGATGACAATTGTTAAAGTCATTCACCAAAAAAAGACAAACTTCATATTCTTGGACTCTACTGAGTCGATGTTATAAGCCAGACTTCAGATTAGCTGCATACTCATTTGATTATAGCATGATCATTTTGAACTTTAAAGGCCATTGAAAGCCTCAATTTTTCCATATTTTCATGACACGAGACATGTCGACCCTCAAACCACAATAAGGTGACACATAAATGTCTATATATTTATTTTCTTCGAAGGAAAGCCTTATGGAGAAACCTTGCAGCACTTCCCTGCATTTTGTAGATGGTACCCAGTGTAAACCCGTTGGGATGAATTAAGGTGATTGACCTGGTAGAGACGCCAAGTGAGGCATGCAACAGACACAGCCAGTGTAAGTGGTTGACTGGAAAATGTCTCCATGAAGCTTAATGCATTTGACTATTTGAAATAACCCACACACACACACACACACATATATATATATTAAAATTTAAAAATTAATATATAGAATAAAGATGTATTTTTTGAACATTAAGAAAATATAACTACAAGCACATGGTGGTACACGTTTGCACATCAGTTTTGAATTTTTTTAACATTTTTTAGTGTCTCGATTGTAGGACATGTCAGAGCATGATGATATGTAGTTATTTGTAATATGATTTTTTTAAACTTTAGAAGTTACTTAGAGCTTTGATGTTTATGTATTTTGTTTCAGATATGTATCACATTTTGTACCATTTTGCTATATTCACTCTTGCAGGCTATATACATAAGCAAACTTTATACATATGGTGTCTAATGGTTTAGATTTACATTAATGTGTGTATTAAATTTTGCATATTTTATATATTTTTTTGGTTGACCAGTTCTTTAAACCTTGTTCAGCATATTCTAGTATGGTCCCAGTATGACCCTTCGCCAGTTCTATTAACTGTGATTCTGACCACTACGATTCCTTTATGTGTTTAATATCTAACACAATTTCTTACGAGTTGGGAGTTTTTGTCACTGGGTAAGATTTGTTTGATGAATACAGTAAACCATTTTAACCATACAATCTCATAAATGCAGGTAGCTAGAGTCTGTCCAAGTTGTGGGACCAACTGGGATTGCTCTGGATTGAACACTGAAGTACCTGATTTGAATCAAGCCATTCCTTCTCGAGATACTCTAAGGATACCACATATAGCAAAAAGGCAGAGAAGTTCTAGAGTTTTCCGGCGTTAAATTTCGCTTTTGTATTCATCCCAATAGACTGTAAACCATACATGGGGGATTTTGGTGGCCTTTCTGGTGAGGGCATGGGTCATACACTAGTTCAGTTTGATTTTTGGTGAAGAATGGCATGGAAAAGAATATTCCGCTTTTGAAATCACACTCGGTGGTCCATGATGGTATCGATATAATTTCACATATAAATCAGCTTAATTTGGTGGAGAATCGCATGCCACAGTTTATCCTTCTTTCATAATCGTTTGTGTTAATATCTTATATACAGTAGGGTTTGATAAACATGTATCTTCTTGCAGGATGACGAGTTCTTGGCATGGAACTCAATCCTAAGAAAATGCTAATCCCAGAAAAAATTGGCACCACAAAAAGGCTCCAGAAATCCATTAAAGATGCAAAATGCTAAGAAAACATATCGGACTGACATATGCCTGCAAAATAGAAGAAAATGAAGGCTAAAGTTATTAACGACAGGTTTCAGTTCCAGTTCCTGGTAATATTTCCCATATAAAACTTGAATATCCAACAAATTGCCCAAAATATTTGAAATGATTAATTTGAGCTGAAAGTAACCAGTGATATAGAAAATTTATGTTAAGGATCTTTCCAGAGCTTATGCGTTTTCTCGAGTTTAAAATACTTGTAAATTTATACCTTCAGAACAGTCCTTGTAACTTTTTTGTGAAAATGCATAGAAAAAATACATTGCCTTTTGTTATTGTCCACCAGTGAGGTCTTAGTGGGAATTCCATTGTAAGTAAGTCTGTTGCATCTATGGTATAGATGTATGGATTGTCATAGTTAAACATTTTTGTTGTTGTCCATCATTGAGGTATTAGTTGGATTTCCAAGCATTGTATGTAAGTTTGTAGTGGCTAGGGTATGTATATATAGAGAGAGAGCTTATTGGTCTTAACTGTGGACATCAGGAGAACATGGTTCCTTGGGATAATATCACTCATGGATTGTAAAACTCTTCTAAAGCTATGATTTTATTGTTTTGATGTCATGAATATGTTTAATGTGGCTATATACAAGCTAAATAGTTTCAGATACAAACTCTGGGAAGGCTAGTAACTTGCGTACTATCAAAGTATTTTTCTATCTAAAAATACATTTTTGTAAATAAGCATATGGTTATACATTATGTTGATGTATTTTGTAAGTCTCATTTCATTTGCTCGCAAGTTAGTTTGGGTTGATAACCTCTTACTATTATCAGAATAGGATGCCTTGGATTGCTAATCTACATGAATATGGCTCTATCGATACAACACCAGATAGTCCTAACAATAAATAAATTGACAAAAAAAAGATTTCTGTATATTTTGCCTACGCTATAAACATTAAGGACAGGGCCTTCAGCATCAGTTAATCCCCCTTTATTGGCATCCATCCTTGCTGATTCATTGCTGTACTGTTCCTTTTCTGCAAGGAAATCTTCGTATTTTGGAAGTTTCCACCAATGTCTCATGAAGCTTTTTCAAATGTCGACATGGACTCGATGCCTCCTTTTCTCAAGTTACAGTGGTTCCAAGATTATCTAACATCTCCATACAGGGTCTTTGAAAATATTTTCATCCTCATGTTGAAAAGATCTGCATCAGTCATTGTTCTCTGCCATAGTGGAGTAGCAATCCTCTTTAGCTGCAGCAGTCTTCATATAATATCTATAAAACTTAACTAGAATATAAGAACTCAATTTTAATGAAGCGAGTGTAAGAGATGATTAACTATAACATCAAGATCTTTTATAACAATGTGAATGTTTATATTCCAACATTAGTTCCCTTCAAGCAATGCTTGAATTTTGGGCCGAACATATGATATGACTCACGAGCTACATGACGAGTCATGAGAGCAACATACTTGTTAGATTTGTCAGGGAGGATGATGAATATGCTATTTTCACATGTTGCATCAGTGATTGTTCTCTCTCACAGTGAAGAAGCAGTTTCCTTCAGCAGTAGCAGTGTTCAGATCCTCATAGCACACTCAGCAGCAGCTGTGACGGTGAAACAATGTGGATGAATGTGCAGCCTAGTTTGCTTCTTGAAGTCACAACATTAAGAAAGAGGACGACGTTGAATCCTTTAGAAAGAAGATGATGATGTCCTCCATCTAAAACATGCCAATATCGTTTGCTAGGTCCCAAGACACTTGAGGCATGTGCAAAGACATATCACCACTTTCAAAATGGGTGCAGGGTGCATTCACACTCATGGGTGCATACTCTAATTTACTGCCAGTTTATTTAACTGAAAGCCTACATCTTTATATCCCTTTGGCTGGGTCGTTGTGTGAATTCCTTAGTCAATTAATTGATTGATGGATCATTGGTGTAAATATAGATACAACACTGCCACATATCTTCCATCTGTTGTGTGAAGTAGAACTTGTGCAAGAACAGATTTGGAGAGCCCCATTGAACACCAGTATGTCTATTAAAGCAAGTAGGAGAATAGTGTGAACCGAATAAGTAATAGAGCCATTTGTTTTTATTCTTGTTTGTGATTAGTAACAAAGAGCATTATTCATTTTTGTAGAGGATCCCTGTCAACATAATGGACAGGCCATAGGCCTATTGTTTACAAATTATAAGGTATTAGAGTAGGTTTTTCATAAACCTTGAAGCAACTACCATGGGAAAAATATTGATGAGGTGGAAACTGGAAGAGTCGAGAGACTTCAACAGGAAGATCCAAGAGGAAAGTTGATACTGGAGGTAGTAAGTAGAGGAATTGGAAAAAGAACTTGCCGAACACTAGGACACCAACCACCACTATGATGGTAGAATTAGGTTGGAGCAAGTTGCAACTCTTACAATTAGAGGATAAATTCACTCAATCATATAATTTGCAAGAATACAAGTTCACCAAAATGACTGGTCAGCTATGTTGGGATTTGATAGTGAAGGAAGCGGCCTTGAAGAAGCTACAAATAGCTATCTAAGAGACCAAGCAAGCTTCTTTTGTTGTCGTTGTGAAAGACAGCACCATGACAAAGTCAAGCAGAGAACTCACCTTCCATGATCCTTCCTCGATAGACCTTTGGAGACTTTGAAAAACATGCTAGAGGCATTGATTTCAAGCTCAGGATGCAAATGGGCTATGATGGTGAAGAGCTAAGTAGGGAAGGCTAAGGGATTGTGATTCATATTGTACGTCAATAAAGGCCTAAACATGAAGGTGAAATATTCAATGGACAAGAACCCAACACAAGTTAATTACAACCACTGTTGTCAAGGCAAGAGGAATAAAGAAAGAAGTCATACCCAATTAAAGAATTTTTTCAAGTATTTTCTTCAAATATTGATTTTCATACATTGTGGATGATTCTTTATGTGATGTGAATTTAGCTTCAAGATTAACAAAGTGAAGCACTAATTCACTCCCCCCCCCCTTGCTCAGTATTTCCAACACAAGTTTCCAAATGAGGGAATTGTCACATTCCTTTCGGACATTGTCAAGACATTGTTTCCTTTGCCTTTGGGCGTATTTTTTGTTCATTTTCCTTTTTTGCCAATTGCCTTTTTTGGTGATGAGCCTTTATAGAATTTTAACCCCCATTGTCATTAGGTAGGAGTTTTTTATTCTCGTTGACCACGTAAGTGTCAACTAGAAGATTGTCAAAGACCCCATATGCAGAGTACAATTTTTCATGGTTAGAGCAGTCAGAAATCCAGAACATCGTCTTCATCTTTCAACAAATTGTCAGAGTTATGTAATCCAAATTTTGCAACCCTACGGCCATTGTAAAAATGTTTTAGTATGATGAAATTGAGTTATGTTACACACCTAGGTAAGCTTATGATTTTTGCTAGAGAGTTTCACTCTAGGGAGTTTTTTTTCCCTTTGCTAATTATTTGTGTTTCCCAAACATCAAATAATTGGTTAAGCTTTTCTCTAAAACATACCCCAAAGCTAGAGTGGGGCTTGATGGTGAAGTCTTAAGTGAGTCCTAGCATATAGAGTCGACGTAAAATGTCATACTAGATCATGTTTAAAGTCTCGCAGAATTTATTCGGAATTTTAATAATTATTTTGATGTAAATATAAAATGTAAGGTCCATAGAAGTTGTAGGGGGTATGAGTAATCAAAATTAGACCTCAACACCTCAACTCTCTATTTAGACACATTTTGAGGGTTGAAAAATATCTATCCCCTCAATTTTTTATTTTTCACCAAAAAATGGCAAATAATTAGCCAGAAATTGGTTAGAATTTTAAAATGAGAGAAAATAATTTTTTTTCCAAGTGAAAAATAATTTGAAAAGGATGTGGACTTTCTCTAGGAGGAATCAAGGGAAAATTTAAGGAATCTCCATGAATCAAGCAAGGAAAATTCCTTAAAAAAATTGTTGGCCCAAGAATAATTAATTTCCAAGGAAAAAATGAATTTTTGGTCCAAGGAGGTTAGTTGAATGAGAAATTTTCGAGGAGAAAATTTGGAAAAAATATTATTTGGTCTGAGATCAAATTTGTTGGTCAATCCATTTCCATCATCAAGGGAAATCGAGCTCAATCAAGGGTTATGATTATTTTGGCATGGTTCAAGCTTTCAACTAGTCGTTTTCTTCTACGATCAAGTCAAATTTGTGCAATTCCTTGGACCTAGCCATTTTCACTTGGAAAAAGATCTAGACCTCTCATTTTTTCTATAAATTGAGCTCCAAGCTCCTCATTGTTACATCTTTGAACATTGTAATCGAGCCCTTGGCTAAGAGAGCTCCATATTTTCTTTGAATCATATAACTAAGTCTTTGGGCTTAATTCATGGTGGTGTTCCTCTTCTATCTTTTATGGTAAATTCTTTCCAAATTTTGTTCTTAATGCTGTACTGGTTTTAATCTAAATTATTGTTATTTCACTAGTTCGTTTGTGGATTTACTATTTGCACGGTATCTTGCATTAGTATTTGTGTTTAGAATATCATTCTAAATTAATCGATCTAGCAGGTATCTCTAGATCTTTTGTTTCATTATGTTATCTAACTCCTTGTGATCTAACAATTTTATCTTGAGTGTGTAGATGGTCTACACGTGCTATTAATTGTTATTTCCATTTGTTGTTGTAGATTTGTTGGTGTATAGTTATCTTGCATTGGTACTTGGATTTGGAGAAGTACTATAAACTTGAACATTCTAGTGGGTTTTCAGTTGAACCCCTAGAACTTCCTTTCATTGTATTATCCAATTCCATTTGGATCTAACAATCATTTTTCAAAAGTGTAGAAAATTGTCTAGTGATTCAGATCTTGGGCATTAGGGGATGTTTTTGGTTGAACCAACCAACTCCCCAGACATAGAAGTGGAAGAGTCTATTTTAGTTGATGTCAAAAACTTATCTAACTAAATTTTATAAGGGTTTCTTGGCTATTGCTCGTAAAAAAATTGTTTATCTTCCTATTTCTCTAGACTATTGTGCTTTATCGAATAGATTAGCTACTTTACGAGCTTATTATTTGCTAATCAAGGAACAGAGTTGTACTGTTATTCCTTTGATTGAGCCGTTGTAAATTTGTAAATAAATTTTGTATATAGATCTAACCCTCTATATAATTTTGTTTATTTTGTATATATTTTTGGGATCTTTTCTCTTATTGTTTTCTTTGCATATCTGAAGACTAGAGTAAGGGTTTGGTTTGGGAATTTGCAGGTGGATTGGATTGAATATCAAAGGAAAATCGAAAAAATTTGAGGCCAAAACCCCTTCTCTCGTAAATGGCTAAGGTTTCTAGCACATCAAATTTTCTTGAAGTCGTCTGCCATTTTTGGAGTTGATTTCGCTAGGCTACCAGCAAAGGGACTCTCATTTTTCCGCCTAAAGCAAGATTTCTTCAAGGGTTTTCATTAAACAAATTCCATAAAAAAAATTTCTCAAAATCGAATTGAAATAAGTCTTACTTGGAGGTTTCAACGTTTTTTAGATCTAAATAATTTTTTTGGTGAGAAATCATTTCTTTTTGTTATGTGGCTTTTTAAAAAAAAATTGAAATTCTTTTGAAGGAGCCACAAGCATTTTTGGCCTTTATTTCCTTGACCGAGAGCTCATAAGAGGCCTGATATTTCTCTTGGTGCAAAATCACTTAACCTTTGGACGCCTTGCATAAGAAATCGATTTCTTTTTTTGTGGTCGTTTTCTCTTTTAGGGCTAAATTGAAATCAGGGAGGTCGTGTACATTTTTTGAAACTCGGAAATATGAAAAATAATTAGTGAAAACCTTCTGGGCATTTTTCTCTTCAGCCGCAGGCATATCCCTTGCGTTGGTGCGAAAATCTTGGATGTTACCTATAATAAAAGTGAAATTCCTCGGGGGTTTCATCAAAACTTTAAATTTTGAAGTTCGATTGGGAGAAATAGGAGAGCATAGGAGAGGCTTTTCCGAGTTCATGTGTTGGAGTTCTTTCTCCTTCGTCGTGAGCATAGGAGAGGCTTTTCCGTTTCTTCCTGCGTTGTCTGCATTTTCTGACATCACATCGAAGTGCGAATTTCTTCAGAAGCCATTTGCAATATTTTTTAAGTCGAAATTATTACAGTGGAAACTGTAAGCAATTCCATTATTAAATTTTGATCGAAAACCCTCCAGAAGGATTATCGATTAAGCTTGAAATTTAAAACTTAATTTTGGGAATTCATTTCCTTTTCTTAGAGAAATATTCTCATTTTAATTTTGGTAAAACCATTATGAATCATTTTTCTCATTTACTCGTTAAGGAGAGGATATTAAAATTTCATTTGTAAACCATCCTTAAAAGTTTTAAAATCCTAAACCTTGTTTAAAAGTTTTTAGATCCTCTTTTTATGTCTAAGAGGGTTTTTCCTTTGTAATTTTAATAATAATAAGAATTTTCTCTTTTGAGGGAACTTGGATTTATTCCCATAGTATCCCACCTCTTTATCTAAAACGGGAGGATTTATGGGGGGTGGTGATGATTATTTAGATTAGTTTCATTTATGTTGCATTTCAGCTTTAATTTCTTGAATTTGTCATTGTTAGATTTAGATGTTACTTGCTAAAAGGGAGGATTTCTTGGGGGTGGTGATTGACTTTTTAGATTAGTTTCATTTCTGTTGCATTTCAACTTTAATCTCTTGAATTTGCCATTGTTAGGTGTAGATGTTACTTGCTAATTACTTGATCTAATTGTTATTGTGATCTCTATTGCTACTTGATCTAATTTGCATTTGAGTAATTCTTGTCTTTATCTTACTTGTATCTTAGATCTAAAATAATTTTTCTAATTTTTTATTTCTCTAATTAGGTCTAATTAGAAATCTCATTTGTTATCATATACTTGTGCTTCACTGTCTAATTCTCACTTGTTCTATTTGTCATAACACATTATATGTGAAGAAACATTTTTAAAACACACTTTCTATCAAGGCACTTGAGTTGTTGCTCTAATATTTTCATGTAATTTTCATTCCTTCATTTGTCTTGTTTCATTGAGCAATTTTAACTTCCTTCATGGATCTTGTGATTTTGGGCTTAAAGTGTTAATCACAATCTTAATCATAAGTGGATTTGGTATCTTGATACATCTTAAGCATTTCCTCTTTTGAAGCATCTTGTTATAATTGTGTCTCATTGGAGCATTCTATTGACATTTTGCATCTCATTTGCATATTAGATCTAGGCTTACATTTCTAAGATTTACCTCAAAGCATAAGCTTGGCTGATAGAAATTTTAGTACCAACTTCCTCAAGTGTCCATCAATTCAATAAGTATGAGTTTGGAGAAAATGTTCAAACTCGTGACCTTGCAGTTCTCTTATGGTCTAGCCCTTTGTTACACAACAATTTGTCACCGTCCCTGCAATTCCCCATCCCGCGCATTGGAGGGCTCATTCCGTGACCTGTGAGCAGTGACATAGCTTGAAAACACTTTCATGGCATTCCCCTGATCATGTACTTTCATTGCCCTGAAGACAACTCCTTGTGAAAAACCCTAAAAATAACTCTTTTTGTATTGGCGCGGGTATCCAGTTCAGCCCTCGCGCCAAGGGGGCAAATCCTCCAAAGAGGGCGCGCCAATTGGCGCTCTGTCTCAGAGTCGCACTCGCGCCAGAGATTTTAAGGAGTGTTTTTTAAAAATAAATGGCGGAAGTTTCTTCCTAACCAATCCATAAAGTGGTATCTAATTTGAGTTGGGAGGTTTGGCTCCGAATTTCCATGTAGAGGAAGTGGTTTGCTACCTCTCATGGAAGCTTCCTTGAGGATAGGGCCAATCCCATGATTATAGGGATCCCAACTCCCCTTCCTCCATCTATAAAAGCTTGCTCATCTCCTTTGCAAGCTAGTTCCCAAGAGCCATCAGAGCCTTATGCTGCAAGAGCCTTGATTCATTCCCTTAAGGCCAAATCCAAGCAAGGAGATTATTGTTGAGACATCCGAAGAGAGAGGTTTGTCCCATCCCCGACAGGATTTTTCGAGACGTGTTTCGCTGGCGACCCTCCGAAGGAGAATTCAGCGTCAGGGCTATGGTTGTATTCTTCTTTGATTGATTAATGATAAGCGACTATTGGTTATGGTTCCACTCTTGTTGTTGATTATGATGATGAGTTATGTCTTCTCTGACTGACATATAGTTGCATATACTGGATTTTACGCTTGTGTTTGTTTGTTTCTTGCGTGTGCAGGTGTCCGATCACGAAGATCGTGAAAATCGTGATCTCCCGGAGCTAAGGAACGGGAGTGCTACTTTCTTTACAAGCGACAGCGTTGGATTCAAGGTAAGCTTTCTTCGCAAGTTGGTTTATTGCAATTAGGAACTTGCGCCATTGCGTGTTTTGATTGTTGCTAGACCTATTATGGGCTAGTAGGGATCGCCTCTGTCCGCAGAGGGGATTTACCTCTTCAACAAATTGGATGATAAACCGGATCAGTCGCAGTCGCCGTCAGAAGTTTGCACACAAATGGACCACTGTTGCATTCCAATGAGGTAAATAGTAAAAGTAATTTTGTTTTTACCATTTGAGACTTATTTATAACTTTTTGAAATCTAATTAGGTTTTAAAAGTCATTTTTTATTAATATTTTAATATATTTTTGTCAAAAATGGATTTTACACTTGCCTTTATGTGCAGCAACAGGTTTTTACATGACTTAAACGATGACACGAGTTGTATTTTATACTTATTTCGGACTCGGTAAATACACGAAAAAGTCGTTTTGGAGTCATCTTTCATCTCTTTTCTGACTCTCTAAACATGAAAATATTTCCGAGGCCCTTGTCGTTTCGATCTCGTTAAAAGTGGCCACGAAACGACATCTACCCAGTATACATTTACCCCTTTTTCGGGCTGGGATAGATTATTTACGAAAAAGGAATACCCTCGCCTATCGCGACTAGGAGGTTTTTTCAGACAAAGTTTTCTACCTTTTCGGGTCTGAGAAACTATTTACGAAAAGGGACCATTGGAGTTTACTTTTCCGCTGTCTTTTCAAACTCTCTAAATATGAAAAGACGCCGATTTATTCCTTTTCAGACTCGTTAAACCCTAATGACATTGGATTCATTCATAATGACGGTATCCGAGTTCCTCCTTCCTAGGGCTCGTTAAATGTACTAGGATGGACTTATACAACAAGCATATGGTACCCTCTTCAAGCTTGTGTAAAAATAAAGAGGTACTCGCCAGAAATGGTGGGGAAAATGGAACCAATATCATTGTCGTGTCGGCGGTATGTCGCTCTTGAACATGGCACTTGTACACGTTCGTGTCGGGTTGAGGACATTGCATCTCGTTTTTTCACTTGCCTCCGTGGGTTTGGGTGATCCCTTTTGACCTCTCATCTACTCGTTGCCTCGTCATCATGACCTCCGATCTGTTGATGTCAAATACTACCAAATCCACTGTCGTGTTGTTTATATGTTCAAGAGAAGTTGACCTCTGCAAGTACCAACCTTCCTCTGATTCTCATCTGATCATGATTCACAAAGACATTATGTTCCTTTGTCTCGCGTCGATGATGTGGGAAACACTATGGCCCACCTTCGATCAAGGTCACTTCCTGTCGACTTCAGCTCATTATCCAGGAAGATGATCTAGAGACTCCCTTCTGGTACCTTGGAGCTTGCATGCCTTAATGGTAGGTTCTTCGCGTTCGACGAAAGGTTTTCATCATTGGCCTCCGATCGAGCAAGGAGATTATTGTCGAGACATCCGAAGAGAGAGGCTTGTCCCGTCCCCAACAAGCTTTTTCGAGACGTGTTCCGCTAGCGACCCTCCGAAGGAGAATTCAGCGTCAGAGCTAGGTTGTATCCTCCTTTGATTGATTAATGATAAACGACTGTTGGTTATGGTTCCACTTCTGTTGTTGATTATGATGATGAGTTATGTCTTCTCTGACTGACATATAGTTGCATATACTGGATTTTACGCTTGTGTTTGTTTGTTTCTTGCATGTGCAGGTGTCCGATCACGAAGATCGTGAGGATCGTGATCTGCTGGAGCTAAGGAACGAGAGTGCTACTTTCTTTACAAGCGACAACGTTGGATTCAAGGTAAGCCTTCTTCGCAAGTTGGTTTATTGCAATTAGGAACTTGCGACATTGCGTGTTTTGATTGTTGCTAGACCTATTCTGGGCTAGTAGGGATCGCCTCTGTCCGCAGAGGGGATTTACCTCTTCAACACCCTTGTAGGAACAAAGGCATGTGGGTTGTCAATGAGCATAAGTGGGTATTATTAATGACGAATTGAGTGTCTCCTCGGCCTATCCTTCTTGCAGTTCACCATAGTACTTACCAAGTTTTGAGGAATCGAGGGGAGCTTCACCATAGATTAGACATATAATTAAAATCAACCAAGATTCTTGCATCACACATAGTCTAGTCTTGCATTCATTCATTTAACATTGTCATATTTTGCATTTCAATTGGTTATTGTAATTGGAACTATGGGCTAATCATTTACTTTCAAGTTTTACTTTATATCCTTGTACTTGTCAATTTCATGCTTATTGTTTTTTGAGTATTATATCACCATTGAGCATCTTTTACTTGAAGTACAAGCTTTCTTTTCATGCAAGTTGTGTTTTGAATCTTGTTGCTGATATTTCTAGTTGCATATAATCTTTTGATCTCTTGTACTAACAGTTGTCTTGCAGCATTGACAATCTTGTAACTTGAAAGATCATTTTTATTTTGCAAGTCTCATAATTTATCTTTGAGCATTATTTATAAGGCACTGGTCTCCCATCTTTATATATTGTTGAATTCCCATTGATTTAATCGAAATTATATCATTAATATATGCTCAATAATGATCATATTTACTAATTAATCCTTAATTCAAGTTATATTGAGAGGTAATTATCTTGCCCTTTATCTCCCAGAACTTGTTGTTTCAACAAGTTTTCCTTCACTAATCATCTTTAGGGACTACCCCTCATAGCTTTCTCCTAAGAGAGATTAAACGAAGAGAGTTAGGAATAGGTGGCAACCCCTTCTCTGAGTGTTGCGCCTTAAAGACTATACCTTGTAGGGTTGAAAACTTTTCCCACGCTTAGGTGCACATCTTAAGCAACAACAATTCCCAATCCTCCATATGACTTGAAAGTCGTAACAATGGACCAATTGACCAAACGATATGTCTTGGAAATGGATTTCACCCTTACCAAAGAAATTTTATTAGTTAATGTACTAACAGATTCTTAACATTGGGCAAATCAAGGGTAAAAAATTGGAAGAATTGTAACTTCACAATGAAAAATGTGGCCCAAAAAACATTAAAAAACACCTCAAAAACAAACAAACAAAAAATTGTTGATGCATCAATTTCTCTCTTTTTGGTTGGGTTAAAATTCAAAAAAAAAAAGACAATGATATTAAAAGCCATTTTTTTTAGCAACGACATTAAAAACAAAAATTTGTTGCAATAAACATGAAAAAACACCCCCAAAACAAAAAATGTTGATGTTGCATCAACACTTTTTTGGGGTGTTAAAATTTCCAAAAAAAAATTAACAATAACATTGAAAACTAAAAAAATGGTTCATTAAACATGAAAAACACCCAAATATCAAAAAGTATTGATAGTGCATCAACGCTTTCATTTATTTTTGTTAAACTTTCAACATTTTTTAACAATGGAAGTAAAAATAAAATATCATGATTCCGAAAAACTTTAAAATTCCAATAGTTTTCAACAATAGCGTTAAAGATAAAATATCACAACTCCAAAAAATATAAAAGATTCAACAATTTTCAACCATGGCATTAAAGATAAATATCATGACTATGAAAAACCTTAAATTTTTTACATTTTTCAACCATAACGTTATAAAAAAAAATATCCCGATTTCAAAAATCTTTAAAATTTTGACATTTATTAGTAATCGAATTAAAACCAAATAATATGAGTATAAAAAACATTAAATTTTCAACATATTTCAAGTATAGCATTATAGATAAAATATCATCACTAAAAAAACCTTGAAAATGAAAACTTAATGGGTCATTATACCAAGGGTTTTTTATTTTTTGGTTAATCTCTCTAAATCTTAGCTTAAAACAACTTGACACATTACAATATAAACTTAAAAATTAACCATCAAATTGACATGTAATGGGGTGGACTTGACCCACTGCAATGAAAACTTTAAAATCAACTATCAAATTAACGCACAGTGGAGGCGAACTTGATCCATTATAACAAAAACTCGAAAATAAACTATAAAATTGACACATAGTAGCATTAGATTGCTATTGGAGCATCAACACAACCCTTTCAATCAAGAAAAAAGAAATAAATGAATAATTTTCTAGTGATTATTATTTTATGTGTATTGATGTATTAACTAACGATACATAAATATATAAAAAATTCGTAACTTGAATTTGTAGATACCATTTGCATGTTACCACATTTATTGTGCCCTTTGTTCTGAAACCCTAGTCGCGCCCTCTACTCTGACTTCAACCCTCGATGGTGTCCTCAAAAGTAGCTCCTCTCCCTCCACCTCCTGACGATGTCGTAGCGTTTAAGGAAATGTTGGACGCCCTCTCCAAGCATCCTAAAAGCAAAGAATCTCAATCCAAGTTTGTTAAAAAGGTTGTCTCGATCCCCTTGGTGGATTTTCCAGAAAGGGCCAAGAGAACGACCCTGGCATTCGATGAATAAGCTCTTATTGGCAAGTTTACAGGGATGTGGTCATCCCCTCGTTCCATGGACTTTTGGATTGATCAAACATGGAAACCGAAGATGAAAGGAAATATTAGATTATACTCATGTGGAAACGGCTTTTTCACCTTCTTATTTGAATTGAAGGAGGATAGGGATGTTATTTTCTGGAATGGGCGATATTTCTTTGGATCCCGAGGGATGTCCCTGAATCAATGGACGTTGTATTTTAAACCAGATGAAGACATTCCCACAATGATTCATGTCTGGATAAAATTACCTCAACTCCCACTGCCCTGTTGGAGTGATAATTGTTTCAGAGCTACTGGAAACTGGGTTTGGCAATATTTGGATTGAGCGGAACCCAAAGGATCGCAGTTTGCTTATGCAAAGATATATGTGGAGGTAGATTTAGAAAAGGGGTTGCCCTTATAGATCAATCTCACATTAGGGGGATGGACTCATTGCCAAACCCTAGACTATTGAGAAAATCCCCTTGAAGTGTCAATATTGCTATGAATATGGTCACTTTGGTAGGGATTGCAAGAAGGCGCCAAGTAAAGAAACTACCCCAACAATGGAACAAGGAGGCCAATGGCAAACGCAGAAAAGAGGGGGAAATATAAACAAAAATAACACGAATAATCAACAAATGGGAAAAAACAAGGGAAGAACAACGATGAAGCATCCACCTCTGTTTAATGCTATGCAAAACCCTCAAAATGATCAAGACCTAAATAATCTAGAGCATGAAGAGGGAGATCCAAATGAGGAAGAAATGATAGAGGGTTTTGAATGATAAATAAACGAGGAAGAAGGAGATCCGAACCCGAGAACATATCCACCTTAATCGACTCTAATCCATGAGACAACTCAACCTGCCCTCTCAACCCCTCAATCGGGGATTACGGTTGGGAATGCTCTGACCACTAAAGTTACCACAAGAAATATGTATCAAGATTAGAAATGGTCGTTTGACAGTAGCAGTCATAGAAAATGAAAATTCCCATAAGAATATATGGCGAACTTCCAAGAAAGTGATATGGGAGAGAGAAGTGGAACAAAATAAAAAAAATGGGGAATCAACCTATAATCTCTGAAATTCTAAAGATGAAAGGCACTAAAGGAACGAAAAATCCAGAAAAAATAGGAGTTTCTTCTCAACCCCCCCTTCCCCCCTCCCCAACCCAACAAATGATAGTTTTGTCTCGGAATATAAGGGCATTGGGTAACTTGCAAAAAACCCAAGTAATTAGAGATCTAGTGAGGCAGGAATATCCATGGATTTTATTGCTCCGGGAGACAAAGCTTGAAGGAAAGGCATTGAAAAAAGAAACACAAAGTTTTTGGAGGCAAAGAAAAGGGCTAGCGTAAGACTTGTGAGGTGCTTCAGGAGGTTTGGGTATGTATTAGTCTAGTATTCATTCAATTTAATAGATAGTTAAAAAACACGGTATTGGATAGCAGTGATTCTTGAAAGAAATGACACAAGAGAGTGTATTCCAGTCATCAACGTTTATGTTCCAGCTTTATATGGAGAAAAATTTAAGTTCTAGGACTCCTTCAATTCCATACATGTGTGGCATTCCAACTGCATAATGGGCGGTGACTTCAACAATATCTTGAGAGCCGAAGAAAAGCGAGGAGGATGCCCAGTTCGTGACCCCTTTAGGGAAAGGATGGAAGATATTATCATTGATTGGGATCTATTGGATATCCCTCTCAAGGTTGGGAAATTTACTTGGTCAAATCGAAGGTTTGGATCGGATCATATTGCAGCCTGACTAGATAGATTCCTTTTACACAACAGTTGGCTCCTCAAAGGCCTCGAATGCTATTATGATATTAAAGTGCAAGGGGATTCTGATCATCACCCCATCTCCTTAACTATATAGAGCACCTAGGATCTGGGCCCAATCCCATTCTAATACAATCCAATATGGTTACAGCGGGAGGGAGTAGATGATATGATCAGGTCTGCATGGACGATCTCGGTGACAGGGTCCCCTACATTTGTATGGGAGGAAAAACTAAAGGTTGTTCAACATGAATTGAGTACGTGCTTAAAAAGGAAATTCCAACTGACCGCATGGATCTAGTCAAGAAGATGGAGCAACATTTGTCACTGATTGAAAATAACATAGAGGATTCGTGACATTTTGAATGAGAAAAGGAGCTCACCAAACAAATCTTTGCAACCAACAGACAAGAAGAAGAAATTTTGTGCCTGAAATCAAGAAGTCTCTAGTTGCAAGTCGAGGATCAAACACCACATTCTTCCACAAGCAAGGCAAGGCGAGAGAGATAAGGAACATGGTTAAAGAAATTGTCCCTGGGGGCAAGGAAAAGATCACAACATTTGAAGAAATAAAACACGAAGCCCTTCATCACTTCCAACTGCTCTACAATGAAGACAAAACAATTGATGTGGCCTAGGCACAAGAGTTTCTACAATGTGTCTTATCAATAGTGTCGATTGAAGGGAATTCAGAGCTAATGAAATATATTGGAGAAGAGGAGGTGTTGGAGGAAATATGGAGCCTTGATCTGAATAAGGCCCCTAGGCTTGATGGATTCACAATAAGTCTCTTCAAAACTCTTTGGATCTTAATTAAAAAATACCTTTGTGTGTTGAACAACACTAGGCAAAAAGACAAAATTGGTGGAGCCACAAACTCATCTTTCTTGGCCTTAATACCAAAAGACGCAAATCCCCGAAACTTTTCAAGATTTATGTTCATCTCATTATGCAATGTTGCATATAAAATATTGACAAAAATAATAGCTTCCATACTCAAAAAATTTCTTCCTCGGATCATTTTGAAAACCAGAGGAGGTTCATGCAGCAAAGGAATATTATGGATAATATTATACTTGTGCAGGAAGTGACTCACTCAAGCAAGGAAGTGGGTGAACCCAGAATGGTGATCAAACTTGATATGGCTAACACATTCGACTGGGTAAGGCGTTCCTTTCTCTTCCTCATGCTTGAGAATCTGGGATTTAGTAAAAAAATTATTCGATAAATAAAACCTTGTATTGGCTCCCCTTGGATTGCGTCATTGATTAATGGTTGGCCAACCTAGTTTTTCAAAACCTCTAGAGGGCTAAGGCAAGGATGCCTATTGTCCCCTCTCCTATACATTTTGATGGCTTAAAGTATAAGAAAAAACTTGGAGAAAACAAGGCTAGAAGGGAAACTAGTCGAGCTCTTTATAGCAAGGAACACCAAAGGAGTGAATCACTC
Organism: Pinus albicaulis; assembly: GCA_034641835.2. NCBI lineage: Eukaryota > Viridiplantae > Streptophyta > Pinopsida > Pinales > Pinaceae > Pinus > Pinus albicaulis. The sequence goes on along the minus strand of CM076569.1, from coordinate 378,294,182 downwards.
CCAATATGATGATGATACCTCACTGTTAGGGGCGGAATAAAAAATTATTGTTTGGAGATTTAAGAAAATCCTCGACACTAACCTTGATCTGTCGAGCAAATTAGTCAATAAAAATAAAAGTCAAATATACGGTTGGAATTGTGAAGAAGCAATTTTGACAGAGATCTCCAGGATCATTAGAGAACTTTTGAGGTCTAAAATGGGCCTCCTAAAAAATGTACAATCAAAATAAACTTTATAAGAACCGATAGGATTCAAGATGATGATATCAACCATGGGGGATGATTCACCATTTTTTGGGTAAAAAGGTAAAAATATTATAAAATAATAAAATAACAAAACTACTTTTTCAACTTGTATTTTCAACTAATCTCTCCAAGGTTTTACTCAAATTTCAAGCGGGAGTACTCGTTCTATGCAAAATTTAATTCCTCATCCAAGGAGTATCCATGTTGCATACTTTCGATGGACCTTGCTACACGAAAAATGAGAAATACATGAAAAAACATGATTGCAATCACATTTTTCATGTATTTCTCATTTTCGTGTAATAGGGTCTATCGAAAGTATGCAACATGGGTACTCCTTGGATGAGGAATCAAATTATACATCCAAAAAATATTCCCTCTCGAAATTTGAGTAAATGCATAGGGAGATAAGCTAAAAATACGAGTTGAAAAAATAGTTTTTTTTCCCTCTAAAATTCGATGATTTATTATTGCCACTATTGTTTTATAATTTCCGTAGGAGGTCCATTTTAGACCTCAAAATTCCCCTAATGCTTGAAATTTCCTATAGTGCCTAATTGGAAAGCCTTCAAATATCCAGGCATTCCAATCTCCTTGGATGTATCAATTAGGTAAGAAGATTGGGAGGAGGTAATAAAAAAGATTTAAAAGTGTTTCCAGACATGGGGAATTCAATGGTTAAATGTGGCGGGGAAAACATTCTTTGATCAAATCGATGTTGTCTTCCCTTCATGTGTACCTGGGATAGGGATTATTAGCGCCAAAGGGTGTGATCCGACAAATCAATGGGCTGCTAAGGAAATTTATTTTGCGGGGAGGAAGGAATAATGAATCTAAATTCCATCTCATCAGTTGGAACATAGTTCTTCTCTCCAGAGCAATGGGGGGTCTCTTTATTAAAGAGACGAAGATGATTAATCTGGCGCTAGGGGCCAAAATAGTGTGGAGACTACTGGAAAACACCAAGGAATGGGGGAAATTTTCCTTCATCAGAAAATATTTCCACAAAAGTCAGATTTTCAGGTTAGAGTGTTGAAATATGTAACTAGGTCCAGTCTCCATAATGGCATGTAATCATGATTTTATATATTTAATGTAAAGAGAAAAATAAAAATAAAATTTTCTTTTTGATGCATGGGTTTTATGCTCAAGGGAAATTTATTTTTAGGTCAAGCACCCATTGAGTGTTTTTAGGGCTTGTTATTTAGTCTACAAGTCAATTGAGTCATTGTCATGTATTGAAGACCCATTTGGGCATGTTACATATTGTGAAGAAAAATTTATTTGAGTTAAAATAGAGTTCTAATACCCTCCAAGACCTTGTCATTGTGCAAAGATCAAGTCAACGTGCACAAATGGACAATTCAGCCTAAAAGGAGCAATTTGACCTAGTGGAAGACTTATATATAAGGGAGACTTCGACCTCACTTAGGATACTCACTCACTCACACAAGTTCGATCACAAGAGAGAGAAAGGTGCAAAGAAAGGAAGGACGAAGGAAGAAGAAAAGATGAACGAGAACTTTGGGTTGTTTTTGGGCTACTTCTCTCCACACATACGAAGGAACTAGGTCAACTGTTGCAGCAGAAAAGTCTGATTTGCAGAAGTCGAGTTAGGGAACCAAGAAGCACACTTTGCAAGTTGAATTCTCTAGGAGAGAGAATCAACTCAATCGAAGAAGAAATGAGGAAGGATCAACCATAATTTTTCTCTCGTGCAAGATCTAGGGTTTCTGCAAAAGAATTTGTTGGGAGGTCGAAATTGCAGAAGAATCTGCAAGGAGGTTGAAGTTGCAAAAGAATTTGTTGGGAGGTCAAATTTGTAGAAGAATATGTTGGGGGGTCAAAGTTGCAAAAGAATTTGTTGGAGGACTTGCTGAGGAATCGTTGGAAGGAGAGCTCGTCAAGAAGGAAGTATTTGACTTGGTCATGGAGGGTCTTGGTCAAGGGTCATAGGTCTTGGAATTCGTCAATTTAAGATCTAGAAGAAGAGAAGAATTCTAATGTGTTTTCCTCTCAATTGGAGAGGTTTTGGCCTTGGTTGATCGCCTACATTATTTGTCTTGTTGCTTCATTATTCTTTATGATTTTGTAGTTTGATGATAGATAACACTAATAATAATAAAGGAAATAAGAAGTTAATAAAGTAAAGTAAAAATATATCACAAGCAGTTATCAAAAGAAGAGAAATCACCTACACTTTTTTCCCCTACAATTCTCAACATGGTATCAGAACTAAGGTGACAAGACAAGGAAAGGCAGCTCAAAGAAGGACACTCAAGGACCAAGGCACAAGAAGATCAAGAGAATCAATCATCAAGAAATACTAACCCTCTCATCATCTTGAAGGAAGCAACTAAGGAACATCAATGAAGACTTCAAAACCCTAACCCATTCAAGGAAGGGTTCTTCAATTAAAGCATTCTTGGGAAGCTTACATATTGAACAAGGAAAATAAGACCTCAACAACTCGACACCCACTCAATTAAAGGAAGACTCTACATTTAAAACACCTTGGGAAAGCCACCACATCCTAATCTATCATCCAAGGAAGCAAGGAGAATGAATTATCATAATCATAAAAAGAATCAATGTGATCCCCCTCATCTTAAGTCAAGGATCACTTTTGTAGGAAGACATCTTCTTTTATCAACATCATCAAGAAAGGCATCAAGTTGAATATTCACTTGACAAGTAAGTATATATATATATATATATATATATATATCTGAATCTATCAAAATGGCTTCATTTTTCAAGGAAAACAACAAATTGGTTGGGTCATCAAACTTTCATGCATGGAAGAAGAGGGCAGATTTGATCCTCATAAAAATGAACTCGTTGGACATGTTAAGGGCTCCATCACTAAACCTCCAAAGGAAGAAGCTAAACCCTTTGTAAATTATATGAAAGTGGAAGGGCTCAAAGGATTCTTATAGAATTTATCAAGGATCCCCTCATAACTTATGTATCAAAGTTGGAGACATCAAAATAAATCTACAAAAAACTAGTAGAATTGTTCTTCGTAAGCACTGTTGGAGAAGTCATATATTTAAGAACCGAGTTGTATAAGATGAAGATATCAAAGGAAGAAGGAATAGCCTCATGTCTTATGAGGGTGTCAGAAATAAGAGACCAACTACAAGAGTTGGAAGAAATAATGTCTGATAAAGAGATGACCACAGTTGTGCTCAATGCCTGAGGAATGGGGAAAATTTGTATCAAGCATCTATGGAAAGAAGGAAGCCACCCCATGTACTTTGGTCATTGCGTAAAATTGAAGAAACCATATTAAAGGTAAAAATCGATGTAGGATCAAACGAACAAGTTCAAGCATTTGCTGCCATGGCCAAGAAAAAAGGAAAATTTGGGAAAAAGAAGACCAATATGTAAAAAATCCAATGCTACGATTGTCATGAATATGGGAACTACAAGAGAAATTGTCCTAAGCTCAAGGACAACAACAAAAAAGGAAGGTATGAAGCCCATGTCACCGAAGAAGTGGAAGAAGTTGAAAAGAAAAAATCAAAGGAGGAAGTGAAAGATCTCTACTATGACTGAGATAATCTCCTCCACCAAGTTCTTTTTAGTTTTTTGAAAGATAGCTATCTTGGTAGATAGAATTATAATTATGATAATATGCATCATATTAGGAAATGGCACCATATTAGAAGCATACAATTGAAGCAATAACTTGTGACATCCTTATAGAAGCTTGAAAGACAGTTGAAGTAAAAGTCTACATGGATGTAGCAGTCATCACAAAAAGGAAATCTCTTGGTAACCTCATTGAAAGCATAAGTAGTACTTATGGGTAGAATAAAGTCATGTAGCATAGAATTAATCATACATCATCATCATTATAAAGGAGCATTTTCAGGATAAGGATAATTAAGATCCTTCGTTGGAATCTTTATTATAAGGCTCACCTCTCTTTGAAAAAGAAAGTGTCTCGTTAATCATTTCACCTTGTGTGGAATCCATTGTTTAGAAGGATGATGGTATGGTGACAAAAGAATGCAGCAAGTCAATATGGTTGAAGTACTTTCAATCAAGGAAAGGTAGACGTTGAATGAAGTCTAGATGACCAAAAATGAGAAAAAGAGGTATGTATATGTTTGATAGATTAAGTCATGTCATCACATACTTGCAGATAACACGAGTGAATTATCTACCTCATGAGCATGATCGAAGATGAAGGATATCTTTCTTGGGAAAAATTCATGAAGGTATGATTCACATATTGATAAGGTGGAATCAACATAATATGTCCTTATGAAAAATGAGGTGGTTGACAAAGATAAAGGAACTATGGATGGAAGTTCCTGGGAAGCAATATGTGAAGAAAGAAAGGAGAGATCATGAAAGATGCAACTATGGTCACGCAAGAAAAGGAAGTCAGCATCTGATGGCTAGAAGAATTGGCTATGACATCTCCATAAAGAAAGAAGACACTGATAAGGTTTGTAAATGAAGGATACCCTTGACGTTAAAAGTCTTGGATATGTGTTTATGCATGTGCGGGATGTTGATGTTGCAAAAACAGAATGCCACGATGAAAGGTCATCACAAAAGGTAACTTTGACTTCATGTTAATTTTTTATTTTCTTAACAACATCTGGATGGGTTGATACAAGGCTACCGAAAGAGAGTTGTAGATTTCACCTACAACTAGCACTCATGTGGTTGGATGAGAGACCCTGAAGGAAACATGACTTGGAAGAGGCAGTTGTATAAAGAAAAAACAGAGGTGGATTGAAAGATGACTTTTGGATGAAAAGAAGGATGACATGACTACTGGTTTAATCTTATGGTTTGTTGAAATAAAGTGATGGACGTTGGATTCCCTATGAAAAAAAACTTAGAAGATGAAGGCTCCATAATGATGAAAATGAAATTCATGACATCGAAAGGAGGATCTCTACAAGAAGCTGAAGGTACCATTATTTCCACCAAAGAGCAGTAAGTTGTTGGAAACAAGTCCCTAGTTAAGAGGAAGCGTGGACAAGTTCCTAGATAAGAGGGAGCTTGGGTGCATTCATTTATAGGAATGGGTATATCTTCCCTGGTTAAGAGGGAGAGATAGACACATCATTCTTTTCTTCATATTGTGAAGAAATAATGGAGGATTGGGTAAGCATCTAGAATCTGATACTCTTTGAGGATGAGGTAGGGCATCCAAAATAAGAGTAGTCGAAGAGGACCGATATTCTTTTAGGATTGGGAATCCAAGACAAGAATAGCCCCGCAAGGACATACCTTGTGAACACTTGGGTTGGGTATGTGCCTTGAGAGACAATGATGATGGTGTTTATCAGTCATTGGTCTCACCAAAATTGTGCTCTGATATTGTTGATAGATAGATTTGTTAGTCAAGGCCTTGCTATGTAACAATTTTGGTTGGTATGATGCTAAGAAATGGCTTACCAATCCAACTCTTCTTATGAGAATTCTTCAGATTGGGAATGTCCAAGTACCCTATATGGATTATGAATACCTCCCTAGTTAAGAGGGAGTGTTGAAATATGTATCTAGGTTCAGTATTCATAATGACATATGTAATCATGATTTTATGTATTTAATGTAAAGAGAAAATTAAATTTATTATTATTGTTTTTGAGGCATGGGTTTCATGCTCAAGGGAAATTTATTTTTAGGTCAAGCACCCAATGAGTGCTTCTAGGGCTTGTTATTTAGTCTACAAGTCAATTGAGTCATTTTCATTTGTTGAAGACCCATTTGGGAATGTTACATATTGTAAAGAAAAATTTATTTGAGTCAAAATAGAGTCAAAAGACCCTCCAAGATCTAGTCATCTTACAAAGATCAAATCGGCCTACACAAATGGAAAAGTCGGCCTAAAAGGAGCAATTTGACTTAGTGGAAGACCTATATATAAGGAAGACTTCAACCTCACTTATTACACTCACTCACTCACACAAGTTCAATAACAAGAGAGATAAAGGTGGGAAGAAAGGAAGGACAAAGGAAGAAGAAAATAAGACTGAGATATTTGGATTGTTTTTGGGCTACTTCTCGCCACATGTGTGAAGGAACTAGGTCAACTATTGCAGCGGAAAATACTGAGTTACAAAATTCAATTTAGGGAACCAAGAAGCACATTTTGCAAGTTGAATTCTCTAGGAAAGCGAAGAATAAAGGAGGAATGATCTACCATAATTTTTCTCTCGTGCAAGATCTAGGGTTTCTGTAGAAAAATTTGTTGGGAGGTCGAAGTTGCAGAAGAATCTTCTAGGAGGTAAAATTTGCAGAAGAATTCGCTGAGATGTCAAAGTTGCAGAAGAATTTGCTAAGATGTCGAAGTTGCAGAAGAATCTGTTGGAGGACTTGCTGAGAAATTGTTGGAAGGAGAGCTTGTCAATAAGGAAATATTTGACTTGGTCTTGGAGGGTCTTGATCAGTCTATCTTTTTAATGATCAAACCACCCAATTCATTTTCCTTGACAATCCCATTGTCAAGGAAAATTGATCAATTTGAGGGTTTGATCAAACCACACCTTAATGAGTCTGTCTTTTTAATGATAAAAATTAAAGAATTAGATCAATATGAAGGTTTGATCAATTTGAGGGTTTGATCAAAACACACCTTAATGACTCTGTCTTTTTAAAGAGAACTTAATGTAGAATTAATTTACAAATGAAAAACTAATTTATAATGAAAATCCTATCTCGAACTAGAATGGGATAACCCTCTCCTAATCCGAGAGAAAATTAAATAAAACAGGGGGAAGGACTGGTTTATGAATGAATCCACCATGTGATTTCCATTAACTAAGAGATGTTGAATTCTTAGTTAAACTGAGAGGGGGGGGTGAATCAGTTTAACACATACATGAGCTTTACAAATTTCTCATCAGCTTATTTACAGCTTACTTTTATAATCAACCTTAGTATATGAACAGTCTTAATATGTTGCAGCAAGTATTAAATTAATGTGACATCAAACTTATTATGAGAGCAGCAAACATTAAGCAGATTTAGTAAATCATCTCAATACATAGGCAACACAAATAGAGACAACAGATATAAGTGGAAACCCATAAAGGGAGAAAACCACATCTCATTATTGTTGTGATGCAAAGGCAAGCTCCAACTCCCTCTCACCACTGTTTTTCTGCAGGCACCAACTTACAGGAGGCTTCAACCTCAATTCTACAAGCTACAACTTGCAAGGAAGCTCCAACTCCCTTCAATTTTCTACAGGCACCAACCTACAGGAGGCTCTAACCTCAGTCAGCTACAACTGACAGCTATCAAGCTTCAACCTGATAGGGAAGCTCCAACTTCCTCAATTTATCAAAAGAAATATTTGTTGATTTACCTCAGATATCATCGCTGTTCTGTAGCATCTCTTTCTGCTCCTCTCCTTTTTATCTTCTCTGCCTCAATCTTCTATGCTTTTCGTTCTCTATCCTTACTCTCTCTCTCTTTTATGCATATCGAGTTGATATTATATATAGAGTTCCTCACATGACTGTTTGTATTTCACAAGGAATTTGGAGTGATCAGCCATGACTCTTTGGCTTCTGTCTTCTCATTCCTTTATCCAACTCATTTTAGAATTATAACAATATGTACAAATTTCCATGCTGCAGTGGGATTTTTCTTTTCCTTAGGATACTTGCCTTTGCATCACAAACAATATAAAACAAAAAATTTACATTTTCAGTTACACATTTCAATTCCACTAAGCTCCTTTACTAGACTTTGGATTTACAGCATTTGTCTTTTCTGCTGCTGTTGAGTGATTGTTCTGTATATTTTGATTCACCTCTGTGTCTATTCATCTGTTCATTGTACTTGTGTGCACCAACTACATATATAGCTACTTTTCTGGTTTTATTCTCAAAGACATATGAATCTGGGCGATGTCTGTTCATTACCAATTTCTGTTCTCAAGCTGCCTGCTTATGTTCTCTGTTCATATACGAACTTAAAGTTAATAGTTGAAATTCACATTACAATTTCAATTCATCTTTTTCCTATACCATTTTTCTACTGCTGTCTCTCTCTCTTTCGTTCTTGGAGGCTCTTGTAATAAACCCAATCTGTGAACTTTATAAAACCCACTATATTAAATACCAGCGTAGTATATATATCAGCATATATATATGTTCCCCACCAATTGTGAAGACCCATGTATTCACTTTAACGTATGCCCAACACACACCTCATTTCATATAGGTTTCGACTTTAGCACAATATATAAATATATCACCATGTATGCATATTCCCCGAGTCAAGCATTAAAAACTATTAATAATCTGTGGCTTTTGTTTAGCGCCCAACATAAGTATGGTCACGGTTTTATAACCTTTAAAACATCAAACTATATTACATTCCCCACTTAAATATATAATGCTTACTCGAATGTTCAGACCTTGGGAATCTTAAATATATATCTCGAGCTTTAATTCAACTGAACCACTTATAACGTACCTTTGGCTTCGGGCCCACATATATAAGCGATGGCTCAACTAAATATGTGTGCCATACCTTGGGTTATCCTTCGAGCTACTTCCGAATGCGATCGTCGTTCAATGAGCCTTCCTCCATATCGACGATTTTCGTTGATATCGCACTGCCTCCTCAGTCAAACATTAATGTGCGATGGGGCGGTTTTGAAAATCCATCACAGGCCACGTGTCCTCCAGTCTATGGAATCGCTCTGAATTCACAATTACCGCTCGTCCCACAAAGGTGGTGCGATTAAAACTGGAAACCCGCCTTTACTGTTCCTTCACGGTTCCGCTTCTGCTCACAATTTCGTTCTTTTATACGTTGACCCTTTGGTTCATCGGTATTTTACCACGGTGCTTTCATCTGTTACGACGCATAGCTCCATTCACACTGCGCATTTAACTTTGTCCGCGTCTCCTTTTGTGACATCGATCCTTCCGGCAATCGATAAGACCTTAGTCCATATGACCCTTCAGATATATATATATGTGCAGAATCTCGAATGAACCCTTATTTCAGAGTTATTCGATCAATACAACACATCTAAGGTCGGAACAGAGGATCTTCATATATCTATACTAACCCTTATTTCATTCAATTCAAACGATACAACATATATCCTTAGCGCATCAGAATTGTTTATAAATCAAACCATTGGCTTTAAACCTTAAGACAAAGCTTTATCATGCGTTTCTCATATATTTTCTTATTGAATTCAAGGCCCACCACATAGAAGTTAAATCAATAATAGAGGCAATTTGGGAAATTGGTCACTCTGTGATCGATTCACAGAAACTTACAATTACTGCTTCAAATTTTAACACAAAGCTTCAATATGCATTTCTTATACGCTCTCTCTCTCTGGGACTTGAGGCACTCCTCACGCAGATTTTCTTGATTCTGGCTAGATCTATAGCCCTTCTCTAACTCTGCCTCTGAACAGGATATGGATTTTCTTCATTTATCTACAGAACTCCACAAAACCCTTGCGACAGAGTTTATTTATTCGACACACACCACACCTCATAATTGCACTCCACAGCATCATAGACCCATTTAGACCCCCAGTTACAGAGTCTCATGTAATGCAAAACTTCTTCTTCACTACTTTGTACCTTGAATAGCTATCTACTTCAATTCACTGCTTTTGCTTCCTCTGCTCCTTGACTGATGTTGCTCCTTACTTCTCTTTTTGCTGCCTGTGTTTTCTGCTACTTTGCTTCTTTCTTTGCCTTGTTGCTGTTTCAGGTGTTCCTTCTTTGCCATCTCCTTTGCCATCAATGACAATATTTCCAACAGTCTCCCCCTTTGGCATTAATGGCAACACATCCACTGATAATCCAATACTTCCTCCAAGTCTTCCTCTGCCTAGCTCCTTTTAGAAGACTCTTTCTTCTATTATCTGCTTTTCCTCCCCCTTTGACATGATCAATGGCAAGGGGTTGCACATTTCCTAGTGTAGATTCTATCCTTTGATCCTTTGTTTTTATCCTTTTTCAGTATTTCTTGCATTTCCTCTCTCTGAGATCTTCTAACTTTGTATCCCTTTAGCCTTTTCATTGATCCTTTTATGCTGGATGTATTCTTTCCATAGTCCTTTGATCCTGAGGCCCTGTTTCATGCTTCTCTTGTTGGCTGATCTCCCCCTAGAATGATATTTTCATTTCTGTTCTCCCCCTGAAACTGTGCTTTCTCTTTATATCAGAGAGTAGCATCTACAGATACTACCCCTAGTCTATCTCTCAAGTATTCAAATGGTTCTCTAGCAAGAGGTTTGGTAAATATATCAGCTGCCTGTTCTTTTGTTGGTACATATTCCAGCTTTACTACCTTCTGAGCCACTTGTTCTCGGAGAAAATGATACTTGATTGGGATATGTTTAGTTTTTGAATGAAGCACAGGATTTTTTTATATACTTATAGCACTTGTATTATCACATTTGATTGAGATAGGTTCATCAATGCTTACCTTCATATCTTGGAGTGTTTGCTTCATCCACATAACTTGTGTACAACATGTTGCTGCTGCTATATATTCTGCTTCTGCTGTAGATAGAGAGATAGATGTTTGTTTCTTGCTTAACCTTGCCACCAGACTTTCTCCTAGATAGAATGCACCTCCACTTGTGCTTTTCCTGTCATCCACACAGTTGGCCCAATCTGCATCTGTGTATGATGCTAAAGTGAAACTTTTTCCTTTAGGATACCAATGTCCATGCTGTGCAGTTCCTTGTAGATATCTGAATATTCTTTTGACTGCAAGAAGGTGATTTTGTTTAGGTGTTGCTTGATATCTAGCCACTAGTCCTACAGCTAGCATGATGTCTGGTCTTGATGCTGTCAGATACAGCAGACTTCCTATCATGGATCTGTAGATTTTTTGATCTATATCAGCAGATCCATCATCAGCACACAGCTTGCATCCCGTGATCATGGGAGTTGACACAGGTTTGCAGTCCTCCATTTTGAACTTTTTCAATATTTTTTTTAAGTATTTTTCTTATGAGATGAATGTACCTGTGTTCTTTCGCTGAATTTGAAGTCCTAAGTAGAAACTAAGTTCTCCAATCATGGACATCTCAAACTCTGATTTCATCTCCTCAGCAAACCCTTTTGCTAGTTCATCTCTATTGCTTCCAAACATAATGTCATCAACATATCCTACAACAATCAGGAGTTCATTTTCATGGGCTTTTATGTATAGATTGTTGTCTACTCCACCTCTCTTAAAGCCTTGTTTTTGCAAATATTTATCCAGTCTTGAGTACCAAGCACGAGGAGCCTGTTTCAGTCCATATAGAGCCTTTTTCAGTCTGCACACATAGTCTTCTTTGTATGTTAAATAGAAACCGTCTGGCTGTTCCATGTAGACTTCTTCTTCTAGTTCTCCATTCAGAAATGCATATTTCACATCCATTTGATATACCTTGAAGTCTTGGTAGCATGCAAAGGCCAGAAACATTCTGATGGCTTCCATTCTGGCTACAGGAGCAAATGTTTCATCATAATCAAGTCCTTCAATTTGTGAATATCCTTTGCAAACTAGTCTGGCTTTATTCCTGATTACTTGTCCTTCCTCATTCATTTTATTTTTGAATACCCATTTTGAGCCTATGACATTTTTCCCTGTGGGTCTAGGAACTAGTTCCCAGGTATTGTTTTTCTCAATTTGATCCAATTCTTCATTCATAGCATTCACTGAAGACTTGTCCTTGCTGGCTTCTTCAAATTTCGTTGGCTCTATTTGTGATAACATGGCTATGTATACCTCTTCTATTTATTCAGTTAGCTGCCTTCTTGTCTGGACCCCTTTTCTCTTGTCTCCTATGATATGATCTTCAGGATGGTTCTTCTGAGTGTATCTAGAAGGGGATTTAGAGCCCAGTTCAGCATCTTCTATTGTCTTGCTTGTTTCATTATCATCTTGGTCTTCTTCTTCACGGTTGTCTGATGGACTGTTGCATTCTGTATCTTTTGTATTGTTTGGAAGTTTTTCATCAAATCTCACATCAATTCTTTCTACTATTTTTCGAAGAGTCTTGTTGTAACACCTGTACCCTTTACTTTTGGAAGCATATCCTAGAAATATCCCTTCATCTGCTCTTGCATCAAATTTCCCAAGATTTTCATCATTATTATTTATGTAACACTTGCTTCCAAAGATTCTAAAATGTTTGATTGAAGCTGGTTTCCCATGCCATAGTTCATAGGGAGTCTTGTCACTGCTTGGCCTTAAGTGAGCTTTGTTAAGGATATGCATGGCTGTGTGTACTACTTTTTCCCAGAAGGTTTGAGGAATACTACTCTCTTGCATCATGGCTCTGGCAATTTGTTGTACAAATCTATTTTGTCTCTCTGCTACTCCATTCTGCTGAGGTGTCCCTACAATAGTAAATTGTTGTTTTATCCCGTGTTCATTGCATAGGTCAGCAAAGTCATAATCTGTGAATTCACCTCCTCTGTCTGATCTGACGCATTTTAATTTGCATCCTGTTTGATTTTCTGCTAATGCTTTGAATATCTTGAATTTTTCTAGAGCTTCCGATTTATTCTTGAGGAATGCCACCCATGTCATTCTGGAGAAGTCATCAATTATCAGCATGAAGTAGGATTCTCCACTTGGATTTTTAGTTCTTGCAGGTCCACACAGGTCCATGTGCACAAGCTGGAGTGGTCTTCTTGTTGATAACTCATCTTTGGCCTTAAATGGTGTGCGGGTCTGTTTGCCTAGTTGACAAGATTTGCAGATGGTATTAGAAGGTCTTTTTATTTCTTGCATGTCTCTAACAGCTTTCTTCTTGCTTAGTCTGATGATGTGATCGAAGCTGAGACGTTCCAACCTTTTATGCCATAACCGTGACTCCTCAAGTTTGCTAAGATGACATGCTTCATCTTCCTCTTTCACAATGTAAACATTACTCTCTGTTCGAACTCCTTTGAGCAGAGTCTTACCTGTGGTGCTTGATCTGACTTCACAATCTTGTGCTCTAAAAAGAACTTCACGGCCTTTATCACACATTTGACTGACACTCAGCAAATTTGCTTTCAGCCCATCTACAAATAGTACATCTTGGGCCTTTCCTCTGCCATTGTCTAGGCTGACTGAGCCTTTTCCTTTTATTCTTCCTGATTTATCATTGCCAAAATTAACATTGCCTGACTTCTTTTCATCAAGAGTTATAAACTTACTTCTGTCTCCAGTCATGTGTTTTGAGCAGCCACTGTCCAAATACCACTGGCTTTTCAAATCTTGAGCAGTTAGAGCCAAGTCACATTTATTCACCTTCTTTATCCACTGGAAGCATCCTTTTGTTTGGTATCTTTTGTGAGATGAAAAACTACTTCTTCTGAGAGGACATTTGGAAGGCATATGTCCAACTTGATTGCATACATAGCACTTGGTCATAATTTTTGCAGAATTGTGAGTATGAACAAAATTTCTTTGATTCATAAACCTTCTTGAGGTGTTGAACATCAATCTTTGTCCATATTTTCTACACTCAATGATCTTATGGCTTCCTTACAATAAAAACAGTAACCATAGAAACTATTTGCATACCTGATGTAAGGTTGTCTTCTCCATTTGTTTGTTTGAGACAATCTCTTTACTGTTTGCATTTTTTGCTGGTTTGAATTACTAACAATGTTACCGATGAAATAGGTAACCGCAATGTTACCTACTTTTGCTCGGTAGCATAAAAAGCACCCGATTTTGAAAAGTGGTGATACAGAATCACCATTTTTTTTTTTTGTGCACATTTTTGACACTCTAATATTTTTATTTATGAAGTATGAATATTTGTTTTAAAATGTTAGTGAATTTCATGTTAATTTTGAAATGTATTGATGCAGCATCAACTCAGCATCAACTTTTTTTTTTTTAGAGTGGTGATTTTCATGCTAATTTTGAAACATATTGATGCTGCATCAACTTTTTTTTTTAGAGCGGTGATTTTCATGCTAATTTTGAAACGTATTGATGCTGCATCAACCTTTTTTTTTAGAGTGGTGATTTTCATGTTGGTAATAAAACACAAAACTTAGATAAAAAAAATATATAAAAACAATAAAAAAAACCCAATAAAAATGTAAAAAAAACAAAAATAGCTCGTAAAAATAAAAAATTTAAACAAAAATAAATAAATAAACACAAAAATATTTGAAAATTATATCAAAGGAAATGAAAAAATTTGAAAAAAAAAACACATAATTTAAAGAAAAAAAACAAAAATTGACCAAAAAAATTAAAAAAAAAACATAAAAAACATTTTTTTTTAACTTATTAAAAAAAACCATATTAAAAATTAAAAAAAAAAAAAATTAAAATAATTAAAATTACAAAATTAAAATTTAGATTTAAAAAAAAAATTTTAAAAAAAAATTAAATTTAAAAATTTAAATTAAAAAAAATAATAATAATAAGAAAAAAAATACAAATTTTAAAATTAACAAAAAAAAACCAAATTAAAAAAAAAAAAAATTTAAAATTGAAAAAGAAAAAAAGAAAAAAAGAAAATTAAAATAAAAAACTATCATTAAAAAACAAAAAAAAATGAAAAAAAACACATGCAAATAATTAAAAAACAAATACACATAAATTTAGTGCTTTTTTTTTAATGAAACAATTTATAGATTTTAAAAATGAAAAACTAAATAAACTAAAAAAATTTAAAAAAAAAACAATTAAATTAAATTAAAATTTAAAAAGTTTAATAAATAAATTTTAAATTTTAAATTTTAAAAAATAAGTAATCTATAATATTAAATATGAAAATAAAAGAAAATTAAAAAAAAATTTAACAAATTGAATTTAAGATAAAAAAATTGAATAAAAAAAAATTTAAATTTTTTGAAATTAAAAAAAATTTAAAAGAAATCAAATTAAGATAAAAATATTAAAAATTAAAAAAAAAAAATTAAAATCAAATCAAATAAAAAATATACATATATATTAAAAAAAAAAAACAACAAAAACTAAAATAATAAAATTTAAAAAAAATAAAAACAAAATAAAAACAAAACAAATTATATTTTAAATAAAAAAATTAAATTTAAAAAAAAAAAAAAAATTGAAATAAAAAAAAAAAATTTAAAAAAATCAAAATAAAAAAAATCAATTTAAAAAAAAAAAAATAAAAAAATTAAAAAAAAAACCATTTAAAAAAAAAATTGGAGCGGCGGTGGTGGTGGGGCGGCGGCGGTGGTGGTGGGGGCGGCGCCACCCGGCCCTCCCCACCCGGGCGGCGGCGGTGGCCGGCCCGTGGGCGGGCGGGTGGCTGCGCACCACCACCGCCGCTCCAATTTTATTTTATTTTTTAATTTTTTTTTTTTAAATTGGTTTATTTTTTTTTTATTTTTTTTTTTTAAATTGATTTTTTTAAATTTTTTTTTCAAAAAATTTATTTCTTTTTTTAATTTAATTTTTTTATATAAAATATAATTTGTTTTGTTTTTTTTTTTCAATTTTGTTTTTATTTTTTGTAAATTTTATTATTTTTTTGTTTTAATTTTTTTTTAAAATTTATTTTGGTAGTAATTTTTATTAAAGTTTGCTTCTTTTTTTTTTATTTAATTGAATTTTTTTTTTTTTTTTAATTTCATAAATTTTCTTTATTATTTTATAGAATTTAATAAATTTTGTATTTTTTTTTAAATTTATTTGAATTTAATATTGTTTTTTAAATGTTTTACGTCTTTATTAATTTTTTTTTTGTTAATAACATAAAATTTTTATATTTTTATATTTCAATTAAAATTCTGTATTTAAAATTAGATTTTTTTTTTTAAATTAAACTTAATTTTTTTAAATTAATTTGTTTTTTAATTTGTTTTTTATTTTATATTATTTTATATTTTTATAGTTTTTTCAATTTTCCATTTTTAATTGATTTTTAAAGTTTTTATTTTAACAATGATTTTTTTTTTCTTTTATATTTAAAATTTATTTTTTCTTTCAAAATTTATTTGTTTATTTATTAAAATTTAATATTTTTGTTTTTAAATTTAATTTGTTATTTTAATATTTTTTATTTTTTTTTAATTTAATAAAATTTGATATATATACATATTTTAATTTAAGTTCATATATATATTTTATTTTTTGTAATTTAAATTTAATTTATTTTCTATAGTTTATTTGTTTTTCTAATATATATTGTTTTAAATTTAATATTTTCATTGTATTTTATTTTTATTTTTTATTTTTAATTAATTTTTCATTTTTTACTTTTAATTTAAATAATGTTTTCTTTTTTTACTATTTTTATTTTAAATTTTTTAATTTATTAAAATTTAATATATTTCCTTAAATTTAATTTTTTGTTTTAAATTATTTTATTTTTTTAAAATTTAATAAGCATTTTCTTTTTCTTTTTTTAATTTAATTTCTATATTTTATTTTTTATAATTTCCTTCTTTTTTTAACTTGTTTTTTTTTTTTTTTTAATTTAATATTTTTATTTTGCTTTTATTTTTATTTTTTAATTTCTATATTTTTTTAAATTTCAATCTTAAATTTTTTTTGTTTATTGTTTTATTTTTTTTTTCCTTAAATTTTAGGTTTTTTTTAATGTTTGAATTAAAATTTTTATTTTGTTTTTATTTTTATTTTTTTTATCTTCATATATTTTTTTAAATTTTAAGCTTTTAAACGTTTTTATTTTTTAAATTTATTTTTTTCTTAAATTTTAGGTTTTTTTTAATGTTTGAATTTTAAAAATTAAAAAATGTTATTTCTATTTTTAAAAATGCCAAAAGTATGACACAAATTTTTTTTTTGTTATTCCAGCATCAACTTGTTTTGTTTTGAGGGTGTTTTTTCAATCCTTTTTTCAAGAAACAATTTTGTTTTTACCATAACTTTATAAAATGTTGAAATTTGACCTTAAAAAAAACGAAGTGCGTTCTAGAAGACACACTTTTTTTTGGGGGGTGTTTTTTCAATCATTTTTTCAACAAACAATTTTGTTTTTAGCATAATTTTAGAAAAATATTGAAATTTGACCTTCAAAAAAAAACAAGTGCGTTCTTGAAGACACTTTTTTTTTTTTGGTGTTTTTTCATGTTTTTTGAGAGTTTTTGGGCTAGAGTTCCCGTTTTGAGGTCAGGTTACCTATTTCATCGGTAACAGTGTTTACTCCTTCTTGCATGACAATATGCAGCAATGTGTCCCAGCTTGTGGCAGACATAACAGGTGGCATTCTTCATAGGAGGGAAGAATCTCCTTTGATGGCTTCCAAATTTGACATACTCAGGGGCATATGATCCTTTTTCTGTTGTCTTAGTATTTATTGCCTTCTTTGTTACTAGAGGTTTCTTCTGATCTTTGTCTTTCTCATTACATGTTTCTTCTTTTGTAGGAATTGTTTAAGCTTCTTCATCATTCTTCGTTGCTTTTACGAAAATAATCTCTCTGTTTTCCTTTTCTTTGCTTTTACTTGATTCTCCTTCATAGCCTATTCCCGTTTTTATCATAGGAGATCTTTGAGCATCCAGAATTTCGTTCAACTTACTAGAGCTTGTTGTTTGAGAGGAATTTGTAGATACTTTCCTCTGAGCATTTTCTAATTTCTTCCTCAGACATACAACTTCTTCTTCCAGCTTCTCTTGTTCTCGAGTTTTATCCTTGATTTGCTGAAGTAACATGTCTTCTATCTTCTTGGCTTCTTAAAGCTCTACCTTCCTTTGTCCTTCTGAATTCTTCTCTTCTCTTACATACTTGAGGAGAATTTCCTTTTGTTTTCTGCACTTCAGTTTGAGTCTGTCAATCTCCTACAGAGCACTTCTTAGCTCCCCCTCAAGGTCGACTTCACCTTCTTCTTCTTCATCTTCTAGCAGGAGTCCTTCAAGTTCTTCAATGGCCATCAATAAAAATTCAGAGGTTCCTTCTTCACTTGAGGGTTCATCTGAGTCTTCAGATGTACTGCTGTCTTTATTGAGCATAGAAGGATTTTCTGCTGAACTTCTTTCCTTTCTGCCAGTTCTTTAATGTATTTTTCTCTGACTCTTGGGCCTGATTCCTTACTTTCTTGTGAGGACACTTGGTTGCATAGTGTCCAACTCTTCCACAATTAAAGCATTTGAAAGGAAGTTTACCTTTGTATTTACCTGAGCCTCTATCCTGTTTCTTGACGAATTTGTCTTCTTCTTCATTCGAGCAAGAACATATGTCTTCCTCTTCTTCTTTCTTCTTTTCTGTTTTAAAGGTTGCCTCCCTCATACTTGGCTTCTTCTGTGGGAGCCTCATTTCATATGCTATTAGATTTCCAAGTAGCTGGTTCATGGTCAAGGTCTCCCAATCTGTTGTTTCTTCTATTGCAGACACCTCGGGATTAAACCTGGGTGGAAGAGATCTTAGAATCTTTTGAACAATTTCAACTTATTTTATGGTTTCACCTAGAACCTTCATGTTATTTACTATTTCTGCAACCTTTAGAAAGAAGCTAGCAATGTCTTCATCATCATCCATTTTTAAGTTCTCAAACTGGGCTCTATAGACTTGAAGTTTGGCAGTCTTTACCTTCTTGTCTCCCTCATGAATATTCTCCAGAGTGTCCCACATTTCTTTGGCAGTGTCTTTGTGCATTACTTTGATAAACTCTGCTTCACAAAATCCATTTAAGATGGCATTCATGGCTTTTGCGTTGGCTACAAAATCTTGTTTGGTTTCATTTTCTGAGTCAGTTGCCTTTGGGGCATATCCTAATTCCACAACACCCCAAACTTCTATTCCTAGAGACATTATGTATGTCCTCATCCTGATTTTCCAGAAAGCATAATTTGCACCTATAAAGAAAGGGGCTTTATTGGTTGAGCATCCTTCTTTACTAGCCATCCTGAGAACCTAGAATCTCCGTTCAGTTGTTAAACTGGTACAAAGGAACCTGCTCTGATACCAATTGTTGAATTCTTAGTTAAACTAAGAGGGGGGGTGAATCAGTTTAACACATACATGAGCTTTACAAATTTCTCATCAGCTTATTTACAGCTTACTTTTATAATCAACCTTAGTAAATGAACAGTCTTAATATGATGCAACAAGTATTAAATTAATGTGACATCAAACTTATTATGAGAGCAACAAACATTAAGCAGATTTAGTAAATCATCTCAGTACACAGGCAACACAGATAGAGACATCAGATATAAGTGGAAACCCATAAAGGGAGAAAACCACATCTCATTATTGTTGTGATGCAAAGGCAAGCTCCAACTCCCTCTCACCACTGTTTTTCTGCAGGCACCAACCTACAGGAGGCTTCAACCTCAATTCTGCAAGCTAAAACTTGCAAGGAAGCTCCAACTCCCTTCAATTTTTTGCAGGCACCAACCTACAGGAGGCTCCAACCTCAGTCAGCTATAACTGACAGCTATCAAGCTTCAACCTGATAGGGAAGCTCCAACTTCCTCAATTTATCAAAAGAAATATTTGCTGATTTACCTCAGATATCAGCTCTGTTCTGTAGCATCTCTTTCTGCTCCTCTCCTTTTTATCTTCTCTGCCTCAATATTCTATGCTTTTCGTTCTCTATCCTTACTCTCTCTCTCTTTTATGCATATCAAGTTGATATTATATATAGAGTTCCTCACATGACTGTTTGTATTTCACAAGGAATTTGGAGTGATCAGCCATGACTCTTTGGCTTTTGTCTTCTCATTCCTTTATCCAACTCATATTAGAATTATAACAATATGTACAAATTTCCATAGGATACTTGCCTTTGCATCACAAATAATAATAATAATAATAATAATAATAATAATAATATTAAAAAAAAAATTAAAAAAATTACATTTTCAGTTACACATTTCAATTCCACTAAGCTCCTTTACTGGACTTTGGCTTTACTGGATTTGTCTTTTCTGCTGCTGTTGAGTGACTGTTCTGTATATTTTGGTTCACCTCTGTGTCTATTCATCTGTTCACTGTACTTGTGTGCACCATCTACATATATAGCTACTTTTCTGGTTTTATTCTCAAAGACATATGAATCTGGGCGATGTCTGTTCATTACCAATTTCTGTTCTCGGGCTGCCTGCTTACGTTCTCTGTTCATATATGAACTTAAAGTTAATAGTTGAAATTCACATTACAATTTCAATTCATCTTTTTCCTGTACCATTTTTCTGCTACTGTCTCTCTCTCTTTCGTTCTTGCAAGCTCTTGTAATAAACCCAATCTGTGAACTTTATAAAACCCACTATATTAAATACCAGCGTAGTATATATATCAGCATATATATATGTTCCCCACTAATTGTGAAGACCCATGTATTCACTTTAACGTATGCCCAGCACAATATAGGTTTCGACTTTAGCACAATATATAAATATATCACCATGTATGCATATTCCTTGAGTCAAGCATTAAAAACTATTAATAATCTGTGGCTTTTGTTTAGTGCCCAACATAAGTATGGTCTCCGTTTTATAACCATTAAAACATCAAACTATATTACATTCCCCACTTAAATATATAATGCTTACTCGAATGTTCGGACCTTGGGAATCTTAAATATATATCTCGAGCTTTAATTCAACTGAACCACTTATAACGTACCTTTGGCTCCGGGCCCACATATATAAGCGATGGCTCAACTAAATATGTGCGCCATACCTTGGGTTATCCTTCGAGCTACTTCTGAATGCGATCGTCGTTCAATGAGCCTTCCTCCAGATCGACGATGTTCGTTGATATCGCATTGCCTCCTTAGTCGAACGTTAATGTGCGATGGGGCGGTTTTGAAAATCCATCACAGGCCACGTGTCCTCCAATCTATGGAATCGCTCCGAATTCAAAATTACCGCTCGTCCCACAAAGGTGGTGCGATTAAAACCGGAAACCCGCCTTTACTGTTCCTTCACAGTTCCGCTTCTACTCACAATTCCGTTCTTTTATACGTTGACCCTTTGGTTCATTGGTATTTTACCACGGTGCTTTCATCTGTTACGACGCATAGCTCCATTCACACTGCACATTTAACTCTGGTTCCGCCTCTCCTTTTGTGACATCGATCCTTCCGGTGATCGATAAGACCTTAGTCCATATGACCCTTCAGATATATATATGTGCAGAATCTCGAATGAACCCTTATTTCAAAGTTATTCGATCAATACAACACATCTAAGTTCGGAACAGAGGATCTTCATATATCTATACTAACCGTTATTTCATTCAATTCAAACGATACAACTTATATCCTCAGCGCATCAAAATTGTTTATAAATCAAACCATTGGCTTTAAACCTTAATACAAAGCTTTATCATGCGTTTCTCATATATTTTCTTATTGAATTCAAGGCCCACCACATAGAGGTTAAATCAATAATAGAGGCAATTTGGGAAATCGATCACTCTGTGATCGCAGAAACTTACAATTACTGCTTCAAATTTTAACACAAAGCTTCAATATGCACTTCTTATACGCTCTCTCTCTGGGACTTAAGTCACTCCTCACGCAGAGTTTCTTGATTCTGGCTAGATCTACAGCCCTTCTCTAACTCTGCCTCTGAACAGGATACAAATTTTCTTCATTTATCTGCAGACCTCCACAAAACCCTCGCCACAGAGTTTATTTATTCGACACACACCACACCTCATAATTTCACTCCACAGCATCATAGACCCATTTAGACCCCCAGTTACAGAGTCTCATGTAATGAAAAACTTCTTCTTCACTACTTTGTACCTTGAATAGCTCTCTATTTCAATTCACTGCTTTTGCTTCCTCTGCTCCTTGACTGATGTTGCTCCTTACTTCTCTTTTTGCTGCCTGTGTTTTCCGCTACTTTGCTTCTTTCTTTGCCTTGTTGTTGTTTCAGGTGTTCCTTCTTTGCCATCTCCTTTGCCATCAATGACAATATTTCCAAAAGAGAAATAGTTCATATTAATTAATGAAATAAAAATCAAAATACATTTGCGATCAAATAATAAATAATTATCATTTACCTCATATATACTTCAATGTATTCATTATAGATTCGATCTAATTCTGTCTCTTAGAGATAGCTCTAGTAAAGCTTCAACAACATATCAAAATTGAACCAACAATAGCGTTAGATACCAACAAAAAATATTATTTAAAAGAAAAATCAAAATCAATTATAAAACTTTAATAGAAATATAAAAAATCATTAAACAAGGTGAAAACTTATTAAGAAATACACAGTCCTTAAGTATTTCAGACCTATAATCTCGTTGCGTGCAATAGTGCTAAGCAATTAAACAAAGCCAAAAACCCTCTTCCAATTAACTTTCGAAATACCAATTCAATCACCACATCTATACTGCATATATACTATGCCAGGTCGTGATGCTTGTGATCTAATTAATATTTTCCAATTTGTTGTCCAACGACATTCAACAACCTGTAAACATGGCAAAGAGATCGAAATAATTATGTTAAGAGTCAATAATTTAATCAAAATCACACTTTAGCCTATATCTTCGGTCTTGCTGTATGGTAGCAGTTTCGAGAAAATTTCGAAGAAAAGTGTCACATGAATTGTCGTTGAGTGTTTTTTTAAATAAATTATGTTGAGTGTCGGTTTATGGACTTGCCTTGTTTTTAAATACAAATCACAATATATTTATATTGTATGTTACATACATATGTATTAATTATATAAAATGAATTGAACCTTTTTTTGTAGGAGGCTGAAGCAACAAAATTGTAGGCTTGTTGACTTTAATTGTAAAATACACAAGAGGTATTTGTAATAATAATTTATTATATATAAAATGTATAAGTGATGATTGAATGTTACAATGAGGCCCCGCTTATATACCTATGCAGGTGGCCTTTCATGATTGGGCATGTCTTTTAGACATGTCTTTTCACTTAACTAACGACTATTTAAGATAACCATCATTTGATTATTATTATTTACGTTTATTTGTATTATTCGATTTGTTATGAATTATATTCATAACATTGACTGAAGCAACAAAACTGTAGGCTTGTTGACTTTAATTGTAAAATACGCAAGAGGTATTTGTAATAATAATTTATTATATCCCCCTTCTTGTTGCATGGGGAACGTGGATTGCCCGTAACAAGGCTATTTTCAATGAGCAGTCCTTTCCTATTGCCAGATTGGCAGCAGAGGGAGCTGCCATCTATGACAATATTCCTTCTTCTTCTAGTCCAGGCCCTCCTCGAAACTTTCAGCCTGAAGTTATCAATGACTCAATTCCGTGGGCTTTTTTCGACGAGGCCTCTGGTTTAAATGGCTCATGTGGTGCTAGTTTAATTATTCATCTCTCACATGATAATTCTCTTCGTGCTTCAGTGGGCCTTGGGAAAGGGTCCAATAATTTTGCTGAGCTTAAAGCCCTCCATTTTCTTCTTTGCTGGTTGATTTCAAAACATTTGAGACAGATTCAGATTTTTGGTGATTCTAGGAATGTTGTGAATTGGTTTAATGGGACCCAGCAGTGCAGGAATTATATTTTGTTACCTTTTCTTAAGGAGATCTGTCGTCTTAAATGTTTCTTCACTGAGATATATGTTTGTCACATTTACAGGGAAAGGAACCAGGAAGCAGATCGATTATCTAAAGAAGGTGCTCAGCAAGATTTGGGGTCCTGGACAGTAACTGAGCTGGTGAATGGGGCTGTTCATGTTAGGGAACAGCCGGCTTTTGTTTAATCTCTGTTGTTTTAATTTATTTATGTACATATATGCTCTCTAAAAACTCTAAAACTGCTACTTTATATGAGCCCAGAACTGTTTTCCTTATGTAAGGAGGTTCTGGGCTCCATTTTTGTTTTAAAACTGTTGTTTCTTGGGACTGGGATAGTTTCTACTGCCAGTTCCTCTTGTCGATCCATGGAAGCCTTGGGCTTTGTCTTTGCATTCTTATCCTTCTGCTCTCATCTCTGTTTCGGCTCCATATCCGGGAGATGATGAGCTAAAGGGGATGCATTGGCGCCTTGAGAGGTTCTTTTTGCCTTTTTCTGGCTGTTTTGCATCACCACAGGTCTTGTAAAACAGCTGTGTCACCACCTTCCTTTGAAAGAAGGGAATGGCTCTGTTTTGAAATGCTTTGCATATGTTCTGAGACTCTCTATTTATAATAGAAAGTTCGATTTTTTTTCTGTGAAAAAAATAATAATAATAATAATAATTTATTATATATAAAATGTATAAGTGATGATTGAATGTTACAATGAGGCCCCGCTTATATATCTATGCAGGTGGCCTTTCATGATTGGGCATGTCTTTTAGACATGCCTTTTCACTTAACTAATGACTATTTAAGATAACCATCATTTGATTATTATTATTTACATTTATTTGTATTATTTTATTTGTTATGAATTATATTCATAACATTTCATTTTTCTCCGAAAAGCTTTGTCCTCAAAGCTTAATTATAGGAAATTTACTTCACTTTGATTTCAAACAATTGCCTTCACTTTTCGAGATCATTTTTGATAAATCTAAGTAGTCACATGTAGCTCAACATATTTTGGAACTAGGTTTTTTTTTTTTTTTTTTTTAAAGCAATTTTATAAAATTTATTATAATATAACTTTATAAATAAAATAAAATTATAATAATTTTATAAAAAAAAAACTTTATGATTTGTTAATTTATTAAGTCATTTTAATTATATTGTACGGTAACAGACAACTCAGTAACCATCGTGTCTTTATATCACGTCTTTCTATTGGACATATTCCTTTTTGAAGGGCACGTGACACATTTTCATTATAGATAACTCATTTGGTCTATGTGTCTCGATAGTCTTCTTTCTCGTAGTCCTCGTTCGTCCTCTTCATAGCCCTCGTCCAGCTCTTTCTCCCTTATCATTCGGAGCTCGTTCGAATTCCTTCGATACTCCAAGTCCAAACCACAAGTCACATGAAGAGTGATTTACATCGTTTGACCTGCGGTTAAGAGAATGGCGGAGTAGAATTCTTGTTGTATCCTCTTGACGTCAATGGCCATTGTTGCAATCTCTTCCACGACAGTTCCAGTCTCGCCCCCAATGTCAACCAAGGAATTTAGGGAGTGGACGCCTTGGTATTTGGACAAAATAGCATTCTTCACAATTCTGGCGTTGCAGGCCATGGAGTTGTTGAAGTCAGGATGATCAGAGGCATAAGACTAGATCTTTGCACCGTTGGCCTTCTTGAAGGCAACAACCCCCCTCGACCACGCACTTGTTGAAATGGTGCCATGACGCTAACATTCTCTCGTCTTTTTGCATCAACATGTGCACCATCGAAATTTCCCGCTCTTTCACAAGCCACTTGGACACGTGCGTGAGGGCATATCTCGTCTCGAAGGCACTGCCCTCTCGCTCATTTTTGGAAGCGCGGAAGATGCCCTTAGCCACGACGAAGTGCATGATTTCGAAGAGGTAGGCGACATCGAACGATTTAGTGGGCAGCTTGGGCATGATTTCATTGAGAGAAAGAGTGGCGCGAGGATATTCATTCACCATTTCCAATAACTGCCCGATTGGCAGCAACACTGGTTGGAATTTATTTACCTCCTCCTGCGCCATGGAAAGTTCTTTTCACATATTTTTCCGCTCCTCTTTTACGTACTGTTTCGATGAACATAATATCTTTCTGCAACTTTTTCCACCTGGTGTATAGATTTGTTTTGTCCTCGAACATGTTTGGCTGGGAATGGGGCTCATCATCAGTAAGAGTCAGGTTAATGTCTGTAACCGAATTTGGATCTTCTGCTGCCACAACCTTTGAAACTAATTTTTTTTATCTTTATCGCGCCACCAACCCAAAATTCCACTGTCATTGAACTTGCCGCAACACCCTCTTGAACTCTATTTAGTGCTTCCATGATGTTCTCTATATTATCTAGTCGGTTCTTCTGATGTTTGGCCTCTTTCTAAAGCTGAACCTTTTCTTTCTGATATATTTCCACAGATTCCCTATCACGTTTTAAATCTCGATCAAAATTCTGAATGTCTTCTTCATAAATACCTTCAATAATATATTCTTCCTTCGACTGGAGTAAATCTAATAACTTTTCATTCTCAATATCTCCAACAACCTGCTTTTTCTCAAGAGCCACCGATAGCGATTTTTCATTGACAATGTCTTCTTTGGGCACGACTGAGTCTTTTGGATTTTCATTCTCAATATTTACAATATTCTGCACTTTCTCCAGAGCCACAGATGGCAGTTTTTCGTTGACAACATCTTCTTCGACAGGCAGAGATGAATCTAACAAATTTTCATTCTCGACATCTACAATGCCATGCTCTTGCCCCATAATAGCAGATGAAAATTTCTCATTAGCAAGTTCTTCCTTGGGCACGACTGAATCTAACAGTTTTTCCTCCAACCTAACATTACTGGATCCCAATTCAACAATTTCTTCTGCAGTAGCATTGTCACTGGTTGCTTCTGCAGGTA
Source organism: Pinus albicaulis (assembly GCA_034641835.2). NCBI lineage: Eukaryota > Viridiplantae > Streptophyta > Pinopsida > Pinales > Pinaceae > Pinus > Pinus albicaulis. The sequence continues at coordinate 378,267,561 of CM076569.1, read as the reverse complement.
CTGATATTAAATCTCTTTCTCCTGTAACATTGTTATCCTGATTTTCAGTCTCCACCTTCTCTTCATATTTACCATCCTCATATTTAATTTTTTTAGTGGTTGCATATTGACAACCTTCTTGCTTGATTGGTGCTTTCTCTATATCATCGCCATCTTTAACGACTTTGTTCTGGATTTGAAGAACATCTTGCTTGACGGCTACTTTTTCCTCTACGTCTTCAACATCTTTAGTGGCTTTAATTTCGATCTCAAACATTCCCAAATTGAGAGATCCATAGTTCTCTACATTTTTGCCATTAATATCTTTTTCACTATCATCATTCTGATCAAAATCTTCTTCTCATGCTTCACATTGTTTCGTTTCTTTAATGTCGTTATCATCTTCCTTATTATGGTTTTTTGCATAACTCTTTCTAAAAAATGTTGTAACTTTTGCACATGATTTTTCCAATTGTTGAATTTTTTCTTGAATTTTTCTTATCTGCTTAATTTCTTCAGGATCTACACGTAATGGCACATTGTATGGTAAACTATGTTCATAGGCTCGTAAACTACGTTCATAGGCTCATGAGACTATATTGTGCAGCATGGCTCTGATACCACTGAAGCAACAAAACTATAGGCTTGTTGACTTTAATTGTAAAATACACAAGAGGTATTTGTAATAATAATTTATTATATATAATGTTACAATGAGGCCCCGCTTATATAGCTATGCAGGTGGCCTTTCATGATTGAGCATGTCTTTTAGACATGCCTTTTCACTTAACTAACGACTATTTAAGATAACCATCATTTGATTATTATTATTTACATTTATTTGTATTATTCTATTTGTTATGAATTATATTTATAACGGAGGCTTTTTTGTCATTTGCTTTATAATACAAGGGTCGTAGGCAGTGGTAGTCTCTGCAGGCCCTGACAACAAGTAATAAAACAGATCAAAACCAAACAGATCCGAACCAAAACTTATCATCTATCTTATTAACTCAATTGTTTATAGCGTTTTTCTATTAACTTGAAGGTCGGGCATTCCTTGAAGCACTCTATCTTCCCAGGGGGCAGCAGGATCCACTAAATCATCGTTATTTCTGCAAGAACTCAAGATACTATCGTGTCCTACCCCTCTACAAAGGCGAATAAAGCAGCCAATAAAGCAGTTGAGAAGACATCTTTGGCAGATGCACATTCTTGCAAGAGGCGCGCAGCAAATTCAAATGTAACAAAAACTGCATATATAGTTCCACCGGCATTCTCTTATGAAGATGAAGAATAAATATTATAATCAAAATGATTTGTAATATGTCTAATTCTGTTGTACTTTCAGATTTTAGAAATTCTTCGATACTATCTGGCTAGACCACACTTCTTGGAAGGCCTCAAACGAATTTATCACAAAGGCATACAATAATTATCAACGCAGTTCAAGAAATTGGTTGATAGAATGAACATTTATGGAATTTGAAACAAACAAAAAACCCACGTCTATTACTTTGTGAAAGTCGACAAGATAGAAACTAATTGAACAAATAGGATGCAACATTTCTTTCAAAATACCACATTTTGGATACCATTAATGAGTTCATAGTCTTTACGGTTTTGAAACGGAAATGATTCCATTAATCTCATAAATTCATAACAAAATTTATTTTCAAAGTAATTTTGTCCTTTTATAACATGAATTCTTAGTTAATGTTAAGTCTTTGACATACATTAAATATTTCAATTAAATGAATAATATTATGTCTTTTAATGTTTGTGAACAGATATATGAATTCTTGACTACCTTTAGACAAAGTTGTAAAATTCTTGATTATCTTTGGATATATGAATTCTTTACTACCTTTAGACAAAGCTGTAAAATTCCTGACTATATTTAGAAGGTGTCATTGGTAGGCTCTAAGAAGGTTAATATGTCGTCCCAGATCGTGAAAAAACAAAAGTGATTGGAAAGTTATCTAAATCTACTATTTTCCTAATAAACAAAAATTAAGCTATTGCATTGTGAATATATTTCTCAATGGAGACATCAAAACTTTAGTGGATAACACTATGCACAAATGCTCCATTACATCTTGAATATTGCACGCTATGAATACGTGTTTTAAAATGTGAATACCCGTACCCATACGGTGCCATAGCCACACACATGCACAACCACAACACACATGAGCCCATCTTCTAGCCACTCATCCGGAATGACATGACAGCGACATGCATGTTTACCAAGGGTGCCTAGTAGTTATTGTTGTTGCCATAGTCTCGTCGATGTTGTTGCTTCCATTTATTCTGTGAAGGTTGGTTCCCCGTATCATCTTTTTGTTTCTCAACTTGAACCACGATTCCATCCAAGAAAGAGAAGATATGTTGATAACCAACCGAGAGTTTTGATCCAAGTGTACAAGGGAGAGCGCGCGTAGACAAAAGACAACAATCTGCTCGGCAAGTTCGAGCTCAGCGGCATCCCTCCCGCCTCGAGAGGCATCCCGCAGTTCAACGTCTCTTTCGACATTGACGCCAACGGCACCTTGAACATGTCGGCGGAGGATAAAACAGCAGGGGTGAAGAACAAGATCATCATCACCAACGACAAGGGACATTTGAGCAAAGAGGAGATTGAGAAGATGGTTCACGACTCCGAGAAATACAAGGAGAAAGATGAAGAGGTGAAGAAGAAAGTGGAGGCAAAGAATTCGCTGGAAAATTACGCTTATGATATGAGGAATATTGTGTCGGGGGTCGAGGATAAGCAAGAAGGGGGCCAAGAGTTGTTAAGAAGTTGCAGAATTCAGTTTGAGACACACCCTTCTCGTGGTTATTTCTTAGATTGCCTTTTCTGATTAACAATCCCGCGTTATATGATTCCCCATGGTTGATAGCAATGACAATGCTATATGGTTTCCTATGGTTGATAGCATTGGCAACCCATACAAGTTTACGACAATTGTTTCACTTGTGGACAAAGAATGGTGGCAGCTGCGGACAAAACACAGTGGCATCTATTGCATGTGGAAAGCGGTGGCGATTTGTGGAAAGCGATTTGAGTAGTGGAAATCGATTTGAGAAGTGTAAATGTGATATAATACCACAAACATTAAATGTTTTTAATTAATTCTAATTTGAAACTAACATTATTTCAAGTTTCATGAAATTGAAAATTTATATCCTGTGTTTTGTATCTGTTTTAATGATTTATATATGTTGGCCAGCAATAAGACCTCGAAACTCAAACTTTGGTTAAAATCTCTTTGAATAGATATTGCAAACATAAAATTTGTTAAACTTTGGTTAAATTGTAATAAGAGATTAAAAAAATCGGTCAAAATATAGTTTAATCGTCGATCAACGACCGAGCGATCGCTATAGTCCTACAAAGCAGGGACTAATAAGAACGTGGTTTGTTTCTATTTATGTTTTCAAATTTGTTAGGTTGAGTTATTAAGTTTATATTATATATACAATATATAATTTATTATGTACAAAATCTTTTTAAATTTAAATTTTATTTTATAATTTACACTATTCTTTGATTACAAATATATATGTTTTGTATATTACATTATTTACAATGCTTGTGATTATAATATTTTTTATATTACATTTACAATCTTAATTCTCTATGTGCCAAATGAATTCAAACATATATATATATATATTATAAAATTATGAAATGAAATTATTTTACAATTATTTACAAAATATATATATTCATGTTAAATATATTTACAACTTATATTAAAATCTATTTGCAATATAAATGACTAATGATCGCTCCTCAATGTAAGTGTCAAGCATAACTACTAGAGAGACACAACCAATGGGACCCAACATGTAATGTGAAATGACGTTCCAAGTTCTCTAGAGAGAATGCCTACCAATGAAATCTTACGCCAAATGAGAGGTGATATGTCAACTGAAGGTGTCGTGTTGCCTTCAATTGAACAGTATGGAAATGTTTCCATGAATGCAAAAGATAGCAAGGAGGTGTCAAAAACCAGAAAGCATCAACCATAATGGCAAACAAAAAGGTGTGCAAAATATGATCAAAACCAACATGATTGTAAAAAACCAGAGGCAAGTGATAAATATCATAGAATTAAAAATTCACCTACCTATCAGTAAGAGAGGGGTTGAAAAATGAAGGGTCCCCATTATTTTGTCGGAAAAATTATGGGGGGGTTGTTGGCCAACAACAAGTCCCAATCTCATTTGTTGAGCACATTTTAACAAGATAAGCATACTCAAGCCTTTATGTATTGATTGTTATGCACATGAATGTTTGGTCTCATATATGTGATGGTATTGGTTCAATGTGTTGATTAATTCTCATGACATAATGAGAATAATAATTCTTGTGCAATATTAAAGATTTATGTGATAGATGAGGAATGGATTATTCCTAGAGGACTATTGTATCTTCGTTCACTTATATGCTAGCACAATGTTGTTAATTGGCTAGATTAATGGTCAGAGAAGTGAATTGGACATGAAAAATGTATTGCAAGTGTTGTGAATATCTTTATAGGAATATGCTTGTTCTTGTGTTCCTTTTGGGCTTGAAATTTGGCTTAAAGTCTATGTATGGTGTGATGAATACATCTTTGTTAATTAAATAGATAAATAAGTTGCGAATGAATTGGCTATTTGGCCCTAATGTAAATCTTGTAAGCTTGGGAAGAATAGCCGAAAGGCCTACATACTCTATTTTGTTTCCAACTCCAATATTAATCTCAGATAAGTGTATATAAATGCATTCTTCATTAATGAGCTCATTATTGAGTTGTAAGCCATGGTTGTATTTATTGTAAGAATGGTTCATGGTTCACTATGGTTGGAAGGGTTAAATTCCAATGGATGTATGCATGTTACCATGAAGATTTTATTAATATTATTTATGTATGAAGCACTCAAATATAATCATCTGGGATAGTGTTATATACATTAAGTAATTTCATTGTATGAGGGTTAAGCATTGAATGTCGTTTGAGTTGGCTTCAACTATGTAGCAACAAATCTTTAATGGCTAATCGTGGATATCATGCTTATAATTCTTGTCCTTAAGAATGAAATTCTTGTAGGCTTGTATTATAGTCACTTATGCACCTATACTTATGGCTTATGTCTGTAATCAGACCGCAAAGGAGGACTCCTTGTTTATACGAGGAACATTGAATTCCTTGAGGCCTTCTTGGCACCTTATTCCTTTTGGTTGTTGTTTATAAGCTTGCTATGTTTGTTTGATTCTCAAAAGAGGCTTATAGAATGTTGCGTTGAAGTGTGGTCGATACCCTATATGAGGACCCAAGGGACCGCAAAAATAAGATAAACTAGATGGACGAGCCTTGGGTTGTGTTTCATAGCTCAGCCATCAAGGACCCGAAGATGGTAACCTAGTTGTAAGCTCAGGAGAGATAGCACCAAAGTGTGCTTCATATATCTCTAATGGAAAATTTGAGTTTTTGGCGTGGGTTTCGGCCTTCGCAAAACCATCGTTGCAGATCCATGGATGTAAACCTTCACAAATGGCTCAGGCAACAACCTTACCTCATTCCCTTAGCCCCTTTTACCTTATATGTCGTCACAACAGAATTTAATAGGTCGAGTAAAGGGTTTGCTTCAAGTTCATATCGCTAGCCATGAGACTATAGAGCTTCACTTGTCCAATGCTGGTGTAGCGAGTGGCCCAGATTAAGTTGGGGGGAGGCAATAAACAGTTTGGAAAACTTCTGGGATGAGGTAAGGTCAGAGGGGATCGCATCCAGGAAGGTCGTAGAAAGTCACACTAGCCCATTTTACCTTATCTGTCGTCACAACAGAATTTAACAGGTCGAATAAAGGGTTGGCTTCAAGGTTAGATCGCTAGCCATGAGACCGTAGAGCTTCACTAGTCCAAAATTGGTGTATCGAGTGGCCCAAATTAAGTTGGGGGGAGGCAATAAACAATTTGGAAAAAGCCCGGGATGAGGTAAGGTCAGAGGGGATTGCAACCAGGAAGGTCGTAGAAAGTCACACAAGGGAAGAGTCAGGTTGACAAGGACCGAGCAAAGTTGGAAAATCCTTCATCCTGACTCCAATGAAAGACAAAATAAACTAGGAATTGCCCCTAAAGGTGCAAAGATACACCAAAGGAGTATAAGATTTGGGAAGATCATATTTTCAAAAATAGAGTCTACTAATGAATGCATGCTTATAACTAAATTCTAAGCTCATAACTAAATTTTAGAATTGGAAATCAGCTACATAATTTCAAAAAATCTTTTAATAACACAAATACTCATAATTTTTTATTTATAAAATTTACAACCCAATAAATTGAATTACATTCAAAGTAATGATTTAGAAAAAAATATTCATTTTTAGCACACAAAATTTGCAATAAAAAAAACTCTAAATCTTACATTCAAAATATAGAATTTTAAAATAGTAACCAAGATTTTCACAATTTTACATAACAATATTTTCCAAACAATGATTTGTAATTAGTGCAAACTTTCATTTATGTTATAAGCTTAAACCAAAAATTCTTCATGCTAGCTTAATTTGGGAAACAAACCTAAATTCTTCATGATTGCTTAATCCACAAAGCAAATAAAGCTTGAACCTTATCTTTAATTTGGTTCTACAACTCAATGACACAAACACACTGGAGTCAATTGTTTTCTACAACACAACAAATTTCAATTAATTATGAAGAGAACATTGATGCCTCTCTTGTACAATTAAATCCAATTGGACATTAATTTATTCACACAGCGGGAAATGATAAGAAAATTTTCATGCTTATGAAAAAAAATACAAAGCAAAAGGTTAAGGTGTAGGGGATTTCTGGGGTTGTTTTTCAGAAACCACACATTTTTACTCCTAGGAGGTGTTCCTCCAGAGGCATATTTCTTTGCCTCTTCTTTCAAGTAGGACCATTACTGGGAAGAATTGATCCTAGGCCAACTGAATGAAATCAAGAAAATTAGAGTGAACTTGAACCAAGAACATAGCTCAACGATGTTTATTGAGGTGTAAAATGGTTACCTGGTCTGGTCAATCAAGTTCCATGCAATTCCCCATTAGTGATCTTACTACTGTTGTATATTAGTTGCTTTAACAACAACCTTTGTATGACATTGTTTGCTTAAAGAGATCTCTGCTTAATGTACCTACCACAAGTTCTTTCATAGTGCATAACATTCTGCATATGCATGTATGAGTAACACATAAACAAAACAATGCTCCATCTCCATGGAGCCTTCACTATTTTTCTATACATATCAAACAGGTTGTGGTGCCATATGTATACTTTTCTTAGCAATATGAAATGAGGTCTTCTTGTCACCTACAAAATAAGATGTTATAATGGATTCCATTTTGTTTTTATTCTTCAGTGGGAGAAATACAATATGTTACTTGAAAAAGAGTTACATAATGGCGCAATGAGAGTTACCACACTCTAAAGTCATGACTACAAGGAAACTCATCCCCTAAAAATCCAGAAACACTAGCATATGAGGCACCGTTTCTAGACATTGAAGCCAAAAACTAATGTTCTATCTTCATAGTTGGAAATCAACATTTGGCATTTGGACACATCCTCATACTATAAAAAATAAATAGATTGATCTTTTAAAAGATAGTTTTTCTTTGTTGGTTTTTCCATACTCTTAATTTTGTATCCCTCTTTTTATTGAATAGAAGAATACCAGCCCACCAGTGACGAAACACACCTCACATATAATTATAGTCTAAATCCTAACAATCTTCTCACAAGTACCAAGATTAGAGAGGAAAGGAAAAAATAATAGTTTTAATACAGAAGACCAAGAAAACATTTTGAAGCAAAGTTCAAACACATTCATGATTTTAACAACAACATAAAACTCTTTTAAAAAATATCTAAATATGAAAAGATGTAATTTAATTTATATACACATTTCCAAATTATCTAAGAAAAGACAATTTGCTTAAAGAAAATTTCCAAATTTTAATTGTTACACATGCAATTTTTAAAATTAAGATAACTTTAAATATATATATATATATATATATATATATATATATATATATATATATGGAAATTCATTAGCTTCTATGATGTACCCATAAAAATTTAAATATTCTTACTTATCTTATGTGGAATCCACGATAAGAATCGTCATTAGAGGAAATTTCAGCCTAAAAGTGGCCCTAAGGAAAAATAATAAATAAAAGTTATGAATTTTTGAGGGAAAACAAGAAAACTATTTGATTTTAATTATATTTTCGGCTTATCTCCTTATAGGTTTACTCAAATTTCACACTTAGACACTCATTAGATGCAGAATTGAATTTCACATCCAACGAATACCCATTATGCATACTTTTGAGAAGACCCACATTGATAAAATTTTCATATGCATTAAAAAATGTGTTGAAACACGTTTTTTTTAATGTATCTGCAATTTTTATCAACGTGGGTCTTCAAAAAAGTATGCATAATGGGTACTCATTAGATGTGGAATTTGATTTTGCATCCAACGAGTGTCTACACTTGAAATTTTAGTAAACCTATAAGGAGATAAGTCAATATATGTGTGTGTGTGTGTGTGTGTGTGTGTGTGTGTGTTTCTTCTTTTCCCTCAAAAATATTTATATGTACATATTTTTAAATTAAAAGCATTTTGATTGGTTTACATATTTTGACATGAAATAACATGAAAATTTCATGGGCACTTTTAGGTTGAAATTTCCTTTAATGCCTTTCAATTCTTTAGAAAAATACATCTTCAACCTGAGAAATGATGATAATATCCTTTTACTGGGAGAATTTAATGCTAGAATTGCTATTAACCAAGCCATTGCATTAAGCAACAACTCTAACCCCGACCCGTTGTGGCTTGATGAAAGTAGTAACTTAGCTAATAAATTCAAGAGAAAATCTGAAGACATTATCGAGAACTTATTCGGCATCGATCTTCTCAAACTTTGCAGTTCCCATGACCTAATTATTTGTAATGGTATTAACAAGTGGCTCCTCTCCCGACAAATTACATGTTTCCATGCACTGGGTAGCAGTGTCGTGGATTATGAAATTTTTGACATCCACGTCCTCAACCATATTACAAACTTTGAGCTTCTTAATTAATCCGAGCCTGACTCTAACCACAAACTTCTGTCTCTCTCCCTCAATCTTGCTATGCATACCACCCACATGCAAGAGACCAATGAAAGAAAAAAGACACATTCGCTTCGATAGAAGTAAAACCGACCTCTTATTAAGGGATTTAGAGAGGGATTTAGGCCCCATGAATTATAATAATAACATTGATCAAATTTATTACCATTTCACTATCCTTTCCAACACCATTAGCAATTTTTCTAATGAGATTTCATTTAAGCAGTCTAATAGAAGTTCAAATCCATGGTATGACAAAGATTGCAAAATGGTCAGGAAAGCGACCAAAGACACTCCTAATGAAATCATTAAGTTGAAGAATATCAATATATACAAAAATATCATCAAGAGGAAGAAAAGATCATATATTAATAAAAGACGTGATTATCTTCTCCACCTTTCTAAAGTTGCGCCCAAAAAATTTTGACGGAATGTTCTTGTCTGTAAAACCAAAGATAGCCATTATATCCCCTTAGAAAACTAGGACAACTATCTTATGAATTTGTATGACTCTCTGGACACTATGTGCACCATCTTAATAATTCCATTTAAGGAGGAAGTATTCTATCTTGACGACATTGAGTCTGGTATTAATAAGCTCGCTAATGGGAAAACTAAAGATATTGAACAATACCAAGTTGAAATCATTAAAAAGGGAAGATCTATCCTCATTCCTTATCTCCACAAGCTTCTCAATTTGGATGTAACTAATGGCTTCCCTCGCCTTTGGACGCAAAGCCTTATTGTACCTATATTTAAAAATGGAGACAAGAGTGTTCCTTCCAAGTACAAGACAATTATGGTTAGCCATATCCTGGCCATGCTTTATGGGCTCATTTTGGAGAAGAAGCTTAGCCTTTGGCTTGAAAGACAGGGGAAAAGAGCTAAAGGACAAGCTAGTTTTAGGATACATCACTCGACTATTGATCATCTAGTTACTCTTAGAATCATTGTGGAGGAATGTTACAATAGTAAAGCCGATATCTTTTGTTTCTTTGTGGACTTTAGAAAATATTTCGACACTGTCCCTCGAGAGAAACTTTGGGAGAGACTTAAAGGGATCATGGCCCCTCTTGAGCTGAGGATTGTTGTGATCCGTCTCTACGAAACCGTCACGGCCAAGCTTAAGACCAACGAGGGGTGATCTAGAGACATTAAATGCAATATTGGAGTTAAGCAAGGGTGTCCCATATCCCCAGCCGTTTTTGGCATATACATCGATAAGCTAGAGGAGTGTCTAGAATCTACAGGGTGCAAGGGCACCATGCTTGTTGGTGTTCTCATTACTCTTCTCCTCGATGTCGATGATATAGTTCTTCTTGCAAAAATTCATGATGACCTTGACAAGAAGCTCCAAATTCTTCATGACTACTGCTCCAAGAAGGGTATGACAGTTAATATCGACAAGACTAAAGTCATGATCATTAAATCCAAAAAGATCACCCATGGTAGTTTCGTGTATAATAACCAGTGCTTAGAGCAAGTTTCTTCTTATAAGTATTTGGGTATTGAATTCCCTCATCATATCAACTAGAATTATAGCATCGAGAAAAGGATTATTGGGGACTGGAAATCTTATTATGAGCTTTAAAACAATTGTAAGTTGGTCGATATTTACATTTTGAGTAAAAAGAGGTTCCTCTTTGAGACTCTTGTCACCCATGTTGTCTTATACATATGTCAAGTTTGGGGTTGCAGTATATCCAGAGAGTCATAAAGGAAGATTGAGATGATTCAAAAGAAATTCATATCCTACAACCTTAAGATCAAGGGATATACTCGCTATCCTATCCTCTTGATCGAATATGGTTTGTCCCCCATTGAAAGTACATCTAATTTTAGATATCTGATGTATAAAAAGAAGCTTGACAACATGGAATAAAAAAGGCTCCCTAAAATTGCTTCTAACTATAGTCAAAACCCTCACCTTCACCTCAAGCGCGGGTGGCATAAGGATGCACATTCCTAGCTCAACCATTGGGGAATTAAGGAGGAGCTTAGTATGGGAAGAAAAGTTAATATCAAAAATATTATTACCTCCAAGTTTGAGGACAAGTTGTGGGAAGATCAGGACCTGGAGGGTTAAAGGAAGCTAAGATACTATAAGGAAGTGATCAACCCCACCCTTTATAATCAAACCTATCTCTCTGTGTTGTCTAGAAATAAGAAAAAAATGAACATCGCTAAGTTAAGAACTAATTCCCATGAGCTTCGGAGTGAGACCTATTCATTCTCAAGACCCTCGGGAACGAGGACCCGTTAGATCTGCAATTCTAAACAGGTGGAAGATGAAAAGCACTTCCTTTTAGACGACCCGACTCTTACTCACATTCGCTCTCAATTCCCTACCATCTGTCACACTTCCAATTTTCTCGACATTTTAAGCCAACCCACATATAACGATCTTGGAGCAGTTATTTCCCTTCTCTTTGACCATAGAACCAAGATTTTGAAGAATCAAACTTAGATTATTTCTCCTCTCTTAAGGTTTGATATACCGCATTGGTCTCAACGGATGGTAACAATCATCATCATCATCATCATCATAAAAAATCCAAATTTATAAAAAAATAATTTAATTTGTATAAACATTTTTAAAAAAATCATAATAAGAATAAAATCTGTATTATAAAAATTTAAATAAATAATTCTTTAATCAAGTAAAAAAAGTAATTAAATAAACAAATTTAAAAAATAAAGTTAATAATCGCTACCCAAGATTGCAGGAAACTCCAGCAAGGGTGCAGTGTCGGGCAAGTTTTTGATTGCTGGCACATCAACAAAATTCTTCAAAGGATCAAAGTCATCATAGTTGAGGCCAAAGGTGTTTCCTTCACAGTGGTTAGGAGAGAGGCCAACAAATTGGCGGATTTCCTAGCTAATCAAGGGGTGAAGGCCTCCGACAGACTCCTCTCTCATGATTGGGACTCCATTGGGGAAACAACGGTAAAAACAACCTGTACCAACATTAATGAAAAAGATCTTTTGAAGGCATCAGCCTCATCGTCATCTCCCATAACTAATAATCATCATGACCTGGTACCCCATATCCAATCTCACGATTGAGCACTGCGGCAGCTCTCCCTTGGATTGTACACCCTCGTACGATCCCACCCTCGGTAATTACTTCTGGCCTGCTCTCAATTACTCCTCCCGGATAAGCTCCAATTGTTCTCTCGATGCTTCATCTATCGAGCCAGCGGCCTTATATTCCATCGACCCACCCTTCATTCCCCACAGTTCGACCTTGCTTGGCCCTTCTGTCTTTGCTTGCAGCATAAATCGCTTCCTGCTTATGGCCCTCCCTTCTTATCCCTATCTCAGTCTGTCCACCATGGCTCCTCGTCGCCATAATCCGCCTCCTCAGCAGCGCCGAGGTCGCCATGCCTACTGGGAGAACCCCTCCCGCCCTCCGATCACCAGGGTCGAATCCTCTGCGAGGAATGTCGCCCGCATTTTTGTCAAAACCATTCCCGCGATGGTGCAGGAGCATATGACTGGTTTGGAAGCGGAGGCCCTCTCCCGGCGCAGAACCACCCCCTTGGAGCTGGTGAACCATGCCCTTTGTTGGATCCCCGACCCGAGCCTCACTAGAAGCCGAGAAAATCTGTACAGTTGTGCAATTGACTTGCACTGGCACACCAAAATGCTGCTGGCCATTGCAATACAGGAGCAGAGCAGAGCCGGCAAGGACTTGGAGAAGAAAATCGATGCGTTGTCAGACAAATTTATGGCTTATGTGTGGGAGGTTCACCATTTTTGTTTCGTTGATCGCTCCTCTCCTCACTATGACCTGTTGAAGCGCAGCTCGGCGAAGCGCCACCCGCAGGGCCCTCAAATCAAAGAAGAAACTCTGGCAAAAGCAGACACTCGGGAGGTCGGCCCATCTTCGCTCCACAGCCAATTCCTCAATCTGGAGGAGGGCACCCCGGACCGCCCGATCAATGTTGAAGACTACCTCAATGAGGAAGAGGATGTGCAGCCCCCTCGGGTCCTTGACTTCTCTCTACTCTCCCCAGTCTGCAATTTTTTGATGAATCTCTCATGGTACGTGAGACTTACAGGTATGTTTTCCCACACCCACGATGCTTCGGTTTCATGGAGTCGTCTCTCTACTTTTGTCTTCTCCCCTCAGATGCTCTCCTATGTAAAATCCTTCCCTAGGGGTGAGCTTGTCTCTGATGTCAAGAACTGCTCTTGTCATCAGCCCCATGTGGCTGCCATGTATATTTTGGTCTTATAATTAATGTGAATAACTCCGCCCAATTTACAAAAAAATAAAAATAAAAAAGAAAATGAATAAAACTTTTTTTTTTAAATAATTAATAAAACAATAATATTAAAATACCCCATACATATATATATAAACAAAAACATTTTTACAATATTAATACAAAATAATGATTTGGACATTTAACTCTTTCATTTTTACCAACTACAATCAAAATATATGATTTTTGCTAGTTACCAAAACCAAAAGAAATAATATATAATGCCTGCTAGTTACCAAAAGAAATATTCTGCAAATTTTTTAAAATTATTCTATATTATAAAAAGTTAAATAAATAATTCTTTAATCTACTAAAAAAATATTAATTACATAAACAAATTTAAAATTTAAAAGTAATAAGTTTTTTTTTTTAAATAATACTTAAAAAAAAACCTTTATCAAACCCTAACATTACCTAAACAACCATATTAAAATATGAAAACTTTCAAACCCATTTATATTATCAATACAAAATAAAATAATAATATTTAACCCTTAAAGTTTTACTAACCAAAAGCAAAATATATGATACATGCTACTTGCCAAAACCAAATATTATATATATATATATATATATATATATGATATAGGCTACTTACCAAAACCATATATATATATATATATATATATATATATATATATATATATATAGGCTACTTACCAAGACCAAATAAAAAGAAAAATATATGATACAGGTTACTTACCAAAACCAAATAAAAAACTAGTTTTACCATATTATTACGTTGAGAACTATCAGTGGATTTTCATCAACCGCTGTTACATGATAGGATTTAACTGGCAAACTTTTTAAAAGTATTTTGCAACATTGCCTTGAATTATTTCTATAACTTGGAATTATTTCTATAAATGTTCACTCGTCGGGCGCAGATAATGATGCATAATCAGCAGGAGGTTTAAATATTAAATCCAAACACTCACCGTGACATTAACAAGGAGAGAAACGACCTCTGTCTGTATTGTGTTTGCCAGAGGATAATTATGGATTAGGCGCAGCAAGCCAATATTTCATGCAGAAAATTGTCATAAATTTGATTTTCCAGTGAATTTGATTTCAATGGAAGCCCGATAGCTGAATTCTGAAATTTGATTGTGCTCGGTTAAAAATGGAAAATTTGAAGAAACTCAACATTTTAGAAGAGGACTTGGAATTCGAATTTAGCCATTTGGAATTGCAAAGTAGATTTGGCAACCATTTTTCGTCGGAAGCAAAGCTTGGTACAATGCCGGTGGGGAAAAAGAATCCCTTGAAATGTCCTTATGGCCCTTATGCCTAGCAAATTTCAGGGACGACATTTACAGTCCCAAGAAGCTCAATTGGTCTTTGTGCAATTAGTTTATTTTTCCGCATAGTCTTGCAAATAGTTTTCACATTTCACCATGAATCATTAATTATTATAATAATAAATCGTGTCGGAACCACTCTGCCGAGAATGGAATCAAACTAACGGTGGGCTTTAATTAATTACCAATACTTAATGGTATCGGAACCGGAACCACTCTTCCGAAATGGAATCAAACTAATAGTGTTCTTTAATTATTATAATAATATGTTTTACAATGATAAATACTAGAAAATGCGTAGTGACTAAATATACATTATGAAAATGAATAGCAATTCTACATTCAACATTGCAAACATGATATTTTCTTAGTAATAAATACTATTATAATAACCATAATAATAACGATGGTCATTATAATCCCTTCAGGAAAATATATATACTTTTAATCATTGCATGGCCTCTCTCTACCATGTGGCACACCCTGAAACCACAAGGGTCTCAGGTGTCACTAACGTCAACACCTCTCATCAAACACTTTGTTGCCCATTTGCGTGGAGTTGCACTGACCCCAATACTCTTTACCATGGAGTGGGATCTGCAACCAACCTTCTTCTTTTTTTATTAAAATAGGTATGAAATTACATTATATTTACAATCCTGGCCCTCTGGCTACTTAGCCAAAATTGGCTTATGTGTTTGGGCACGGTGGCCTTAAAACATATCCAATCATATTTACATGGGCACATGTTGATGTGTGCGTTGTACACCTAAGTCAACAAGGGAGGAATAACCCAGAGAAATGCTCTTTAATAACCCAAGTTGTTTGGTATGGCTACCCTCGACAGGTTTATAGGCTTCATTGGCCTTGGATCCTTTCTTCTTATGAAGGAGAAAATCTGAGAAAAACTAATCCTAATCTAAAATATGGTTATCCTACACTAATATAAACTAATTCTAGACTAAACTATGATTAATTAAATTATGAAGTTAGTTATGCAAATGAAATTATGAGAATCAAACAACCTAAATCTAATATGAGTATGAAAATAAAAAGGTTGAATGTTTCACTGTTAATGACCTACGATATATTGAGTAATTCTAATTTATAAATTTCATTAGAAATTAGAATTAAGAAATATAATACAATAACTACTACTAAACAATCAAGATATGATACAAAATGTACATAATTATGTTACAACAAATAAAGTAGGCACGATTATGATTTCCTTTGACTCTATTGCCCAACAACTGCAACGAAGGATAACAATAGAGGCCCACAAGTGTAACAATGACCAGTGATAGTGATTGGAAAATCTGATCCAATATCAAATGCAACATAAGCTAACAATGGTGCATTAGAGCAATGATTTTCAAAATCATCATGAAAACCACCAACATTTAAAACAAAATTCCATACTCAACACATCAGTGTCTGATATATGCCCCCCCAAAAAAAGGTCAATGTTGCATCAACACTTTCGAAAAGTGACATTAAAATCACCAACATTTAAAGAAAAATACCCATACTTAATACGTAAGAAAAATTGATTTTTCAAAAATATTCTTCTCCAAAAAAATGGTTGATGTTGCATCAACACTTTTCAAAATCAACATAAAAACCATGATTTGATGTGACCTCTAAAAAATGAGAACTCGATACATCTCTCGTTAAGTTGATAACTTTGTTTCTTTTGCATTGTTGATCCTAGCCACACTCTAATTTCTATCTCTGTCAAATTTGGGTAACTCTAATTTTAACCTAATTGTGTATTCAAATATTGGTTGAGTTGAAAGGGTTCATGACTAGTTGAAATTAGCAATTGGTAAGCCCTAGGAAAGCATGCTTCTTTGCATGTTAGATGCACTTTCTAGGGTTAGGTTGCAATGTATTGGTAGAGGTAGTTAAAGAGGTAGGTTTATGAGTCACATTTGATGGATTTATATGTTCCATGGGTTCTTTGTCACTATGATACTTCTCAATTCTATATGATCACATAGTTATTTGGTCTTCTATTTTTTTGTTAAATGCTTTTTTCATCTCTATTTGCATATTAATCATGTTGTGGCTCATTTCGTTTTTTTATCTATAATAGTTTTTTCCTTGCAATTATGTGTTATTTCATGTTTAATATCTTCATTTTTTTGTTTAATCATTTAACTCTTCCTTATTTTTATCATTTATTTTCTACAAGTTTTTTGTAATTTTGTTGGAACTTTAATTTCTTAATCCTTGTGTTAATTTCAGTCATCATTCTTGTTATGGTAGGAATATTTTTTACTAAATCAAACTATTTCTCTCCACTTTGAATTCTCTATCTTCTTTCGAAATTACAACACTATACAAATGTACATATTACGTTAGTCGTATAGACTGTAAGTGTGGCAGCCGCTTCAAGTGTCAAGTGTCGTTGAACTATTCCAATGTAGCGATAATGCTTATTAAATTGACTTAGTCAAAATAAAAATAATATATATAAATATATAAATTAATTGAAGAATATAATATGTTTTACATTGATAAGGGCCTTCACCATAAATATGGCCTTAAGGTGCCTTTTAACAAAGAGTAACGGCTTCTTGTTATTATTAGTATATTTTATTTTATTATTGTACCTGCCATTGGCAAGTAACTACGCATCAAGTTTTGCTTGATAGTGACATTAATTCTCTTTGATTAGACATATCTCTTCAATTTTTGTATAGTTTGGCTATAGTTAAGTTTTAATAATTTTTTAATTTATTTTTTTAATTTATTTTCTTGCATTCTATTGGTTTAAGATTTTAAGATGTTATTACAAATTGCCTTGTAATTCCTGTCGTTCAATTATGAGGCAACCGCCATCGTGCATTCGTTGACGTCCCATATGCAGGCCATCGTACATTTGCAGTGGTATGTCAGTTCATATGCAATAAATAAGACACGTACTTTTAATTAATCACTGCTCAACTTAGCACCAAACCCAACATGTAAGTCTGGGGAATGCAATATCAATATATGTGTTAATATTACACCATATATTCAACTCACATAACACTCGGCCGCGGCATATATATATGGGTCCACTCATAACATATTTTAATATATCTTGGGAATAAAGGTAATGAACCGCCGTTCATTCCCTTTAACCAAATCTCTAAGGGTTAATTACAATATATCGAACCATAAATCAATACTTTATGACTCTGAGCCCACCACAAACTTTATTGAATAAACATATATCAACGCAAACCACGGCCCATACCTTGGATTATTCTCCGTTCAACTCGTTGCGCGATATCCGTCCGATCTAACGCTACCCAGATCGAACGCTCCTTCGCACTATCGTGTTTTTTCAACTGACGAAGTTTAACACCTCCAAATCGTGCGACATTCATGGTTTCCAAGTACCGCTCTAGGACACGCGTCCAACAATAAATGGAATTGCGTTTTTTTTTAATACCATTCACCACTTTTCACTCGCGCGAAAACCACTATTCCTCGAACGCTGGTTTTACTGTTTGTTTCACGGTTTCGATCCTCACCGCTCCATGTTCCGTCTCATTCTTTATACTCTGATCTCACGGTTCTCCGCAATAATTCAACGAGAGTTACATATATGGTCCCACATTACAGTTTAAAGGCTCGACTTCTTGATTAAATACTAATGAAGTTAATCAACAATAGCACATGATACGATGTTCCTCATTGGAACTGCAATATTGATAATTTTAACACTTTCTATTTTTGTAATAGGCTAGCCATATCTCTTTAAAATAAAGAATGGTCACACGGAGATAACAAAGATGTATATACCCAGATAAATTTTCTATTACACATTAAAAATTATATATTTTATATGGTGTTTGTGAGATCTAATGATTTTTAAATTAAAATATTATTGAGAAAATATATAAACAAACCAAATCTAACTGCATATATTAATATTAGTAAACCTTATTTTCAAATCGAACTGAATGAAGTTACATCATAGAAATGTTTAATCAAGATTTTTGTGTTTCAAACTACAAAATTTTCTTGATTATTAAAATAAAACCTTTCAACTTTTATTTAACATCCATCACAGTCGAACTATTTTTTTCCTTCACGATTGGCATGCACAGTTTATCTATATCCGTCGTGCAGTGGTCTGGAAGGTGATTCAATTTTGAATGCACTAAATCTCTTATTTTAGTTTTTATCCCAAAATATTAATGCAAATAACATAGACTGAAATACTACGATGTCATATCGAAAAATAAGTAATAGGATATTGTTAGCAAATTATCAAAACAACCTTTTGAAATTCCAATACATGAATATCCTACGTACCAAACACATCAATCATTTTGCTGGAAAGGACTGACTTTATTTATTGCTTTGGATGTTTAAAAGTTGTTTACTTATCTGTATAAATTTGTACACACTTTTTTTACTAATGCTTATTTTTAAATGTTACGTGATGTACCTAAGTATGTATGCTAAGCAATATTTGCACTTCTACACTGCCTTTAATGTTACTCAACTCTACGGGTATTAATATTAAATACTTTAGAACAAAGACGATATTGGCAACCCGCTTTTATGTTTATAAATTGGCCCAGCGTTAATGCACCCTTCGCATCCAACAGTTGTTGGCTTGTCGCATCAGTTCTACTGATCCAACACACCCAAATGCATATCGCATGACTTAAATGCACGAGCGATAATTCACAAAAATTGCGCGATGGAAATGGTATTACAAAACTACTCTCTTGCACGTGTCAGCCGACTACATATATCGCATTCGAATTTCAAATACAGCTTACCACCTTCTAACTAACGCAAACTCGCTGGTTTTCTCCCCAGAAACCGCCTTAACTGTTTGTCCTCACGATTCCGATTCAGGGTTCCGTTCCTCACTGTCACTCACCATTCTTCTTCTTTCTTTCATTACACTCCGCCTTTGACCTTGCATTCAACTTAATACCATTAATCATCAACACGACCTCAAACCAATATTGCTCACGCAACAGAGGTTTCAACTTAGAACGGAAACTATATGGTTCGAGTCATAACCCAATGCATGACTTCAACCCTCATTTCTGCTCCACTAGGTATATACACCAGGCATCTAATTCCTCTGTGAGCTAATTTCGGCATAACAATTCCACATAGGAATGTACCCCAATCGAATTATATTTTAGAGCACACAATTAAGCTCGAAATACTAACTCTGAAATAAAGCAAAAGGGATCGAGATGAAGAGGGCTAAATGTGACCCACGTGAAGGATCAGAAGGCAAATAGTGAATACAGGAACTGCAGATATTATTCGAACTATAATTGCGCGTTTGCATTTCCACGCACTAAGTAGAAGATAACATACAAACCTGTGTGGATTGATGCAAGCCCAGTGAGCCGAGTAAATGCAAATTTAGACCTAGATTGGCAAGTTTTGATTGTGTGCAAGGATGGTTGGAAAGAAGCTTCACAAGACTTTCCATTGGGCTAGACTCAGGCAGGGATGATCACTTGGGTAAGGCACTAATGGAAGGTTGTGCCTTCATTTTTATTCATTTTCGGTGATATTTGTGGATAACACTGTGGGAGATTCAACTCAATGCCTTTTATTTGTGTACGCTGTGGGAGCTTCAATTCAATGCCATTTTATTTGAGTACGTTGTGGGAGCCTCAATCCAAGTTAAGTAAAAATTTAAGGCCAAAGGTTTATCATGCTCATTTTTAGTAAGGTTGAGATTCAAATTTCCCTATTTTATTAAGACTCGCAAATTAAAGTTGTTTACACGGTCAATTAGGTGTAAAAGATGATTTTTATTTTATTTTCTATTAGGTGTAAGATGATTTTTATTTTTTCAATTGGGGTAATCACATTAATAAGAGTGATAGTGATTAAATATTTGGATAGTTATTGTACCTGCCGCAGCAGGTATTACGCATCAAGTTTCTTGTGATGTAGACATTAATTCCTATTTCAACAAAAAAAAAATTACAATTCTCTATAGTTAAACTTTAATATTTATTAATATTTATTTATTTTATTTATTTTAATTTATTTATCTAATTTTTTATTGGCTAATATTTTCAACATGTTATTGCAAAACACTTTGCAATTCGCGCCCTTTCTGTCGCGGTTGTACGAGGCGGACTCCGCCGATGGTTGTACGAGGCAGCATCGTAAAAGCGCATTAACTGTAGTACTCAGTATCTACAAGGTTTCCAATTAGATAGGTGTACATGAAGATAAGCCATAAGAGGTAACGATTAAACAGGTCTACGGGATGAAGGAAATCATGATTGCAAACTGCTAAGGAACCTGACAGAAGCAGTTATAAGATAATTTATCGGAATCTGAGATATAGAGTTCTCCGACCAATGTTTTTAGAGCACTTAGAAATTTACTCTCAGTGACATGTAGTTACCAAAGCACTAAATGCTAAGAGTTGTGTGCATAATTAGAAATAAAAGCAACAAAAAAGACCTCCATAGGAAATCATCCAAACTTTATTCACCTACTATTTACTCAAAAATTTTACCAATGGTTGAGGTTCTAAAGCTACGCACAGTTGTATTGCATATATGAAATAGTATAACACCTATGATTCTTCATGAAGAGACGAGTATAAAAACAATATATCTGAGTACCAAGCAAGAATGACTATGTTATCTGCTTTTACACAAACAAAAATGACTAGCATAATTCGAAACATCGAGAGTTACTAAAAAAGGAAAAAGGGAAGACATGAATGATTTACAATAACAATGATAGCAAGTTAATAATTTATCATGTTGCTTAGTGATAGAGGCATATGCATAGTTGTATGTATGTTTACAGAAACTTTAATATAGGAATAACAAATTCCTGGAATATATTTATGAACAAACAACAAAATTGTTGAGGTATAAATAGTTAATTTCAGATAATCTAACAACAAAACCTTCTAACTATTTGTATTTTCTATACATAGATCTTTCTTCATCTAGTTGAAAGTAGGGTGTTAAGGACAAGAAGTGTCAAAATTAATTTATTTTTATATTTTTCATAGTGGATTAAAATGATATTTTTTTTATAAAATATTTGTGTTAAATTTAACATTGATTTTAATTTTTAATATCAAATATAATAAATTTTCATTTTTCATAATGTAAAAGAATTAAAGAAAAATACAATTGGCATATTGCATGATAAAATTAAGTAAGATGATACAATTCATATTTATATTTATTAATTATTTTAATTATAAAAATTTAAAATTTAAATTAAATTATCTTCTAAATAAACTTTATCATTTTTGTATTATTATTTATTTTAATTATAAAAATTTTAAAAAATTATTTTAAAAAATTAATTGTAAAAAATTATTAAGATTAAAATTTGTTGAAATGTTAAATAAATCTAATACAGATAATAATATTTAAAATTGTGATTTTTTTTAATAATTTAAGTAATTGGGATTATGTTAAATAGTTGTAATGAATAATTATTATTTTTCTAATTCAGATTCAAATTTTCACCAATTACATGATAAACATTAATGTCTTGATGATTATTACTTAAATTAGTTATATTTAAACTAAATGGCACCTTTATTACAAAGCAAATCCTCATAAAATTCCTCAAAGTCAAATTGCAACATTGCTATATTTACACTAGTAATTATCAATTGGTTACCATCATCAACACAAAAGTTATTTTACTATAATTTAGATAGATTTAAACTACTACTATGTAGTACATAAATTTTTAATTTTTACTTTAATTTAATTATATTTAAACTAAATTAACTTTATTACAAAGCAAATCTTCATAGACATACTCAAACTCAAATTGCAATAATTACTTATAATTTAATTTAACTATACTTTATTACAAAGCAAATCTTCATAAACATGCTCAAACTCAAATTGCAACATTACTATAATTACATTAAGAGGCATGTAATAGCCCTAATAGCTACCCATAGACATTTCCAACATCACATTGCAACATTACTATATTTAAACTAAGTGGCAGGTCGTCGCTACCTTGTAGCCTTGTTCTTATGATGTTTTACCATTGGTGATTTATGGACCCATGGTTTGGGTAACCCATCATATTTAATGAAATTCATTTCAAATTTATATATTATTATTTATATAACATATTTACACTAGAGTAAAGTACAAAAGTAGGAATGCCTCTTTATGTTAATGGTCGATAATATTATCTTTTAACAAGTGTTACATGGTAGCTATTACCCGGTTAGTTCAAATATAGTTAATTTTTATTAAAAGCAATAAAAAGTTGCATTTGTATATATCTCAACAACTGCACAGAATTGCATTTAGGAAAAAAAAAATACATTTATTATTTATTATCTTTGTTTTGTTCCTTTATGTTTATGTGATGCTAGTAAATGAAATACGAGTTATGATGATGGCAATGTCAATGTTTTTTTACTATAATTGTCTTCACTTAGTTTATTGTTTAGAAAATGTGTTATTAAAAATAAAAATAAAAAACATAATATTATCAATTTCAATGTATGAAAGATCAAAAATTAATAGATTTTTGGTTTACTTGTATTTTATAAAATAAATAAATTTTAATTTTAATTTTAATTATTTCAAATTTATTTTTAAATATATAAATAAACTCAATCAATTAAAAAACCATTTTACAAATTACACTCCTAAAACTTAGATTTACTATTTTAAAAATTCTTCATACTTAAAGAAATTGAAACAAATAGATTAAAAATAAAACATCAAAGATTAATAAAAGTGACAGTAATAAATATTAAAAATAGAGAAATGTTAATAATAATAATCTTTAAATTAATTTATTATAATTATTATTAAAAATATAAATCATAATTAACAATAAAATGTTCATTTTTTTACAAAACGCATATGGTAATTTATAATATAATAATTACAACTTTTTCACAGCAGTTAATTGCCATATTTACTACGTCAATCAATGGAAATTTTGTGAATATCTTCATGGTTTTTATTGCCAAATTTACAAAGTAAATTTTGGTCAATCTTTTGTCTTCTTTCGAAAGAAAAGTTGTTCGCAGATTTAATGGTAGTCGCAATTTTATACTCATTTTATTTTCTTTGCGGATAGAAAAGCATTTGTATCTAAAGAACCTAGTTAATTGATGTTTACGGTGATTCCATCACTTATGTTAATTAGGTTTAAATAGATCTCACTTGTAGGAGGTGGAGCGGATGGATTACTTGTTTTTTTACCCACTCATTTCATTTATATGTAATGATTGTGGGTTTGGGGGGATTAGAAGGAATTACTTGGATGATTAAGATTAAATGAATAAAATGTTGATTATTCATGTCATTTTTTAAGATCAGATTGAGTGACAATGTTCCATTGATTTGATTCGGAGAGCATATAATTACGCCAGAGGCGTTTTCTTTGCGGGCTTGGGGTGAGCAAACATTGTTCACCCCAGCCAATGAGAAACAGTTTTCCTATCGCGCATGGAGCCAATTAAAATTTGACACGTTTTTTTTCCTATATGTCACTACTTCTACTCACGTCCAGCAGGCTCGGCGTCGTGTTCAGGGATTGAATCCTGATCAGTTTGCCATTCGCTTCCACGAATTTCCCATGCCCTCATTGTCAGATTCGCAGCCCGATCTTGAAAAGGACGACCATGCGTTTCCCATGCATTTCATGACTCTAATCGAAGCTTCCGAAGATCTCCGAGACCTGTTCGATAGTCTGTTGCAGAAACTCTACTTCCCCAATTTGAACAGAATTCTAATCGTGCATGACCTGATACTCGAGTGGGTTTAGACGGTGGCGGCCAAATATCGAGCTCCTGCCTACGTTTTCAATTGCTTCAGCGCCTATAACTCCACAAGAAACGAGAAAGGGATTGGAATTCCAGATCACACAAACGGTTGCAGCCGGAGAGATTTATTAGTTTCAAGAACCGCATGCAAGCAGAATGTCTACCACTCGCGACAGGACATCTTGTGAACAGCTTTCGTGGTCTAGAAACCCGATTCATGAAGGACTTGGAGGAAATATACGAAGATCGTTATGGTAAGAAACCTATATGGGCAGTCGGTCCTCTTCTTCCTCAATCAATTTGGATGGCTAAGAAGGCTGATTTAGATGTTGGAGGTTGCTTGAGATGGCTGGATGGTCAAGATTCGGCTTCAGTCGTTTATGTTTATTTTGGTACAACGTGTTCTCTTTCGCCGCAACAAATCCAGGAATTGGCTCGAGGGCTCGAGGCGATCCAACAGCCCTTCCTTTGGGTAATTTAGGTTGCGGATGAGGCTCCTTTCACCGCGTTGGATCAAGCACAGACAGACTAGATCGGGAGCTGCTTCCAGAAGGGTACGAGGCCCGAATCGCAGGGCGCGGCTTCCTGGCGAGAGACTGGGCCCCTCAGCTTGATGTCTTGTCGCAAGAGTCCATTGGAGCTTTCATAACGCACTGCAGGTGGAATTCAACATTGGAGAGCATCAGCATGGGTGTTCCCATGGTGGCTTGGCCTCAACATTCCGACCAGTTTGCCAACTCGATGTTGGTGGCGAAGGAGTTGAAGGTGGGCGTGGAAGTGAAGAAGTGGACAAAGGCAGATGAAAATGAGTTAGTCATAGCGGAGGAGGTTGAGAAAGCGATCAAACGAGTGATGGCAGATGATGAAGAGGCAATGGAAATGACGAAGAGAGCCAAGGAACTCAGAAATGCCGCTCGAACTGCTATTGCGGAGGGAGGATCGTCGTGGAATGAACTGGAGTTGTTTATCGATCATTTTACATCAATCCTGAATGAGTGAAATCCAACTGTGATTTCGGCCAAATTTCACAGTTAGTGAAGAGGCGTAGCAAGGTTTGAAATTGGAGTTCTGCAATGTTTTATGCGGTGATATATCTCGTGCGCTTCAATTTAATGCATTACATTTTATGATGTATGAGATTCATACCAGATGTCAGCTCAAACTCAGGAAGTAAATCCATTAGTTAAATAAATTTTCCTTTTAAAGCTTAAAGAAGTATTGATCTACCATTAGAATCGTATTTAACTCCTGCTGTAACACAAAGTGTAACGAGTGAAAGGGACCGCCCTCCAGACTTTTGATCTGGGGCCAATTTCAATAGTTTTGGGTTATAATAGGATTTCAGTCATAAATCGATGGGTTACAACTAGAATCTGTAATGAAGTTTCAAGTTTCTTGACATCATTTTCTGTATGTTACAATCCAATTCCACGGTCTTTACTGTGTCTAATTTCTGTAAGTTTCGCTTATAACTATATATATATTGCAAAACATCACCAAGCTTTCTATAATATTGAAAAACAGCACTAAGCTGTATGAAGCGATATATTACAAACCATGACTATTCGCTGATTAGGTTTAACGTATTTGATTTGTTACGCCGGAGGCGTTTTCTTTGCGGGCTTGGGGTGAGCAAACACTGTTCACCCCAGCCAATGAGAAGCAGTTTTTCTATCGTGCATGGAACCAATTAAAATTGGACACGTGTTTGTATAATCTTCGTTCAATTGCA
This sequence comes from Pinus albicaulis, assembly GCA_034641835.2. NCBI lineage: Eukaryota > Viridiplantae > Streptophyta > Pinopsida > Pinales > Pinaceae > Pinus > Pinus albicaulis. Next base: position 378,241,331 of record CM076569.1, on the reverse strand, counting down.
CCGCCAGCTGCACCAGTTCCTACTAAGCGAGTAGGGATCCACTTTCAGATATTATCTAACCCTGAATTTCTGGCCGAGGGGACCGCCATTGAAGATCTGGAGAAGCCCGACAGGGTTTTGATAGGCGGGCGGGAGACCGCCGAGGGCCAGAAGGTCGTCGCAACACTGAAGGCGGTTTATGCTCACTGGGTACCGGAGGACCAAATCATCACCATGAATCTTTAGTCCGCCGAGCTCTCGAAGCTGGCTGCGAATGCTTTCTTGGCGCAGAGGATTTCGTCTATGAATGCCATGTCTGCCCTCTGTGAGGCCACAGGGGCCGACGTGGCTAAAGTCGCGTATGCCGTTGGGAAAGATTCTCGGATCGGACCCCGGTTTCTGAATTCCAGTGTTGAATTCGGCGGGTAGTGCTTTCAGAAAGGTATCTTGAATTTGGTGTACATCTGTAAATGCAATGGCTGTCTGATGTTGCCAATTACTGGAAGCAGGTTGTTCATATCAATGATTACCAGAAGAGCAGGTTTGTGAACAGGGTCATGTCGTCGATGTTCAATATTGTTTCGGGTAAGAAGATTGCGGTCTTAGGGTTTGCGTTAAAGAAAGATACCAGGGATTCTAGAGAGAGCTGGCCTATGGTTGCGTATTTTGTGCTCTTTGAACAGAGGGTTAAGGTGCCCACCATTGCTGCGATCTATGGGCAAGCGGCAGGGGAAGGTTTCATGCTGGCACACAACTACAGGTTCATGAGAGGAGAACAATTTGTGCTTTACATGAGTGAGCTCGACATCGGGATGAAGATTCCCAAGAGTCTCATGGCTGTCACACGGAGCAAAACTATTGCCGAGTCCGGTGGCTTCTTGTTCATGCTGATTACACATTGTTTTTATAGTACAGGTTTCAGACATTCGGAGGGAGAACCCCTCACAGGCCTGCTGAGGATGTCGCGTTCGCAATGGCCTGATTTTTCCAGAGAGGAGGAACATTTCAGAACTATTACATGGTGGATTTTGATCTTCTTTCATCTTCAGCTCCAAACGATACACATTTATAATTTTGTTATTACAATTTGAACCATTATTTTATTTTTTCTATGTTGCAGTACCATGGAGGCACAAATTTCGGCCAGACAGGTGGAGGTCCATTCATTACCACCAGTTATGACTATGATGCGCCTATTGACGCATATGGTATGCCAGAGTTTCCCTTGCCCAAATTTATTCGGCACTGAAAGAGTGCGGGGGACGTTGCTAAGGAAAGCAGCACATACACCAGAATTCTTGGCAGAATATACCGTTGCCTGCATATTCAGGGCAAGTTTTATGCCTAAAAGTCTCATTAGTTTCCATCTCAAAAGCTTTTGAAACGGAACTATCTTGCAAGGGTTAAACGCTTATATAAAATGGAATGACGCATAAATTATTCAATTGAATGACAAACCTGAAGGCCTTTTCCCAGTGAAATTATATTCATGTCTCCATAGATTAGAGCAGGTTCACATAGTTTTATCGCTTTGTGCAACTCTTTCAGATGGCCCCACTTCGGATGCCTTATATTCCCTGTAAGGATCACAGAGGACCGCGATTACACAGAGATAGAGAATGAACTTTTGAGCTTATGAGACATGGTCCATGGATGTATCAGTGTCCACAACATCTAACCGCTTGATTATCACAGGTTTCATGCTGGACAGAGTTCCCTTGAAAACAGTTGGACTAAGCTTGTGGCTAAAGCTCTCTGTCAATTCTTGTATTTATAAGTAAGTCAACCTGATGGGGACTCTAAAATTTTGATCCATCAATCCATGCTTGGGTAAAAGCATCCCCTGCATTCTTCTTCTTCTTTTAAAAACATACCAACTTATTTGAGGATACATGGAAATAATCTGATTGTTTACTGCTTCTGCTGTAAGGCATACCTTTACAAATGAGATTGTAGGAACCGAGATGTAATGATATCCACTGATGAAACTAGTCCTCTTGATCCTACAGATGTCGAACCCATCATTCAAGGCTATTGCAGCAACACAGGACTTGTCCTCGAGCCAATTTTCCATGCAAGCCTTGGTGTTGAAATAGTCATACACATTGTGAGGAGGAAAGATTCCATATAAAAAAGTATGATTCATCACCATTAGGGTGTTCCCCTCGTTGCAACTGCCCAACTTCATCAGTTTCCTGCAAGCCCCTTCGGACCCCATTTCCAAACTAACATTGGCCTTAGATCCTTCTCTCTCAAATGGGCATTTGCAAAAGGGTCATGTGGCATTAAAGCTACAGACACCATACAAACCACAGGTATCAAAAACATCACATTGATTCTCCAAAGCCTGCCATGCCACTTTCCAGACCTGAAGTTTCTCAATCCATGAATACATTCTAAGGTTCCCATCAGCATCCAACCTCAAAAGTCTCAAATTCACATTTGGGTCTGTATAATCTTCACTATATCTCGACCAAATGATGGTCCCCTGTCTATCAAAGAGGCCAAAAACTCCAATCCCTTGTAAAACTGCTCCAATTGTGTTACTGGATTTTGAAGAAGAAAATTGCTCTTTAGTTCCGCTTTCCCAGTAAATCACTTCACTGCACCAGATTGCCAGTCTCCGTTATATCCAATAATAATATAAAATAAATTTAATTATTTAGTTGTTTTTAGTTTGATTTTTTGAAAGTTTTCTTGTGGATTTAATTTTTCTATCATATGGCAAAAATTTACTAAAATCAAAAAATTGATGAATAACCTTTACACAATCGAAGTGTAATTCAAACACCCAAAAAACATTAAAAACAATTCCATTAATTATTCTTGACCAATTATATTTTTTATACATATTTAGCTAACAAAAAAACTACTCAATAATAAATAATTTAACAAGGCATGTGTTATAAGTTGATGTGGGCCCGAGAGATTTCATTTTAATGTATCGACATATAAAAAAAAAAAAAAAATTATGAATAAATAAATAAAATAAATAAATAGAAATAAAATAAAATAAAGATAAAATTAAAAATACAAATAAAATAGATAAATAAAATTTTTAATTAAAACATAAAAATAAAATAAATAAATAAATAGAAATAAAATAAAATAAATAATAAAAAAAATAAAAATAAACAAATAAACAAATAAAAATAAATAAAAATAAAATCAAATAACTTAAAATTTAATAATATTAAATTAATAATTTTTATTTTTATTAAAAATAAAATCCAATATTCCATATCATCACAAATGAACAAAATATTCATCTCCTTCAGTTATTACACATTTTACCTCTCATATACCACAAAAATGATTCACATCTCCTCCTTCCGGCGTTCCCTTGCACCCCGCTGCAATTGCTAGTTATTCTTCATGCTCTTGTCATTAAATTTACTTAATAAACAACTTTTATTATACATATCACACAGATCTGCATCGTTTATCGCAAACGTTGTTGTCATCCTATCTTATATTGCATTCCTACATTCAGTGAATGCCCATGGAACATCTTATTCACTCAATGCGTAATGGAATTCAGAGGTTCATCAATAACAAGCAACAAGCAAGGAGGTGGACAATAAATTGATTGACAATCTAACCAATTGATTTGATTCATAGACAATGCCGCTCTCATAAATTATACTCATCATGCATAAATTGACTGACAATCTGACCAGTTGATTTGATTCATAGACAATGTCGCTCTGAACCTCACTTGACGAGCATCATTTATTATGTCGGCGCCTAAAGTTTTCTCCTACTCGATTCGTACGTTTTCACGCGGGAGGAGTCACAGAAAGATACGACCTATTTGTGGATTCCACAGGAATGGATCTTCGTTGTAATAGGTGACCCTCGCGAATCAATAAATTATATTTTTGAAAATGGTTGCATCGTTGTTGACAGCGCAGGAAAATCATTGAATTGGCCTAAATAACAATGACTTTTGCAATAACATGTTAAAGTTTTGAACCAATAGAATTTGAGATAAATGTATTAAAATATTATTAAAAAATCATAAATTTCAATTCATAATGTTTAACATTAAATAAATTTAAATTTTTTGAGTTAAATAGAAATTAATGTCAAATCAATAGCTAACTTAATGCAATATACATTGTCTTCGGCAAATATAATAAGATCATTATGTATATTTTAATTTAAAAATTCCTCCATCTATTTTATATTCACTTTAAGAAAAGTTGAAAAGTTCATGTATAAGTAGAGTTTCCCTTCTCTTTAGAGCATGCAAATGTAAGCTAATGAGCTTTTATCATTTCTCTCCAAAATGGGTGGTGATTTGGAGAGCACCATCACTCATCAAAATTGTTGAGATGGAAATTTGTACCAAATGAATCACAATAAACAAAATTTGAAAATAGCTATTGTAAACCTTAAAATTGATAGGAACAAAAATGCATAATAACACCAAGTTAAGCTTAATCCTTGAACTTTGCAGGCTCAAAATCAAAATCAACTATTTTCGACAACATATGAGTGAGACTCTAGAACTATCTCCTCTTTTTTATTCAATCATAGGAGGATCTTTGAATATGAGCATAATGTTTTTACGAAATAATATAAAAACATATATACTCATGGCTTTGATCTTCTCGAATTTTTAGTAATATTAACCATTTTTTCCCAACATAATATCGTTTAATAGGATTCTCTCTAAATTGGCAACCTTTTGTAACTTTCGATTTACTTTTTCTTTCAAATTTATACAAAACAAAATAATAAAAATAAAATCCGGTCTAAAACTTGTATTTTCTTCTTGTTTAATATATTTGTGTTTTTAAGAATGAAGAAAATCTTTTTATTGAAGTTCACATATTTGAGACCTTTAAAATCCTTATATTTTCTTTTCTTTACAAATATGTTTTGTTTTCTTCTTACTTGTACCTTTTTTATTCAATACATATTGTCTTATTTTTGGTGTTTTTTTGTCATGAATTTCAACCTTGGTTGGATATTGGAAGGACTTGATATATTGCAAAGAGTAAGCAATTTATTTAAGTAAACAATTTCTTTATAAGCATGTGTTTTGTTGCCTTTTAGATCATTTTAATTGAATAAAGTGTTATTTTTTGTTAATTCCCAATCATTGTCTAAACCATATTATGTCAATTGAGTTGTCGAATAAGAAGTCAATTTGTCTACTAGTGTTAAGTAGAGTTGCAATTACTTCAATCAAAATTACTCTTCAAAATCCTTGAAATTCATCATGTTCTTTATTCTCCTTTTTTTGTAAGTAAGCAAATTTTTCATTATATTTTCACAAAATTACATAGATTACATGCATGGGTTAACATGTGCAGATAGTATCTAATTTAAGTGCCTTCAAAGTACCAAAATGATATGATCTTGGTGCATACTAAGGAGAGACCATCTACCCTTAACAAGGAAACCAGACGGTCCCCCGATAAGTCATAAGATAGTTTTTTATTCCAAAATGCAGTAACAAAAACATGCATGACAAAAATATCAAAAGAGCATATGAAAAACATTGACAGAGCAAAAACTCGGAAAGCCTTTCCTGGGACTTGTTATTTATCCTAATCATCCTTGGCAAGGTATTGGGTGGGTACAGGACAGGGTCATTGTGGCCTTCTGGAAGTCATAGAGGGTGTTCCCAATCAACGAACATGCCATATGAGCTCATGGTGGTCTACTACTGTGAAATTTCCCCTTTTTTATTGGTTGTAGCAGTAGGCTTGTTGGATGCAATTTGAACTTTCCCCACCTAAGCAAAATTTTGAGCTTGATCCCTAGGGTCACTTGGTTCCTTCTCCTTTGATTTTTGAGGCCCTAGGATCACAAGGTTGGGAGGTTTGGAACCCTAAAAAATATCATAAATTGTTTTATTGTGTTGGCACGTTGGATGAGGCTAGAGGTGGTGGAGGAGGAGGGAATTGAATTCCCAAAACTCCAGGAAATGTTGTAACGTCCCCAACCACCAGTCGGGCAATGCTAAATACCTTGAACCAACATTCACCAATAATTTTACTAATAATATTACAGAATCACATAGTTTATGACTTCTCTTATACAACCCTAGCTCATGGCCAGAGCCCACCTATAAATTTGTGCAAATCCCATTGTAATCCAGCCACTTAGGTATTAACCCTAGCATTAAATCTATTAAAACATGTATAAAATTAATGAGAAATAAATGCAAAGCTTCAGTTGTTAATATTTACACAGTGCTAGGATTTGCGTACAGTAATTCAAAGTCATATGCATCCATTTATATTAGCTACAATCCCAATAAACAACATATTATTATAATAGAACATATATTTACAATGAAAAGCAAAATATATAATCGTAATCCAACAAATTATCACATAACGCATAGCACACATAATTACAGTGAATACCCATATTAGGGTTTATAAATAGAACACATACTTATACAAAAGAATGCACGTGTAATATATCATTATACACCCTTTAAGCATGGTGAGATAAATTACACATGAATAATCACCCCCAAACTAGGGTTTACGACAAAATGGAAAGTAATTTAGAGCATGGCACATAATGTGAACATAATACAGCAAAATACATACTCATAGCATTGAACCCTAACTAGGGTTTCAAGAAAAACATGGAACATAGGCATAAGTTAGCACATCATAGAAACAAGAGCACTTATCTAAGTAAAATGTCTAACTGGTTAAGGGCTCTCCACATTTCACCCAGCCATAGACCTCATGGATTGTCAAATTCAACCATGGTTCACCCTCAAGTTTGGGTTTCAACTCAGTAGGAAATGGTAAACCAAACACAACCATACATCCATGGCCAAGGTGTCAACCCAACAGTCATGACTCCAACCACAAGCTTTGCTTCCCCCGAACCTGCACCTAAGTGGAACACCCTTCTCCAAGACCTATTTGTCCCTCTGTGATGCCCACCTTCCAAGGCACCTCACAAACGTCTAGGAACTTCTCAAGTCTAGGATTTTAGGATCTCATGCTTCTCCAACGATCTAGGAACCCTCCAGGCCATAAACTGAAATAGCTCCCGTCTGGTTTAGAACACAAGCTCAGGGCTCAGAGCTAGTTGCTTATGACCCCCTGTCCAAAATCATAATCCCCCTTTTAGTAATAAATACAATTATAATAACCATAATACTAATGATGGTCATTATAATGCCTTTAGGAAAATATATATATACTTTTCATCTTGCATGGCCTCTCTCTGCCATGTGGCACTTCCTAAAGCCATGTGGGCCTCAAGTGTCCTTAACATCAACACCTGTCATCAAATAATTTGTTTTCTGATTACGTGGAGTTGCATTGCCCCCCATACTCTTTACCATGGAATGGGCTCCATAGTCGGCCTATTTTTTATTATTAAAATAAGTACGAAACCAAATTATAATTACAATCTTGGCCCTCTAACCACTTAGCAAAAATCGGCTTATATGTTTAGGCACAGTGTTGGGTAATTTAATTGTCAGTTAAATTACTTTTCATTAAATTTTCAAACCCAGGGTTCGTGAACTTGCCAAGTACACTTGCACAATATATGCAAGGAATAAACTTTCAATTTCAAAAACGAAATTCTACTCTATTGAAATAAATTGCAAGACCAAAATAAAACCTATTCATGAAAAATGTCTAAGATGAGTATGCACGCACTTTATTTTTCGAAAGTCTCAAATTCGGAACTTGGAAATAAATCTTTTAATCTATGAAATTGAAATTACAATTTACATGAAATTAAAATTATTCTATTGACATGAAAATAGATCAGTTCTAATAACATGAAAGTAAATCTATCTTATCAATAGGAAATTAAATCTATTCTAATGACTGGAAAGTAAATACTTGGAAGTAAATTTAATCTAGAAAGCAGCAAAACCTATACTAAGAAAGCATTGAATTCTTAATCTATGAAATTTAAAGGCAACCTATTCCGAAAGAAGTGAGAGATCAATTGAAATTACTAATGTGTACATTTTCAAATTATAATCATTCATGACTATCTGTGAATATAAGAGCAATGAGTCTATGACATGAAAGCAATAATGTTTGACCTGCGAAAGAACACAAATGGAATGAACATAAAAGAATGTAAACAATGCATCTAATTAAAAGACCTGAAATGAGTCATAAAAAAACTAATCTATCTTTAAAAAAATGAAACATTAAAATGCATCTCATACTCATTAGGTGGTCATTCTAAAGTGCATGAGAGGTGGAAATTTGAGAAAACTATTGATCAAACACCAACCATATCAAAGTTAACTACAATGGAGGTTAGAGAGCGCTAGGGTTTATGCAACTCCTCTGCATCGCTAGGGTTTATGCAACTTCTCTGCATCGCTGATCCGCAGAGTTCAGCTTCCCACGACTACTGCTTACGATCTCAGGCCCTCCGTCTGCACTCCCCTTAATGAATCCCGTGGTCGGAGGGGCGGGCGCGGCCCCCCCTCCTCCCAACGATCCTTTTGCGGACTCTTCTGCAAATGCAGATTCTTCTGCCAGACATGGACCTAATCCCCAGACGGCAAATGAAACTATTCAGGTCAACAGCACCCCTGCAGCTACAGACAAAATCGAAACTCCTGTTGACAGCACTACGGCTGCTAAAGACAACGCCTCTGACCAGCAAGCTTCTGCAACACAGACCAAGGCGTCCTCAGCTACTTGCATTCCAAGAACCACAGAAAGGACCAAAATCAATCTCCCTAGTCATCGAATCAACGGCAAAATCCAATTTATGAGAGATCATGCGCTCATTGGAAAGTTCTTAGGTCTATGGCCTACTGAAAAGGCCTTGCAAGGATGGATCCTATCCAAACGGAAGCCAAAAGGACAGGTCACTATGCAGCTCGGCCCAAAAGGCTTCTTCATGGCTATTTTTAACTGCTTGGAGGATCGAACTCGTATCTTCGAGGGAGGCCCGTATTTCTTCAACTCCGCAGGACTGTACCTTCGTGATTGGGTAGAGAGATTCAATCCAGACAAAGAGGATTTCACCTGGGCTCCAGTCTGGATTCGAATGTACTCTCTGCCTCTTGAATATTGGGATGAGGAGACCCTCAGGGATATTGGCAACGGTTTGGGAGTCTTTATCAAAGCAGCTAAGGAAACCAGACTCCGTAGATACACCTCATACGCCAGAATATGTGTTCAAATGCATCTGGCAAAAGCTCTCACTGATTCGGTAAGTTTATTCCATGACGATTTTGAATGGATCCAAACTATAGACTACGAGCATGTACCCTTTCGCTGCAGGAAATGCCATGAACATGGTCATTTATTCAGGGATTGCCCCTTGAATAGCCAAACCAAAGCTCCAGACTCTGAGGCCAGCAAAGATGCAGATGGCTTCACCAAGGTCACCAGTCGAAGAAAGCATGCAAAAAAATCCCCAGTGGTTCTTAATCCTCCAAGCAAACCATCCACTCACAATAGCTTTGGAATCCTGTCCCCTCAAAATGATCGGCCTACCACTTCCATCTCCCCCCCTCCTAATTCTTCTACTCCGATCTCAGCTTCTGATCTTGTCAAGATCCCGGCCTCCCCATCCTCTGATAACACTATTCCAGATCCAGGCCCAAAAGTTAAAACCATGGATTTAGATGCCGCTTCTGCACTCACAATCCATCAAAAGCAAAGTATAGCCGACCAGAATCTACCGATCCATATGGAAGAAGAACCAGAGAGCATCGAGCTGGGGGACCTGGACATCCTCGGTTTAGAAACAGCTTGTCGACAGAAAGAATACAATACGATACTTCCTATACAAATTGACAGCCTTGAAGTGGTCCTAGCCAGAGCTCAGCAACACAGATACCTTGGTATTCAAGCAGGAAGCCCCTGGGATGGAAAAAAGATACTGAAGGAATCAAAAAAGCGAGGGCGCAAAACCGATTTGCAAAGAACCATTATACTAGGAGAAATGCTTGTGGACTCTGGAAGATTCCCCAAGCTGACAAAATTTTACAAATCTCTCCCTCATAGTTCCTCATGAAGCTCATTTCCTGGAACGTGCGAGGGCTCAATAGTCCTGCAAAACATAGATTCCTAAAAAACATGATACAGCAAGATAAGCCTTCCTTGGTCTTTCTTCAAGAAACTAAATGCAACAGCACTGTTTTGGAAAGAATTCTTAACAAAGTCTGGTCAGGCTGCCGCTCAGTCTCGGTGGATGCTTCTGGAGCGTCAGGTGGGTTAGCCATCATATGGAATCCCCAAGCTCTCAACCTTCATGATTTTCACGCCTCTCACTTTTTTATTCAGTCCACTTTCCACCTAATAGGGACGAATATCCACGGACATCTCTCAAATGTCTATTTCCCACAGGATATTCAAACTAAATTGGATCTTCTGGAGACTCTCACAGTTCTTAACACTGAAAGACGCTTCCCTCTCTGGATCTGTGGCGGAGATTTTAACATCATTACAGCATTGGAGGAAAAAAAAGGAGGAAGGACGAAGCTAGAAAGTGACAGCATCAGCTTTAAAGACTTCATACACATAAATTAGCTAATGGACTTTCGGACTTCAAATGGCCTGTATACCTGGACAAACAAAAGGAGGGGACCTCAGCACATTGCTTCCAGGCTGGATCGATTCCTAATGTCGGACAACGCCATCCACCTTGGGGGGGACTTCAATGCCTCAATACTGCCCCAAGCAGGTTCAGATCACTGGCCTATTATGCTTCAATGGACGCGTCCAGGGTCCAAGTGCAATAGACCTTTTCGTTTTGAGGCGTTCTGGCTATCGCATCCCAATTTCAAAGACATTGTCAAAGATGCTTGGAAATCCTTCATCCCTCCGGAAGGAGCCAAGATGTTCAAATTCCAACAAAAACTAAAACACCTCAAACAAGCTCTCAAATCTTGGAACCATACTCACTTTGGCAACATTTTTTATCATCAGAAAGAGCTGGAGCAGCAAATGAAGACCCTACAACAGAGCATTATCTCAGGAGGCAGGACGGAAGAATTTGCTCAACAGGAGCAGGATCTCTTATCCAAGATCGAGGTCCGGCGGCATCAGGAAGAAATATTATGGCGTCAAAAATCAAGGATCAAATGGCTCAAGGAAGGGGAAAAGAATACCAAGTTCTTCCACAGATCCACCGTTAAAAGGCACATGCACAAAAATATTGCCTTCATCAATAATCGGCAAGGGGAGCGATTGGAGCAGCATGAAGATATGGAAAAGGAACTAAAAGGATACTTTCAGGACATCCTAAGAGAACCTCAAGGCTGCAGAAATCATGCCATACGTTCTATCACGCAGCACATCCCGAAAATTATAACTGCAGATCATAACAGCAAACTTCTACAGCCGGTTTCAATGCAGGAAGTGGAAGATGCTATGACTCAACTTAAGGATGGCAAAGCACTGGGTCCGAATGGCTTTACTGCCAATTTCTTTCATGTTTTTTGGGAGTTGGTTAAAACAGAGGTCTGGGAGCTTGTGGAGGAATCTTGCACGATGCACTGGCTACTCCCCTCTCTGAACACGACCTTCATAGCTTTGGTTCCAAAAACGGAGGACTCTAGCACTCCTGACAACTTCAGACCCATTGCACTCCGCAACGTTATTTACAAGCTAATCTCTAAAGTCATATCCAACAGGCTGAAACCTCTTCTCCCTCTCCTGATCTCGCCGGAGCAGACAGGTTATGTAGAAGGGTGCCAAATTCTGGATGGTATCATTCTCTCGCATGAAGTGATACACTCTCTCAAAATTCTCAAAAAACCAGGTATGATTTTAAAGTTAGATCTTTCAAAGGCTTTTGATAAACTCAGTTGGTCCTACATTAATCAAATGATATTAGCATTTGGCTTTCATGCCACCTGGACTCGTTGGCTTATGAACCTTATTACCTCTCCCAGTTTTTCCATTCTGCTCAATGGGTCACCTTCTTCAACCTTTCGTCCCTCCCGTGGTATTCGACAAGGAGACCCTCTCTCCCCTTTCCTTTTTGTCCTCATGGCCGAGGGCCTCAGCCGTCTTCTTCATGCTGCAGTCTCCTCCCATACCCTCAAAGGCATTTCACTTCATGACCTACCCCCCATCTCTCATCAACAATTCGTCGATGACAACATGCTATTCGGACATCCGTCCGTCCAAGAAGCCACTGCCTTTAAATCCTTGCTCAATCTCTTTTCAGCAGCCTCGGGTACAACCATCAATGATGCTAAATCCCAGCTCTTCTTCTTCCATACTCCCATTTTCACTCAGCGTAATATAGCCAGAATATTGGGCTTTCCAATTGCAGTGCTTCCTTCAAAGTATCTTGCAGCTCCCCTTGTAAGCTCTGCTATCAAACATGCTACATGGCGCACTCTGCTTGACAAATTAGAATCCAAGCTTTCTTCTTGGACCTATCGGTCGCTCAACATTGCTAGCAGAATCATCCTCATCAAATCTGTCCTCCAAGCTATGCCTTTATATTTATTCTCTATTCTGGCAGCCCCTAAATGGGTTCTGAAAAAAATCCGCACTCTTCAAAGAAATTTCTTTTGGGGCTCCTAAGGACTCAACAAAAAATGGGCCCTGGTCAAATGGACTGATGTTTGTCTTCCTAAGTCTATTGGAGGGCTTGGATTGAGGGATCCCCTTCACAGCAATAACAAAATGGGAGCCCGCATCTGGTGGAAATGGGTCTCTAACCCTCACCCTCCTTGGGCTCGCCTCTGGCAAGCTAAATATGCTTCAGGTAGTTCACAGGAAGCTCTAATTCGGTTCAGCTCGACCACCTCTGGCTCTTTAATTTGGAATGCAGCAAGGCAACACAGTGCCTTTATTCAAGAGCATAGTTTTTGGGAAATCCATTCAGGTACCTTGGCAATATTTTGGGATGACTCCTGGCAGCAAACTCCCAAACTTGCCTCACTCTTTCATAAACCTAAGTGGCAAGCATCTATGAGAGACAATGATCAAATACTTGTCCATCAATTCTGGCAACAAAACTCCTCACATGGACTTCAAATTTGGAGCCCAGCTGAAACTTGGCAGGCCAACTGGCAGGGGGAAACATTTGGAGAAATAGATCAGGAACTTAAACACAGAAAAATCAAAATCTCCAATCGACAAGATAAAGTGCGATGGGGATACACCCCTAAAGGTATGTTTACGACTAAAGAGGCTTATCAATTGCTCTTTCAACCCAGGAAAACGATCAGGGACCAGCTTTGGGATCAGATTTGGCAACCAAGAATTTGGTCCAAAGATTCGACCTTCCTATGGCTCTTAAGCAAAAAGAGAATCCTCACTTGGGATAACCTTCAAAAGCGAGGATTCACAGGACCTTCAAGTTGTCCAAACTGCAATCTCCATACAGAGACCATTACTCATCTCATGGATCTTTGTCCTCTTGCAGATCAACTTTGGGAGAGAACAGCTCAATGCAATCGCAGAACAGGTCGAAGAAAAGGAGACATAGTCAATACCATCCGGAATTGGCCTAGGCATCCATTTCAAAGTCCTTTTCTTAACTCACTATGGCTTCTCCTACCGGGATTCATTTACTGGATACTGTGGAAAGAGCGCAATAATCAGATCTTCAAGGATCAAAGCAGATCTCCTGATACTTTGTGGATTCTCCTCAGACAATCCCTTCAAGAGACTTTGGCCCTTAGACTTTGGCAAGATTCGGAAATGCCGGCCTCCCCTCAGGAACGCCTCATTTTGAGGAATTGGAATCTGACTCTGTCCCCTCCAATCCAGGACATTGCCTCCTCTTCCAACCAGCCGGATTCTCCCCTGTCCTGGTCTCCCCCTTCCACTCATCCCTACAAACTTAATTTTGATGGTGCTGCTAAGGGTAACCCAGGCCCTACAGGGTATGGAGGCATTTTCAGAGATGCAGCTGGTTCTTCCCTGTACATTTACCATGGTTCATTAGGCAAAGATACCAATAATGATGTCGAACTTGAAGGTATGTGGCAAGGTATGTGCATTGCAGTAAAAGAAAATTTTCTTCCCCTTGAGATAGAAGGGGATTCCAGAATCCTAATTGAGGCAGCGACTCGCATCCAATCTGGGACCTCTGCGGCCAAGATTGCTTCTAGTTGGCGGCTTTTAAACAGACTGGAGCAAATTGAAGAATGGCTCAGGATTCCCCGAAGCATAATCTTCAAGCACGTCCGTCGAACAGCAAACAAGGTAGCGGATAGACTAGCTAATCAAGGAGTGGATCAGGATCTACCGTTCTTCTCTGGCCCTCTCAGCAGTTCAAATGATTCACAACTTCAACAAGATTGCACTCTCCTGGTGCACAAAGATCTCTCACTCCCGGATGCGGGTGGTCCTTATGGTTAAATGCGAGCAGCTGGTCAGGTGGGTTGGCGCGTGGCTCATCACCACCGCCACCCATACTCGCATGCTCCTGCTCTTAAATGCTACCGTCCAGCTCTTAATTGAAGTTTTATGGGAGCTCACTCCCCGATTTCTGCTCATTCCTACTTCAGACATGGTGCGCTCAGACGAGTTCCTGTGTGTCAAACCTCTCCACGTATGTTGCTCCCTTGCTACTGTTGAGCATCGCTCACGCACCAGCACAGGGTCTCGATGCGCCTTAAGCTGTTGCATTGACATTCTGCCGGGCTTCCACTTCACCAACTGCTCCTCCTGTAATCTTTCTCGCCCGTCCTTTTCGCCTACCAGTCCTCCGCAAGTTCATACATCTCTTGTTGTTTCCCCTGTTCACAACACCATGCCTCGCCTTCGCCCGAGAATGCGTTGCAGGCGAGGTGGTTCCAGTGGGCGTGCAATTAACAGGTCCTCCCCCTCCACTTCCGATTCTTCGTCCTCCTCTTCTGAATTCGGACCAGTCCGCTTTCATGCTTTAAGAAGAGGTCGTGGTAGGGGTCGAAATCATTTTAATCCTGCTGGGCACTTTCGATTGTCTTCCACGGCGCATTCTCACCATGCTCGTTTTCATTTCCCATGTAGTATTAACAACACCTCTCTCCTTGCCACGGTCACCATCGACCTTCGAGCAGCCTCCTTAGAATAGGTCTCCTCGGGTCATGTCTGGGCTACTACGGAGGCTTCTCTGGAGCCCTTAGCGGACGTCGAGCACAGCAACCCTCAGGCGGACAACCAGCAGAATGTTACTTCTGGAAAGGAGGCCAATATGGGTCTTCAGGCAAGCTCCTCTGCTCCAATTGCTGACGGACCTGCGCGCCAGGACGACCCTCCTCCTGAAGATGATGACCCCTACAAATTTGGTTGCCTCATTGTCGAGGAAGATCCTCCCTCTGCTCATTAAAGTGTATCAAGGTTTGCGCTTCCGGTTTTTGGTCTCTGTCGGCCTGAAGGTGTTCGTTTTCAGTATGGTGCAGCTGCTTAATTGTTCTTCTGTTCTTATGGTCACTCTTTTGTTATATGACCGGCCTCCCCTGCGTGGGAATCATAATCTGGTTTATGTCCTTATTTTAGCTCTGGTCACAGGTTTTCAAACTGTCATTTTTGGTTTTGTTATGGATCGAAATTGTAAGAATCTTGCCACTCTGGCTTACTCTATAGGGGTCATACTGACAAGGTCTGTTCAATTTCCAGTCATAGATGTCAATCATTTCCTAGGAACAGACAGGATCAATGTTCTTCAAAGCTCTAATGGTCTGCCTCCTAATTGTTTTGATGGTCAATTATCAGATTGCTATGTAAGAATGCCGCAGCAATGGGCTGGAACTCTTGAGGCTTCGGCCTCTCTGTAATTTTATTTTTGTATCAATATAGAAGTAGCCATATTCAAAAAAAAAAAAAAAAAAATTAACTACAATGGTATTCTTTTCATCAGTCATAAGCATAGTGCCAATCCTTAACATCCAAAACTCCACATTGAAGCATGAGCATAGCTCCCGATTTTTTCACACCTTTTGAGAGGAGAAGCCACTCTTATTTATTCAAAAATTAATATAACTAATTCATAAATGTAGGTCCACAAATCTCTCCTAGATCAACAAATATCTCATGTGGTTACAACCATGTGTTGACATCTAGCAATTAGCATCTCTTCATATCCTCTCACAAATCTCTCCTAGATTTGATAAGCGACGCTTATGAAAACTTCCATGATCTTTCTCCATGAAATGTGCTTGACCAATGATCTCAAATCTTCAAGAGTTTGAAGAGGAAATTCGAAATTGAGTCTTTGAGGCCAAATATGACTGTCTTGGAATCTTCAAATTTGCCTACACACATCACAAAACTCATCCAACTTTAATATATAAGTTAATACATGTCATTTTTCTAATATTTAACCATGAATTCACTCAAAATACCAAAATAAATGTATTGGGAAATAATATGTCTAAACCCATATTTAAGTATGAAGATGGTATTAGTGCATGGTTATGCAGCTACAGAATATGGTAAGTTTTGAAGAAACATGAAAGAAAAGAGGGTGAAATGAGTGACATTTTGGAGACCCAAGACATGGTGAGCTCAAAACATATTCAATCATATCTACATGGGCACACAGGCAACATCACATAACTCGGCTTACCATCCTAACCGTTATATTCATCTGGATCACCAACTTAACATCATTTTATATGTGTTCACATCATCTTAGACGAGAAAGGGTATTGCGTTCCTCCCCCCTCATTTTATGCATTGTCCTTAGTGCATCATGTGTCTATAATCTATATATGTTGTTGCAAAGTGACTTGAGCTCACATTATGTGGCTACAAGTCCATGTCCTCATGCATGGCTTCCTCTTGTTGCATCCTCAACACTTTTAGTTCCATCTGCATTTCAACAAGGTCTATAGGTCCTTGCCCCATGCTGACGATCGTGTAATCTCAGCACCATCACCTTCACACCTGGAGGATATAAAACAGATGACATTAATATCTTCAACAGTTGTTTTTTACTCATATATACATATTCTTTCTTTCAGAAACAGTAACAACAACCCTACGTATGCAATCATAAATAAGAATAAATCATGACAACACAATTTCATGCAATGCAAAAAGCTATTACTGGTTGTCAAGTGTCTCAACCATGAGCACAATCCCTTCATACAATTCTTGCACATAAACATATTTCGTCAATGTCATTCTTGCATTTCTGATTGCCTTTGTTCTTGCTACTCTATTTGAATTTATATAATAGTCGACATTGTCAAAGTTATATCCAAATTGTCACAAGTTGCTACAGTATGTCATAACATTCTTGTTATTCACACATGTTATGACTTGTCATAAAACCCATCATAACCTATCATAAGCCTACCATTACACTTATCATGACCGAGTTACAACCATATTGTATATCGGTCATGACTTGTCAAAGGAACTGTCACCACCGATTATAAGCCTGTAGACTTGTTGTAAACCTGTTACAACATGTTATCATCTATGATAAACCTGTCACAAAACCTGTTAAGACTTGTTATAATCTGTAATTAATCATGTCACTTATCTGTGACCAATATACCTATAGTAACTTGTTGTACATGTTGTAACCATGTCACCTACCTGTGGCAACCTATCATAAGCCTTTCACCACCTATGATCAATCTCCCTATAGTAACCTATTGTACATGTTATAACTCTAGCACCAACTTGTGGAAACCTATCATAACCTGTAAGATACATGTCACTTACCTGTTACCAATCTGGTACAACATGTTAGCAACCTATTATTCCTTATAAAAAATATGTTATGCCACCTATATCACGATTATACCACCTATAAATAGTTATACTTGTATACAATATCTGCATAAAATTCTTGCATGCAATACAATGCAACCTCGCTAATTGTTGTTCATGTATAATATTCTTGTTACAAAAATTGCCATACCCTGTCACAATCATGTGACACACTATGCAAGAACATGTATTGTAGCCAAGTGCGTTGCTTCTCCAATATCTACCTTCTGTATTTAATTTCCATAGTCCTTACCTCCCACCTTGGAGCACCAAACAACATATTTAATGTGTTATTTACCAAGCTCAAAAACTATGTTCTGAGAATTTCTTTGTCGTAGAAGAACACACAAATTTGCAAAATAATAATATAAATTTTATTTATTATTGAATGAATGGTTTGATGATTACATGCCTTCATGACATTGTGCCTAAATAGGCATTGATTGGTCACGAAGGTTTGGATGGTCTTGTCTATTGACTTTCCATTCATAACTATTTTTTATTGACTTTCCATTCATAACACCGTGTTTCCCATAAAGAATGTTATTCTGGAAGCTTTTTCCATTTAATGAGGTATTCTCTAATAGTTTTAGAACATAATACTTTTTCTCGCGTAGCAAGAATGCCTTTTGGTTCTAAAATTATTTTTCCCTTGTCATCAACTTCAGGTATTTTTGTTTGAACTGATTGATTCCGCCCTAGTATTTTCTTAGGACATGATACATGGAAAACATTATGAATTCGACATTCATCTGGTAATTTCAACACAGAAGCCACTCCACTGATTTTTTTAATTAATTGGAAAGGTACATAAAATTTTGGAGCCAACTTGTTTTTTCCTTGTTGCTTCAAAGATAATTGTTTGTACAATTGAATTCTTACAAATACCCAATCACCTTCTTCAAATTGTCTCTCTGAACGATGTTGATCCACTTGTTTCATCCAATTACTAGTTGTTGTTCAATTTTCTTTTAATATTTTAATGATCTCTTTATTTTCTTCCAATTGATTCTTCACTGCTTGAACCTTAGAGTCACTTAATGTGAAGTCCTTCCATTTGGGAGGTTTTTAACCATACAATGCTTGAAAAGGAGTCATTTTAGCTTATGTATGGTAGGTGGATTTGTACCACCATTTAGCTAAATGTAACCATTGAGATTATTTATTTTGCTTATCTTTTACAAAACAACAAATTTATGTTTCCAAACATCTATTCACTACTTATGTATGTCCATATTTTTTGGATGATAAGTTTAACTCATGTTAAAGGATATTCCAACCTGGTTACAAAAATACTTCAAGAAATTCCCTTTAAATTTTACGTCTCTATTGTTAACGATGACCTTTGGAATACCATGTAATTTATAGATGTTTTTGAAAAAGGCTTCTACAATTTGTTTGTTGAATCTGCCATTAAATGTGTGTATTTGGTTAGTCTATCCACCACAACGAATATTTTTTCCTTTCCGTCAAACATAGGCAACCCTTCGATGAAATCCATCGATATTTCCTCCCACTTATGATTTGGAATATGTAAGGGGTGAAGTAATCCTAGGGTTATAACGTTCTCATTTTTATTTCTTTGATAGACATCATATTTGGCGACAAATTTTTGAATCTCTTTACTCATCCCCTTCTAATAGAATGATTGGCGATTATTATAGTATTTTTTGCAGAACCCAACATGCCCTGTTATTGGTGAACTGTGTGTTTCCCTTAGAACCTTCATTTGAAATTTGGACGATGGGATTAGATAAATTCTACCTTTATACGATAATATAATTTTTCCATTTAAAATTTTGATTTTGATCGAAATTTTCAATTATATAATTGGAGTCTTGATCTTTGGCATATTCAGTTTGAATCTCATCTAACCAATCAAGAACTGCTACTAATGTTGTGCATGTTGTTATGTATTCATATTTTCGTGAAAGTGCATCAGTGACTACGTTATCTTTCCCCCTTTGATGTAATATTTCCATGTCAAATGTGGAAAGTTTGTCATCCATTTATGTCATTCTGTAGATAACGTCCTTTGTTATAACAAGAATTGAAGATTGTTGTGAAATGTAAAAATCACGAATTTTCTTCCCAAGAGGTATTGATGCCATTTATTCAATGTGTGTATGGAAAACATTTCTTTATGATAAGAAGACTTTTGGCTTTCCCTTTTATTGAGCTTTTGACTTTCAAAAGTTATTGGATGGTTTTCCTACAATAATATTGCTCCAGTTATGAACCTTGAAGTATCACATTCTACCACAAAGGGCTTGGAAATTTTTGGGGTTACTAGGGGTGGAGTAGATGGAATTAATTATTTTACTGTCTTAAAACACTCTTTTGAATTTCTATCCCATTAAAAGACATTTTTCTTTAACAATTTTTTCAGGGGTGAAATTAAGTGTACATAGTGTTTGATAAATCTTCTATAATATTCTATTAATCTCAGAAACCCTCTTAGTTTCGATATATTTTTTGGTTTTGACCACTCTTTAATTGCCTTGATTTTATTGGGGTCTACCTAAACTCCTTCCTTAAATATGATGTGGCTGAGGTATTTGACTTCCCTTTTACCAAAAGTAAACTTCGATATTTTTGCATAAAACTAATTTTTTTATAGTAAGGAAAGTGTGTGTTTCAAGTGCTTGAGGTGCTCCTTCCAAGTTTTTTTGTAGATAAGGATACCATCAAAGAAACTAATACAAAATTTCGTAAGTATGGATGAAAAAACTCATTCATAGTTGTTTGTAATATAGTTGGGGCATTTGTTAATCCAAATGGCATCATCTTGAATTCATAATGTCCTTCATGAGTCTTGAACACAGTCTTCTCGATATCTTCTAGCCTTACTTGTATATGATAATAACCTGACCGTAGATTTAAATTTGAGAAGTATTTTGCATCGTGGAGTTTGTATAACAACTCATCTATGAATAGAATGGGAATTTTTTTTTTATAGTTATCACATTTAACCCTCGATAACCTATACATAGTCTAAAAGATCCATCCTTCTTTCAAACTAATACCATTGGAGCTACATATGAGCTTCTGCTTTTTGTAATAAATCAATATCTTAGAAAATATTGAATTAGTTTCTCTATCTTTGTTTTGTTATGATGGGGATAGTGGTATGGTTTGATATTAAAATGGCATCGTGTCTAGTTTAACTTCCATAAGGTGTTCTATCTTCCTTTCTGGTGGTAAATTCATAGGCAATTATTGAAATGCTTTGTTATACCTTTAACTAGGTATGCAATCTGTAGTTGTTGTGATTGAACTAAATTTTAAGTTAATAATTATATTTGTTGAAATTGTGTGATATATATTGGTGCTCATTTTAAAATAATTTTTTTCATTTCTTGTGCGATATAATTTGAGTAGGAAGTGGTTGGAATCCGAACAATTTCTTGAATTTCTTTTGATGATTTGCAAAGTATTTTCCCAATGTTTGTATCTATTTTTTCCCAAAACAATGTCTACTCCTCCTAAAGCTACTTTGTAGAAGCTAGACTCCAATTCGTAATCACTTAATTATAATTTAGCCTTGTGACATTTTCCAACTCCATCTATTATTTTATCGTTTTCCACAGTGACTTTTATATTAGATGTTGGGTACACAAATAGGTTTAGCTTCCTTGTAACATTTACATCTATAAAATTATGAGTGCTTCCTATGTCTACTAGCGTAATGATGTTTTATTTTTTTATGTCCTCTTAATTTTAGGGTTTGTGGTTGCACTATTCTTGTGATTGTGGTAGGAGAAATCCTAGGCATGGCTTCTTCTTCTGGTTCTTATTTGGGGCTTCAATTTCCTCATTAGTCTCTTCATCTGACTCACTAATAGTTGATTCTTCCTCCTATTCTACTTCACAATTGTAGAGTTTTTTTGTATTGCATTTATGCCCCAGTGCATATTTATCTCCACATTTCCAACATTTTTCATCCTTCTTTTTCTCTAGATTTGGGTAGCGGTTACCATCTTCTCATTATTGGGGTGGTATATACTTGTTAGATTTATCAAAAAAAAAAAAAAAATATATATATATATATATATATATATATTAAATTTTACTTCATTTTTATTTTGAATATTTTCTTGATTTCTCTAAACCTATGAATGATGTTTTATTGAATATGTTTTTTTGTTCGATAAGCCTTGCCACATATTTGGCATCTTCAATAGTGTTGGGTACCAGACGTTGGCTAAGATGAAATGATGGGGGGACCAGACGTTTCCGAAAAGAAACGATGAGGGAACATGCGACAATGGTCGAGGAGGGGTGTGTCAGTTGCAGACTGATGGGAAAAAGGAATATCCGCCAACAGGGTTAACGGACAAATGTTTGGAGGCAGGGGAACAGAGGTCGAGGAAAATATATGGTGGTGAAGGAATGAAGGGAAAGACATCATGGGGGATAGGCAAGGTAGTGAGGTTGTGGGGGAACGATCTATGACAGTCAGGTGCTTGCAGATAGAAGGTATAATTGGAACTACAGGAATTAATGGAAGAGGAAGAAAATATGGGAGTTTAGGGGCAACGTGGTAGTTTGGTGGCAACGGGGGTTGAAGAACAGGAATGAATACGGTTGGGACAGTAAAGAACTGTGCAACAGTTAGCCAAGGAACGAGTTGCTATGATACCATTGTAGCAGAAGAACACGCAAATGTGTAGAATAAATATATAAATTTTATTTATTATTGAATGAATGAATTGATTATTACATGCCTTCGTGATGGTGTGCCTAAATAGGCATTGACTGGTCATGAAAGTTTGGATGGTCATGTCTATTGAATTTCAATTCATAACTAATTTTTTATTAATGTTTATTTATTAATTAATTAATTAATTATTTAGTTTATTATTTAATTTATTTATTTATTCATAACATTCATCAGATGTTAGATCCTGAATTTATGACAATTGATTATAATTTTTCCAAGCATGCCCATAAAACCAATAGTATGTCTATAATTATTACATTCCTAAGAATTTCAATTTATAATTCATATATACATAACTCATGTAACAACCCCACTCAAAAATACATGTAATAAAGTTAATAAAGGAAAAATAAGACCAAGGTCATGGGACATGTATTCCAAGCTGAATCTTGGGAAAAAGATCCTAGTGTGGGTGTTCATTTGGTTTATTATAGCTAAGGAAATTGGTAAAGGCAATGACAAAGGATTTGGAAAGGCAAAATGGCATTTTTGGCAATTTATTTATGAAAATAAAGGAAATTGGAAGAAAAGGAAGGTGAAAGGTCACAGATTGCATGTGAGGAGGAAAATGAAGGAAAATAATGGAAATTGAAGAAATCAGAGACCTCATTGACAAAAAGGATTACGAGGATTAGCTGGTACCTTTTGTCAGTATAAGATTTTGTCAATTGAGTTTTTTGTTAGTTCGGTTTTGGAGCTCTCTCTTTATACTCTCTCTCACACTCTTGTAAATTTAGAGTTTTCTAGGAGCACTTTAACGTTGGATCAAGAAAAGAAAAGACAAGATCAAGAAGGCAAAGGAAAGTAAATATCAAGCAAGGAAGAGCAGGATCAAGTGGCTACAATGGGTTTATTTGCAGGTATCGAATTGCATGTGTGATTTTTTTGTTGGATTTGGCATTCATGTGTGCATTTGGTTCTCTTGTTGTCATTGGCATGGGATTTTCCAGGTGTGGCAGTGTTCTTCATCCTAGCCTTTCCATTTCTGGATAGCCATGGTGTGATGTGTTCTCGTATATTTTGGTTGAGCAGGATTGGCGGATGGTTTCAAAACTGAGTGAGGTGGTCTCTGAAAGAAAGAACACGTGGCCTAGGAATTCCTGAATTGGAGTGGGATTGTGATAAATTCAGATTTTGCGTGCCTCGGTTTGCCTAGGAATCCTCGATCGATGAATGGCGGGATATACGGTAAATCCTAGAGGTGTGTCCTCGATTAGGCCTAGGAATCCTCGACCGGTGTATGGTGGGATATACGGTAAATACTGGAGGGTGGAGTCTCGACTAGGCCTAGGAATCCTCGATTGGTGAATAGCGAGATATATGGTATAGCCTAGATACTAGGAGGTCGTTAAATTCCACGCGGTTTAGGTGGAGAAATCAGGTGGCATCCATGCTTGTTTAGGGCCTAGTGATCCGATGTGGATTATGGTAAAGCTTAAGGAAACCTGGTTTGATTTGGTTTTGAGTCCTACACTCATGCTTGCAATATGGCACAGGGGTGATTGGCTAAAAGATTCGATTCGATTCAGCCAATATATGGCTGCGTGGTTTGTCAAAGTCCCATACCTGGTTGGTTTTTGCATTCATTAATAATATCTTCTTCTACTTGGTATTTAATGTGTAAATGCATTGGCTTATATGTGGATTTTATGGTTGTTATAGCCTTTTTATTTATGTTGGTTACATGTTGGTTATGAGTATGTTTTATGAAAAACTTGATATATGGTTCTCATCATTTTATGATTATCAAATGAATATATAATGTTTATATGTACTAATAGATGATAATGCCTCTATTGTGATAAGGCAACAGTTCTTCTTTACGATTCTTAGATAAGTGTGAGACTCCTACGCTCAAATATGATTTATGACCTGTATATTACATATTTGTGACATGTTTACCGAAATTCCTATCATAGATAATAGGGGTCAGATCAAATATTTGTATCAAATTTTGCACTAGTATCTTTGTTCCCATGTTATTTCTCATTTCTGAAGTTTTCTTGAAGTTCTAGGTAGTGGTATGAGTTTTGGTCGTGAAAAAGTGGCATAGAATCTTGGGTCGTTGGCACAAAACTAGCTGGAAAAGTCCACAGTCGTTGGCATGCCTTGTTGTGGGAGTGCCTAGAAGGCCTCAATCACTTGTATAGCTTGCTATGGGAGCGGCTAAGGGTCCATGTCAGTCAAATGATGAGTTATCTCAAGGATTGGCCACCTGGAAGGGTTGGTTGTCTCCCGAATATTTTGTAGTATGTTTGGAAGGCCATATTGGTTATGTTATGTCGATTCCATTTCCTTAAGGTGACCTAGGAGGTTGAATCATATCATAGTATCCTCTCGTCGCATTTTTACCCCAGCAGAATAGTTAACTTGGGTAAATGTGGGAGGAGGGTGTTACAACTCAAAATAATAAGTTATGCAAAATAAATCGATACTTATATGTAGGAGTAGATATAATGTTGACTTCATGGAGCATCTTCTTTCCCATCATCGAGTAAATACTCGGTACCCTTCATCGGCCAAGGTACCAAACCTCCAAACTATGAACTCGCATCCCTCATCTGCATGTGACAAAGTGGTGCACCCCTTCTCTGTCTCATGTATTCCCTTGGGTTCTGTGCTACCACCTCCATAGTGGCTTATTTTCAGATAAGAACGCTCCATAATTTGTGGCTCCATGAGTTCCTACTGCTTTTCCAAGGTCTCCATATACCCTTCAATCCCTGTTGTAATCCTACAGCTTTCCAAGTATTTTTTTTTCAAAATTCCTACCTAGATTCAAATTCTAGGTTTACTAATGCATTCTGCTAGTAAATACCTTTCTTATGACTATTCACTTCCATAATTCTGATACTAGGAAAAAATTTATGCTTTCTGAAATTTTAGCCTGCTAATCATAATTTTCATTCCTCGTGCTTCAGTAGATTTATTTTTTATTTTCTATAATAATTTGAATTAAACCCAAAATTATGGGTTTAAATCTATGTTACGATCAGAATTACCTTTCTTTTGACTATTCATGGGCCGAATTCTGACTTTCATTCGAAAAGATATGGCCCTGCAAAGTCTGACCTCTTTTCCTCCAAGCCCTCAGCTATTCTGAGCCCTATTTCATTTTGAAAATTAGCACTAGGGCGCTTTGAAATTTCTTCGCTATTCTTAAATTGTTGGTATATATTTCCACATCAAATACTACATGGCGGACATGGCCTTCACCTCATTTTCCACCTTAGAACTATTGACACCTTAGTTGCAGTCCCTCATTGGTGACCTTGCTCATTACATGGCATGTATTTCCATACCACCTAACAGTCTCGTGGCTCATATATATATATATCACCACCTTCGCATACATGTTATGCACCCAGGTCCACCACAATTCTCAGCACCAAGCAAGACAAAACAATGTGTTAACAAGAATTTGTGTGGGGTCCTCCACACATTCCAAGGTTCAATATATTGAACTTTAATACAATATATTGCACCGTGTATATAAATATTTTTGTGGGCCCTCCCATCGATGTCTTCAATGTTACCACCAGTACACACCCCAGGTCGGTCGAAAACCCACAATTACAAAGAATCTGACAATAGAGGTCAACGGTAGGCCCCTCTGCACACTCTAAAAAACTTAATAATAAAATGACGTATTTAGTGTCGTGTCTATGATTGGAACTTACCTAATCAAATGACCATGATCTCGTGGGATCTCAAAATTTCATGGAGGTTAACATAGATTTGCACTCTGATGGGATCCAAGAGCCCAGATCATCTCAATCCAATTGTTTTCATCGTCATTAGATCCCAACCTACTATCCCCTTAACGGGACTCCCACAACCTGATGGGATTTAGATTTCTATCTCCTTGTTGTGGTTCTACCTCCATTCCTTGACTTGATTCCTTTCTGAAAACAATTGTTTCTTGCATTTGCTTAAGTACATCCAATGCCTCGTGATAAAACCCATTTTGCGCATAAACCCTCCATTCAAGTCATTCACATAAACCCTATAGTTAATTCGTCCCCATCCTTGATCAATAAAGAATGATGTGTATTGGATCATCAAACTAACAACATCCAAACATCTAATCAAATCAGTGTCTGTAACAGTTGTCATTTTGTTAACCATGATTTTGTTGATACATTTGATGATGATTGTATGTTGATATGAACAAGCTACCAAGATTTTATTCTTCGGCATTTGAAGGCTCAAAGACTTTTCAAGAAATTGAGGGACTTCATCTTTCATTGATGGTTATGTCAAGACCTCAAGATCTTGATGAGACCTTTGATTATGATCTGGTTAGGATTTGTCCACAATATTCTCTATATATCTCTATTACATTGAATGAGTACTCATCTTTGAGAGTTTTTCAAGGTGTTCACGCTGATAATTTGTATCGTGATATAATTGTTGATTGGTTGGAAATGTCCTTTATGGAAAACTCTTTTGCGAGTAAGCGAGACCTTCTTGTTATCATACATGTTATAAAGGTAAATATCTTTATTTTTGCACAATAATTCATATTGGTTCTAATCGTTGATATATTTTTGTTTACAGGTTGGGAACGACTGAGATGGCTCCATTGGAAGTCATATTTCACGTGATATCAGTTTTTTTTTAAGTTAGATTAGGTTTAGGCTTAGTTTTAGAATAGTTATGCATGCATTTTTCTTTCATAACTAGTTTCATTTCTTGCATTTCTTTTTCCATCACATGTAGTTCAAGTCTATATGTATATAAATAGTTGCATTACATTGTTCATTTATCTTTCGTTTAACTTTTCTTTCCAATGTTGTTTTTCCTTTTATTACATAGCTTTTGTTTGCTTATTGCTGTTGTACGTTTAATTCGTCATTTAGCATCATCTTCATGTGCTACTTTTTGTTTCTTTGCATATAGTAGTTATTTACATTGCATTGGACGACTCTTTTAGTTTTCATTTAGCCTTGCCTCACATTACTTTTCCTTTTATTGTGTGTATATTTTGTTGCCTCATTGCATTTTTCATCTATCTTTCATTTAGCATTTCTTTCCTTCCCATTGCATCTAGCTTTGCTTCCTTTCGTGGCATTGTTAAGTGTTCCATTTGATTTTTCTTCCTTGCATTACTTTCCCTCATTCAATCCTATACATAAATAAAATCCTAGAAGAGTTTATTTACCCATTTTCCCCTAATGCTAAAATCCCATAATTTATTTCTTGTGGCTGTGATGGCTATTCCATGAGGCAATCACTTGTAGACCCTGTCATTGAACTATATTCTGAAAAATCTTTTACGTGAGTCTAACCTTTTATGAGGGAAATACTAGTTGGATGTCAGTGGGGAACTCTAATAAATCGTGAGGCCTATCACTATAACTTGAACTCCATTTTTAGTCTAATCTTGAACGTGTGATTTTTTTCTTCTATTGTACACATGTCAGTTGGAGATGTGATGTGGAGACATGACATGAGGGAAAACCCCAAGTCATAAAATATTTAATTTCTCTAAAAAAAAGAAACAACCTCTCTTTCCCATAAAATAAGTCAAGATCCCTCATCTACCATGGTGCAAAGAACACCCAAATAAATGATTCCAAGTGGATGCAAATATAAAAAACAAATACAAGGGTAAAGGCATGAGAAAGGCTTCCTACAAAGAGAGGGGAAGCAAGCAACTTTGTCAGGGCTATGGACGCTCGCTGTTAGCGAAGCAATGCTTATGATTTCTTAAGTCACTTCGCCGAGCCTATGGACGCTCACTGGCAGCAAAGCAACACCATAAACTCACTTTAAGTTTTGAGCATAATAAAGCCTTTGTCATGTTATCCATGTCATTGTAAAAGACTTACACGTGTGAATTTTTAGTTTGTTGTGTGAAGATAAAAAGGACCTAATTGTGGGATATGTGATGACACATTTGTAAATAGTCAGGTAACTTAAATAGGTACCCATAGTATTAGTTCAATACTTCATCGAAATTATTTTTAAGACTATATTTTGAACGGACAAAGGCAAAGATGCTTGATTCTACCAGTTGTTCACCAATTTTTGTAACCGCTACAACACCCCCCAAAATTTTTAGCATGTACACCTAAATTCCCCCCCCCCCCCCCTTTATTTTTAAGGTTTTAATAGATATTTTTGTTCCATGCCTTAGACACGTCTTCCAAAAATGACCTAATTAACACTGAGTGTTAGTCATGAATGAATCATGCACCAAGAGGTTTTTTCCGCCCAGTCATGTACATTATCTTTCAATTCTTCGCCTTGTACAAAACTTATGGTCATGATCATTAGAGGAATTGACACAACCCACAAAATCCAGTGCTCGATAATTCATTGTCATGATAGTACACATTCACCCTCAATTTACCTATGTCCTTACAAGTCTAGGTTTTCGATGGAGTTGCAATTGGTTTCAAAGCAAACACTCCCTGCTATAACAACTTGATGCACTTAATTCTACATTTCCTTGAGGAATTGAATGGAACCTCTCATGTTTTTGTAGTACATACCTAGATATCTACTTTAAATAATTTCAATATGTTTGAAAGCTCAAAAAATTAATGTTTGTGATGTAGGAAACGTTGGGTTTCATAGAAATGAACCATACAAGTTCAGCTCCTCATCATCATTAGACAATTCCTCACACCTTCTCTTTGAAAATTCCAAGGATTTACAACATCAAGATGATATTACCAATATTGATAATTATGGAGTAGAAGGACAAGGTTGACATGCCAATCTCTTAATGGCAAAGAAGCAGTCTTGCTAGACTATGTTTTCAAAAACGCAGAGCAAGAAAATGCCAATTTTGTGCTTAGTTCCATTGAGAGTTATATGAATATAGGAAAGAAAAAACAACTTTGTGTTGGGTGGTGCAGTACTATGGTATTCTGCCATTACAATCGCTTCCAAGGTGGCAAAGACAGACTACAAAGCTACTTTGATTGATATTTTCGAAGGACTAATAAGCTTTGATGAATATGGGGATTTTTTTTAATCACCTACAAGATCCTTCCAGTTCAAAATATGGACTCTTATATGATTTGAAAAAGGTTTAATCTCAAGACTACACATCTTAGAAATCATTTGTGGATGACTTTGACCATGTTTTTTATGATGCAATGAGTTATTATCGAAAGCACCATGTGGTGTGGAATGTTGCAAATTGCATATAGATAGTGTATATTTGTAAGAGAATTTTGAGAAAATTGGTTCTTGTGTAGAATAAATAAGCAAATTGTGGCTTGGGATTTAGATGCTTCTAATACTAGGGTTGGTACTCTAGGAAATGTGGTCATTTTGGAAGTGAGCCATAATAACTCAAAATTACAACACGAAATTAACTTATCGTGGCTCACCAAAAAATGTATTTATCCATCCAGTTGGAATGAAAAATGTTCAACAACTTGAAACTAATGCAACAAATAAGTTTCCCATTGTTGAAAGGCCATTGGATCTTTTGTGTTCTACACATGTTGACGTAATTGGAAATCCGTCAACAATTGGCGCTAGAAGGAGGGACAAATGAGAAGATGAGCCCGTTGAGTCCGTTTTGAATCTCTTATCTTGAATGGCTCATTCCCAAATTATGCTCCTGGTATGTTTTTCTGATATATATGATCTTAAACTTTCATTTCCAGGTCAACTTTTTTGCAACTTGTTTCAATTGAATTTTGATGGTGAGGGTTAAATGTCCATTATCTTAGCATACATATCATTTTCTCAAGTTTTGTGAATCTCACGAAATAGATTGTGAAGATGTTGCTTATAAATAATTCACCCTTACACTTGAAGGTTGAGGTAAGCTTTGGTGCCATACTAATCTGAAATGTGATAGATTCTTATTTCTAATACAGAGATGGACTGTAGGGGCATTTATAGGATATGTCACCTTTAAAGAAAGGATGAGATCCCGAAGCTTGCTGGCCCTTTATAGACTCAGCCTAAAGAAATAATAGAAGTAATCACTAATGATCTGATAATGAAACTACTTGTTTTCTGGTGCAAGGTATTCATTATCCATAAACTTATGTGTGCAAACTGTTTAATGTGTTTTGCAATTGGAACAAAATGCTTTTGGTGAATTTATGAGTATTTTGTGTATAGGAGGCTTATTTATTTTTACTGTATAACATATTTAACTCTGAAAATAAGCAGCAAATAAATCACAGAATATAACTCAGCATATGATAAGGTATTTCACCCCTCCTGGGCTACATTTGCTGGGTCCAAGGCCCCCAAATAGGCATGTCCTTGCTCTTATTATGCTCAGAAAATGGTTATACAATGTGTAGAAAGCCTAAACAGGCGAAAATAGTTGCAGAGATGATTTCATAGTGCAGAAAACAGTAAGAAATGACTATATTTTCACCTCCAATGGATAACTATAATCCAATACAGCTCTCCAATCCCCAAGCCCTAGTGGCTCTTCAAGCTCTCTCGTTAATAAAACACCTGAAGAAATTCTCTAATGGCTTTTCAACCTGCTCCAGTGGCTCTGGAATGCTCCAATTACCCAAAATCAAAATAAATAAATAAATAAAATCACTCCAAAAGGATTCTCCTAGCCAAAGTTATGTCCCGCTGAAGTTTTGTGCAATTTGCCCTAGAAAAACTCCACCAAATCTGGTGGAACTGAAGTTAACTCCACCAATTAAGGGGTGGCACCAGATTTGGGCGGACTCCGCCGTTTTAACCACGCAGTTAGGAGACAACCTTAAATTTGAAGTCGGTTGTGGCCACATGCGCCGCCATAAATGGTGGGGTTAACGGTTTTAAACTTGTAATGTTTAACTTTCTGAACCCGCCGGTCATGTGAACATATTATCCATAGCCATTAACATTTAACTGACAGTGGTATATGCTTGTGATTCTCCGCCTGAGGTCTCATGCTAAGGGGGCTGGCCCCCTTTGCGCCCAACCATATATAACATACTCTTTATATAAATTTTAAGGACTATGGGAGTTAAGAACTACCATGGGCCCGGGCAGTAAGGCCTTGGGGCTACCACCCGCCCGACCTGCGATCGACACCGGCCATTGCCAAAATTTTAACGTGATTTCGTTTGACTTCTTGGGGCCATGTGGCGCCTTTTGTGATTGTCTCATTTTAACGAGAATAATGCAGCAGAATATTCTCGAAATATTCCATGGAATATTCCCTCTTTAATTTTTTTTTTTAAATCCAAAGTCAAACTGAGTCAAATTGGGCTTTTTGCCTGAAATTGAGAAACTTCAAACTTGAATATCTTCCTCGTACAGCATCGAATTCGAGTGCCATTTGCGACTACAAGATCGTTTTGACGAGACCTTTCCTGTCATTCTGGTTTGAACCAATTCTGAGAAAAAAAAAATTTGAGAATTTTCTCCAATAGGACATGATCACCTGATCACACCTCCCAAATGGGAAGCTTTTGGATCCACAAAAGCTCTCTGATTACAGAAAATGAAGATGAGGAGATTGATTCTCCACTCTTCCAACTTTGAACCACTGAAATCTTCATGACTTCATCAAATTGAGCTTTTCATAAAATGATAAATTTTCCCTTGAATTCACTGATCGACCGTTGCTAAAACTGATTGAGTCATGATGAAAATTCTTAAAATTTGTAGAACAGCAACTATATTTTGCAGAAAAAAATTGTTTCTACAATGATCAAACTTCAAAGAAGACTTAAAATAAGGTTCACCTTGACAACTGTTCACATGGTGAATTTTTGCTAAATGAGCCATGCACTTGTGTCGAATCCCGACCAAGTTTTCTCACCATAAAAATATACCATTCTGAAACCAATATTGACCCATGTTGAACTGTGTGCCCTCTTTGCTTGCATGCCTTTCCATCTCATGGACTCTTGCCCTGCTTTGCACTGACACTTCGTTCTCTGCACCGATCGACACCAAAGGTACCTTGTGCAACATAATGTCATCTTCTTTCAAAGAGAACTGTTATCAGACTGAGACATATCATTAGAAATATCATGAAAAGGTAAATGTACAAAATATTTTCATTTCAACATCAACAAAGTCAGATTTTGACTTGCATTAACTAGCCTTTTCAATTGACCTGCATGGACTAAAGAAGATTCTAGCTTCTTCTTATGTGCTCTCACAATGTACTCTTTTCCATCCTTGAACAAGTGATACTTATCCTCATGGCGATAGAAGATTGCCTTTCTGTCATATAAATATGGACTACCCAACACAACACCCGTTATGTCAAGCAGTACTACATCCAGTTCTACCCAATCAACATACTGAGTTGTTATGGCGGAGCGCAAGATGCACTTTCTTTAGACTTGTAAGTTTGCATCATTGCATATCCACCCAAGTGGATAAGGCTTTGGATGTGGAATTGTCTCAACTTTCAGTTGTTTGACCAAGTCTTCTGAGATGATATTATCTTGAGACCCACTATCAAAAAGTGTGTCTATATTTGTGTGGTTTGAGATTATCCTCACATGAAATAGCTCTATCCTCCTCTTTTCATCTTGAGTTTCTTTGTGACAGTTTAATGAGCTAGAACTGGGATTTGTGTCTTGTACAACCTCTTTCCCTTTGATTTTCTTTAATACCATGGCAATACTTTTTGTCTCATCACCTGATTCTGACCCTAAGTCTTGTTCAAAAGTTGCTACAGTTTTCCTCTTTTCTTTGGTATTGTCTTTGTTTTTATATTTCTCTGGTTTCAGCTCAGGATGAAGCTTCCAACAGTGGTCTTCATCGTGGCTTGTTTTTGAATAGTTCTTTCAAAATCATTTACCTTTTTCCTTTCTATAATTTGCAACCCTTTTTCTTCCTTTGCTTTTAAAATCACTATCCTCATTCAGGGCATTAAAAGTGTTTTTCCCTCTAGCCTATAAATGCGTAGCTTGTACACAAACTTCGTCTAGACTAGTAGGATTAAACATAAGAATAGTGTGTTGAAGGTAACTGTGCAAACTACCTATGTAATTTAACAAAGTATCTTGGCTTTGTAAATCTACCCCAAGTAAGAGTGCTCTTCTCCTAAATTCCTGGGTATAGTCTTGCACATTCTGTCCCTTAAGTTTTCTAAAGTTTTGCCAGTTCATTATAGCCTTCTGAAGATGAGCAAGAGGATAAAATTGCTTCTTGATTGCAGTAATAAACTCATTCCATGATAAAGAAATATTACCATGTTTCTTGATTTCCTCCCTGGTCTTGGCTTCCCACCAAACCAATGTTGCTCCTTCCATCCTTAGTGAGGCTAATTGTATTTTGGTGTCATCATCATGTAGATTTTGAATCCTTAAATAGACTTCCGGTTGTCTGATCCAATTATCTAATTTCTCTGCATTAACATCACCATTAAACATTGGCAATTCAAATTTGACATCAAGCTTTAACAAAGGATTTTTACCAGTTGTTTTTTACTTATGTGACTGATTTTCCGAAGTTGAAGAGGATGATGTTGAGGAAGAGGATGACGATGGAGACGGTGGATCACCATTTCCTCCATTCCCTTTCTTTGAATTATCATTGTCCTTCTTTCCTCCTGAAGAATATCCTCCTTCTCTTTGGTTTTTAGATCCTTCTCCAGCAATCCTATCATTTCTTTCTTGATAAAGGATCTATACCATTTCAGTCATATCCAAGAAAGCTTTCCGAAAAACCATTTCTTCTTCCTTGGGATCCATTTCTTCATGAGCTTCACCTTCTCTTGAAGACATGCTTGTAGCTGCTTCTAGGGCTCTTGGAGGCGGTTCTCTGACCCTTCTTGGTTGTGGATTAGTTTGTGCACTAACCAAGTTTCCTTCACCTCTCTTGAGTTTTAACCTAGTAAGCATCAAAACTTGCAAACAAATGACTTATAAATAATCTCACGAAATAATCTCATTTTCTCAAGTTTTGTGAATCTCACGAAATAGATTGTGAAGATGTTTCTTATAAATAATTCACCCTTACACTTGAAGGTTGAGGTAAGCTTTGGTGCCATACCTTACCATATAGTTCCATTCATTCATTTGAACAACTTTTCAAAGAACTTCTTCAAGCCTTTAACGGGTATGATAATGAGATGTTTATAAAAGAATTAATCAACTTATAATGAATTTTGATGAATAAATAGAGGAGTTTGTTGATATATTTCCTCACCTGTGTTATGAGTTCCCTAAAGAAGGTGGATTGGGATTTCTTCAAAGAAATATTTCAGCACTTGGTTCGAATCTATTTGAAACAATCTGAACTGGAATCCCTAGTTGATTGTGCTCTCCCAACTTCTATTGATCATGAGACACCTTCAACCCCAAAGGAGGAACTTATCATCCCTTTTGTTCCTTGTCCTCCTCCCTTTTCACTTCCTGACAAGGTTTTCTCTGGTAATATTGTTGAATTTGAGAAATCTGAAAATCATATTGATGATCCATTCATCCCATTCTCATTTTATCTTCTTGGTCAAAACTCTACATGTGAGTAACCCAAGGTGGAGGTTGATCCCTTGATTTTTCAAGATCACAATGCACATAATTGGAATATTAAATGTGATATCATTGAAAGTGATGTTTCTTCAAGGGACACTTATCATCCTCTATCATCTACATTTCACGACCCTTTGCACCTTGATTCGCCTAATCAATCTGCTCCACTAGGTATTTCTTTAGATACTTCTAATTTTCATTTTGCTGGTTTAAATAGTGACCAGGTACAAGGTGGTCACTTTTCACGAGTAGAGGGACACGAGTGTGAATATTATTTTAATCTCTCCTCTTTTTCAAAGTACTTTATGCCAAGATGATATTCCTTCATTCTTTGTTGATTTAGAATCTAGTGGTCTTGGTAGTCAATCAAGTAAAATCAAAGCTCTTA
This sequence comes from Pinus albicaulis, assembly GCA_034641835.2. NCBI lineage: Eukaryota > Viridiplantae > Streptophyta > Pinopsida > Pinales > Pinaceae > Pinus > Pinus albicaulis. The sequence continues at coordinate 378,206,156 of CM076569.1, read as the reverse complement.
ATCAACCTGAATCCCTAGGCAACCACCGTCTTGACAACTATGATTCTGCTATTGTATGTGGTGATGATTTCCTAACTACATCGTTCGATCTTTTGATTTCTCATTAACATTATCTCGTGAGTACTTCTTCTTAAGCTCATTATCCCTCGTGGCATATTGTTTGTAATGAGCCAACTCATGATAAAGATATGTCATGCTCTTCGAACCTATAATTCCATTAGCAGAATATTGGACACAAGGAAATCAGGTCATCCACGGTAAATAAGAGAACAATCGAATTATTGAGCATCCATTCCATTCCTTGCAATTTCCTATTTTACACGAGGACAACTCTTCAAATCAGGTTTCTTATGAGATTTCTCTTATTTATACATCTCTAGTTTTGCAATTAGAATAATCTTATGAATTGAGTAACATGTTTGTTAAATTTGTAAACTCTGATCAAACCAGTGATGTAGATGGTTTCCATCTCAATAATATTGTTATTGTTGACTTAATTGATATTAGTTGTCCACATACAATCCAAAATCTGACTCAGCTCTCAAATTGTAATTATCCAACATTTTAGAGTTCTCTTACTTGTCAGGAAGTCTAGGCATTTAAACTCTCATTGATGGTTATTTCAGGTTATCGCAAGCCTCGTGAGATCCATGAACTATGTCAAATCTATATTTTCTTGCAAAAAAACAAAATTCTTCGTATTGTTTCACTTGGTGCAGACTCATTCTTAATCAATTTTGGGCTTTTCTCAAACAATCTTTCTAATTGGGTTTCTGATCGAATAGAAGATTATATTAATGTATCTTCATATAAAACTATTACATTTAAATCGGGATTGGAATGCACATCTTCCATGGATGCACAAAGTTTTGAAGCTTATCCTTTTAATTATCATGATAAATATTATCATTGGTCGAAATATTCACATATGTCAAACACTTATGGGAATAATCATCTCCTGGTATTTATTGTGAATATTTTGATGTTAATCATTTTCATTCTGGCATGAGCTCTCCTCTTGAGTGTTAGTGAATGCTTGAGTTATTTGTTGAATCAAATTCCTCATCTCGATAATTTAATGTCCCAAGTTGAGGTAAAGGTTGAATTTGATTCAACACATGTTGATCCATTGTATTCTGATTGGTTTCCCGTATTTTTTATACTATAATTCATCTTTAATTCTTCTAATCAGATACAAGGTAGTGTTTTTTTTTTATTCGACCTGTGAGGAGAATGGTCCTATTATTGAAATCATTTTTGAATCTGCTCAAATTGACCCATCTTCATGTTTTAATAATGGAGAATTTGATGTCTTAATCAACCCATATAAACATAACACCACCTATTTTTCGATTAATCACTTTCTCATTAGTGTTTCTAATGATAATTATTTTACATTTTTGGTACCATCAAGGCCATAAATTCCTCTGATTCATCATTTCAATTTTCAGATACTTGTCAAGTAGTTGAAGCACTTCAGTTGTTGTTGATGGTTATGTCAGACCTTCATGATCTTGACAAGTGTAGAAATTTATTAATACTGATGTGTATTACCAGATTCTCCTGATCTAATAATATTTATCTTCTTGCTAAATACAGAATCCTTCCACTGTTAAACTTGCAGAAATTTAAAACTCAATTGCAAACACATATGAATAAATTCAATTGCACATAACACATTTGTTTAACGGGAAAGCTTAAAGCTAAAAACGCCAAATATCATATATTATGTATATCAATGGAATCATGTAATAATCTCATACAAATCTTAGTACATCAAGCTCTCAGTACAATCAACAATCATTACACACTGTCATGCAGAAATTTGCATCTCTATGCACCAATTTCTTGCCTCCTGATAGCTTGCCTCCACTGTGCAATCCCTGTTGAATAAGACCCCTGAATGAATTTGAATTGACCTTGCCTTGACTACGCAATCCTCATTGGCAACTCCAATGTGTGTCAGATGCATTGAATGCATCACTATAATCACAACAAATAGTCCATCTCACCCTATCACCTATCTCTCCACTGGGACTCCACTAAAACTGACATGCAAGTAGTTAATTGTTGTATTTGTTCAGTTGTTAGTGAGTTATTAGTTGTGAATTAATTCACTAAACTCTCACTAGTGTATCTTTCAGTTAGACTAGATACAACTAGCTCAACTGAGTTTAACTCACTTAACTGAGTTAAACTAAATAACAACTCTTGTAACTACTCTTCCAACTCTGTCATAACTTTGCCACTTCAGTTCTAATTGAGTCCTTCATGCATGAGCCACCAATAACCCTAGGAATTGCGTAATTCCTTCAGCCCACTGATTTGCCAAATCTGTTCACTGAATTAAAGTGCTCCAAGAGAATAATTTGATGTTTATTGTCGGATTATTATTAAGGGTTAATAATAATCAACATGCACCTATTTTTAGATCGACAATCTATAAATAGACTTCGCCCAATATTCTAAAAAAAGAATCTCATCTATTTTTCACATTTGACCAACCATCTACAAATAGCATCCTGCAACTTATAAAATATGCTCACCATGTCTAAAAATAGACATACACCTAAAAATAGCCTGCGGGCCTCATTTATTGAAGGTGCTTACTTTTCACTAAGCTCATCATCTTGTTGAATCTCAACACTCCCTCTCAACAAGATAGGGATTATACTTCACCCCGATCTTGCCTCTATGGTATTCTAAGTTTCTCTTGTCGAGCGCCTTCGTCAGAATATCTGCATCTTGATCTTCCGTAGGAATGTACTGAAGCAACATGATCTTTCGTTGCACACAATCTCTAATATGATGATACTGGATATCAATATGTTTAGATCTATCATGAAACACAGGATTAATCGAGAGCTTAATGCAACTCTGATTATCACAATGTATCACTGTAGGATCTAAATGTGAACTGAACAAACCGACCAGGATCTTCCTCATCTAGATAGCCTCACGTGCAGCTTGACTTGCTGCCATGTATTCTGCTTCCGTTGAACTGAGTGCCACGGATCTTTGTTTCCTGCTGTACCAAGAAAATGTTGTAGATCTGATACTGAAAACCCCTCCTGATGTACTCTTTCTGTCCGTTGGGCTACCTGCCCAATCTGCATCTGTGAAGCCATGCAACTTCACCTCATCCGTCTGTCTGTACCATAAGCCATAATCAGATGTGCCCCTAAGCTACCTTAGGACATTCTTTCCTGCCTTCCAAAAGAGCTTGGTAGGATTAACCATCGCTTATGAAAGCAGGTTCACCGCATAGCATATGTCCGATCTTGTATTAACTAAATACATGAGAGAACCCACCAACTGTCCATAAACAGTGACATCCACTACCTCTGCCAATGTAGCATCCTCTTTCCTCCAATTTCTTGGAAGAGGAGTATCCATGGGCTTGCATTCCTCCATGTGAAACTTACCAAGTATCTCCCAAGCATACTTGCCTTGAGACACAAACAATTCACCTTCTCGCTGCCATGTTTCCAATCCAAGGAAATAATGAAGGAGGCCCAAATCCTTCATCTCAAACTCTTTTGCAAGATCTGCCTTGGATGAGTGTATCAACTGCTCATCACCCGTTAGTATTAAATCATCAACATAAAGAACAATGATTAAAATCTTACCCTCCACCACAATTTGGTACAGGTTTGCATCCGCCTCACTCTTGGTGAAGCCAAGTCCAGTGAAATAGCTATCGATCCATGTGTACTAAGCATTTGGTGCTTGCTTCAGCCCATACAGCGCTCTTTTTAGTCTACACACATGCGAATCGTTGCTGAAGATCTCAAATCCGTCAGGTTGCTCAATGTACACCTCTTCCTCAATTATCCCATTAAGGAACGTAGTCTTCACATCCATCCGATGAATGTGCCAACCCATCTGCGCTGAGAGAGCAAGGATGGTCCTTATGGAAGAATATCGTGCAACAGGTGCAAAGGTTTCTTCATAATCAATATCCTCGATCTATGAGAAGCCTCAGGCAACAAATCTTGCCTTATACTTCTCGACGCTCCCATCAACATCTTGCTTTACCTTGTAGATCCATTTTGAATCTACCACTGATTTACCCACCGGCCTTGGAACAATCTCCCAAGCATTGTTTCTAACAATGGAGTCATACTCCTCCACCATGGCATCTACCCACGTGGGCTCCTGCGCTGCTTCTTCAAAATAAGATGGCTTTGTCACGATACACTTGCTCATAAGAGCCATGTATCCAGTAAATCGGTCAACTGACTGTCTCTGTCTGCGCTGTGATGTAGGGACTCCTACATTCTCTGTCGCATTAAGCTTCAGTCTCTCAGCTTCTGTGGAACACTTTATGCCTGTTCTGATGTTTGGTTCTCCGTGAGTGGATTCCTCCACTCCATGAATCTCCTCCTGCGGCTGATCCACATCTAGAGGCTCATCTTTAGGAACAAGAAGTTCCTCCTCTGCATGCAAGTGTAGCTCCCTCTCAAGCGACAACTTCGTGGCTTTCACCTCATTGAATTTTATATCCCGTCGCACCACTGTCATTCGACTGTTTGGAATATACACACGATAATTATGGTGTGTACCCCACAAATATTCCAACTTCTGCAGTCGGATCTAGCTTCTTCCTGGCGTCCTTTGTCACATGAATGTAAGCAGATGAGCCAAAAATCTTCAAATGATAAATATCAGGCTTCTTACCAGTAAAATATTCTTCAGGTGTACTCATGCCAAGTACTCTATGAGGACAACGGTTTTGCACATAAACCGCAGTATTGCATGCTTCCGCCCACAAGTGCATCGGTAGGCCCTGGTCATGCAGCACCCACGATCGTTCTGTTCTTCCTCTCCGCAACCCCATTCTGTTGTGGGTTATGAGGCGCTATGGGTTCTCTTCGAATTCCTTCTTTGCTACAAAATTTTTTGAATTTTTTCGAGATATATTCACCACCATTATCACTCTGGGGCGGCTTCACTTGCTTCCCCGACTCCTTCTCCACCAAAGCTTTAAACTCAAAGAACTTTGAGAATGTTTCGCTCTTCTTCTACATGAAGAAGATCTAGAATCTATGAGAATAGTCATCAACAAATATAACATAATACCTCTGTTTTGATGTTGAAGCAATCGAGAAAGGTCCACACACATCTGTGTGAATTCTCTCCAGGATCACCGAAGCACGGTTCTCCTTCTCATGAAAGGTGGTATTCACAAACTTATCCATATTACATCCCTTGCACTGATCTGACTGTGCAAGAGTACCCTTGGGAAGTCCAGTAGAAATCTACTGCAAAATCTTTAAGGTGCCATGGTGAAGATGGCCCAATCTCCTGTGCCATAATTCGCCCTCATCCCGGCTCACCACTTCTTCTGTTTTTCCCATCATTGCAGCGCAGCCATATACCTCCAACTTGTAGAGATTCTTAACTCGAATCCCTATCCTCTTGTTTCGACCCGTTGTTTTATGTCGCAAGAAAGATTTTCCTCGCTGAAAACAACGTCATAACCTCTGTCTTCCAACATTGCGATAGAGACCAAGTTCTTCTTCAAACCTGGAATATGCATAACAACTTTCAACAAAAATGGTTTCCCTGACTCCCTCTCAAAGGTAATGGTTCCAATTTCGGTCTCACTGTATCTACCATCGTCGCCCATCTCTATATGCATTTGGAGATCTTTCTCCTCCAAGTCACTAAACAACTCCTTGTCTTCAGTCATATGGAAAGACATGCCACTATCAAGATACCACACCGATCCCATTGAGCTTGAAACCAAGCATGCGATCAAAGAGAAATCAAGTTCAAATTGCGAGGCTAAGGCCTCTCCAGCTGCAGCTCCAGCGGCCTTCTTATTCTTCTTTTTCTGTGGGCAGTTAGTGGCGAGATGCCCATGTTCATGACAGTGAAAACACTTCACTTTGGACAAATCCAGCTTCTTTCCTTTGGCCTCGGATTTTGGATGGGATTTCTTCCCCTTTCCTTTCCTTGCTTTGGCAGCCAAAGCGCAATTCTCTTCATCATTATTCTTCGATGAAGAGCCATCCCTGGTACTTCGCCTTATCTCCTCCTGCACGAGATCCGACCAAAGTCGCTCCCAACCCAGCAGTTTCTCCCGTCCATTCACAGAGTCTTCGTAGCTATGCCAACTCTTCGAAAGCACAAGGAGAGCCAAGCTCACCAAGTCATCATTCTCAACTGTAATCCCCACACTTCCCAGTTCATCCCTACATTGGACAAACTTCGTGAGATATTTTGGAATACTGTCGTCCTTCTCCATTTTTATTTTTTTGAGCTTATCTTTCAGCGCCAACTTCCTCTGGTCGCTGCTGCTTTGGAAAATATCTATCAAAGACTTCCACATTGCAAATGGATTGGCTTTCCTGTGAAGGCTTGACACAATGTGGTATTTCACACCTTCCAACAGAATTCTTCTTGTCTTCGCTACCTTCTTTTGCCATGCATCAAGTCCTGCAGCATCGCTAGAAGCAGGCTTAGGAACATCGCTATTGATGAACTCCTTCAGTCCATTATATTCAAGAACCGCCTCCATCCTATCCTTCCAGGCTATGTAATTCGAGCTACCCTCAAGGGCATACTCCAATCGCAACCCATTAGAAGACATTTCAATGAATACTCAACTATCGCACCAAGAAATTTCTGCAGCAAATTCGAATTGTCCACCAGCACAAAACTCAGCACTTATTCACAATTGCAATCTCCAGTGATCAATATTGCTCCGATACCATGTAGAAATTTATTAATAATGATGTGTATTACCGGATTCTCCTGATCTAAAAATATTTATCTTCTTGCTAAATACAGAGTCCTTCCACTGTTAAACTTGCGGAAATTTAAAACTCAATTGCAAACACGTGAATAAATTCAATCGCACATAACATAGTTGTTTAACGGGAAAGCTTAAAGCTAAAAACCCCAACTATCATATATTATGTATATCAATGAAATCATGTAATAATCTCATAAAAATCTTAGTACATCAAGCTCTTAGTACAATCAACAATCATTACACACTGTCATGTAGAAATTTGCATCTCTGTGCACCAATTTCTTGCCTCCTGACAGCCTGCCTCCACTGCGCAATCCCTGCTGAAGAAGAACCCTAAATGAATTCGAATTGGCCTTGCCTTGACTACACAATCCTCATTGGCAACTCCAATGTGTGTCAAATGCATTGAATGCATCACTGTAGTCACAACAGATAGTCCATCTCACCCTTTCACCTATCTCTCCACTTGGTCTCCACTAGAACTGACATGCAAGTAGTTAACTGTTGTATTTGTTTAGTTATTAGTTGTGAGTTAATTAACTAATTAATTCACTAAACTATCACTAGTGTATCTTTCAGTTAGACTAGATACAACTAGCTCAATTGAGTTTAACTCACTTAACTGAGTTAAACTAAATAACAACTCCTATAACTACTCTTCCAACTCTGTCATAACTTTTCCACTTCAGTTCTAACTGAGTCCTTCATGCATGAGCCACTAATAACCCTAGGAATTTCATAATTCCTTCAGCCCATTGATTTTCCAAATCTGTTCACTGAAATAAAGTGCTCCAAGAGAATAAGTTGATGTTTATTGTTGGATTATTATTAAGGGTTAATAATAATCGACATGCACCCATTTTTAGATAGACAATCTATAAATAGACTTCGCCCAATATTCTAAAAATAGAATCTCATCTATTTTTCACATTTGACCAACCATCTACAAATAGCATCCCGCAACTTATAGAATATGCTCACCATGTCTAAAAATAGACATACACCTAAAAATAGCCTGCGGGCCCCACTTAGTGAAGGTGCTTACTTTTCACTAAGCTCATCATCTTGTTGAATCTCAACAACAAGCCTTCTGAACATGATCAAATTCAATTTCCCTTACAAGACTCTCCCCATGATTCCATGCCATTAATTGAAAATTAATTTTCTCAAGGATTTCAGGGTTTTCAAGACGATTGTTTTGAATTCCATGATCGAATCTATGATGTCTAGAAGCATCTTACTTAACAAGCCCTATTGCTAATCATAAGCTTCGATGTCTAATTATGTTTTGCAAAGGATGATAACATGGATGAAGGTACATTCACAAGAATTTTTCAAGGTTTGTATTATTATTGTTCTAATCGAAAAGGTAAGGCTACATGTTGGTTAAAGTTAATTGGTATGACACATTTTTATGCCTATAAGCCAAAATTTCAATTTTATGTGCAAGTTATTCAAGTTGTTATCTTTTCTTTTGCACGTTTCTTTATACCATTTTTAATTGCGGGCAACTTTGTATGCGGGTTGGGAGAAACTTCGATGGCTACATTGGAAATTTCATTACACTTAGCCCTAACTTTCTAGTGATTTAGGTTAGGAGTAGGTCTAGTTTCATTCTATTTTTCTCACTTTAATCTCTGGTTAGTCTTCCCTTTGCTTTCTTGTTTTGTCCTTCATATTGTTTCTCATTGGTTTTGATCTTCTACTCTTGAGTTTCGTGTTTTGTCATGTCTTTATTTTCGTGCTTTGTTCAGTAAGACTGTGCATGAAAATTTCTCTCGTGTGGCTCAAGAGAACAATGTGGAAAATTTTTTAAAAGGCAATTGTGATGATGAGCAACTCTTGGCTTGCATGTTTTCCTCTTCTTCGTTTGGACCTAAATATATTTTAAAGTCAATTATGTGTGAATGGAATGTACGATCCATTCTAACAGAAAGCGATAAACTAAATCGTGATTCCATATCTATTGTAGGATCTTCATTCCTTGACTCAGTATGGTAATTGAATGGTGTTTTTCTTACTGATCCAGTCAAGTAGATAAGGGAAAGGATAAATCTAAGAGCAAGCATATTAATTTCAGAGGCATATGACAGTCTATGGAGGAAGAATCTCTCTTGCTCTCATTAAGTCAAGATCCCTCTTCCATCCCAATGCAATAAGGTCTAATAAATGATAAATCATATCAAAGATAAGTAAGGGGTGAAATAAGAGAGAGGCTTCCTACGTAGAGAGGTGAAGCAAGTAACTTCACCGGGGTACTAAATAGGTTTGATGGCAGTGAAGCAATGCTTTTGTTCCTATAGTGACTTTGTCAGGGTACTGAACAAGCCTCCTAGTAGTGGAGCAACACCAAAGATGGAATTAAAACTATAATAATCTTAAACTCATGAATAAATACTATCCTTCTCCCGTATCGAAATAATTGAAATATGTTAAGCCTTGTAAATGTGTTTAACCGAGAAAGGGGATAGGAGAGACTATATTTATGACCGAGATAAATGGGAATTTGAGGTTGTCCACATGGTGAATCAATACTTCCTGAAGGAAAAAGACATTGTGCTCAAATGTAGACCTAAACAGAGAAGTTGGAGTTCTACCAATGTGTCACCAAGTGTTTTTCTTGCAACAAGCACCCACCAAAATTTTTCTTATACTTGAATTTTGGAGCCTACTTGTGATCCTATGATCTGTCATTCTAAGTTAATAATAGTTTCTTGGTGTTTAAGTCTTCTTCTAAGATTTTAACTGTCGAAACCACTTGTTTACACATGCATAGATCTTTATGCATTCATAACTGCACCTTTCATATGAAAGCTCGACAATCAATGTCTAGCTTCGATAACAAGCATTACACAGTAATTAATGATAATTCTTGCATAGTCCTTGGAATCAATGTTTGCGCAATCTCTGAAAATAGTGCTTGTGCAGTCTCTGGTGATAATGATTGCGTAGTTTTTAGGGACAGATACTATGCAATCCCCAAGGAAAGTGCATTGTGTAGTCCATGTCGACAGTCAATGCACAACATTGTTTTACAGTCTCTCACACTCTTAGTGGCAACTTTATCATCATCCTGGTAAGTTTTCTTAACTATTGCTTTCGTACACCTTCGCTTTCACAAGTGTCGCTTTCACTTCTATGGTGGTCAATTTTTCTTGCTTTCACTGTAACAAGTGTCGTTTTTTCTTTATTTTCGCTTCGTTATGTGTTGTCTTTGCTTTTTCTAGCTTTTGCAACTATCATTTTCACATTTTCTTACATTCACAAATGTCACTTTTGATTTCTTTCACTCTTCAATGTGTTGCACTTTGGCGCGTCGCTACAGGTATATGGGGCATAGCCTTCTACATTAACTAATCATATATATATATATATATATATATATATATATATATAATAAGAATAGATGCAAGACACTCTCCCACATCTTAGCGCACTTTCTGGTTGCAGTTGACACTCATGTCGTAACTTGTATTCTAAGTGTTGCAAATCTACGTTTCAAATTTCACAGTTAGAAATAAGTGTCGCTTTATTGTCGTTTCAAGATATGCTTGTTGATTTTTGGTATTGTGAATTATTTTGGCTTGTGTTTATGTTATCTGAGTGTGATATCATTGTTTCAGGACTTGTTTGCATGTCTTTTTATCTCTTGTCTGACTCATCCCACACTTAGCCATTTTCAAAGTATTCACTATCTTTGTGACTTGTCATTTTTGTTGTGAAACCAACTCCAAAAATAGAAGAAAAGAGAGATCAACGCCTTAGAAATCATCCACTTGGAGGGGGAAACCTCCAATACATTACATAAATGAATGATACAAATTAAAAAACCTCCTTTATATATAGAGGAGTCCATGGGGCCACAATGTAATCCTAGCCCACCTAACAATAATAATTCAAGGGCACAATAATAACAATATGGGGGTTACAGGGCTACAATAATAACAATAAGGGGATTACACTAACAACAATAAGGGACTATACTAGTAATATAGGGACCTAACATGCCCCTCTCCTTCAAAAAAGTGTTGTCCTCAACACTTGAGTAGCTCTGGGTGCTTCTGTATAAAATTCTCATCCTCCCATGTAGAATCTTCAGTGGGTAAGTTCTTCCACTTGATGAGATACTCCGAAATTGATCGATTTCGTAGCTGTCGAGTTCTTGTTTCCATGACCGCTTCAGGTTCCAATATGATTTTTCCTTCCTCATCAAGTTCTGGAAATATTGTTTGAACTGGAAGATTTTCACCTATAACCTTCTTTAAGCATGAAACATGGGAAACTGGATGCACTCGCGAAGAAGCAGGAAGCTCCAATTTGTATGCCATAGTACCAATCTTTTGCAACACCTTGTAAGGACCATAGTACTTTGGCGATAATTTATTATCCTTCTTAGCTTGCTTGAGGGACATTTGTTTGTATGGTTGTAGTAGTAAAAATACCCAATCTCCTACATCAAAACTTCTCTCGTTGCGATGTTGATCTGCCTGTTGTTTCATTCGATTTTGTGCCAAATTCAGGTTATCCTTTAAGAGTTGGAGAACTTCTTGCTGATGCTCGATGTGATGTTCCACTGCTTGAACCTTCGAATTTTCCCTTAAAGATGATGTGATGGATGGTGGAAGATATCCATAAAGTGCCATAAATGGGGTCATTTTTGCTGCAGTATGGAAGGAAGTGTTATACCACCATTCAGCAAGAGGTAACCACTTGACCCATTGTGTTTGTTTATCAGATACAAAACAACGAAGATATCCTTCCAAACATTTATTTACTACCTCAGTTTGACCATCAGATTGAGGATGATAAGATGAGCTATGAGCTAATTGAGTACCCAAACAAGAAAATAACTCCGTCCAAAAATTTCCAGTAAAAATGGGATCTCTGTCGCTCACAATAACCCTCGGGTTTCCATGTAGCTTTTGAATTGTGTCCATAAATGTAGTAGCAACTGTACTTGCTTTAAATGGATGAGATAATGCACAAAAGTGTGCATACTTGGTAAGTCTATCAACTACCACCATGATGACACTCTTTCCTTCGGACTTAGGTAAACCTGTGATCAAATCCATTGAAATCTCCTCCCAACGTTGACTTGGAATGGATAAAGGTTGTAGAAGTCCTGGGGTCTTAATTGTTTCCACTTTATTCTGCTGGCAAACCAAACATTCCGCCACAAACTTTCGAATATCAGATTTAAGACCATCCCAAAAAAATTCTTTCTTCACCCTGTGGTAAGTTTTTAAAAATCCTGAGTGTCCTCCTAAAGGAGAAGTGTGCAATTCCAGAAGAATATTTTGTTTTAGTTGGGAATTCTTACAAAGATATAAGCGATATTTGTACCATAAGGAATCATTTTTCCAACTAAATGTATCAGATGTACTAGGATCTTGCTGCAACTTTTGAATGAGTGTCCACACTTCTTCGTCCTTCTTCCATTCATCCCTTGCTTTGGTTATCCAATCTAGTTGGATAATAGAAATGGCACAAAACAATGCTTCCACCTCTTCATTCTTTCTTGAGAGTGCATCTGCAACAACATTTAGCTTCCATTTTTTGTAGATTATTTCAAAGTCATAACCCAACATCTTTGTGACCCATTTTTGCTACTCTTCTGAAGATAGTCTTTGTTCCAAAAAGCGTTTAAGACTATCATGATCAGTTTTTACCTTGAAGTGTCTTCCCATTAGGTAAGTTCGCCATTTCTTTAGTGCATGCAGTATTGCTAACATTTCCTTCTCATAAATAGGTTTCTGTAAATACCTTCCTTTGATTGGACGACTTTCAAAAGCAATGGGTCTTCCTTCCTGCATTAAAACGACACCAATTCCATTTCCTGAGGCATCACATTCCACAATAAAGGTTTTTGTGAAGTCTGGCGTAGCTAAGACCGGTGCTAGGCACATTGCCTCTTTAAGATGTTCAAAGGCCTTAGTTGCTTTAGGAGTCCATGAAAATGCATCTTTTTTCAATAATGTTGTTAGAGGTGCTGCTATTCTCCCATAATTCTTAAAAAACTTGTGATAATACCCTGTTAACCCGAGAAATCCTCGCAACTGCTTTATGGTTGTGGGGACTTTCCATTCCTTAATAGCTTTAATTTTGTTAGGGTCTACTTTAACACCCTCGTGAGATACAATATGACCCAGATATTCCACCTCTTGTACTCCAAAGAAACATTTGGGTTTTTTTGCATATAATTGTTTCTCCTGCAATAGTTTGAGCACCCTGTCAACATGTTCAACATGATCCTTCCAAGACCTGCTGTAGATTAGTATATCATCAAAAAATACTAGCACAAATTTTCTAGGAAGGGTTTGAAAATGGAATTCATCAACCCTTGAAATGTAGAAGGTGCATTGGTAAGGCCAAAAGGCATGACCAAAAATTCATAATGACCCTCATGAGTTAGAAATGTTGTTTTTGGAATATCTTCAGTCTTCATTCTAATTTGATGATATCCTGAACGAAGATCCAACTTGGTAAAATAAATTGCTCCATGTAATTCATCCAATAATTCATCAATCAAAGGAATGGGAAATTTATCTTTAATGGTGAGCTTATTGAGCTCCCTATAATCCGAACACATGTGCCATGATCCATCCTTCTTGTGTACCAATACTACAGGAGCAGAGAAAGAACTTTGACTAGGTTGAATTATACCTGCCTCTAACATTTCTGCAATCATACGTTCAATTTCACTCTTTTGGAAGTAAGGATATCTATAAGGCCTTATGTTTGGAGGAACACTTCTGGAATCAAATGAATAGCATGATCATGATCTCGAATAGGTGGGAGTCCTTTGGGAGTTTCAAACACCTTGGAATGATTGTCCAAGACTTTTTGGAGATCTGCAGAAATAGATGATTTTGATGTTGGAACTTCTAGTGAGCATAATTGTACAATTACGCCTCATTGTTCTTTATTTAGAAGCTTTGTTATGACATTAGAGCTTATTATCTTTCCCGGCTTCCCTGCAAAACCCCGTAAATCGACTTCCTTTCCTTCTGAAAAATTTTTCAAGAAAAGTTCTTGAAAATTAAAAGTTATTGTCCCCAAAGATTGTAACCATTGTACTCCTAGTACAACATCGGCACCTCCCATAGGAATTCAATACATATTCCCCCATGGTTAGCTTGATATTATGGAATTTTCCAGAGCAATTTATAGTTCCTCCATTTGCAACCATCACTTGGCATTCTAGTGATTGGTATAGGAAACAATTCAATTCCTTGGCTACCTTACAATGAATAAAATTATGGGTACTACCTGAATCAATCAACACTATTACCTTTTTCTTCTTGATATGTCCTTCTATCTTGAGAGTTTGAGGAGTGGTAATTCCTACCAATGCATTACACGATATGGTCGGACTCATTTCTTCCTCTTCTAGGGTTGGTTCCTGGTTTATATCCTCTTCTTGTTCATTTTCTTCTTCCTCTTCACAATCTATGTAAAATAATTTCTTCTCAACACACTTATGACCTTTAGTGTATTTTCTATCACAACTGTAGCAAAGCCCTTTTGCTCTTTTTTCTTCCAATTGTTGTGGTGTCAACCTTGTAGTTTGTGGAAATCTAGGAGTCGCAACGCTTCCCTCTTTATAGAAGTGAGTGGTAGGATCCTTGTCGCCATAATTTTACATTCAATTTTTCTTGCCAACTTGAATGCCTTCTCCAATGAATCAGGTTCCAAAACTCGAACTTCATGTTGGATGTTATCCTTTAAATTACCTATGAAGAGATCAATCCTGTGTTCCTCTGGAATATCAGTTACCCTTATATTCAATTTTTGAAAGTCCTCAATGTGCTCCCCCACTGAACCCTTTTGTTTGAGATTTATTAATTGGCTAAAGAAGGTGTTGCTCTTTGTATCCTCATAATGTGCTATCATTTCCTCCGTAAAAATTGACCAAGTGACAATTTTTTTACGGGAGCAAAGCTATCGATACCATACAAATGTATTTTGCTCTAAATGTAAAGTTGCAATGCGTACCTTTTGTGTGTTTTTCACATTACTGAGATCAAAATATTGCTCCATCTGTAGTATCCATGTTACAGGATACTTTCCATCAAACTTCCACATATCCATTTTTGATATATGGTGGTTCTTTCCTCCAACGTTAGAGTTTATGAAATCACGATTAGCATTTATTTTGTTCTCGTCATGAGTTTTCTCTACTATATTTTCACCATTAGGAAACATTTCTTGTATCAACTTTGTCAAACCTTCCATGTCTGATTTTAGATGATTCTTCATGTTTTCCATATTAGCTTCCATGTCATCCATCTTAGATTCCATGCCAGCTTCCATGCCATCCATCTTAGCTTCCATGCCATTCTTCAAACCATCCATATTATATTCCACGCCTTTCTTCAAACCATCCATCTTAGTTTCCACGCCTTTCTTCAAAACTTCTATGTCATTTTTTGTTGCTCTTTGTGAGAGCGAAATTTGTTGCACTTGCTCTTGTAATTTGGATATGTCATGTTGCCATTCTTCGTTCTCATGAGCCATAGTAGAGCCTTCTAAAGGCTTAATGGGTGTTGAATTTCTTTTAGGGGCCATTTTAGAATCCAATACTGATATCTATTCTACAATATTCCGTTGGAATCAATTCAACTTGATTCTTCAAACAAGACTTATGCAATTCGAAAGAAAAAAAAAAAAAACCCCTTTTACTTGCTTTTGAGGAGCTCGATATTGAAATTTAATTATCTCTATAATTGTGGATCCTAAATATCTAAAATTCGGCCCTGTAGTAGCCCTTTGAATATTCTTTCAAATGCCACAAGTCTGACCTGATTTGGATTCTTCAAGACAAATTTATGTCTAATCTCCCACAATGACCCAATTATGGACTGGTTCAGTAGAGCGAACTTGTATGACTTTCCACGTGTCATTGTTTCCTCCTTTGGCTCTAAAATTGATAGACAGGAAACTATGATCCGTGTACTTACGGCCACTTTTTACAGCATTCCAATCCAATGCTCAGAGAGAGAGTTATGAATATTTTCCCACGATCACCTCTTTGAGATGAAATTCGGGAGCCCGAAAAATCTCTAACTTCCACAGACCATATATCCAAAAATATTGCAGACAAAGCTTTTAAATTTTGCAACAATGTTCCTCAGGTTTTTGGTTTCGTACTCTAAAAATTTTAGCTTCTGAACCTTCGTAGAAAAAAAAATTATAGCAAAAATTCCACGATGACCTGTTTAGGTTAAATTCAGGAGTCTGCAAAAAGCCCTAACTTCCACAAATCATATCTATGAAAATATTATGAACCAAGCTCTGAAATTTTGTGACGTTGTTCCTCGGGATTTTTGCTTCGCGCTCTAAAAATTTCAGCTTCTAAACCTTCGTAGAACAAAATTTATAGCGAAAATTCCACGATGACCTGTTTGGAGCAGCAAAACCCTAGAATCCAAAGCTCTGATACCAAATGTTGTGAAACCGGCTCCAAAAATAGAAGAAAAGAGAGATCAACGCCTTAGAAATCAGCCACTTCGAGGGGAAAACCTCCAATACATTAAATAAATGAATGATTCTTGAATGATACAAATTACAAAACCTCCTTTCTATATATAGGAGTCCATGGGGCCACAATGTAATCCTAGCCGACCTAAAAATAATAATTTAAGGGCACAATAATAACAATATGGGGGTTACAGGGCTACAATAATAACAATAAGGGGATTACACTAACAATAATAAGGGACTATACTAGTAATATAGGGACCTAACAATTTTTCAGAGCATTCATTGTCTTTGAAAATTTCTAACTCCCTCCTAGAACTGCACGTTACACAGTCTTAAACCATAGTGAAGCATCCTTGCAACTTGGAATTTCACACTACGTAATCATTGCCTCCAAGGACTGCATATTGCGCAGACATAATGCTCATCCTCTGCCTCTTTCATATGAAAACTACATTATCCTCTCTCCTAGTCATCCTTCCACTATGCATTGTGCAACCTCAATCAACAATCATGCTTTACTACCTCATTGACCTGCACAACTATGCAATCACTTGCCTCGGTCCCTTTAGAACTACGCATTGCACAATCACAATGAGAAATCCTGCCTCAATTACGCAGTTTTATCTTCCACTATCTCAACCACTGTGCATTTCACAATCATATTGACTAGACCTTCATCAATGCCTCATGAAACTATGCATTGTGCAATCCATGAGCCTCCTCCTCAGTCCTACACTCTTTCCCGACTTCATCAGTGAGTTGCATGAAGAGCAAGATAGACTAGGAGATATTGGGAATGATTTTGTATTTTCACGAGTGAATTCCATCTGCAGACATTTTTATCATGGCATGACAGGATGATGCTCAGAAGGAAGCAAAGGAGAGGCTACAAGAGAGCACGTGCATGGAAGAAGCATAAAAGGGATCGTCTTTAAGAACCTGAATGAATCTTGGACCAAGAAAAATACATGGAAACTCATGCTAACTCGAAAGGTTCTGACACTCACTTAGACCCTTTGTAGGGTGAATATAAAGAACATGCAAAGATCCATCATGAAGAAGATACAAAGATGGTAGCTAGGAGAAAGGATTGGCTCAAACAATTTATAATGAACTTTCGTGTCATAAATGCCAAGTCATGGCTTGTACAAGTGTCATCACAAAGTCATATGTGTCAATGTATCTCACCACATCATTTGTGGAATGTAATTATTGCAACTATAAAATGATAAAATGTAAAATGTGTGGAAGAACAAGGGTCCCACATGGAATGTGAAAAGTTACTAGAAAGTTATAGAGTCATTAGAAGTTCAAAGGTCGCATAGGAATTTGAAAAATCATATTAGGAGATCAAGAGTCACATGGGAGGTGAAGAGTTACCCCATTGGTTATAAATACACCCTCGTAGCTCAAGAGAAGGGACTTTGGAATTTTCACCTTGGCTTCTGTAGTTTGGCATAGGAGAGAAGATCTTTCTTTAGAGGAGAAATTGGTGACCTAATGTTCCACTATTGGGGCTAGTGTGGCAACATTATAATTGTATATCTTGGAACTTTCACTTAATATATGAAGCTCTCAAAGCCTTCGAACTTTCATGCATATGTCGTGAATGATTATGAGACTATTCTTTCATTGTTTGTGGTGTATGTTTATGTTAATACATACTGATGAAAATGAACTATTTCATTAATTTTAGTATGCGTCTTGTTGAATGTGCTTCCTTACTTGCTTTCATCATCATTGTTATCTTGTGAACTAATTTGCAGGTTAATCAGTAATTCTTTCATGCTCTTGTGTGTCTCTTTTAGGATAACACTATTACTTTTCTTCTAGAGGCGCACTCTCTCCTTTCCCTTCTATGAAATTACCTTATATACATTGCAATTGTATGCCTCATAGTGTCAACTTGTTTGTTTCAAAGTTTTTTTTGCATCATCTCTTGTGTTGATAATCACATCCAAGGCAAATTTCTAAAAATACTGGGACCCGATCGTATTTCCAGTTACGTATCCTACTCAAAATGGTGGGAGGTATAATTGGGACTTCATATCGGGGAGATCCCTTTGGTTGATGGATTTCCAATACCGTCAACAACACCATACATGAGAACTTTGGTTCATACACAAGAATTGCTAGAAAGCTATTCAAAAAAGTGATATTGGTTTACACAATACCTATGGACCCATTGTAGGAGTAGATGATACAATGATTGGCATCATAAGAGGCATTGATGATGATGTAAATTTTGATTCTTTTGAGCAGGATACTGAGTGTTAAAGTTTTGTTGGAGAAACTAACATTGATGATGATTATAAGGAAACATGTGGTTCAGGTCAATCAAAACTTCAGAATGTGCCTGTATTGATTATCGAGGATCATGATTTTGTGTCTACAAATAGGGGTGAGAAATGCATTATCAGGTGACTGAAAACCTTACAAAGTGGCGATGGAAATGGATTAAATTAAAAATTAACAATTTTTAGTCTCGATTTTCCTATTATGACAAAAAATTAAAGAAATTAAATCCAAAAGGTTGGTAAAGGACCCTGCTGCACATGAAAAGAAACAACATAAATTAAATTTTATGCATATTATGAGGGTGGTTTTTGGAACATGGTCAAAGGTATTGCTTGGATTAAGAGGATTTGGTGTAATAATAATCCCTTTCATAGGACTCTGTTGCAAAGACTCAAATGAGCTGGCATTACATCACCCACAACCAATGCTATAGAGCGAAGAAGGCAGATGAATTGTGACTCAATTACAAATTAAGAAGTTAAAAATACGATTAATCACAACAATCTACAACTTATCGCATATTGAAATAACGACTTGAAAATTCCCCTTCGTCTCAAATCACATCCCTGTCCTACCTTACTGCATCGACGAAATTCAGGGTCACATCCTTGCCCCTCATACAACTAATTTTTTTATCGTTGATGGATCATTGTCCTTACCATATTGCATTCTACAACTGTAAACTGTGATTACATGACCGCACCTTATATCAAATCACTCTCACAAATCCCAATGGAATCCATCTACTTCATGTCGTTGTGATCTGTGGCTAACCCTCATCACAATCTACATTCTCAATTTATGAATATCTAGTCGCATCGCACATTCACTAAATACAGGGAAATGACTATTCATCTTCCTTGTAATGATCAAAAGAAGAGTTCAATCCTTCCTTTTGATTCACAAAATGCGTGACCATATATTTTGGCATATATCTATCAATGGAGCTACATAGTGTGAAACAATTAAGGGGCAAAGGGAAACTCCTTTATATCAATTATGGATACATGTGCTATTACCAGTAAAAAAAAATGGTATAAGTCACAACAAATCATAAAGAGCCACCAAATATTGGTAGTAATCTGACATGATCAGTTATATGTCCCTTGGCATAAAGTGGGAAAATATTTTGTAACTTCTCTTGGAATGATATTCAATTGATATACAACATAGATCGTGCCTCTTGAGTATATCGTAGAACTTTTGGTGCAACTAGGTGTTTTAACAACATTTTATTGGATTACTTCAGGCAGTGAGCTAAAGCTGGTAAAATTGGACTTTCAACCATACCCCAAGAGGACAACCCTATTGATTTTGACAATAATAAGGGTAGTATAGGAGTATTTGTTGTAATTTTAGACCACCTCGGATCAAAGCCATCAATTTCACATTGGCATTGTGACTTGATTAAGTCAACTATCATGGTTCAACACTTGGATAATTACTTCTTGCATACAAAAGTACATTAAGAGGGGTCACTAAACTAAAGGTTAATGAGCCTCAAATCAGTGAATATTTAGCGTGATCTTCGGTGGTTATTGCATAGCCAATTCAAGAAGTGATGCACAAACATGGAAATCCAAAGGCTTATGGAAAATTGGAATTCATTCATGGTTGAGCACTAACAAAAGAAAGCATTCAGGAAGTCACTAAAATATTGGACATGTCTTTTGAGATAAACTGAGCAAGGTACATTATAACCCTTGTCAAAATTTCCATGTAATAAAGTTAATAAAGGCAAAACAATAATCATGGTCACGGGACATGTATTCCAAGTTGAATGTTAGGAAAAACATCCTAGTGTGGGTGTACGTTTGGTTTATTATGGATATATAAATTAGAAAAGGCTATGGATAAGGATTTGGAAAGGAGAAGTGGCATTTATTTATGAAAATAATGGAAAATAGGAGAAAAGGAATGTGAAAGGTCACAGGTTGCATGTGAGATGGAAAATTAAATAAAATAGAGGCATCATTAATAAAAAGTCTTATGAGGATCAGTTCACAGACTTTTTCAATTCGATTTTGGAGCTCTCATTCTATTCTCTCTCTCATACTCTTGTATACTTGGAGTTTTCTTGGAGCACTCTTGGAGGAGTGTGGCATACTTGGGATTTGGAGAAAGAAGGAAAAGGAAGAGTAGGAAAGTGTAAGAGGACATTGGGATCAGCAACTACAATGGGTTTTTCTTGCACGTACCAAGTTGTGTGTATGATTTCCTTACTAGTTTTGGAATGCATGGCACATGCATGTGATTTCTTGGTCATGATATGTAATTGGCATGGAGGATTTCCTGGATTAACAAAGGCTTTGCTTAGCCTTGTCGTTTCCTCGATAGCCATGGTTTTGTGGGAGTCTTTCCCTTTTGTTTTCTGGTTGGTTCTCATGTTACTTTGGAAGTGGGTTGAGTTATTATTTCTTGCAGCCTTGGTTGGAAAAACGCTCTAGAGCTCTGTAACAACTTGGGTTGAGTTAGTAGTCCTGGAGCCTTGGTTGGACAAACAATCTGGAGCCCTTGGTGGGTTGAGTTACTAGTCTTGGAGCCTTGGTTGCACAAACACTCTGGAGCCCGGCAATAGTTTTGGGTTGAGTTACTAGTTCTGGAGCCTTGGTTGGAACAAACATTCTAGATCCCTAGACAACTTGGGTAGATACCAATCTGGTGATAGCTAATGATGTCCAACTGTGAGGTGAAATCACTGGTTGAGGGTTGAGGTTGTTTGGTCTCTAGAAGCCCTGGTTAGTTTTTGTTAGATTTTTTTCATGAGATTGAACATTCATGCTTGGAATATGGCATGGGGGTGACTGGTTGTAAAGAGATTTGGTTCAGCTAATCTATGGTTGGGTGGAACGTGTAAGTGTCAAACCTGGTTTGCCTTTGAATTCATTATTAAGAGCTTTTTCTACTTGGTATTTTATGGGTAAATATACTTGTTTATATGTGGCTTATATGGTTTTTATATCCTTGTTATTTTTGTTGGTTATATGCTAGTTATGAGTGAATTTTATGGTAGTGATAATGTATGGCTTTTATTATGTTTTGGTTAATCATTGAATGTATATGAATATATGGCTTAATAGATGGTAATGCAATTATTGTGATGAGGTATCAATGCTTCTTAGTGATTTTCAGGTAAGTATGAGACCCCTATGCTCAGATCTATTGTTTAAATCTGTAGAATGAATACTTGTGACATGTTTACTAAATGTATGTCATGGCTAGTAGGGGTCCAGTTAAGTCCTTGTTCAAGTATTAACATTCATATCATTTTTTTCAATGTTGATTTAAATTTTTGGAAGTTTCATGGAATTCTGGGCAGTGGCCTGATTCCTAGCACTAAAAAGGTGTCACAAAATCCATAGTCGATGGCATATAATTACCTGGAAAAGTCCCCAATCACAAGAATGCCTTGTTGTGGGAGTGAATGGAGGATCCCAACCGCATGCATGCCCATGTCATGGGAGTGACTAAGGCATTAATGCAGTGAAATATCAGTTTTTCTGAGGGGTTGGTCACCTAGATGGGTTGGATGGCTCTTGGGGGTTCTGTTGCATGTGTAGAAGGTTAGGTTGGTTCTGTTCCGTCGGTTCCACTTCCTCAACTGGTACATGTGGATTTGAATCATATCATAGTAACTCTTTGTCACATGTTTACCCTGTTTATCTGGTTACTTGGGTAGATGTGGGAGGAGGGTGTTACATAGTGGTATCAGAGCATGGTTATGTCCTCCTTGGGTGATGTATGGTTTCTCTTCTCCTTGGATTAATGTGTTGTCGTATGTACATGTTGGTTGCATATAGGTCCTTGTGTTGATGGTCTATGTGCTTGTTGTGTATGCATGGCATGGATCATGATTGTAGTGGTGTCGCAATGTGAAATTTGATGTTTTTGTTGTTGAATGCATTCGTTGTGTGTATGTCGGCCATGCATTGGTTATGTGTGTCAGTGTTTATATTTTATTATTCATATATTGATTGGATGAAGGTAGTTGTGCATGAATTTGTGGTATGTGGTCAGCATAGTCATGCATGGATAACTGGATAATGGATGAAAAGATGCTTACATGTTGATCTGATTGAGTTTATATATGTATTGTTCTAATCTAGTCAATTTTGCAGATGAGATATCCTCCCCAAACTATACTAAGGTACACTAGTTTGTTTATGATTTGGTTTAGATGACATAATATACCTTGCAGGAAGAAGAGATCAAATATGACTAGAAATATGGTAGACTACATATATTCTCCCTATGAATTAGATGATCAGCATGGTGTTTGGCACTCTTATGAATTAGAAGACACATTGAGGAGTTTGAAGGAAGAAATAAGGAGTTGCAAAGAATATAATGACATAATCATGCAGGAACAAGAGAAACAAGCAGAATTCAATGCAATAATTCTTCAAAGTTTGTCAAAATTCTAGAGGCAAAGACCACTTTGGAACATCTATGGAAAGGAGGATAGGACTAACGAGGCCTATGGCAATAGACCCCATAATGGGCACTAGTAAGATAGAGATGACACGATCAAGGATGGCAGGTTATTTCATACTTAGAACAGGAGGGGTGATGGACACAAGTACTATTCTAGTTATGGTTCTAACAGGTATCATTCACATCATCGTTATCATCCTTACAGGAGGAGTGATAGGGGATATTTTCCGGATGAGTTCAAGAAAGCTAAGCGCCCACATTTGATGGGGAAATGAAGAAATCACGTGATTCATAAGCATGGTTGCTTGGAATGAATAAGTTCTTCAAGATACATGATTACTCAGAGAGCATGAAGGCCAAAATAACTACATTCAGTATGAAGGGTAATGTAAAGAGCGTCAGAAATATTTATGAGGAGGAGTTGACTTGGAGTGAATTCAAGATACTATTCATGAAGAAGTATCTCTCAGAGAGATACTATGACTACATGGAAAATTAGTTTTATGAGCTAAAATGGAATCTATGACTGATGAGGAGTACACTAGAAGTTTCTTGGAGTTATTGAGGTATGTGCCTTGCCTCAAGGAAGAGAAAGCCAAGATTCAGAGATTCATCAGTGGGTTGTCGATAACATTTAAGGACATGATTGAGTTTAATGAGCCTAGATCATTGGAGGAGGCCATCTGGAAGCTAAAGCATTGTTATGAGAAATCAAAGTTTTGATATTAGACTAAGCCCGACTGGAAGGTAATAATAATAATAAAGGGAAAAGGGACAAGAAACGAGCAATGCCTAAAGACACAAGTAACAAATAGAATGCAGCTTCGCACAAGAAGTTCAATGCATCTGACAAAGGGCAGAAATTTTGGTCTGAGCAAAACAAGGGTGATGATAGGAAGCTCGTATGGTGTTGGACTTGTGGCAAAGATCATCTTCAGAGAGATTTTCCATAGCATTAGGGTGGTACACCGCTATTTAAAATACTCAGGAGGCACAGACTATTGAGGATGTTTGGCAAATCATTCCTCAAATCTATGCAATGTTGAATAATAGGCAGGCAGATCACCAGGTGTCTATTATCAAGATGGATGGTAAGCTTTGTGATCAAGTTGTTTCTATTTTTGTTGACCCTGGATCTAATTATAGTTATATTAATACTAACATGGTGGATAAGTGTGGTTTGAATAAAAAAGTGCATGCAAAGTCTTTGTTAGTGTATTGGCTACAAAGAAGCAAGTTCATCATTGGGTAATAGCTTGTACATTTGAGTTGAATGGTATGCCTACATCAACACATTTGAATGTATTGTCATTGGGATAATATAGTATGCTTTTGGGTATGGACTGGCTATATCTTCACAGGACCAAAGTGGATTTCTATGACAAATCTATTGAGTGTTTGGATGATAATGGAGAACAGAGAGTCTTGCAGGGTAAGAAGAAAGAAACATCAATTAGAATGGTGACAACTAGGTAGGTGAAGCGCAGTGGTAGAAAAGGATGTGTGTTTTTTGCAGTACATATTTCCAATGATAGAGGTAAGGAATTTGAGGATGCGGAGGTATTGAGAAGGTACCCAGTTTTACAATAGTTTCAAGATGTGTTTCCAATAAATATTTCAAAGTTGTCGCCACACAAGGAAGTGGAATTTTCTATTGAGTTGGTACCATGGGCAGCACCAGCATCAAAGGCACCATACAGGATGATCACTCCAGAGAGCTTAAGTTGCGGTTGAAGGAAATTATTGACAAACGATACATTAGGCCAAGTGTACCACCATGGGGAACACCAGTACTGTTTGTGAAGAAGAAGGATGGTATTCTCAGGTTATGCATCGATTACAGGCAATTGAACAAGGTGACCATCAAGAACAAATATCCATTGTCAAGGATTGATGATTTGTTCGATCAGTTGGAGCAAAAGTGTTTTCAAAGATTGATAGGAGATCCAGATATCATCAGGTACACATCAAGGAGCAGGACATTTACAAGACAACTTTCTGGGCTAGGTATATGCATTATTAGTTTGTTGTAGTTCCATTTGGTTTGACTAATGCTTCATCTACTTTTATGTGCTTGATGAATAGTGTGTTGCGTCCGTATCTGGACAAGTTTGTTATTGTATTCATTGATGATATATTAGTGTATTCTAAAAATGAAGAAGAGCATGTTGAACACTTAGCAATATTATTGAGAATTTTAAGAGAACATCGATAGTATGACAAGCTTAGCAAATGCAGTTTCTTTCAGATAAAGGTACATTACTTGGGACATGTGGTTTCCAAGGAAGGCATAGTAGTGGACCCAAAGAAGGTAAGGGCTATCATGGAGTGCACATCTCCTAGGAAAGTGGATGAGGTAAGGTCCTTTACGGGGTTGCAAGTTATTACATGAGGTTTGAAGAAGTTTGAATGGACAAAAAATGTGCAGCAATTTTTGAGTGGTTGAAACAATTGTTGACACATGCTCCAGTGCTAAAGATTGCAGATCAGAACAGAGAATTTGTGGTATGCACAAATGCTTGCAAAAGCGGACTTGGTCGAGTTCTTATTCAGGAAGGACAAGCAGTATGTTACAAGTCACGGAAACTAAATGAGCATGATTAGAATTACCCAGCACCTGATATTGAGTTGGTAGCGATCATCCATGCATTGAAGATCTAGAGGCATTATCTTCTTGGCAGGAGGTTTGTACTAATCAACGATCAAAGTGGATTGAGGTATTTATTTGACCAACCGGATTTGAATGTTATGCAAGCTATATGGTTGGCCACAATCAGTGAGTTTGACTTTGAGATCAAGCACATTAAAGGAAAAGAGAACAAGATTGCAGATGCTCTTAGCATGTGGATACATGTAAAGCATATAACAGCTATGGGTTCTTATGGGACAGATCTACAGGATCGTACCTTACAAGTAGGTCAGCAGGATAGCAGGTTCATGGAGCTTAGGCATAGGTTACAGCAGAATACAGGTATAGGTACAGGTAGTGGTGGAGATACAGGTACATGTAGTGGTACAAGTGCAGGTATAGGTGCACAGGATGTGGACTATCGTCTTACAACGGATGGAATGGTCAGATTTAGGGACAAGATCTATGTACCAGATAGTAGTGAGCTTAAGAAACTTATCTTGAGGGAATTTCATGCCAGTCTGTATTCAGGTCACCTGGGATATCAAAATACATTGACAGCGGTAAATAAGTTCTACTATTGTCCGAATCTGAAGAAATAAGTCTCAGAGTTTGTGGCAAGATGCTTGGACTGTCAACGGGTAAAGGAAAATTGTAAGCATCCAGGTGGGTTTCTACAACTGATTTCGATTCCAGAGTCAAAATGGGAGGTCATTTCCATGGATAATATCACAATTTTGCCAAGGAAATCTAGACAACATGACTCGATTATTGTTATGTTTGACAGGCTGACAAAGGTAGCACACTTCATTCTAGTGAAGTCTACTTATTTAGCCAATGATGTAGCACAGGTCTTCATTAAGGATGTGTTGAGGTTGCATGGTGTTCCAAAGAAGGTCGTGTCAAACAGGGATGCTAAGTTTACTTCGAGATTTTGGAAAGAGTTATTTGCAGGTTTGGGTACAGATTTGGCATTCATCACAACTTATCATCCACAAGAAGATGGAAAGATAAAGAGGGTCAAGAGGATATTGGAGGACATGTTGAGGATGTATGTGATGCATCGGCAGGGAAAGTGGGAAGAGTATCTTCCATTAGTAGAGTTCGCTTACAACAAAGGGTAACAGGAGCCTTTGAGGATGAGTCTGTTTGCGGTACTTTATGGTTGGAGTTGTAATACTACTATTAGTTGGAGTGATCTAGTTAACAAGGTATTGATAGGATAAGTTATGTTGGCAGAGATGGAACAGGAAATGCAAGTAGTCAAGAAGAATCTAAAGCTAGCACAGGATAGGAAAAAAAATTATGCAGATCGGAACAAGTTGTTTAAGGAGTTTTAGGTTGGAGAACAGGTGTACTTGCGCATCAAGCCCAAGAAAAGATCCTTGAGGATTGGATCATGTGTCAAGTTAGCACCTCGATTTTGTGGACTTTCAATATTCTTGAAAGGATTGGACCAATAACCTATCAACTTGCACAACCTCCAACAATGAAATTCTGTAATGTTTTTTATGTGTCATTGCTTAAGAAGTATGTTAAATATGGTGATCACGTGATTGACTTGTTTGTATTACAGGTGGAGCCAGATGGAGAATTCCAACCAGAACCTTAGCACATTTTGCAAAGAAATATGCTCATGCTCCGAAACCAATCAATCGAGTAGGTTAAAGTGCAGTGCAAGCACTTGGGGCTTGATTAAGCTACATGGGAGATGGCGGATCATATGCGAGCTATGTATCCTTATCTATTCGCTAGTTGAGCGAATGTTTTGGTATATGTTTTTGGTTCATGATTGGGTATGATGTTTTCGTATATGTATATATGAATATGGATGTAAATACTGCCATGAGACATGTTATAAAGCTCTAATTTGCAGTATGGTGTCATGTTATTATGTTGTCATGTTTCTTTGCTTCTCAACAAGTTAATCATTGTAAATACTGCAACGAGCTAATTTATAAAGCTCCAATGGCAATATGTTTTGATTTCAGTATTCTTGTTGGTTGTAGGTGTCATTTAACGCCAAGGATGGTGTTCCCCCAAGGGGGGGGGGG
Organism: Pinus albicaulis; assembly: GCA_034641835.2. Taxonomy (NCBI): domain Eukaryota; kingdom Viridiplantae; phylum Streptophyta; class Pinopsida; order Pinales; family Pinaceae; genus Pinus; species Pinus albicaulis. Next base: position 378,178,495 of record CM076569.1, on the reverse strand, counting down.
TTCTGTAACATCCTTGGTCAAAATTTCCATTTAAGAAAGATAATAAAGGCAAAATAATAAGCATGGTCACGAGGCATGTATTCCAAGTTGAATGTTGGGAAAAACATCCTAGTATGGGTGTTCATTTGGTTTATTGTGGCTATGGAAATTTGCAAAGGCAATGGCTAAGGATTTGGAAAAAAGTGGCATTTATTGGCATTTATATATGAAAATAATGGAAAATGGGAGAAAAGGAAGGTGAAAGGTCATAGGTTGCATGTCATGAGAAAATTGAAGAAAATAGAGGCCTCATTAATAAAAAGGCTTTTGAGGATCAATTCGCAGTCTTTTGTTTGTTCAGTTTTGGAGCTCTCCTTCTATTCTCTTTCTCATACTCTTAAATACTTGATTTTTCTTAGAGCACTCTTGGAGGAGTGTGAAATAATTGGGATTTGGAGCAGGAAAGTGTAAGAGGACATCGGGATCAACAACTACAGTGGGTTTTGCTTGCAGACACCGAGTTGCATGTATGATTTGATTACTAGTTTTGGCATGCATGGCACATGCATGTGGTTTCTTAGTCATGATTTGTCATTGGCATGGATGTTTACTTGGATTGATAGAGGTTTTGCCTATCCTTTCCATTTACTGGATAGCCATGGTGTTGTGGGAGTCTTTTCCTTTTGTTTTCTGGTTGGTTCTCATGTTCGTTTGGTTGTGGATTGAGTTATTAGTTCTTGGAGCCTTGGTTGGACAAATGCTCTAGAGCCCTATAACAACTTGGGTTGAGTTACTAGTCTTGGAGCCTTAGTTGGACAAATGCTCTGCGGCCCTTGGCGGGTTGAGCTACTAGTCCTAGAGCCCTAGTTGGATAAATTCTCTAGAGCCCGGTAGCAACTGTGGGTTGAGTTACTAGTCCTCGAGCCTTGGTTGGAACAAACGCTTTGGAGCCCTGGAAAACTTGGGTAGAGACAAATCTAGTGATGGTTATTGATGTCTGACCATGAGGTTGAATCACTAGTTGAGGGTTAAGGTGGTTTGACCTCTGGAAGCCTTGGTTCGGTTTTTTTTGTATTGGTTTCATGAGATCCCACATTCATGCTTGGAATATGCCACGACGATGATTGGCTGAAGAGAGATTTGGTTCAGCCAATCTATGGTTGGGTGGAACGTGGAAGTCCCTAACCTGGTTGGCCTTTGCATTCATTATTAAGAGCTTCTTCTACTTGGTATTTTATGGGTAAATATACTTGCTTATATGTGGTTTATATGGTTGTTATATCCTTCATATTTCTATTGGTTATATGTTGGTTATGAGTGAGTTTTATGGCAGTGATAATGTATGGATCTCATCATGTTTTGGTTATATATTAAATGTAAAATGAATGTATTCCTTAATAGATGGTAATGCAGTTATTTTGATATGGCATCAATGCATCTTAGCAATTCTCAGGTAAGTACGAGACGCATATGCTCAGATCTGTTGTTTAAACCTATAGAATGCATATTTGTGACATGTTTGATGAAATGTCTATCATGGCTAGTAGGGGTCCAGTCAAGTCCTTATTCAAGTATTAGAATTTGTATCATTTTTTATGTTATTTTTCATTTCAAGAAGTTTCATGGAGTTTTGGGCAGTGGCCTGAGTCCCGGCCCTAAAAAAATGGCACAAAATCCAGAGTCATTGGCACAAAACCACCTGGAAAATTCCCTAGTCACAGGCACGCCTTGTGAGAGCAATTGGAGGGTCCCAGTTGCATGCATGCCCATGTCATGGGAGAGACTAGGGCTTTAATGTAGTGAAATTTCAATTTGTCTTAGGGGTTGGTCACCTGGATGGGTTGGATGGCTCCTGGGGGTTTTGTTGCATGTGTAGAAGGTCAGGTTGGTTGTGTTCTGTCAGTTCCACTTCCTTAAGTGATACATAGGGAGTTGAATCATATCACATCAGTGGGTTTCTAATAGCATTCAAAGACAATATTGAGTTTGATGAGCCTAGATCATTGGAGGAGGCCATCTGGAAGCTAAAGAATTGTTACAAGCAATGAAAGTTTAGATATGAGCCTAAGCCAAACTGGAAAGGTGATAATAAGAATAAATGGAAATGGGACAAGAAATGAGCAAGGCCTCAGGACACAAGTAAAAAATAGAATGAAGCACCACACAAGAATTTCAATGCATCTGACAGAGGACAGGAATTTTAGTCTGAGCAGAACAAGGTTGATGATAGGAAGCCCGTACAATGTTGGACTTGTGACAAAGATCATCATTAGAGAGATTTTCCACAACATCAAGGTGGTAGATCGTAAATTTACAGTGCTCAGGAGGCACAGATTGTTGGGGATGTTAGGTAGAGCATTCCTCGGATCTATGTTGCATTGGATAAAGAAGAGGAAAATCACCAGGCATCTATTATCGAGATGGGCAGTAAGCTTTGTGATCAAGTTGTTTTTATTTTGATTGACCCTGGATCTAATTATATTTATGTTAATCCTGACCTGGTGGATAAGTGTGGTTTGAATAAATAAGTGCATGTAGAGTCTTGGTTATTTTAGTTGGCTACAAGTACAAAGAAGCGAGTTTGTCATTGGTTAAGAGCTTGTGCATTTGAGTTGAATGGTATGCCTACATCATCATATTTGAATGTATTGTCGTTGGGATCATATAGTATGCTTTTGGGTATGGACTGACTATATCTTCACTGGACCAAAGTGGATTTCTATGACAAAGCCATTGAGTGTTTGGATGATAATGGAGAACACAGAGTCTTGCAGAGTAAGAAGAAAGTAACATTGGTTAGGATGGTGACAACTATGCGTGTGAAGCACAGTCGTAGAAAAGGATGTGTGTTATTTGCAGTACATATTTCCAGTGAAAGAGGTAAGGAAGTTGAGGATGTAGAGGTATTGAGCAGGTTCTCGATTTTACAATAGTTTCAGGATGTGTTTCTAGTAAATATTTCAGAGTTTCCTCCTTGCAAAGAAGTGTAATTTTCTATTGAGTTGGTACCAGGGAAACACCAACATCAAAGGCATCGTACAAGATGAGCACTATAGAGTTGGTAGAGTTGAAGTTGCAATTGAAGGAAATGCTTTACAAAGGCTACATTAGACCAAGTGTATCACCATGGGGCACACCAATATTATTTATGAAGAATAATGATGGTACTCTAAGGTTATGCATTGACTATAGGCAGTTGAACAAGGTGACCATCAAGAACATGTATCCATTTTCGAGGATTGACGATTTGTTCGATGAGTTGAAGGGAGAAGTAGTGTTCTCGAAGATTGATCTAAGATCCGGATATCGTGATGTACACATCAAGGAAGAGGAAATTTACAAGACAACGTTTTGGACCAGGTATGGGCATTATGAGTTTTTTGTAGTTCCATTTGGTTTGATTATTGCTTCAGATAATTTTATGTGCTTGATGAATAGTGTGTTGTGTCCTTATTTGGACAAGTTTTTTACTGTATTTTTTGATGATATATTGGTATATTCTAAAAAAGAAGAAGAGCATGTCGAAAGCTTAGTAGCAGTATTGAGATTGTGAGGAGAACATCAATTGCATGCTAAGCTTAGCAAATGAATTTTCTTTCAGACAGACGTACATTACTTGGGACATGTGGTTTCCAAGGAAGGCATAGAAGTGGACCCAAAGAAGGTAAGGGTTGTCATGGAGTGGGCAGATCTTAGGAATGTGGATGATGTAAGGTTCTTTATGGGGTTAGCAGGTTATTACAGGAGATTCATCAGGAACTTCTCATAGATTGCACATTCCATCATGTCATTGCAAAATAAAGGTAAGAACTTTGAATGGACAGGGATTATGCAACAAGTTTTGAGGGGTTGAAACAATTGTTGACAAGTGATCTAGTATAAAAATTGTAGATCTGGAAAGAGAATTTGTGGTATGAACATATGCTTACAAAAGAGGACTTGGTGGAGTTCTAATCCAGGAAGGGCATGTAGTATGTTATGAGTCACAGAAACTGAATGATCACGAGCAGAATTATGTTGGGTGTGGAGCCTGATTATCTTGTTTACTTTGTATCACAACATTGGACCCTTGTACCTTAAAAGGGGCGGCAACGCCGCCCGTAATTAATCGTTGCTGTGGGGGGTCTAGGGGGGGCGACAGCGCTTTTCGGAGCCCCCCCCTAGCGAGGGTTTTCGGGGGCAGTGCCCCCGAAGCTAAAAACAGATGTAAAATTGCCTTGTAAAAGTATAGTAATTTCTAGTCAATCTGGGCCGTTCATTAGGCAAATGATCTGACGGTAGAAGTTATGTTTAGATTAGGGTTTTTTGCCCTAGAAGGCAACCCCCTCACTTTTTGTGGGAGCATTATTATTCTTGTTTTGTGCATTGTATATATTCTCGGAGACGAAAGAGGTAGAGGAGAGACGTGAGGAAAGACAGAGGATATTACAGCGGATCTGCTGTAGGTTTTGTCTCTTCATTTTTGCTGGATAATAAAAAGGAAGGACTGGCTGTTCGGGGTGGACGTAGCCCAAACTGGGTGAACCACATATATCTGTGTCTCTATAGTTTTATGTGTTTTGTGTGCTTTTATTTTCCGCATATTTTATGTGTTGCATTGCTCTGTAATATTTAATTTTCTAACAAATTATCCACCACATGATCTTGAGTTGGCAATGATCATCCATGCATTGAATATGTGGAGGCACTATCTTCTTGGAAAAAGGTTTGTACTGATGATCGATCACAGTGGATTGGGGTATTGATTCCAGAGTGGAAATGGGAGGTCATTTCTATGGATTTCATCATAGGTTTGTCGAGGACATCTCGAAAGCATGACTTGATTATGGTTGTGGTTGAAAAAGGTAGTGCACTTCATTCCAATGAAGTCTACTTATTTAGCCAATGATGTAGCACATGTCTTCATCAGGGATGTGGTGAGTTTGCATGGTGTTCCAAAGAAGATTGTGTTAGACAGGGATGCTAAGTTTACTTCGAGATTCTGGAAAGAGTTATTTGCACGTTTTGGTACAAATTTGGTCTTAAACACACATTATCATCCACAGACAGATGGACAGACAGAGAGGGTCAACAATATATTGGAGGACATGTTGAGGATGTGCGTGATGCATCAGCATCGAAAGTGGGAAGAGTATCTTCCACTGGTAGAGTTCGCTTATAACAATGGTTGTCGAGAGTCTTTGAGGATGAGTCTTTTTGTGGCATGCTATGGTCGGAGTTGTAATATTCCTATTATTTGGAGTGATCAAATTAACAAGGTATTGATAGGACTGGATATGTTAGCAGAGATGGAACAAGAAATTGAGGTAATCATGATGAATCTAAAGGCAACATAGGATAGGAAAAAAAATTATGCATATTGAATTGGTTGTTTAAGGAGTTTTAGGTTGGGTAATAGGTGTACTTGCGCATCAAGCCCAAGAAAATCTCCTTGAGGATTGGATCATGTGCCAAGAAGGCACCTCGGTTTTGTGGACCTTTCACGATTCTTGAAAGGATTAGACCAATAGCCTATCGACTTGCACTGCCTCTGACATTGAAATTACATGATGTTTTCCATGTGTCATTGCTTAATAAGTGTGTTAAATAAGTTGATCACATGATTTATTTTGGTTGAGGTTAAGGAAATACTTGCAAGGGCTCAAGAAAATCGGATAAAGGTCATTCCAACGATTCCTTAGAGTTTGTCAGAGTTGCAGAAACAGGGACAAATGAGGATTAGTTAAGAGCAGGATGAAAAGACTAATGGAGCCTATGGTAGTAGGTCTCGGTCCGGATACAGGTTGGATAGATGTGTCACAGTTAGAGGTGGAAGATCATTGGCCACACCTGACAGGAGGACTGGGATGTATGGGTATCATTGTAGTTTCTCTTCTAGGAGACATCATCATAGTCGTCACTGTCATCATTCTTATAGGAGGGGTGAGTATTTTCCAGAGGAGTTCAAGAAATTAAAGCCTCATACATTTGATGGAGAGATTAAGAAGTCATAATATGTAGAGGCATGGTTTCTTGGGATGAAAGAATTATTCAGATTGCATAGCTATATAGAGAACATGAAAGCCAGGAGAACTACTTTCAGTCGTAAAGGGAAAGCAAATATCTGGTGGGAGGATGTGAAGAATGTTAAAGGTATTCGGGAGGATGACTTGATTTGGGATGACTTTTAGAGGATCTTCAAGAAGAATTACTTGTCAGAGAGGTATTATGATGCCAGAGCTAAGGAGTTTTATGAGTTGTAGACAGGTTCCATGACAAATGATGAGTATACTAGTAGGTTTCTGGAGTTGTTGAGATATGTGCCTTACCTGAAGGAGGATAAGGCCAAGGTTCAGAGATTCAACAGTGGGATTTCAGTATCATACATAGACCAGATTGAGTTTGATGAACCTAGATCACTAGAAGAATTCATTCAGAAGCTAAAGCATTGTTATGAATATTCAAAGCGCAAAGTTGAGCCTAAGCGTGACTTGAAAGGCAACAAGAAAGCTAAAAGAATATGGCCACCAAAGCGGGGAAGACCTCAGGATGTAGGTGAGAAAGAAAATGTTGTTTCGTACAAGAATTTCAATACATTTGAGAAGGGACATGGATCGCTACCTGGAGATCAACATACTAGAGGTGATGGTAGAGCACCGTTGCAGTGTTGGATATGTGGCAAGGATGATTGCAAGAAAAATTGTCCATTGTACCAAGGTGGTAGACCTCAGATCTATAGTGCCCAGGAGGTGCAGACAGTTGGGGATGTTGGTCATAAAATTCCTCATATTTATACAGATATGGACAAAAGACATGTCAATCACCAAGCATCTATCATTAAGATGGATGGTAAGCTTTGTGATCAAGTTATTTTTATATTGATTGATCCTAGATCTAATTATAGTTATGTTAATCCTAACATACTAAGAAGAGTGTTCGCCATTCGGTAATATCTTGCACATTTGAGTTAAATGGTATGCATACAGCAGCACATTTGAATGTACTTCCATTAGGATGGTATAGCATGCTTCTAGGTATGGATTGGTTGTACCTTCACAGGACCAAAGTGGATTGTTATGACAAGGCCATTGAATGTCTCGATGATAATGGAGAAAAGAGAATTTTGCAAGGAAATAAGAAGCCTACGTCACTGAGGATGGTCACAACTATGCAAGTTAAACGTAGTTGCAGAAAAGGTTGTGTGATGTTTGCAGTGCATATTTCCAGTCACAAGGGTAAGGATGTTAAGGATGCAAAAATCTTCCATAGGTATCATGTATTGCAGCAGTTTCAAGATGTGTTCCTAGAAGATATTTCAAAGTTACCTCCTCACAGGGAAGTAGAGTTTTCTATTGAGTCGGTACCAGGGGTAGCACCAGCATCAAAGAAACCTTACAGGATAAGCACACGAGAGTTAGTAGAGTTGAAGTTACAGCTAAAGGAAATGTTGGGACACATTAGGCAGAGTGTATCACCTTGGGGTGCACCAATGTTGTTCGTAAAGAAGAAGGATGGTACTCTCAGGTTGTGCATTGATTACATGCAACTAAACAAGGTGACGATCAAGAACATGTACCCATTTCCAAGGATTGATGATTTGTTTGACAAGCTTAAGGGAGTAGCAGTGTTCTAAAATATCAATTTGAGATAAAGATACCATTAGGTATGCATCAAAGAAGTGGACATCTACAAGACCACCTTCAGGACCAGGTATGGGCATTAAGATTTTGTTGTAGTTCCATTCAATTTGACTAATGCCCTAGCTACATTTATGTGTCTTATGAATAGTGTGTTGCATCCTTGTCTGGAAAAGGTTTTTATTGTATTTATTGATGACATCTTGGTATATTCTAAGAATGAGGAAGAGCATGTCAAACATTTAGAAGCAATGTTGATATTTCTAAGAGAGCATCAGTTATATGTTAATCTTAGCAAGAAAAATTTATTTCAGACCGAGGTACACTACTTGGGACATGTTGTTTCCAAGTAAGGCATAACAATAGATCCGAAAAAAATAAAGGTCATCATGGAGTTAGTAGCTCTTGAGAATGTGGAGGAATTCAATCATTTATGGGATTATTAGGTTATTACAGGAGGTTCATACGTAACTTCTCACGCATTGCATATCCTATTACATATTTGTAGAGAAAAGGTAAGAAGTTTGAGTGGACAGAAGAATGTGTCGCTAGTTTTTAGCAGTTGAAGCAGTTGTTGACCAATGCTTGAGTTCTTAAGATTACATATCCAGATAAAGAATTCGTATTGTGTACAGATGCTTTCAAAATAGCACTTGGTGGAGTCCTTATGTAGGATGGACAGGTGGTATGCTATGATTCCAGGAAATTAAATGAGCATGAGAAGAACTACGTCACTCGTGATCTTGAGTTGGTAGCTATTATTCATGCTTTGAAGATGTGGAGGCATTATCTTCTTGGTAGGAGATTTTTTCTGATGAGTGATCACAATGGTTTGAGATATCTATTTAACCAACCAAATTTGAATGTCAGGCAAGCTAGAGGGTTGGCACCCTTAGTGAGTTTGACTTAGATATCATATACATTAAGGGAAAGGAGAACATGATTGCAGATGATCTCAGCTGGAAAGTACATGTGAACCATATAGAAGCTACGAGTTCCTATGGGACAAAGCTACAGGATCATATCTTACAGGTAGGGAAAAAAGATGACACGTATATGGAGCTCAGGCATAGGTTACAACAGAGTACAGGTACAGGTACAGGATGCAGATTATTGTCTCACGACAGATGGTTTGGTAATATTTAGCGACAAGATCTATGTGTCAGATGACAGTGAGCTCAAGAAGATTATCTTGAGGGAGTTTCATGTCAAGCCATATTCAGGTCACCCATGATAGATGAATAAATTGACGGCGGTGAAGAAGTTCTACTATTGGCCGAATCTAAGGAAGAAAGTGGCAGAGTTCATGGCTAGGTTTTTGGATTTTCAGCAAGTGAATGTAGAATGTAAGCATCCAAGTGGTCTACTACAACCGATTCTAATTTTGGAATGGAAATGAGAGGTAATTTTATGGATTTTATTACAGGTCTGTTGTGTTATTCAATAACCCCCATTATTTTAGAATAGTTACCTTAGAAAAATAATGGGGACCCTTTTAATATTTTTTATACTACAACGAATAAAACCCTTAAGTGATTAATGAAAATAGAAATATGAATGAAATGGGTAAAAAACGTTAAGTTTTTGTTTAAAAGACACTTAAGCGGACAATGCAAAGCAAACATGCACGTAAAATCATAATCGCAATATCGCATGAACGACATATGGCTCCTAAAAAGCCACTTTAAATGATCTGTGATGCGCAAGACCATAAAACACTTTAATAAAGGAAAAAATATTTTTCCTGAATGATATTCCACGAGAAACAGACCACGGGACCCACTGTCGCCACGTGATTAATCGCATATTGTGTTTTTATCATGACAACCTTTAATCCATCCTTCACATTTCCCCTATGAGATATACTCCATCGCATCGCACTCTCATTTCATGACCACTTTTGCCCATTGTTCATTTCCGCCAAAATTACAATTACGATATTGCAATCGGCGAAAGTTAGCTAATCGACATTCTAAAAAGATTAACACATGAATAACGTCTGCGATGCGAAAATATTTCATTTAAATGCTTGAATGATTGCACAAGCACATCAACCCATGCTTTCCATTAATGTCATAAATTAAACAATTTTAACAGAGCATACCTCCAAAATGATTTGACCGCAAGAGTATTGAATTTCTGGATTATCCACGTGCCAAGTTTAATTCACCCATTATTTCCATTATTACAGTAATTTATTATTTTTAAACAAGATTTCTCCTTTTCTACTTATCATTCTTGATTGTTTGCAGGCAAGTCCAAATAAGGAGAGCTCTTCAAAAATGTCAAAGGCTGCGAAGAAATCCAAAAAACCTATGGCTCCCACAAATCCTACAGCTACTGCTAGTGAAGTAACATAGATGCTCCCCTTATTCACAGACATGTCATGCACGTCAGAGATTCATTCTTCCTCCTGGGAAGCAATGTACAGGTTATTTGAAGATGAGAAACCCCATAGGGTTGAAAGAGAAGCTACTACAGATGCTTCTGATTCTTCAGAAACTACTATAGAAGAGGTTACAGGTAACCAACTCTTTTCTACACCGGATTGCTACACGCCCCAAAATTTTACCATATACTGATATGGTAAAATGGATAATCTACAATCTCAATATTGGAGACATAAATTTCTTGAGAAGCAGAGGAACAATGATAGGATATTTCAAAGCTGAATATTTGAAGAGAATGTACCACATTCCAGACCCGGAGAAGGTCTACGATAAATAATTTCTAGCACAATTCGCCATGGAGAATGAACTAAAGTCGAACCCCATCAAGCAGTGGAGGAACAACCCAAACAAGCATAAAAATGATGATAAGGGTATGTATTCCACTAATTCCCTTGCTATTCCCTATTGTTATATTGTTGCAATGATGTCTATACTCTTGAACCAACTCGATACCACTAAATTCTCAGTTGAATGGGTTCCCCTCATGGAATCAATTACAGGTTCCTATATCATGGACTGGGGAACCATTTTGTCCAATAATATCGCCACCCAGATTCTTGAATATAGAAAGAATCGTTCCATTTCATCCAAATTCTTTCCCCCATTTTACATGAGTGCTTATATTATTGATGTTGTATGTTTTACCTCTGATTTTCCAACCATGGGTTGGAATGGACTACCCAAGACCCTATTCCCATTCATGTATATCATACTATTCTATGGGAATAAAAATATGAGACCCATTTCTACAAAATCTGCCATGGAGTTATGCTCCAATTATTTTAAGTTGTATCCAATGAAAAGGACCCCAGATTATCCAAGGAAGCTCAAGTAGACTTCTCCTTCATTGGAAAATGGTTCGGTGAAGAATTTTTTACTTATGTCAAAGTCTTCGGAAGCTTGGCTCGACCACATGTTTTACCATTGTATGTTCTGTATAAACTTTTCGCAAGAGAAATCGCTTATTAGACTGTTGGTAATGGATTGACTAAGTTTTTGAAGGAGGCAAAGAAAGCTTTGTGGCCCTCTTTTCCTATTCACTGTGGTATATATGCATTAGACAATAATAAGCACACAAGGTTAGAGGTCAATAAAATTCAACGCTTGAAATTGTTTACAATTTCAAAGAGGCAATATGACCCAAACCAAGTTGCCAATGATTTCACAACTCAAGTGAAAATCATACCATTTGTGCATGAAGATGATGATTTTGATGACTTGTTTGAGTCAGTAGACACTTATTTTGCAGTTCAGAAATTAGCAGTATCACGCCTCAATCCACAACACCTTTCAAAGTTCAAGCATTACAAAAATAGAATATTGGAAGGGATTCCTTTAAATATAATAGAGGTATCCCAATTCATCTCACAGAAAGAGCAGGAAAAGGAGAAAACATGTAAGGATACTGAAGTCCTTAACAAAACATAAGAAGATAATTCTACTGGAGTGCAAGCCAAAGATCTGCAATTTCCAAGTGATTTAAATGATGTTTGGAAGGAGTTTAATCAACAACTCCAAGGAGACCAATAAATGGTGATCACTGATCATCAACAAGAAATGGAAACACCCCAAAGAAAAAGTCATAACCCGTTCACTGCTGGGTCAACTAAAAAATCAATTAACACATAATAAGTGGAATTCATCCCGACCTACCCTACCTCAGAGATTGTATTTAAAATTGAAGAAATTTTCCCCTTAGATATATTTTATAGTCCCAAACATAAATTTGTCATGAGCAGGCAAAGGAAAATGAGGAGAACATAACAGTCTCAAATCCTTGTTCCCAGAGATGTCCCTATGGAAGTAGTTTGGAAATATTTGCAAGTAGATCCTTCTCAGGATCTAACTTGTTTGACTCAGTTTGCAGGAGCCTATGCATCCACCATTATAGAAAATTCCACCAAAGTTCAACAATTAGTCAAGGAAAAGGATGAAAGAATCCTTCAATTGGAACAAGAATTACAACCAGAAAAGAATAGTGTCAATCAACAATTACATGTACGAGTATCATAGCTTCAAGAGAGCCTAGATCAATTAAAGTTGCGGAACCAATATGAAATTGGTACTAAGGATACTCAGATACATCAATTGCAATTCATTGTTGAGAAATTGAAAGACAATCCCAAAGTAGATGAATTCGGAAAGGAAACATTAGAATTCAACACCCTGTTGGCCCAACAACAAGTTGTTTTCTGCCAAAAGTTGTCTAGCGTTATTGAATTATGTGAGAAAAGCGATTAATTGATGAATCGAGTAGCGGACCAAATAATCAACTTTGATGAGATTAATGACAAAGTGTCATAGTATGTCACCTGACAAGATACTACTAAAGGCCGAAAGGATAATCTTCCCAGGATCGAAGATTTCAAAAAGGAAATTTTATTTACTGATTGGGACATACAATTAAAACAAGTTGAAAGGGAAATTTGCAGAGCTATAGATGTTGCTAACAACATTGTTGAAACAGTTAGCCAGAATCTCATTGTTGTTAATCTTATTGATAGATGCCCTCCTGGTTCTCTGCCTATTGTTAAAGATTTACTAATACAATGGCAGGAAATGTCCAAGGTAAAAGAGGAAAGCATCTGAAAATTGGAGAAGCTGGATTGGGAAAGGTATTGGAAGTATTTGGTTAAGCTACATAGCCAATAGCTAATGTTGCATTGTCTAACAGATACTTCTTCCTATATGATGCCTCCACTTTCAGATGCGGTTTATATAGGATAGTTACGCATCAAGCCAGGCCAACCTCCTGAGGTTCAGCCTATGCTCAACATCCTTCAACTGAAGGAAAGAATGGCCAATGAGATAGCAGTGCAATCTTGAAGCGATTCACCCCACTAAATTTTGTTTTTGTTTTTAATTTCACTTAGTTTAAGGAGAGTTGTTTAAAACTCCTAAACTCTTTATGTAATTACTATTTTTGAAATCTTTATTTTACCATATAAACCCCTTCATGTATTTTAAGAAGGGGTTCTGAAATTTTGAAAAGAAGAATTTATAGAAGTCACACTTTCGTACTCTTAAAGTTTTTCTTAGTAGAAAAGACTGGACCGGATACTGTTTTTCAAATGAGCAGAGTTAGCATATATATAGTACTTTTATATTTATGTTAATTTTCTGTTTCAAATGAGAAATAGATGATTTCATATGGTGTTTTGTTATATGTATATTTTTAACACAATCTAGCATTAATTCACTTCTGAACATGTTAGATTGCCATTTTTTATACATATTCAATACATGCAATAAATAGATGTGATATGTGCTTATTCAATTGACTTAATTAACTATTTAATTAAATCAATTATCTTAAATTATTTTCACCTCTCTAAATGTTTGTATGATCTTTATTTGCATTCACTGAAAGATCATCTCCTTAAATCGCATAGAAATATAATTCATCCTGAGATATAGATAGGTATATTTATTTTCTTTAAGCTTGTTATCAGCCCCATCTATCAAGTTACAGTCAATTAAAATACCACCCATCCACCAAATTATATTTCATTGGGAAACTGGTCCCATAAATCTAGTTGGAGCCATCATATCAAACGAATAAGGGACGGTTTTTAAGTCCCCGACCGGGTGGTTTTCCCCAATGTTGTTACATCGATTTTCGGGGCCTCAATAAGGTCTTCTAAAGAAAATGAGGCAACATGATTCTATCATGGTTGTAGTCAACAGGTTGAGCAAGGTAGCTCACTTAATTCTAGTAAAAACTACTTATTCACCTAGTGAGGTGGCACAAGTCTTTATTAGGAAGATCGTGAGATTACATGGTGTTTTGTATAATATCGTGTTGGACAGGGATTCCAAGTTCACTTCCAAGTTTTGGAAGGAGTTGCTTGCAAGATTGGAGACATAGTTGGCCTTCACTATAGCCTATCATCCACACAAATATGGACAGACAAAGAGGGTAAACGGGATCCCAGAGGACATGTTGAGGATGTGTAAGAAGCATCAACAGGGGAAATGGGAGGAGTACCTTCCATTGGTTGAGTTTACATACAACAATGCTTATCAGGAGTTGCTAAGGATGAGTCCTTTCGAGGCACTGTATGGGCGGAGTTGTAATACTCCCATCAGCTGGAGTGATCCAGTGAACAGGGTACTTATTGGATCGTACATGTTGGCAGACATGGAACGGGAAATGTAGGTTATAAGGAAGAATATAAAGGAAACACATGATACGAAGAAGAGTTATGCAGACCAACACAGGGCATTTAAGGAGTTTCGGGATGGGGAGCATGTGCATTTTCACATTAAGCCCAATAAGATCTCCTTGAGGACCAAGGTGGCACCACGGTATTGCGGGCCTTTTGAGATCCTTTAGAGGATTGGACCAGTGGCCTATCGACTTGCACTGCCTCTAACAGTGAAATTCCATGACGTTTTTCATGTTTCATTGCTTAAAAGGTATATAAAGGATGTTTATCAGGTTACTTATTGGTCTCTATTGTAGGTGGAGCATGAAGGAGAATTCCAGTCGGAACCTTAGTGCATGTTGCAGCGAAAATAACTCATGCTCCGGAACAGAGCCATTGTTGTGTAACCAGCTCCAAAATAAGAAGAAAAGAGATATCAATGCCTTAGAAATAAGCCACTTCGAGGGGGCAACCTCCAATACATTACATTAATGAACAATTCTTGGATGATACAAATTACAAAACCTCCTTTCTATATATAGGAGTCCATGGGGCCACAATGTAATCCTAGCTGACCTAACAATAATAATTTAAGGGCACAATAATAACAAAATGGGGGTTACAAGGGTACAATAATAACAATAAGGGGGTTACACTAACAACAATAAGGGACTATACTAGCAATATAGGGACCTAACATGCCCCTCTCCTTCAAAAAAAGTGTTGTCCTCAACGCTTGAGTAGCTCTGGGTGCTTTTGTATAAAATTCTCATCCTCCCATGTAGAATCTTCAGTGGGTAAGTTCTTCCACTTGATGAGATACTCTGAAATTGATCGATTCTGTAGTTGTCGAGTTCTTGTTTCCGTGACCGCTTCCAGTTCCAATATGATTTTTCCTTCCTCATCAAGTTCTGGAAATATTGTTTGAACTGGAATATTTTCACCTATAACCTTCTTTAAGCATGAAACATGGAAAACTGGATGCAGTCGTGAAGAAGCAGGAAGCTCCAATTTGTATGCCATAGTACCAATCTTTTGCAACACCTTGTAAGGACCATAGTACTTTGGCGATAATTTATTATCCTTCTTAGCTTGCTTGAGGGACATTTGTTTGTATGGTTGTAGCCGTAAAAATACCCAATCTCTTACATCAAAACTTCTCTCGCTGCGATGTTGATCTGCCTGTTGTTTCATTCGATTTTGTGCCAAATTCAGGTTATCCTTTAAGAGTTGGAGAACTTCTTGTTGATGCTCGATGTGATCTTCCACTGCTTGAACCTTCAAATTTTCTCCTAAAGATGATGTGATGGACGGTGGATGATATCCATAAAGTGCCATAAATGGGTCATTTTTGCTGCAGTATGGAAGGAAGTGTTATACCACCATTCAGCGAGAGGTAACCACTTGACCCATTGTGTTTGTTTATCAGATACAAAACAACAAAGATATCCTTCCAAACATTTATTTATTATCTCAGTTTGACCATCGGATTGAGGATGATAAGATGAGCTATGAGCTAATTGAGTACCCAAACAAGAAAATAACTCCGTTCAAAAATTTCCAGTAAAAATGGGATCTCTGTCGCTCACAATAACCCTTGGGCTTCCATGTAGCTTTTGAATTCTGTCCATAAATGTAGTAGCAACTGTACTTGCTTTAAATGGATGAGATAATGTACAAAAGTGTGCATACTTGGTAAGTCTATCAACTACCACCATGATGACACTCTTTCCTTCGGACTTAGGTAAACCTGTGATAAAATCCATTGAAATCTCCTCCCATCGTTGACTTGGAATGGATAAAGGTTGTAGAAGTCCTGGGGTCTTAATTGTTTCCACTTTATTCTGCTGGCAAACCAAACATTCCGCCACCAACTTTTGAATATCAGATTTAAGGCCATCCCAAAAAAATTCTTTCTTCACCCTGTGGTAAGTTTTTAAAAATCCTGAGTGTCCTCCTAAAGGAGAAGTGTGCAATTCCAGAAGAATCTTTTGTTTTAGTTGGGAATTCTTACAAAGATATAAGCGATCTTTGTACCATAAGGAATCATTTTTCCAACTAAATGTATCAGATGTACTAGGATCTTGCTGCAACTTTTGAATGAGTGTCCATACATCTTTGTCCTTCTTCCATTCATCTCTTGCTTCGGTTATCCAATCTGGTTGGATAGTAGAAATGGCACAAAGCAATGCTTCCACCTCTTCATTCTTTCTTGAGAGTGCATCTGCAACAACATTAAGCTTCCCTTTTTTGTAGATTATTTCAAAGTCATACGCCAACATCTTTGTGACCCATTTTTGTTGCTCTTCTAAAGATAGTATTTGTTTCAAAAAAAAATTATGACTATCATGATCAGCTTTTACCTTGAAGTGTCTTCCCATTAGGTAAGTTCGCCATTTCTTTAGTGCATGCAGTATTGCTAACATTTCCTTCTCATAAATAGGTTTCTGTAAATACTTTCCTTTGATTGGACGACTTTCAAAAGCAAT
This sequence comes from Pinus albicaulis, assembly GCA_034641835.2. NCBI lineage: Eukaryota > Viridiplantae > Streptophyta > Pinopsida > Pinales > Pinaceae > Pinus > Pinus albicaulis. The sequence goes on along the minus strand of CM076569.1, from coordinate 378,161,813 downwards.
GGGTCTTCCTTCCTGCATTAAAACTGCACCAATTCCATTTCCTGAGGCATCACATTCCACAATAAAGGTTTTTGGGAAGTCTGGCGTAGCTAGGACCGGTGCTAGGCACATTGCTTCTTTAAGATGTTCAAAGGCCTTAGTTGCTTCAGGAGTCCATGAAAATGCATCTTTCTTCAATAATGTTGTTAGAGGTGCTGCTATTCTCCCATAATTCTTAACAAACTTGCGATAATACCTGTTAACTCGAGAAATCCTCACAACTGCTTTATGGTTGTGGGGACTTTCCATTCCTTAATGGCTTTAATTTTGTTAGGGTCTACCTTAACACCCTCGTGAGATACAATATGACTCAGATATTCCACCTCTTGTACTCCAAAGAAACATTTGGATGTTTTTGCATATAATTGTTTCTCCTGCAATAGTTTGAGCACCCTGCCAACATGTTCAACATGATCCTTCCAAGACCTGCTGTAGATTAGTATATCATCAAAAAATACTAGCACAAATTTTCTAAGGAAGGGTTTGAAAATGGAATTCATCAACCCTTGAAATGTACAAGGTGCATTGGTAAGGCCAAAAGGCATGACCAAAAATTCATAATGACCCTCATGAGTTCGAAATGCTGTTTTTGGAATATCTTCAGTCTTCATTCTAATTTGATGATATCCTGAACGAAGATCCAACTTGGTAAAATAAATTGCTCCATGTAATTCATCCAATAATTCATCAATCACAGAATGGGAAATTTATCTTTAATGGTGAGCTTATTGAGCTCCCTATAATCCGGACACATGCGCCATGATCCATCCTTCTTGTGTACCAATACTACAGGAGCAGAGAAAGAACTTTGACTAGGTTGAATTATACCCGCCTCTAACATTTCTTCAATCATACGTTCAATTTCGCTCTTTTGGACGTAAGGATATCTATAAGGCCTGATGTTTGGAGGAACACTTCCTGGAATCAAATGAATAGTATGATCATGATCACGAATAGGTGGGAGTCCTTTGGGAGTTTCAAACACCTTGGAATGATTGTCCAAGACTTGTTGGAGATCTGCAGAAATAGATGATTTTGATGTTGGAACTTCTAGTGAGCTTAATTGTGAAATTACGCCTCATTGTTATTTCTTTAGAAGCTTTGTCATGACATTAGAGCTTATTATCTTTCCTGGCTTCCCTACAATACCCCGTAATTCAACTTCCTTTCCTTATGAAAAAAAAAATTCAAGAAAAGTTCTTGAAAATTAAAAGCTATCGTCCCCAAATATTGTAACCATTGTACTCCTAGTACAACATCAACACCTCCCATAGGAATGGAAAACATTGTACTATTCAATACATATTCCTCCATGGTTAGCTTGATATTATGGCATTTTCCAGAGCAATTTATAGTTCCTCCATTTGCAACCATCACTTGACATTCTGGTGTTGGGTATAGGAAACAATTCAATTCCTTGGCTACCTTACAAAGAATAAAATTATGGGTGCTACCTAAATCAATCAACACTATCACCTTTTTCTTCTTGATATGTCCTTCTATCTTGAGAGTTTGAGGAGTGGTAATTCTTGCCAATGCATTACACGATATGGTCGGACTCATTTCTTCCTCTTCTAGGGCTGGTTCTTGGTGTATATCATCTTCTTGTTCATTTTCTTCTTCCTCTTCACAATCTATGTAAAATAATTTCTTCTCAGCACACTTATGACCTTTAGTGTATTTGCTATCACAACTGTAGCAAAGCCCTTTTTCTCTTTTTTCTTCCAATTTTTGTGGTGTCAACCTTGTACGTTGTGGAAATCTAGGCGTAGCAACACTTCCTTCTTTATAGAAGTGAGTGGTAGGCTTCCTTGTTGCCATAATTTTACATTCAATTTTTCTTGCCAACCTGAATGCCTTCTCCAATGAATCAGGTTCCAAAACGCGAACTTCATGTTGGATGCTATCCTTTAAAGTACCTATGAAGAGATCAATCCTGTGTTCCTCTGGAATATTAGTTACCCTTTTATTCAATTTTTGGAAGTCCTCAATGTGCTCCCCCACTAAACCCTTTTGTTTGAGATTTATCAATTGGCTAAAGAAGGTGTTGCTCTTTGTATCCTCATAATGGGCTATCATTTCCTCCGTAAAAATTGACCAAGTGACAATTTTTTTACGGGAGCAAAGCCATCGATACCATACAAATGTATTTTGTTCTAAATGTAAAGTTGCAATGCGTACCTTTTGTGTGTTTTGCACGTTATGGAGATCAAAATATTGCTCCATCCGTAGTATCCATGTTACAGGATCCTTTCCATCAAACTTCCTCATATCCATTTTTGGAATATGGTGGTTCTTCCCGCCAACATTAGAGTTTATGAAATCACGATTAACATTTATTTTGTTCTCATCGTGAGTTTCCTCTACTATCTTTTCACCATTAGGAAACATTTGTTGTATCAACTTTGTCAACCCTTCCATGTCTGCTTTTAGATCATTCTTCATGTTTTCCATTTTAGCTTCCATGTCATCCATCATAGATTCCATGTCAGCTTCCATGCCATCTATCTTAGATTCCATGCCTTTCTTCAAACCATCCATATTATTCTTCAAACCATCCATCTTCGCTTCCACGCCTTTTTGCTGCTCTTTGCGAGAGCGAAATTTGGTGCACTTGCTCTTGTAATTTTGATACATCATGTTGAAATTCTTCATCTTCATGAGTCATAGTAGAGCCTTATGAAGGCTTAATGGGTGTTGAATTATTTTTATGGGGCATTTTTTTACAACCCAATACTGATATCTATTCTACAATACGCCCTTGTAATCAATTCAAATTGATTCTTCAAACAAGACTTATGCAATTCTCGAAAAAAAAAAAAAAAAAAAAAAAAAAAAAAAAAAACAAAACAAAACTTTTTCTGTTTTTACATTCTATTAAATTACGATTCGGAATTGGTAAAATTTCTCTTCAATATCCTAAATTAAGACTGCAGCCTTCTGAATTATCTTTCGAATGCCATAGGTCTGACTTGATTTGGATTCTCCAAGGCAAAGTTATGTCCAATCTCCCACAATGACTTAATTATGGACTGGTTCAGTAGAGCGAACTTGTACGACTTGCCACATGTCACTGTTTCCTCTTTTAGCTCTGAAATTGATAGCAAAGAAACTACAGTCCTTGTACTTGCAACCACTTTTTACGGCACTCCAATCCGATGCTCAGAGAGAGAGTTATGAATATTTTCCCACGATCACCTCTTTGAGATGAAATTCAGGAGCCTGAAAAAGCACTACCTTCAACATATCATATCTCAAAAAATATTTCGAACCAAGCTCTAAATTTTTTTGACGAGTTTCCTCAGGATTTCAGCTTCGCGCCCTAAAAATTTCAGATTTTGAACCTTCGTAGAAAAATTTTTATAGTGCAAATGCCACGATGACCTGTTTAGATTAAATTGAGGAGCCTGCAAAAAGACCTAACTTCCACAGATCATATCTCCGAAAATATTACGAACCAAGCTCTGAAATTTTTTGACGATGTTCCTTAGGATTTCGGCTTCACACCCTAAAAATTTCAGCTTCTGAAACTTCGTAGAAAAAAAAAATTATAGCGAAAATGCCACAATAACCTATTTGGAGCAGCGAAACCCTATAATCCAAAGGCTTTGATACCAAATGTTGTGTAACCAGCTCCAAAAATAGAAGAAAAGAGATATCAACGCCTTAGAAATAAGCCACTTCGAGGGGGAAACCTCCAATACATTACATTAATGAACAATTCTTGGATGATACAAATTACAAAACCTCCTTTCTATATATAGGAGTTCATGGGGCCATAATGTAATCCTAGTGGGGGCACAATGTAATCCTATCCGACCTAACGATAATAATTTAAGGGCACAATAATAACAATATGGGGGTTACAGGGGTACAATAATAAAAATAAGGGGTTTACACTAACAACAATAAGGGACTATACTAGTAATATAAGGACCTAACATCCATTGAGCAAGTTAAAGTGCAATGGAAGCACTTAGAGCCCGAAGAAGCTACATGGGAGATGGCGGATCACATGCAGGCTATATATCCTTCATTGGTTGCCAGTTGAGGCAAAGCAATTTTGGTATTTGTACATATTTATTTATTGTTGCTATTGTAAATACCGTCATGAGCTAAGTTATAAAGCTCCATTAAGTGGTATGGTTGCTATATTGTCAAGTTGTAATGATGGTTTTTCTTTTGAGCAGGTTATTGATTGCAAATACTACATCGAGCTAAGTTATAAAGCTCTATGGGAAGGATGTTTTCTTTTCAGCAGTTTTGCTAAGGTAAGGGTGTGGTTTAACATTGAGGACGGTGTTCCCCAAGGGGGGGGGTTGTAACAAACCGAGGTTAAAAGTTCATGTAATAAAAAACACTGTTACCGATGAAATAGGTAACCTGACCTCAAAACAGGAACTCTAGCCCAAAAAGACTCAAAAAACATGAAAAAACACCCAAAAAAAAGTGTGTATTCCAGAAAGCACTTGTTTTTTTTTTTTAAGGTCAAATTTCAACATTTTATAAAATTATGCTAAAAACAAAATTGTTTCTTGAAAAAAATATTGAAAAAACACCCTCAAAACAAAATCAGTTGATGCTGGAATAACAAAATAAAATAAAATTTGTCATACTTTTGACATTTTTAAAAATAGAAGTAACATTTTTTAATTTTTAAAATTCAAACATTAAAAAAAAACTTAAAATTTAAGAAAAAAAATAAATTAAAAAAATAAAAACATTTAAAAGCTTAAAATTTAAAAATATATAGACATAAAAAAAATAAAAATTTTAATTGAAACATTAAAAAAAAAACCTAAAATTTAAGAAAAAAATAAAATAAAAAAATAAAAATAAAAAATAAAAATTAAAGATTAAAATTAAAAAATATATAAAAAATAAAAAATAAAAATAAAAACAAAATAAAAATATTAAATTAAAAAAAAAAAAACAAGTAAAAAATTTAAAAATAAATAAAAAATTAAATTTAAAGAAATATATTAAATTTTAATAAATTTAAAACTTTCAATTAAAAAAAAAAAACAAAAACATTATTGAAATTATAAGTAAAAAAATGAAAAATTAATTAAGAATAAAAAATGAAAAACAAAATACAATAAAAATATTAAATTTGAAAAAATATATATTAAAAAAACAAATAGATTTTAAAAAATAAATTAAATTTAAATTTATATATCTATATATATATATATATATATAAGATTTTATTAAATTTAAAAAAAATGTTAATATTAAAATAACAAGTTAAATTTAAAAACAAAAATATTAAATTTTAATAAATAAATGAATAAACAAATAGATTTAAAAAAAAAAACAAACAAACAAACAAGGTTAAAATAAGAAGTTAAAAAACAACTAAAATTGGAAATATATATATATATATATATATTATTTATAAAAAAAATAAAAAATAAAAATAAATAAAATAAAATTTTAAATACACAATTTTAATTGAAATAAAAAAAAATAAAAAATTTATGTAATTAACAAAAACAAATAATAAAAAAATAAAACATTTAAAAAACAATATTAAATTCAAATAAATTTGAAAAAAAAAACAAAATTTATTAAATTTTATAAAATTAAATTAAAAAACTAAACATAAAATTTAATAATAAAGAAAAATTATGGAAAAGATTAAAAAAAAAATCAATTAAAAAAAATAAAAACAAAACAAATTAAATTTTAAATATAAAAATTAAATTAAAAACAAATAACTTTAAATCTTTTGAAAAAAAAAAAAAAATTTAAGTCATGCATGGTGGCGCCACCCGGCCTCCGCCGCCACCCTCCTGCCCAGGTGGCAGCGGAGGCCGGCTGTGGCCCTAGTAAATTATCAAAATCTACGATTTTTATTTATCTGCTTAATATGTATTGTCGATTTTGAATCACGGGATTTAGCAAGGACTGCATCAGCGCATGAAGAACATAGTCTTTAGAGATTTTCAACCTTCCACGAGAAGGGAGAGGAAAAAGATACTCTTTGCAGTTATATGAATGAAATTATTTGGTCAACCAAACTACTCATGTTTCGTTAGAAGTGACTCAAGCTGGAATCTTCAATATTCCTAATGTCTCATTCTTTTGCATTACTTTAATAATCTGGGAAAACAAATCATTTTACCTTTCCAAAGTGACGACTTTAACTATTATTACAGAAAACAAATCTCTTTTACGTTTGCATGTGACTATTCTAGGATTCATTTCTCGATACTATTCATTCTTGAAATGAGGTGGTATTTGTCCAATTATATTAACAAGGTTGGATTTTCAATGGTTTTGTATATGTAAGGGAATTAAAGTTAAAAATCTGTGATAAGTTTTTTTTTTTTTTTTTCAAAAGATATAAATTTCTTTTTTTTTTAATTCAATTATTTTTATTTTAAATTTAATTTTTTTAAATTTTTTTTTTTCCTCAAAATTTAATTTTTTTTTTTTTTAATTCAATTATTTTTATTTTAAATTTAATTTGTTTTAATTCTTTAAATTTTAAATTTAATTTAATTTGTTTTAATTTTATTTTATTTTATTTTATTTTGTTTTTATATTTAATATTTTAGATTAATTATTTTTTAAAATTTAAAATTTAAAATTTATTTATTAAATTTTAATTTAATTTAATTTAATTTTTTTTAATCTTTTAGTTTATTTAGTTTTTCATTTTTAAAATTTATAAATTGTTTCATTTTAAAAAAAAACACTAAATTTATGTATATTTGTTTTTTAATTATTTGCACGTGTTTTTTTGTTCGTTTGTTTTTTTTTTTTTTAAATCTAAATTTTAATTTTGTAATTTTAATTATTTTTAAATTCTCTATTTTAATTTTTTTTTTTTTTTAATTATATGGTTTTTTTTAATAACTTAGAAAAAAATGTTTTTTATGTTTTTTTTAAAGGTTTTTTGGTTCAATTTTTGTTTTTTTCTTTAAATTATGTGTTTTTTTTTCAAATTTTGTCATTTGTTTTGATATAAATTTATTTATTTATTTATTTTTATTTTTTTGAGTTTTTGTATCTAAATTTTAATTTTGTAATTTTAATTATTTTTAAATTTTCTATTTTTTATTTTTTATTTTTTATTTTTTTAATAACTTAGAAAAAAAATGTTTTTTATGTTTTTTTTTTTTAATTTTTTTGGTTCAATTTTTGTTTTTTTTCTTTAAATTATGTTTTGATATAATTTTCGAATTATTATTATTATTATTATTTTACAAGTTAATTTTGTTTTCTTTTACATTTTTATTGTTTATATTATCTAAGTTTTGTGTTGTATTACCAACATGAAAATCACCACTCTAAAAAAAAAAGTTGATGCTGCATCAATACGTTTCAAAATTAGCATGAAAATCACCGCTCTAAAAAAAATAAAAAATTGATACTGCATCAATACGATTCAAAATTAGCATGAAAATCACTAACATTTAAAAAAAAAATATTCATACTTCATAAATAAAAATATTAGAGTGTCAAAAATGTGCACAAAAAAAAAGGGGTGATTCTGCATCACCATTTTTCAAAATCGGGTGTTTTTTATGCTACCAAAAAAAAGTAGGTAACAGTGCGGTTACCTATTTCATCGGTAACAGTGTTAAAAGTTAATAAAGGAAAAATAAGACCACCATTAAGGGACACTTATTCCAAGCTGAATGTTTTGCAAAATATCCTATTGACCATCACTTGATGTGTTTATGGCTAAGGGGAAATTAGCAAAGGAAATGACTAAGGATTTGAAAAGGAAAAAAATATTTTTGCACATTTATGTATGAAGATAAAGGAAATTAGGAGAAAAGGAAGGTAAAAAGTCACGGGTTGCATGTGAGGAGGAAAATGAAGGAAAATAATGGAAAATTGATGAATATAGAGGCCACATTAATAAAAATACCTTAGAGAATCAGTTGGTAGCCTTTTGTCAGTTCATTCTCAGAGTTAGTCTCGGAGAGGAGAAGAGCACCAAGAGGGAAAAGAGATCAAGCAAGCAAAGGAAGGAAAAACAAGAAAAGGAAGGACAAGGAAATGAAAGGAAAGTAGAGATCAAGTAAGGAAAGGTTGGAAAAAACAAATTTAAGGAGGAATACTTGTAGGTAACAGATTTCATGTATGATTTTTTTGTAGGCTCGAAATTCTATGCCTCAACATCGGAGAAAACCACCCGGCCGAGAACTTAAAGCAACTCCTTTTTCGTTTGGAGTGGTGGCTCCGACTAGGGATAATGGGACCAGTTTCCCTTGAAAAATATATAAATTGATGGAATATAGAAGTATAAAGATGAAAATGTGATTAAGACTAATGAAAGAAGAATAAATCAAATTAAATTATGTATATCCCGGAACAATTCTCTCTTTACATGTGACTTTTAAAAGATCTCATATAAAATAAGACAATATAGATCATCAAATCATTTATGAGGTGAAAACAAATTAATATAACTAATTTAATGAAATTAGTTTATAAAACGTATCAAATAAAAGATCTCGTTGTTCATACATATATTTAAAATATTGCAACCATACACTTCAATAGTGATAATTTATGATTGTTTGAAAAAACATATATGAATAAACACAATTAAAATAACTATTCAACTCACAAACATATAAAAAATACATATATAGTAGTAACCGATATATGATGAATCTATTCATGAGAGAAAATGTGTTGGTTCATCTTTCTATTAAGATGGCTTAAAGCTACAATATTGCAAACTAAAAGCTCTCTTACAAAAATTCAGAACCCCTTCCTCATTACAATGAAGGGGATTTATATTTTCTAATCAAAATACAATTATAGAAAAGTAACATAAAATACTGGAGTGGTTTAAACAAACCATCCTTAAAATAAAGTAAAGGAAAATAATAGATTTTCTGTTGCAACAGAATGACTATGATTGAGATGAAGATTGTTCTCCCATTTGTTGTCGAAGCTTGCATATATCTGTCATTGGTTTCAATTCGGGAGGATGACTAGGTTGCATGCACATATGTCATGTGAATACTGCATCACTGAGTGTTGTAAGGAGATGAGTAGTTCTATTCGAGAGACACCTCAAAATAATCCATTGATTGTGATGTTTGACCAAGAAATGCCAATGGCTTTCTAGTTTGACCTTTGACAACTTCTTTATACTTTCAACCTTCTTTTTTGATAAGTCCTGCCATGTTTTGGTTAACAATTTAACATCGGGTAGAGTACCTTCAGGGCAATATTGGATCAATTTTTCTTGCAGTAGACTATCACTGACATATTTCGTGAGATTGATGGAAATGTTCCTGGCACTGACAATTTCCATTTATGCACATTTTAGTTTGATTTCTCATTCGTTGAAAACGATTTATTTTTTTTATTCTTAAATTCTCAGGAGATTAGTTGATCTCCCTTCAATAGTATCCTGCCAAGATATGTAACCAGAAATATTTTCTTCGATATCCTCATAATATGTCCTCAGATCAGATAATTGATTCACCAATGAATCACTTGATTTGCACAAGTCGCCAATTTCTGGCAAAATATAACTTGTTGTTGAGAAAGAAGAGTGTTTAGATCTCCTGCTTCTTTCTTGAATTCATCTATCTCATGATTTTTTTTCAACTGCTCTATCTTTTGCTATAGCTCATGAATTTGTGTGTCCCTGCTTTTCAAATCAACTTCATGTTGAAGCTTCAAATAATTGAAATTATTTTGAAGCTCTATAAGTTGATCTTTCCATTGTTGTTCAATGATTTGTTTTTCATTCTCTAGACTTTGTTCTAGTTGCACAACTATTTCATCTTTCTCCCTTATGAGTTGTTGTACTTTAGAGGCTTTATCAATGGTGGCAGTGGCATATGATCCTGCAAATTGCGAGAGCCTACCAAGATCTTCTGCAGGGGTGGATTTTTCACCTTTCCATACTGCTTGAAAAGAAGTATATACAGGAATTAAGGCATCTGATTGATAAATTCTCCTCCTTTTCCTCTGTCTACTGACCACGAGTTTGTGTTTATGACTATAAAATACATCGAGAGGAGGGATTTCTTCTATTTTCAGGATGACATGTGAGGTCGGAAAAGTCAGGATGATTTCCAAATCAGCAGTGTCCATGGCCTTATTGGAAGCCCTAGTAGTGAGTGAGGTCTTCCCAGTAACTTCAGGGGTCTGTGTAATTTCATTTTTAACTAGTCTTTAATTCTTGAGTCCCTTCCCGGATGCGGGTGTTTGATGGCTGCTATACGAAAGCGCGTGGGTTTACATGGGTGGGCGCATGGCCTCACACCACCGCCATCCAGTTCAGCGCTTGGCCCTGTATTAACTCCACTGCAAACGACTTCAATGCTGCAATAATGCAGCTCTTTATCCGAAACCAGTCTATTAGCATTTTAACAATGCTGCTCCAGTCCAGAATCATCAATGCAGCTCCTCCGTGCTTGAATTATTCTGTGGCACCAGATACGCCCCGCTCTCGGCCCTGCACTAGGAGGTGGTGCGCTTTGGTCTGCTGCCCAGAAATCACGCCGGGCTTTCTTTACATTCACTGTGCCTTATGCCATCCTCAGTACATTTCTCCTTTTGAGCGGGTTTCGGCCTCCCCTGTGGGAGTATCCAGTCATTTCTGTGTGGCTTCTGACTGCAATTCCCGTCCTACTGACCCTCGTATCTCCTGTCCTGCCTGCAGCAAAATGCCTCGCCTCCATCATAGAATGAGGTGCAGGAGAGGCACCAGCCGTGGGACTGCTGCTCGTCTGCCCTCAACCTCCACCTCTGACCCGTCTTCCCAGTCCTCTGAGTTCTTCTCCGGTCGTTACCCTGCCACCAAGAGTGGTCGTGGTCGTGGGTCGGGGACATTCACTCAAGATCGAAGCCTCCCTTACTCTCTTCGCCCTTCTGCTCAGTCCCATTCTGCCCATGTCCGCATCCCCTGCGCCTTTTGTCATTCCACCATTATCGCCAACATCACTTTTGACTTCCATGCCGATTCTGAGGTTGGGGGTGGTCAGAATTCTGAGGCGCCTTTGGAGAAAACAATTAATGAGCAGCATCCTTCTCCACCTTCCGATAGCAGGCAGCATGAGGTGCACCATCACAGCAGAAATCCAGTAACCAGCACTCTTACGGCTCCGAGTGATAAGCAGTGTGGCGGCTCAATTGGAACTGACACCCCTCACGCCATGGATGAAGACCCATATGAATATGGGTGCCGGATTGTGGAGGAAGCACCATCCAATTCTCATGAATCCTGAACTCGACTTTCAATTCAGGTTCTTGTCCCATCATAGTAGGTCAGGATCTGCTATCTGGAGTTTTTGTTTTAACAATTTTCATGTTAAGGATTATACTTCTGTTTGGAACAACCACACTCCCCTGCGTGGGAGGCCTTCTCTTATCTGTTTAGTTTGGTTCAGAGCTATAGTCTCTGTTTATGGTTTTTGTTCGGAACTAGGTTATGGACTGGCTTTTGAGTATTTTGACAAAGAATTCGGTGTTCTTGACAATCTACAGCAATACTGCGCAAGATATTTTGAGGCAGGGACCTCGTTGTAAAAAAAAATTGTATCAATAATAGGAGTAGGCCTATTCAGAAAAAAGAAAAAGAAAAAATAAATAAATAAAATAAATAAAATAAAAATAAAAATAAAAAATTCTTGAGTCCCTATTGTTTGTATAACTTCGTGAAAGTCTTCCCAAATTTCTTCTAAATCGCTGCCAGTTTGAGGTTCTTTGGACTGATAAAAATATGAAGAGGTTGTTTCATTGGCTTCAGATGCATCCATATCCTTTGCTGAAATAGTCAGGGTTTTATCTTGTTGTGTGTTTTGTTGAGGAATTCTCAACAAATCCAAAGGCATAATGGATATTCTTTTGTTCTGATATTGGTTAAACTCAGCCAATACTTCAGGAATAAGTTTTGTTGTTCCTAATCTTTAGACCTGTGCATAGGTAGAAGCTGATTCAAACAAATCATCAAACTTGTCTGGTTCATGCATAAACTGTCTGATCTTCTCATCTGTTGTTACATTCTTAGCGATATCATTAGGATCAAATTGTCTGCTGGGGACAGTTAGGAATTTTAAACATTGAATTTGATCAATTTCAAGAATAGCATGCTTGAAATTTTTTAAGGCATAAACTCCACTGGAAATAGCTAAAGAAGGCCACATAATATTTTTAGCATGATTTAGTACTTTAGAGAGGCCATTTCCAACAGTTTGATAAGTTATTTCTCGAGTTAAGAGCTTAACAGGCACATAGAGAGGCAACACATGAGGGTTGGCTAGACTGCCGAAAAACCAGATATAAATAAAGGATTCCTCCCCAAACCATCTCCCTATAGATAACAAGCCATTATTGGATTCTTTGGAGAGTATGGGGGCTTTCTCTTCAAAGACATTTCGGTAGATCGGTAGGATAAATTCATCGCAGATTTTGTAGAAAAGTGTCTGAAATTTAGATTCCCATAATATATCATGGTAGACTTGTATGAGTGTAGGGTCTTCAATGGTCCATTTCCATCCCATAGATGTAAAATCAAAGGTAAAACAAACAACATTCATTATATAAGCACTCATGTAGAATGTAGACACAATATTCTGAGAAAAATTGTGATTGTTTCTATAATCAAGTATTTGGGAAGCTATACTATCAGATAATATAGTTCCCCAATCCATTATATATCCATCTGAGGCATCATCTATCAAAGGTACCCACTGGTTTTTTAACTTATGATATTAGGGTATTTATACATCCTACACATCATGGCAGCTATATAACAGTATGGCCCAGCAAGAGAGGCAATTGAATACATACCCTTATCGTCACGCATGTGTTTGTTGGAATCTCTTTGTTTGATGGGCTCTACTTGATCTTCATTTTCCTTCATGAGCTTCTGCGCAAATTGTGTCTTGTACTTCTTTTGGGGCAGCGACAGGTGATACATTTTCCTCAAATCCTTGTTAGTAAACGACCCAATTACTGTCTGCTTAGAAGTTAGAAAACTTCTCTCTAAAATATTCAAATTTTCGATGACCCATTTAATCATATTTGTGTATGGAAAGATCTTTGGTCGGGCCACAATTCTATGTAGAAAATAATTGGCGACATCGCTCCAGGTTGACTCAAAGGTTGAGGTAGAATCATCAATTGTGGATTTTCTCTCTACTACCATGGGGGTTTCATCCTCAAAGAGCTTATACATAGCTTCCCATGAAGAATTTACAGCGTTTGGAGTGCATGTGGTGTCTGTAAACAACGGGAGCATTTCAATGGTTTTCGGAGGAGGAGGAGGCGGTTTTTATTGTCCCATAGGCTTCTTCTTTTCCTTATTAGCTTTAGAAATTTATGCGGTATTCTGTTTGTCGGGGCTAGCTTGCGAGAAAACACAGGGATGAGCAACAACTTCTTAATTGAATAATTCACAAAGTAAAATGACAATATTTGATATAAATCCATTCTCTTATGAGAAAAATCTATCACAATAAATCAACTCCTTGAAGACTTTGAAAACATAAATTCATTACCCATTGCCATTAATTGATTAAACGTGGGTTCACATGGGCTTTTGTAGAAGTTATCATATCAGAGGTTTGATATTAGAGAAATATTTAGGTTGTAACTTTAAAACATGTGAAATCCTTTTTCCTTATGAGCTTTTTATCATGTAACAGTTATGTGGATAGGCGAGAAAATTTATTAGAGGTTTCATATCAGAGAAATATTTAGTCTGTAGCTTTAAAACATGCGAAATCCTTTTTCATGATAAGATTTTTATTATGTAACGGTTATGTGGATAGGCGAGAAACGTTATCAGAGGTTTCATAAGAGTGACATACAATCAAAGGTTGTGATATGGATATTTCAACATGGTTTTTCCGATATCGGGAGGAAAGGCTTATCAGAGATCGAGGGATGAGCGATGGAAAATATCGAAGATCGAGGAATATGAATATCGAAGTATCAGAGGGAATCAAAGGAGTGTGAATATCGATGATCAAGGATTTTTGGAGGATGCTCATATGGAAACCCCCGATATGAGAACTTTTAAATGCCACATAGTATTTATGTGGGGTCTAACCTTTAATTATTATTTTTGTGAAAATGCTTTATTTTATTTTTTGTAAAAAATACTAATTCTATTAGAAAATAATATGGTACAAGATGGAGTTACAATCAAGGGAGGCTAGATAGCAGGGAAACCGGAAATGATGAACTATCAACCTCGGTCTCGTTAATTAGCCAAGAGAGAAATAAGGAGAGCCAAGAAGATAAACATGGGAGTCGTAAGAGACAGACACAGTAGTCTACCCAGAGTGGGTTGAATCCTCAGTATGACATTTCTTTCCTTTCTTTTTTGAAACTTTAACACAGGCGTCATGGAGCGGACGGGCTAAAACCACTTGAAGACTGTTGTTAACTAAAGGAGTAGTCTCCTTATTCGAATCTGAGGAGGAGGTTTCATGAGACAGTTTATGAGCACTCGAAGCAACATTAGGTCCTCCAGGGTCTGTTGAGGTCATGTCCTTCTCCTGCTTTGCAACCTCCTCATTTGCTTCAATCTCTTCCTCATCCGAGCTGAAGGAGTCAATGTCATCCATGGGAGGCGATGCACAGGTTTTGCAGCTTTTGGAGTTTGATTTGCGGTTTCTTCTCTTCTTTTGGGCAAGTAACGTGATACAGGAGTTCTGAAGATGCCCTGTTTGATGGCAGTGACGACATCGGCAAGCAGTGTTCTCATATTCTAGGGTCTGTTTCCAATGGAAGTCACCAACTTTGAGATTGATTTGATCGAGCAAGCCTTTACTTATGTCTATTTCAGCGCATATTCTACCATAGGGGTTGTTGTAGACAATTATGTCCCCCTAGATACAGCCTAGAGTTGCCATAGACCAGTGCCTAAGACATCTTATCATAGCAAGGAGCTCATAATATAGCTTGGGTTGTCAATCCAAAAGCTCTCCTGCTATCTCTTATAAAACAAGGAAATTAATTGAAATGGGACCGGACTCTCTCAGAAGCTGATACAAAGATAAGAATAATGTAGGAACAGCATGCAAAATTCCAATACAAAAGCATCAGACAGTTAAGAGACAGCTTACTGCAAAGAGGGCCAGTTCAAATAATATGCCACAGAAATCAAATATCAGAAAGTGGATGAAGTGAAGAAACATGAAGAAGATACTAGTTAGCATGAGGCTGATACCCAGATACACAACAAAACCACATATGGGCTTATCCAACTAAGAATCCATACATGACAATGGCGTTTTAAAAGCACCCTCCTCAAGTAACTAATATAGCAGAAAATATGGATGAAATGAACATGGAACAATATATCATGACTAGGCCTATTTAAAGTGTTTGACTAATCCAAGTATGGGCACCAGCTAGGATGAATCCTTACTTAAGACCAGTGAGCCACTCACATTCTAGAACATGATACAAGAAGATAAATAGCATGAAATCGGATATTATATTAACACATAAGAAAAGATTACATACTGTGGGATACCAAAGACCAGAATCCTCATTACAGTTATAACTCCTCCTCACTGAAACCCTACGGGCTCTGAGCCTTCATATAGAAACTTTACAAGATGTATACAAAAGCCTTTCACTGCGCAGTTTGCTGATAGAAATCTCGAACCTTTACAATGTCTTTCTTTCTAGTTCTTATAGGAGAAGGAGAAAACTCTAGAGAATGAGGTAGGTCATACATTCAATGATCTGATTTGAATAGAATGGCGGAAAACATTCGCGCCCACACGGTGAATGACTAAATATAATTAACTGTACTTTGTAATCTACCTCCAGAAATAAATGCTGAGGATGAAAATCTCCTTATAAACAAGACACAAATAATAAAATATACGAATGTTCTGCCCTTTGCTGAAAGGGAAAAATCTGCTACCATGAAACCTTGAGATTGCTTGTGATTGTGCATGGTACTCTCTCCCCCTTGAGCCCTGAGCTGAAATTTGTATTTCTCAATGCCGGACACTGAGCTCTTCGATTTTCTGCTGATATCCTTCGTAACCTCATTTATGTTTTCAGCTACCAGAATCTGCCCCTTTGAATTTCTCGGTAGGGTTCAATGGATTTACTTCTATTTCCATTAATGAAGTCATATCACAGCAACTACCCTCAGCTTCCCTCTTAAATTTCGCTATTAAGAACTGTCCTTAGAAGAGATCTTGGCCTCTGCAATGGAGGCGATGCATTACGGCAGCTCCTTTTCAATACAAACCTGCAAAACCCGCAAATATATTAGAGGAAAAACCAGACGCAAGGGTGGTGGAGGGAGACGTGACTACGGAATTGAGGATGAAGACTGGGAAAAATGACGAGGGGATGCAGGGTGACAATGGGATATACAGTGGAATAGGGATAAACAGGCAATATAGAGGTTTTTCCACGTAGAAACCTTAAAACTTAATCGTATGAACAAAGTATTATGGCTATAAATGAAGTATGTTATGGATGGCGGGAGAAGAGATGTGATGGACGTGCGAGATGATGACACCTAGGCGTACGAAAGTCCAACGGAACAGATGACGTGGTGAGAGGCTCGGGCGGTCAACAAGACATGTGAATGATTCCGGGCCATGCGATCAGGAATGAAATCGACGGCTAATACGAGCCAAAGGGCAATCCAAAGTGGGCCAGGGACGCGATGGACATGGATTAAAACGCGTGCAACTCCGGAGATTAACAGCTGCTGGATGGAGGCCTCGAGATCTGACCGTTTACAATCATTCCGCTGCTCGACCTTCGACCAATCTTTAATGCGCGAAATGGGCGGTTTTGAAAATCGTACATGGGGACACTTGTCATGCGATCTATGGAATCGCTGGCCCCGCGGAGAATACCGCCCTCTCAGCAATGGTGGTGCGGAATGAAACCACTGGTTTCAGGGGTAAGGCGCGGAGGGGACCACCATGGCTAAATTGATTGCGGGCCTTTGATTTTTATTGGATCGGACGGCTATGGCTTTACCCAAAAATACAAGGCGATAAGCTCCCGCCTGTCTGGTGCAATGTTTTGGCGTCCGGGTCATGTGTGAATTAAAACAAAAGGGGCTAATGCTTCAGGGGGCGAGGCCCGATAAACTTTTGGTTACGGATTTAGACCTCTATGCAAGGTATTTCTAAGCGGAGAGGGCGACGATAGGAAGCATATGGAAGTTTTCGGCCATGATAACAGGTTTGAAAGATTTTGGGGGAGCGTTAGGCCAAAAATTTAGGTCGAAGGGCTGATATGCACAACAGGGGTATATGCCTATTTCCCCCCTGGAGGGATCCATTGCCAGAAAGTGTCCTAGGGTGTTTCCAATTCCTTGAAAGACTGAAAAGTGCCATAGAGGGGCAGGTGAATTTGGAAGCCTGAACCAAATAGGAAGCTTGGCAATGACTGTCGTAGAAGGGTCGAAGTTTGGGAACCAGGGTGTGAGGAATAGCCCAGCTTTCCCCCAAAACCAAGGACCTCTTGTTAAGGCTTTTTGATAGTCTTCATTGAAAGCAAACAGAACTATAAAGAAACCCTTCGAGCATAAGATAACCTTGCTTTTATTGGTCCAAGTAGAATGAATCCATTAGTAGAGATCTGCTGAGCAAGGCAATAATCCATTAAATCGAAAATTAATGGCTGAATCTACATACATTTGAAACTGGTTTTCAAGTGCTGGATGGGAGATTTCTACAGCGGGAATATCCTCCATTTTATCAACTAAAAATGGCTTGGGAACCTCAGATGGTTGGGCAGCTTTCTTGGGGGGTTGTGCATGGACAACATTCTTGTAAGAGAAAGCTTGAGCCAAAGATGGTTGCTTGGATGCCCCTCCTTGCAGGCGTAGGGTTAAAACCAAAGAAGCATCTTTCTTAATATTATAAATGAGACAGGAAGAGAGTTCTATAGTTGTTTACCTCCGTAGAGAAATTACTAAAAGGCAGAAGCAATCCCCAACTTGAGTTCAAGGCCATGCACAAGGCTTTGCACCAGATCCGCAAAGCGAACCCAAAGAATCATGGTTTTTCCAGTGAGAAGGGAGATCTAAATCTAAAAGGAGGGGAAACAGCCTTGGCACCTAGACCTTGGGGGTGCGCTTTGGAGCAAGGTTACATTGAAGAGTTGGAATGTGTCGTAGCTATCAACATCTTTCTCGCTGGTAACCTTCGTGCTAGATATCATTGCTTCCTTTGGCATCATGTCGAGATAAAGAACCATCTCGATCCGATCAACGTGGGGATCGCCAGTCTTCTCCGTCTTCTCTCCATCCCGGTTGCGATCTCAGCTGGGAAAAAGACAAGATAGTGGATCCCCTGGTCTTCGAACGCCTAGATTTGTAAGGCCAGGCTGTTGTGTGATGGCTACGATGGGAGATGTTGCGCAGATGCCTGCGCACACCCCTTCAGTAATATTATTGCTGCTCTTGCAGATGAGTGCCTCAGGGCGGATCGGGATCTATCCACCAGCTCTATGGTTGAGGGCCACAACATCGAATTTGGTCCCTATGTCGGCAATCTCAACATTTGCGGAGCACTATGATGCCCTTTCGCTCACCCTCCTCCTCTAGTTAGGATCACTCTTACAATCACTATTGGGCAGTAGCCAGTTCGGTGGTTGCCCTGATCTTCGAGCGCCCAGATCATTGAGGCTACGTTGTTGCATGTCGAAGACGGTGGGAGATGATGCCTAGCTGCATGTGTAAGCCCTTCCAGTATAGAGATCGTCGCTCTTACAAATGGGTTCATCTCTGTGGAACAAGGTCTACCCGCTAGATTTGTGATCAAGAGGCACAACGGCGGATCCGATCACTGTGATGGTGAACGCAGCACCTGCCAAACCCTGTGGAACCCTACCGCTCTCCATTTTTTCCTTCGAGCGAAAATGCTTTATTACTTTAAGGCTTTTAAAACTATTTAGAACTCTTAATTGGAGGATTGATATCGGAGATTTATTTGAGAGGCATGGTGTACATAATATTTCTGATCCCGATAAGTGTAAAATCCTATGAGTGTTTTATTCGTGATTAATTTATTTTAAAACCTAAACTTCGATATATAGTTATGATATTAGAATTTTCTTACTTAAAGTCATTTTTTGATAACCAAAAACTATAATTGTCCTATTTTATTCAAATAAAGGGATTTTATCTAAAATCTTAAAAGGGTCCCCATTATTTATTAGTCCTACTATTAATTTTAATGGTGGGTTGTTGAGTACTACAATAATTGGCGACACACTTGGTGAAGCAGTTATCTCTGTAATAATAGATGAAATTTAAACTTCTTAAAGAAAAATTAGAAAGGTAAAAATATTTTGAAATTTAGATTGATAAGGATAACTCTGAATACCAAAGAACTCATTACATGTAAAATTCTCAAAACTTTTTATAAATGAAAATCTGTATACTCTGTATTAGTCATTAATCAGTTGTAAAGATAAATTAGAAGACTATTGAAACTTAGCATATTAAAATAGAACAATTTGTCACTGGTAGAGCCACTGTTTCCAGCAGGCGTCTATAGCCTCGACAGGGTTACCATTTAACAAAATGAACCATTATCACATCTACGTATAGTAATATTCTTAGAGGAATTACTTTCCCTTTTAAGTTTTCTTTTAGAGCTACTTAGAAATCACTGCCTTAGCTTGGTGACCAGACGATGACAATGCCATTCGCAAGTTATAATGATATTGAACAAGTTATAATGATATCGAACAAGTGAACAAGCCAGCTCGTGATGAGACCTCTTGTCTTATAGTTATAGAACTACAAGCTATTATCTTAGTTTGGTGGTCAGTTATGATAATGTCAACATCATTATTTTCTCATGATCATGGTAAGCAGGCTCGTTATGAGACCTCTTATCTTCTAAGTTTTGCAAATTTTTGAATTACACTCTAAAAAATGTACTATTTAGTGGATGGAGAGGTAAATTTACTCCTTAAGAGTTATGGATAACAATTGTAGTCAAAAGATGCTAAAGTTTCTAAATAGTCCTTAGTTTTTAAAAGAAAACCTTTCATGACCAATTATAGGACAAGTAGATCTTTTTAAAGTTTCAAGTTACGAGGTTTTACAAATTAACGGATATGCAAGGTTTTCAGAGATTTATGATAAGTGTAATACTAAATTTCAATCTTAGAATTATCTTTTCTATACTTGTTCCTTAATCAGTTAAGTTTCAATAATGATGAGAGACTACAATGAAACCAATGTGAAGCCAAAAGTATATTACCAAAAAACTAGGGCTAAAAGACATTGGTATGTACATATGATTA
Organism: Pinus albicaulis; assembly: GCA_034641835.2. NCBI lineage: Eukaryota > Viridiplantae > Streptophyta > Pinopsida > Pinales > Pinaceae > Pinus > Pinus albicaulis. The sequence continues at coordinate 378,141,524 of CM076569.1, read as the reverse complement.
TTTACATATTTTACAACAGAACGAATGTTCTTTAAGAAAAGTGTTTTTTTAAGAACTAGTCCATTAACGAGAAGAGTATCCCTCTTTCCCTGTAGATCTTGCAAAACAAAGGTTTATGAACCTAGTTTCTCAATGATATGAAATGGGCCAAGCCACAACTTTTGGAATTTAGTGTGTTTGTCTTTTTCTTCATGGGCCTTATCCAATTTTAGAACTAAATCTCCAATTTCAAAAATTTTGTTATTAATCGAACTTGCATCAAATGAAGATTTGACCAATTGCTAATGATGAACATGGACCTATTTGGCTTTATTTCTCTCTTCTTCTAACTTAAGGATTTGGGATATTCTTAATTGTAAAGAAGAAGAAGGTTTTTCTTCAATAAATTGTACTGGGGCTAGTGAGGGAAGGGCTAAATTAGGAGGCAGGATAACTTCTTTCCCATATACTAAATGAAATGGAGAAGTACCTATCGAGGTCTTCCGAGTGATTCTATCAACCCATAATGCAATATTAAAGCTTTATGCCAATTTCTTTGATTTTGGTCAATTCTTTGTTTGATGATTCTTATGAGGTTTTTATTGGTAGATTCTGTTAGACCATTCCCCCGTGGGTAGTATTTTGCAGAATATTTTAGTTTGAATCCTATTTTAAGAGAAAATTTAGTTACGGTATTTCTAAAAAAAAAAAAAAAAAAATCACGGAAAAATAAGAGGCACTGTAAAAAATAAGGGCATGAGGAAGGCCAAACCTGGCGTAATGAATTGATCAATAAATTCAATAATGCTGTCAGAAATTGCCACCTTTAATGGTATTGCTTCCACCCATTTTGTAAAGTAATCCGTAGCAGTCAAGATGTATTTATGTTGTTTGGATGAGTGAGGAACGATTTCACCTATGATGTCTAGGCCCCATTGCTCAAAGGTTTGTTTGATGTTGACCGGTTGCAAAGGCAAGGATGGTTTATTTTGTCTCCCTGTAGCAGTTTGGAAAAATTTACATTTTATGATATAAGCATGAGTGTCCTTAAATAAAGCTGGCCAATAATAACCAACGTGTAGGATCTTATGAGCAGTGGTGTCTCCACTGTAGTGTCCACCAACTGGTCCATCATGTAGTTCATGCAAAACCTTTTCTGCTTCAGGTTTTTCCAAACATACTAATAGAAAAAAATCATAATTATTTCTAAATAAAACATCATAAATGAGTTGGTACTAATTAGCTTTTAGTCTTAGGGCTCTTTTTCTCTTATAATTGAGTTCAGATGGAGCATAACCATTTTTTAAATAAAATATTAAATCAACGTATTAACATTCGTTGTCAATGGAACATACCTCTGTGAATTGGACATTAGTACCTGAATCTTCATCAGTTGATGTATCATTGGATCCAGTAATCAATCTGCAAAAACCTCAAACTCTTATTATTTTAGCAGGTTTTATCTCTGGGTCATATTCTTGCAATGCAGTGACTCAATTATCTATTTTCTCCCCTAATTCCTTTTGGATAAGCAATTGTTTGATTGTTGGAAAGGGGATAATTACTTTTGTATGAGTTTTTAAGAGGAAAGGTTTGAAATGCTTAATCGACTTGAAAACTAAAAATGCTTGATTTTCCACCTTTGAGTAATTTAATTCGTCTCCCTGTGAGTTAGAACTAAATAAAGAAATAGGAGCTTCAACTTTTTGTTCATTAAGTTGTGTCAACAATGTTGCATAGGATTGTTCAGAAGCAAAAGTATATGGGACAAATTCTTTAGAAAAATTAGGGGTTGATAAAGAGGGAGCATCTATGATTACTTGTTTTATTGTTTCAAACGTATCTTTTTCAACTTTTCCCCATTTGAAAATTGAATTCTTCTTGATCATGGTCTGTACAGGTAAGACAATTTGTGAAAAATCTGGAACAAACCTTTTGACAAAATTGATTTGCAGACTGCATGGATTTCTTATTGTGTGGTAAGGGGATTTCAGAAATAACCTTAATTATATCTGGATCTATGCAAATTCCCTCTTTGGAAACATTAAAGCCTAAAAGATTTCCTTCGCTAAGAGCCAAAAATGACTTTTTAGGATTTAAGGAGATTTTGTATCTTTTACACGTTTCAAAGATTTGTTTCAAATCATGAAAATGATTATTTCTCTTTTTGGAATAAATTGTAATATCATCTAAGTATACTACAACTGTTTTGTTAATCAAACCTCTGAAAGTGATGTCCATGGCTCTCTGGAAGGTAGCTCCTACATTTATCAGTACAAAAGGCATCTTTTGATATGCATATGTTCCCCATTTAGTTATGAATGTGATCTTAAGGTTGTCTTCTAGATTTACAAGGATTTGATTGTAACTTGAAAATCAATCTAGAAAATACATTAGCTCAGAGCCAACAGTGAATTGTAGAATTTGTTCCATTGAAGGCAGAGGGAAGATATCCTTGTCACATGCCTTATTTAAGTTCCTAAAATCTATACAAATACGAATATCTTCATTCTTTTTCCTAACAAGTACAAGATTTGAAACTTTCTTAGAATGTCTAACTGGAAAAATGATTTTGCCTTTAAGAAGCTTGTTTAACTCATTCTTGATCTGTTTCCAAGTTAGGATGAATCTTGCTAAGCTTTTTTTGAATGGGTTTTGCATTTTGTAACATAGGAATGGTATGTTGAATAATGTATGTGTCATAGGTTTTGAGATCATCATAATTCCAAGCAAATATATCCTTATGTCTTCTTAGTAGATGAATAAAGGCATACCTTTCATCAAATGTGATTCCAAGGCCTAAATTGATATTACGAGGTTTAAGATCAAACCCTAACTTAACCAATTCACATCTCAAAGTTGAACTTTGAAGTTTGCAATTGGTAACCCTTTTAAACCTGTCTTTCAAATCAAACAAATATTCGATTTTAATCACAAGATTAGGTAAAGAATTTTCCTCAGTAGGTCTATTCAGTTGTTTATCATGTACATTCTTATCGATGATTTGGTCAGAGTAAGATCCTTCGAATTTTATAAAACTTTGGATATCATCATCATCATTGAACACACACCAATTGGTTATGTTGTCAGGAATGGAGGGGCGGATAATTAATTCAATTGAAATTCTGTCAGGGTTGAAATATTCAGGTGGGATAATCTTAGAAGCAACATTGGCCAAAAGATCAGCACTGGAATTTTGTAACCATGGGATAGGGCTATGTCAAATGCAATCAAATGAGAGGTAATATTTTGAATCAAGGATTGGTAATGGTTGAGATGACTGAAAACACAATGAATAGTGTTTCTTACCTGTTTTATGACAATTTCAGAGTCACCAAAGACTTTGAGGTATTTCACATCAAGGTTAATGGCTTTATGCAATCCGTGTACTAATGCTTCATTTTCAACAATGTTATTAGTACATTCAAATTCTAATCTACATGCAAACATAATATTTTCTCCATCAGGGTTTATGAAGATGCAACCATCTCTTGCACCATCATGAGATTTTGACCCATCAAAATAAAGAGTCCAAAACAAATTATCATGCTTAATCATAGATGTATCTACAATATTAATACAATTAGATTAATTTGTTTGAGAAAAAATTCGATTTGGGAGGAAACAAATCAACTAAAAAGGGAGAATTTTGTGATGTAAAATTGCCCAAGTAAGATTCCGAAAAATAATTCCCATGTATATTGTTTGCAAAAAATATTGGTTTTTTTTCCTCATCTAGATCAGTTACTGATTATTTCATATGCTTCTCTCTGTCTACCCGGATTTGATTGGGTTTACCATTGTAGGGAAGCCACATGTGAGACCAATTGGTTGCAAAATAACCATGTAATTTTTCAGACCAATCTCTGCTCATAATAAGACCATAGAATTCTGGAATGTTTGCAACCAATATGTCTATTATTTGATAGACCTTTGAGTTAGAAGATAATCTTATCAAAGCAGAGTTCATTTCTCTGAATACTTTGACCTTTGTTTGATCTAATTGGACAATCTAAATGGTAGATTTATGAGGCGAGATATTCAGTTTCAGACAAACTGCATAGGGCATAATTTTAGATGATGCACCAGAATCTACTAGAAAATTGTGAACATTCTTATTAAAAATCTCAGAGGTTAAAAGAAAAGGAGGTGTGCGAGAATTTGAACTATCTCTAATCAGAATAGCATTGGAAGAATTGATCTTATTTGAAAGATCATTTGGAGGCTTACCTTTCCCTTTTGAGGCTTTTACAATAACAACAATGTGTAAAGGGGATGCAGGAAATGTATTCAATTCTTTGAGTAATAATTTATGTTGCCGCTTTAACTTACTTACCTCATACAAGGCAATGTTAGCTTTAACCTTTTTCATGTCTTCAATGATGATATATTCTATGGTATAAGAGACTACCAAATTTTTAGATGCAGAGGGAGTTTTGGAAGAAGTTGGAACATGATCAGAAGATATAGAAGCTGACTTTTTCACTGTGGATTTTTCTTTAGTTGGAGGAGTAGGGGACTTCTATTTTTGTTTTGATGAAGGAACATCGGCAGGTCCTTTGCTTCTAGTGCTTACTAGCAGGGCTTCTTCTTCCTCTTCATTCTCTAAACTGGTTAGAATGAAATCCCATAATCCATGAGCTTCAACTAATTCTTCCTCTTTTGATTCTTCAACGAATAAGGATGATTCTTATTCTTCTTCGTCTTGATCAGATTCTACATTTGATATAATGGCAGGGGGTTGAGATTGTGATGTTTGAGTCTTTTTAAAAGAACGAAAAGGCCTTTTCGAAGATTCAACCAGTTGTTTTTTGATCTCAACCATTTCATTAGACATTGTTTTGAGGACCTTTTGTGATCCTTCCAAATCGAAAGGATCTTTTGGATCTTTATTTTTGGATTCGTCTTTGAAAGTGACCTTCTTAATTTTCCTTTCTTCGAGAGCATTCTTCTTTTCTAAAGCAAGAATTATCTTCTCCACAGATAGAGCTTATTTCATATTCTCAATCAAAGTTGTCTTATTAGCTCTATCTACAAATATTCAAATATTAGAAGGAAGAGCAGAGATATACCATTCGATCTACACATCATCACCAGGTCTAGAAGTCTTGGGGATTTTATTTAAAAATTTATTAAATCTAGAGTTAAAATATTTGATCTTCTTATTTGGATTTGCTTTAAGATTAGATAGATCATTGATTAAAGTAGTTGTTGTGCGATCATCTCCAAATTTTGTCAAAAATTATTCTTGAAATGTCTCCCAATTGTTAATTGAACCCGGTGTTAATGAGAAATACCATGACCTTGCAAATCCTTCAAAAGTATAAGGGAAAATTCTGAGTACACAATCCTCTTCCACAACCCCATAAAGGTGACCAACATGAAATTATGAAGTTATTCCTCAGCAGGCAGTCCATCATCAGGATTATACTTTGGTAACCATCTCTCTAGATGTTTAGGTAGAGGATGGAGTGGTGGTGCCATTTAGACTGCCCCTGGATTAGTCCAAGGTCTGTTTCCATTTTGGGGTTTGTAGGAATAGAGGAAGATGTAGATGATCCAGAGGCTAAAGATGATTGTGTGGATGAAGAATTTGCCCCGGTAGTGCTATTGATTATGATAACACTAGTTGATTGTGTGAGAGGAATGTAGATGGAAGGATTTATCAGATGGTAAGAAGAAGGTAGAGAATGATTTGAAGGATTGAATAAAGGAGTGTGAGGTGGGGAAGATGGTGTAATCTCACTAGTAGAGGACTTTTCTTCGATTAGTGGATAATGGAAACTCAAAATGATTTATTCCAAGTTTCTCACTGTGAGACTGGGTCAATACACGAGAAACTTGTAAGGATGATGATACACTTCCTTCAGGGACTTCAAACTGAACATGTCTTTCTTCTGAAATATAAATTCCTTCCAATGCTTGGATCAAGGTCTGAACTTCAGGTGACTCTTGATGTAATGATGACAAAATGACTTGGGAAGTGTGCTAAGAGATTTATGGTTGTTTCAACAACTTCAGATCTAGGAGTGGGAGATATTGAATGGGATCTTGAAGTTGGAGGGGATTTTGAGGGGGATTGAATATTTTGATGGCCTTTTGCTTTGGGATTAAACCTTGATGCCATTCATAGTCTTTAGGCCCTCCTTCTAGTGCCAAAAATGTTGTAAGCTCTGAATTATTTGCCTCAACATCGGGGAAAAACACTCGGTTGGGAACTTAAAGCAACTCCTTTTCCGTTTGGAGTGGTGGCTCCAACTGGGGGTAATGGGACCAGTTTCCCTTGAAAACTATATAAGTGGATGGGACATAGAAGTATAAATATGATAATGTGATCACGACTAATGAAAGAAGAATAAATAAACTTAAACTATGTATATCCCAGGACAATTCTCTCTTTACATGTGACTTTTAAAAGATCTCATATAAAATAAGACGATATAGATCATCAAATAATTTATGAGGTGAAAATGGATAAAGATGACTAATTTAATTAGATTGTTAATTAAATTAGTTTACAAGACATATCACAAAATATCTCATTGTTAATACATATATTTAAAAGATTACAACCATACACTTCAATAGTGATAATGTCTAATTGTTTGAAAAAACATATTTGAATAAACACAATTAAAATCATCATTAAACTCATGAACATATCAAAAATACATAGATAGTAGTACCCGATATATGATGACTCCGCTCATGAGAGAAACACTGCTGGTTCAACTTTCTATGAAGATGACTTGAAGCTACAGTAGTGCAAACTAAAGGCTCTCTTACAAAAATTCAGAACCCCTTCCTAGTTACAATGAAGTGGATTTATAGTTTCTAATCAAAATACAATTATAACAAATAAACATAAAATACTAGAGTGGTTTAAACAAACCATCCTTAAAATAAAGTAAAGGACAATAATAGATTTTATGTTGCAACAAAATGACTATGGTTGAGATAAGGATTGTTCTCTCATTTGCTGTCAAAGCTCGCATAAATATTTCTAGAAATAAACATTGCAAATATAATCTTTTTGAAACCTAAAATGAATATTTCTTAATAAAAAATTAATCTTTGCACATTAAATTTAAAGCATTACATATATATGCACATTAAATTTAAAGCATTACATATTAAACTTCACATGCCATGCCAATTATAATTCAACTATCTAACAAAAACATTTAACATTAAATATTTACATGCCAAAAGTACTAAAACCATCCAAAAATTAAATAAAACAAATTATATAATAACAATGTAATAAAATATGTCCAAAAATTGTAAATCTCACAAGTATCAAACTGTATCAAGTTCAACAAATTTTAAAACCATCTAAATTTTGAAATCAAATCTACTGTAAATCATGTCCATCAAATGGAGGATCTAGCATCTTCCCTACTAGGGTCTCAGTCCGCGCCCTATCTTGTGAATGGGAAACCTACATACACAATGCACATGTACTTGAACATTAAAATTTGAAGTTTCAAAAATGAATGAGAATATATATATCTAGAACTTCATGTAAAAAACAAAATATAACAAAAAAATCATGCAATACCTCGTAAGGTTCCCTCTCCATTTGATGAACAGGTTCTCCCATAGGAACATCTGCAGTGGTAAACTGTACAATATACATGTGTGTATATATATATATATATATATATATATTAAAAACTTTCAAATGAAAATGCACGTGTACATATATAAACTTATTTTCAATAATATTAAAAAAAGGAACTAAAGACAACTTGTTCAAATGTTGTGGATGTTCCTATCTCCGTCGCTAGAGTCCTCGGATTAAAGAAATCTTCTATAGAAACCTAAATTCAAAAAATTTTAAATAACTCAAAATATAGATCTCTATATATATCTCAATTTTTAATGGAACTTTTTGAGGTAGAATATATATATATATATATATATATATATATATATATATATAACTTTTAAACATGAATTTTAAACTTGTGAAAAATTGTCCATACTTGTGGCTCATCTCCCAATGAAGTAGAAGGTACATCTCCTAAGGAAGAAGAAGGTACCGCCATCCCAAAAACATCAGACGGAATCGGTACCTGTTAAAACATTTTATCAAATTATATATATATACATACATGTACATGTGTGGCAACAATTATTTATTTTAGAGTCACTTAAAAAACACTAACATGTGCCAACATATCATGATGGTCAGACCCATCTGCATCGTTTGAACCGAAGGTCCCGAACGTAATATTAACATTTTCATCACACATCATGCCTGAGAACTGCAAATGGTGTTTTAACATATAATCATACATTTTTGTTAGATTAATGTACACATACAAATAAATGTATACATGTACATACACATGTATTTATTACAAATTGGACACATGTATATGTAAATATAATTTCAAACCCTAAGGTCACTAACACATACCGTTCCGGTGCCCTCTTCCTCACGAAAAATTAGGTCTTGCAGACCATTGCCACAATTTATTGCATATGTTCGGAGATCTTCAACATTCATGTTGTAAATCTCCTCATCTGTACGATAAACAAAATTGGCACGTGCATTTTCACGTGCTCTTTGTCGATTTAAACAAAGATCAACTCCACTCAATCCGCTATGAACATTGTCGATCATAACATCCCTTGCTTCTCGACTTATTTGAGAAGTCGCATCCATCTATGATCGCGACTCGAAACGGTCGACTCACCAATGGCAGCTCAGGGCGAGGCAACTCCACATCTCGCTTAGCGCCCTTACGGTTATATAATCGACCTTTCCCCGGGCCAAAAAATTCTGAAGGAAGGTCATTGTAGTTGGGTTTCATACCCAAAAAAAATTCTGCATAAAACATCTGTGCAAAATAAATAGGAACCTCATCGTTCCATGGAAGCCTTCCAAAGGCCGCAAGATGTCGATCATACAAATAACAAGCTATTTCTGGGTGCTTTAAATACTGCACCTTCAACATTTTTCTTTTTGGCCCTTCCTTATAATTAAACATTGACTTGGCCATGTCTCTTGTAACTTTTTGTTTAATGTCCTCCCATTTATCGGGACCCATCACTGTTTATTTTCTCTTTCTCATCATTTCTACAAATGAATCAGTCTTTGGCCCAAGATTTCTGTACACTTTCACCATTTCACCCAGTGAATGTGTAACTATTTCAAGGCTTTGTCGACTCTCAGCAGGTAGAGACAAAGCCACGAGATCTCTTTGCAATTTTGCATGAAGGCTTTCACACCTTTGTAAGGTGCATTCTGCCATGTTGGTTTCCCTTGGTATATCAGTAATCTCGGCCAGATAAGTTGTGCTGGGTTGACAGCCTTCTTCTTGAATGTAGCGAGCTGCCCTGCGTCTATTTTGACCACTAGTTCGAACATTTTCGGCCTCTGCGTCAATATATATAAAATTTCGTATATTAGAAAAACACGTGTAAAAAAAGTTGTACAAATTTAATGAAAAAATATTGAAATTGATGGCAACCTTGATGTTGTTGGTTAACATCTTCTCCAACATGACCCTCCTGAGAACTAGACCCAGAATGACGCTGCTGAGAACCAGACCCACAGTGACCTTGTTGAGAACCAGCAGTCGTTGATTGGCCTTCGGGGGAATAAATATCACCCCCTTCCCGCAACCTGCTACCACTCATACCTCGACCGGTTGAACCTTGGCCACGCTCCATGGATGGAGTAGAAACCCTTCTCCTCTTGCCTCCTAAAAATTAAAATATGAAACTTATTAACAACTAATTTCACTCACAAAGTTAATAAAAATTTAATCAATTCCATATGTACACACATGTATGGAGATTTAAGATTATATTTAAATACCGTGAACATCCTCCGATCCCTGAACCTCCATATGGGATTCGGCTGATCTTCATCTTTCATCCTCCATGATATATATCTATTAGTCGACATTCACAAAATAGATTTCAAAAAATCAATTTGTAATTTAGTGTACACAAATTATGTAGAACACAACTTTCAAAGCAATAATTGATCATGTGTGAAACTAAATTTAATCGAAAAAGAAATTATAAAAATGATAAGTTCACCAAATTGCGCTTTACATGGTGGGGGCACACTTGGTATAAAATTTACCACTTATACACTTTAGTTTGTGGGAGAAATGACACATGTACATAGTTTACCTTAAAGTTGTCGTGTTTTATGGATATTAAAATGAAGAACTTCTATTTAGATCCATTCCAGAGATTGATTGTAGGGGAATTTACTAGATATGTCACCTTTCATAAAAGATGAGATCCAGAGGCTACCTAGCCCTTTACATACTCTGCCTATAGAACTTGTAGAAGTAAACACTAGAGGCATTAACAATATCAAAGAACGTTTTCATGCTCAAACATGGGAATGTGTCTCTTTCCCTACGCAAAAAAATAGTTCAAGGTAGTTAATATTCATAGACATGTCATCAAGCAGGTCAATGTGATCATCCCCAACTTACTTTTCATGAACTTAGGCTTGGAATCCTCTACAACCTGGTGGATGGAGTTGAATGGAAACTAGGTCAAGGCCTTTACAAAATACATGCCAGTGAATAACATTTACTAGGTTATGCCAACAAATAAAGTGGGAGAAATGTTTTCTCCTCGAGGTTGTCCAATTGGGTGTGTAATACCAACTTCACCCATTTCCTCACAGGTTTCTCTCTTAGGTTACAAATGTCTTCCACCTTATTCTAGTTATATATTTTTCAATTTCTTGTGGATTCCTTGAATTTTTTCTCCTACCATCTCCCTCTCTCACTCCCCAAATTATTGTCATCAAACATGCCCCATTGAGGATCTGGAGCAATGTTTGCACCATACTTAGAACTGTCATTGTTGCTAATTGAAATTGGAGTCATGTATACTAGATTTCTTGCTTAAGTGGCTCTTACTTGGACAATATCCTGAGATGAGTTTGACATGATGGTCATATGAAGTTGGAAGCTACTTGGTGTAATTTTCCTTAAATCTTAAAAAAAAACAGAACAAAAATGTCATTTTCGATCATTTTTTATTAGATTCTGCATACAGCAAATGTTATCACAATTGCAACACAATCATGTTCCATGACCATGAATTATGAATGATGAAATTTAATTCAATGTCTCTTAGAGTCGCAAGGTGGAATTGATAGAACTATTTGATTTCTTTACCATAAATGGATATCTCCTTTCATCTATACCTTCCTATACCATCTTATTTCCAAGTGAAATGGGAATTTTCACATTTTGAATGCCATTACCATGTAATTTGGTAGCCTTCTAGCTAGACCTATCACAAGTAAGGTTGTCATACCAAACTATTTCTCTTGCTCAACTCAGTGACCATGACTCTCTTCTCACACTGCTTACCATATAAGATCTTCAATTGTACATGTCACGCAAAGTTGGGGGTTCTAGGTCTACATCTATTAGGTAAAGTTACATATTTTATGTCATTGTGGTCCTTAAATTTGGAGGTGTTCCACCTGAAAAAGTAGGCATTAAATATGGATGAAGAGGATTTGTTTTAACTTTGATAGAATTTCCTCATGGAATTACTGAATTTATCGACGACATCATGCTAGCTTTGCTTAGAGAAGAAGGTTTTGGAGAAATTGAATTCTTTCGACTTATTTTTGGCATTGAAGTTTGAGATAGTAGTTTTGATGACTCCATTGATGACCTTGCTGAGGAATTTGATGCACACAATATTGACTTTGAAGATGGCTTAGAAGATGTTGAAGAAGTTTTAGATTTTGGTGTTGTCACTGAATGTTTCTTTGTTGTTGGACTTGATCAAGACATGTAATTTAACTTTACGAGCAGATTGAAGACCTTGAAGAGGTTTTAGATTTTGTTGTTCTCACTGAAGGTTTTTGTCTAGTTTTGTTTCTTAAACCATCATTTCCACAGGACATTTTTGGTGAATAGATTATTGACCTTGATGAGAGGATATGATACCTTGAAGAGGCTACATCTTTTGGTGACGTCACTAATTGTTTCTCTATTATTATGTTTGTTAAACATCTCGCTTAGCGCGAGGCAACTCCACATATATTGTACACAGTTTATGGGACAGAAATCAATATGTAGTTCAATATTCACTTGGTTTTTATAATTGGATAGAAGAATGACTTAAAATGACCTTGTATGTCTTCTCATTTTAGAGCTCAAATTTTTAGGAAGGATTAAGTATCCACCTTTCAAGAATCACTAGAAGAGGTTGATATTTAGAATATAGGAAGGCAAAAAACTAACCAATGGTGTACTAAATGGATTTCTTGGGAGGTAGATTGGCATATGGACTTTTGGTAGCTAGAAATTTTCCAAATAAGTGAATGTATTTGAAAACCAAACCTCTAGTTTATTTTGGTTTAGACAAGGTATAGAATTTGAAAAGTGAATTCCCTCTTTCTTCCTCTTACATGTCCAATGATAAGAATTTGGATTGAGGGAAAAGATTTTCCTAGAAATAAAAATTTTGCATTTTATAAATGTGTAAACATGAGTTTTAAAAATCTAATTAACTCATAAATTTCTCACAAAATACACTTAAAGCTTGACACATAAACCCCTTCCCAATTGGCTAACTTTAGGCGATCCTAAACATATTTTTAGTTAACTAATGAGGGAGATAGCCCAACAAAACTAGTTTGTCCATATTCAAATCAAGTTGGTATCAAAGTACAGTTTAGCTCATTTTAGTCAAGATTAGTTAGAAGAATTAGCTATTGGTTTCTGTCTTCAATTTCCTCTGAAAATGAATGTGTACGTGCTTTTGAGAGACACACTAGAGGAATAAGGTCCAAATTTTTGATGAAAATGTGCTATGAAAGTAAAGGGTTTTAAAGGCAAGCATGTACAAGGCATAGTTGAGGCAAATGTTCTTCAGGAAGGGCCTAATTATTTGGGTCTTGGTTATGGAAAACATGGAAAATGCTCCAAAGCCAAGGAGGCACATGGAGCTGTTCCAAGAAGGAATTTTATTTCGTGTTCATTACCTCAAGCTTGTGAAGTTTGTGTTCATGATGAATGGAAAATTTTGACACCCACTTTGCAAGAAAATGTTAATAATCATGCAACTAATGAGAATGTGAAAGAAGAGGATGTTGAAAGCTCTAGAGTCATTGAATTCATTGCTAGTATTCAAAGGAGAGCCACTACCTCATGTCAAATTCACCTCCTCAAGAAGGCGACAACGGTGAATGTTCAAGGTATAAATTTGCCTCTAATCAAATTGCTTTTGATTATGATAAACATGGTAAATATTCAAATAAGATATAGAAAAGAACTTGCATGTTCCTTTTGTGGCTTGAATTTAATCATAATGTTTATAAATGTTGGAAGAAGATATCCATGCACATGAAACTTTCTAAATAAATGAGGCAAAAAGTCAAAGGCCTATTGGACAAGGAAAATGATGTTGAAAATAAGTTGAAATTGTTTATTACTCATTGCCATGAGAAAGGTCACCTTGTAGAATATTTTGCTACATACAACACTGAACATTTTTAAAACATAAACTAACTTCTAGCAAACAATAATATTAAATTAGATTTAATTGTTTGTGCAGTTGAATTGATGTGCATAGAAAAACTGGGAATAGATATCTTTGATACATACAACAAATAAATGCAAAATCTTAAAAGATAAATCAATCTTGCAAACAGAAGGGTATTTAACTAGACAGAAATGTCCATATAGATTCAGCCAGAAACCCAGACCTAATCAAAGAAAACATGAACCAATGGTTTATTTCAGCTCTACATCAACGTTGAAAAATCGAACTATTATGATGTGTTACAAATCAGCCTACATGGCAAAGTGTTGGTCAGCCTAAAAGGAAGTAATTCTATCTATATGTATATACCTTGTCTATGGCTCTTTTAATAAGGAATAACTCAGCAATCTCTGAAAACAGTTTACAGATTCTTGTAAGATTCAGTACGAATATGTTGATGGGCTTTCAGTGTGAAGTTTAAAGAGTTTGAAAATAGTGTGGATCTATTGTTCGGTCATCTTTGAAGCAAATTGCGGATAGTATAGTATGAAGCAGATTGCGTATAGTGTGAAGCAAATTGCGGATAGTCTAAGGAAGATTACAAATGCCTGAAACAAATCTGTGGATATATGTTGCAGGATGCAACACCAACTAATGTTGTTGATAATACTGTTAAAATAGAGACAGAGAACGAACCCAAGGGTTTATCTGACCCTGCTGTGTCAAAGGTTAATGTTGTGGATAAGACTATTAAAATAGAGACAGAGAACAAACCCAAGGGTTTATCTGACCCTGCTGTGTCAAAGGTTGATCAAAATAAGAAGAAAAAACAAGGCGGCAAGGAAGCAAACAATGAAGATGGAAGTGGCAAAGATAAGTTTGTCGGCTTGATTTTTATGTGTAATTCTCAAACAAAGCAAGAGTGTTTCCGATACAAAGTGTTTGGGTTGCCACCAACCAAAAAGGAGCTTGTAGAAAAGGTGAAGCCCAGAATGAAGCTCTTCTTGTATGATTTTAACCTTAGACAAATGTATGGTATCTACAAGACAACGTCTACCGGAGGAATGAATGTGGAACCAAATGCTTTCAGAAGTTGTAAAAGGCCACTCCCAGCATAGGTAATCTTTTTATACATGAAAGGGGTGCATCAAGCTTGTGAAGTTTGTATTCATGTTGAATGGAAAAGTTTGACACCCACTTTGCAAGAAGATGTTAATAATCATGCAGTTAATGAGAATGTAAAAGAAGAGGATGTTGAAAGCTCTAGAGTCATTGAATTCATTGCTAGTATTCAGAGGAGAGCCACTACCTCATCAAATTCACCTCCTCAAGAAGGCGACAGCGATGAATGTTCAAGGTATAAATTTGCCTCTAATCAAATTGCTTTTGATTATGATAAATATGGTAAATATTCACATAAGATTTGGAAAAGAACTTGCATGTTCCTTTTGTGGTTTGAATAATCATAATGTTTATAGATGTTGGAAGAAGATATCCATGCATGTATGAAACTTTCTAAATAAATGAGGCAAAAGGTCCAAGGCCCATTGGACAAGGAAAACGATGTTGAAAATAAGTTGCAATTGTTTATTACTCATTGCCATAAGAAAAGTCACCTTGTAGACAAGTGTTGGACTTTGTATCTCTCTAATTAAAAAGAAAAGGCATCTTCACTGATCATTAATTATTACCGGAGAAAAATCCTCATGTATATCAATATGGTTGACAATATGTAATTTTTGTTTGTGGATGATCGTTTAGAGTTACATTGATTTATTTTTTAATACACTTATTGGAATATTTGGGTCCCAAGTGCAGATATGTGATGAAGTTATAGTGAATAAAATTAAAGCAATGGGTTGGACTAGAATTTCCTAGAGAGTTCCTTTATGACAAGGGTAACCTAAACAAGAACTTTTATAGGAGAAGTTGGTAAAGATTTGTTAGGTGAGGTGAATTATGGTTACTATTTCTTTAAATACTTTCTCATTTAGTTATAATCGACCTATGAAGAGAGAAATTATTAATGGCTATATAGAGTACCTTTTAAATTGTGATGACCTTCTAAATTATCACTTTGGGTCCCTACATAGATGAAATAAATGCAAAAAGTATCTCTTAATAATGGATTTTTTGAATTTTCCTTATTTAACATTTGTGACATCATCATCATCATCATGAAACTTGGGTACTAATGTAGAGAACTGTGTCTAAATCTTTAGCATTTAGGAAATTTGAATATTTACATGTTTTACTATTGGATACATTTAATTATGCAATCCTTATGGTATGAACTAAAGTTTTCGGCCCCCGATTCTCACAAAAGTGTAACCCAGCTTCATGTTTCCGCCCTAGTGTTAATCTTCTTCATCGGCACGAGGGCAGAATTGACTGCTCGTGCCAAGGCAAAAACAAGGGTTTTTGAATCTCTGCTCAGGGAATTGTCAACAGAAGGAATATTGCTCTCATGTAAAGGGATGCAATGATGGTATTTGAAAGGCATGCCACTACTTATTGATCACATAAATGACCCTCCAATGGGCGAGGTGGGGATTGCAGGGACAGTGACAAAATGTTGTGTAACAATGGTTCATAGTGGAATGACATATCTTAAATTTGGCTTGGCATTTAATTTTTTTATCATGACTTTCTAACCATAGACTAATATTTTTTTCCAAAATAAATTCGTACAACTTAACTAAAATGTGGCTAATCATAATGTTCACACAATTAGAAGGAATTTTTTTATCCCCACTTTTAAATATAGGTGTAATGAAGCTTTGTGTCTAGGGTTTAGGAAAGCCTTGCTTCACTACCAAATTGAAGAGTTTATGTATGTGAGGGATGAAAATATATCCTCTTTAATAAAATTCAATTTGATAGCATTTAATGTATTTATATTTCCCATTTACAAATCACTTAATCCAAAACCTAATGTCTTCCAGATGAAAGATTTTGACTTCTATTGGAGCATTCTAAACATAGTGTCCATGGTGTTTGGATATTCATACAATTTTTTAAGTTAGGAATTTAAATGCTTGAAGGAAATCAAATTATTTCCTTTAGTATTACAAATTAGAACTTTCCTCCAAAGTTCCTCGGGATTTGGCTTAGATAGGTGCAACAATTTCTCTTGCTTTTTATTTATATAGTACATTTTCTTCTTTTTAATGCGAGCTTTGTATGTATTTATTTTATCAATATTTAAAGTTTTGTTAATGGCATCCCTTATTTCTTTTCTAGCAATTTTACAATCATTATCATAGCAAGGTTCATTGCTTCATTTTTCATTTACATGAGACTTCAATAGAGAACTTGTTCATGAAAGTAGATATGGTTGTGGTAAATTTATGATAAAGTTTTTTATATTATCCTTATAGGTTAGGAGATGTAAATCTCTATTTAAATCCTTTTAGAAAATATCAATTTGAATTTTATCGAAAAGTAGGTGCCTTCCATTCACACAATTCTCTTGCATGGGGTTTTTTTGCATAACAAAGTTTAGAGTTAAGGTTGTTGATATATGATCAAAGTTAGGCCATGGCCATTTAAGAGGTAAAAAGTTACTATTTGGTTAGAAATAGGGGTTTCGGATATGACATAATCCACAAAACTACTAGGCCCATGGCACAAGTCATTTGGCAAAGAAAATGACATTATACCTAATTATGGGAGGCGAGATAGTAAAAAAATGGCATTATAGTGAGCATTAGTTTCAAAAAACTATAGTATGTAATTAAATGGTATGTCAATTACCATATTGCCAAGAATTAACAATACACATAACACATGAATTCATGTAGAAATTTACAAAAAACAAGATATCTGAACTTTGAGAAGTTTCAATCAAACATCACATAAAATAACATGTGAATTCCATGAATGAGCATGATGACAAGAATTAATATGGTTCTCTTTAGGAATCTAACATTGTTTTTAAGTGTGGAGATATTTGCGGCTAGAAATAAGCAATAAAACTTGAATAAATTGCAAACATCAAGGACAAGTATAAGTTCCAAGAACCTAGAGCAATGTTGAATACAAAGAATATTAGCATGCAATCAAGATCAAGGAAAAGGAGATTAAGAGTTGAAGTGTTTGGACAAGAAAGGTGAAGATGAAGCTTCACTAACGAATGAACAAGCATGGACCATTTAGCAAGAAGACAAAATGAAAGCTTAGTTATCAAGTTATTTTATATACCATTATAAGTGTAGCTAAGACTGAGACCAACAGAGGTATCTTATTCATGTTGTGCTTTGATTCATTTCTCCAATAGGGGTATCTTATTCATGTTGTGCTTTGATTCATTTCTCCTTTAAGAGAGGAACTTGAACTTGGAATTAATGAGGAAATATAGAGTATTGTAGAATGTATTATTAGATGTTTTTTGAGATTATGGTGTCTCACTCAAGTTGTGAGATTTATTTAAGATGCAAATCTTATTTATGAGGAAGTTGTTCCAACTCCTCAATAGATTTGTAATACCTTAAATGTATGTGCTTTCTTGCTAATAAATGTTCATTTTCTCCATTTTATGTCTCTCCTAAATTTTAGTTTTTTCATTTTCTCCATTTTTTGTCTCCTAAATTTTAGTTTTTTTCTCCATTTTGTGTCTCTCCTAAATTTTAGTTTTTTCTCCATTTTCTGTCTGTCCTAAATTTTAGTTTTTTTCTCCATTTTGTGTCTGTCCTAGATTTTTAGTTTTTTCTCCATTTTCTATTTGTTCTAAATTTTAGTTTTTTTCTCCATTTTGTGTCTCTCCTAAATTTTAGTTTTTCATTTTCTCCATTTTCTCTCTCCTAAATTTTGTTTTTTTTAATGATTTAAATGAATTTTCAAATACATAAATAGATCTAGAAAACCTTTTAAATACTTAAACTTTACAAATTAAACTATTTAAACTTTAATTTATGATTATTATAAATCTCTACTAAATTTTGATAAAATCTACTAAATTTTAAAATTTAAGCAGAATTCACCAATTTTAAACTTTAAACAAAATTCACCAAAGAAAAATCCTTTTCCTTTTTGCTGATTTTAAACTTTAAACAAAATTCAACAAGGAAAAATTTGTTTTCCTTTCCTTTTCCTTTTGCTGCTAGAGATATTGAACAAACTCCACTTAGGAAAAAAAAACATTTTTATTTTTTTTCTTTTCCTTTTTGCTGTGAGAGATATTGAACAAATCCACTGAGGAAAAAATCATTTTCTTTTCCTTTTTTATGTGAAATATACTCAACAAACTCCAGTTAAGAAAAAATCATTTTGTTTTCCTTTCTGCTGTGAGAGATATTAAACAAAATCCACTGAGGAAAAATTCATTTTCTTTTCCTCTTTTCTATGAGAGACATTTCATTGAAATTCACCTCACACTGTCCATGCAATGTCGAAGTTACCTGCTACTAAAAGCAGAAAAAAGCTTTGCAAAGCGAATTGTCGGTGACAGATGTTAATGAAAAACTCAAAAACACCTAACAAGGTCAGCAATGTTGCTGTAATATGCGTGAATAATGACAATGATATCTATAGAAATAATAGACATTATGGAACACTCAACTGTATGGAAATTTTGATAAACAAATATGGAAGTAAAAAAATATCCTGTAATAGGATTCGTATTATGCTCATTTACAGATGCAATTCAATCTCACACTGTGGCCATAAAATCCTAACTCCAACAGAAACCAGGAAACAAAAAGGAAGGGCCATCCTTTACCATCTTGAAAGCACTGCTTTACATATACATAAGTCAAGATTACAAAAC
Source organism: Pinus albicaulis (assembly GCA_034641835.2). Lineage (NCBI taxonomy): Eukaryota > Viridiplantae > Streptophyta > Pinopsida > Pinales > Pinaceae > Pinus > Pinus albicaulis. The sequence continues at coordinate 378,122,284 of CM076569.1, read as the reverse complement.
AAAATCCTAAATTAAAACTAACTTGTCACTGCTAAATTTATGAAAACATATATACTCTATACATATCCTTGTTATTCATTATGCAATCACAGTGATTTTCGTGGTTTTCGTAGAACATACCCGATGAATTAGTTCGGCCGACGAGAGGAGCAGCAGCACTGAATGGAGCAGTCGGAACGCGCGAACAGCAGCAGCGCTGAAGGGAGCAGCCGGAAACACAAATTCGCAGGAATAATGAAACAGGTAAAAGAACAGTCTTCGCGGGCGATTTATTTATAGGAATTAGTTCGACTGAACTATTTTAAAAGTAAAAGTTTTGTTAAGAGTTCGGCCGAACTTTTGTTGCCGGTTTTCCAATCTCCGGCAAAAATTCTGTTTGCCCGCGTCGTCTGTGTGTCGTCAATCTTAACGGAATCAACAGTTCGGCCGAACTATTGCCGAAAAAAAAATTCGGCCCCCCGATTCTCACAAAAGTGTAACCCAGCTTCACGTTTCCGCCCTTTGTCATTGGTTTCAATTCGGGAGGATGACTAGGTGGCATGCACATCTGTTCCATGAATACTGCATCACTGAGTGCTGGAAGGAGATGAGTAGTTGTATTCAAGAGACACCTCAGCATAAGCTAGTGATTGTGAGGTATGACCAATAAATGCCAATGGATTTATAGTTTAACCTTTGGCAATTCTTTATACTTTCAACCTTCTTTTTTGATAAGTCTTGCCATATTTTGGTTAACAATTTAACATCGGGTAGAGTACCTTCAGGGAAATCTTGGATCAAGTTTGCTTGTAGTAGACTATCACTCACAAATTCAGTGAGATTGCTGGAAATGTTCTTGGCACTGACAATCGCCATTTCTGCACGTTTTAATTTGATTTCCCTTCAGTAGAGTCCTGCCAAGATGTGTAACCATAAATTTTCTCTTCGATCTCCTCATAATATGTCCTCAGATTGGACAATTGATTCACCAATGAATCACTTGATTTGCACAAGTCATTGATCGTTGCCAATTTCTGGTAGAAGATAACTTGTTTTTGAGCAAGGAGAGTCTTTATCTCTCCTGCTTCTTTCTTGAATTCATCTATCTCAGGATTTTCTTTCAACAACTCTATCTTTTTTTGTAGCTTCTGAATTTGTGTGTCCCTGCTTTTTAGATCAACTTCATGTTGAAGCTTCAAATCATTGAAATTATTCTGAAGCTCTACAAGCTGAGCTTGCCATTGTTGTTCAATGATTTTTTTTTCCCATTCTCTAGATTCTATTCTAACTGCACGATTCTTCCATCTTTCTCCCTTAGGAGTTGTTGTATTTTAGAGGCTTTATCAATGGTGGCAATAGCATATGTTCCTGTAAATTGCGAGAGCGTACCAAGATCTTCTGCAAGGGTGGATTTTTCACCTTTCCATACTACTTGAAAAGAAGTATATGTAGGAACTAAGGTCTATGATTGATCAATTCTCCTCCTTTTCCTCTGTCCGATGACCACAACTTTGTGTTTAGGACTATAAAATACATCGAGAGGAGGGATTTCTTCTATTTTCCGAATGACCTATGAGGTCGGAAAATATGGTATGATTTCCAAATCATCAGTGTCCATGGCCTTATTGGAAGCCCTAGTAGCGAGCAAGGTCTTACCAATAACTTCAGGGGTTTGTGTAATTTCCTTTTTCACCAGAGTCCTTAATTCTTGAGTCCCTGTTGTTTGTAAAACTTGGTTAAATTGTTCCCAAAGCTCATCCAGCTCGCTGCCAGTTTGAAGTTCTTTGGACTTATCAATTGATGAAGAGGTTGTTTCATTGGCTTGAGATGCATCAATATCCTTTGCTGAAACAGTCGGGGTTTATCTGACTGTGTGTTTCATTCAGGAATTCTCAACAAATCCAAAGGTAGATTGGCTATTCTTTTGTTTCAATATTGGTTAAACTCAACCAATTCTTCAGGAATAAGTTGTGTTGTTGCTAATATTTCGACCTGTGCATAGGTAGAAGTTGATTCAAACAAATAATCAAAATGTATGATATTTGCTTGTGTTGTGACATTCTTAGCGATATCATTAGGATCAAATTGTTTGTGGGGGACAATTGGGATTTTTAAACATTGAATTTGATCAATTTCAAGAACAACATGCTTGAAATTGTCGAGGGCATAAAATCCACAGGAAATAGGAAAATAAGGCCACATAGTATTTTTAGCATGATTTAGTACTTTAGAGAGGTTGTTTTCAACAGTTTGATAAGTTGTTTCTCAAGTTAAGAGCTTATCAGGCACATAGAGAGGCAACACACGAGGATTGGCTAGATTACCGAAAACCCGGATATAATTAAAGGATTCTTCCCCAAACCATATCCCTATAGATAACAAGTCATTATAGGCTTCTTTGGAAAGTTTGGGGGCTTTCTCATGCATGGTATGTGCATGTTGGTATTTGGTTCTTTTGTTGTTGGTGGCATGGTTTTCTCGGGTTTTGATAATGTTTTTTAGCCTTGCCTTGCCATTTTCGGATAGCCTTGGTATGATGGGATTGTTCTTGGTTTTGAGCTTTGGAATTGCCAGAAGGTTTCAGAATCTGAGGCAGAGGTGGTCTTAGGAACATTCCCAAATTCCTAGGAATCACTTGACTGGTAATGGCGGGATACATGGTAAAGCCTAAGGGTGGAGACTCAGTAAGGGCCTAGTGATCCGATGTGGATTGTAGTAAAGTCTAGAGACTTGGAGACGAAAAATTCCTCAAGGATAGCGAAGGAAACTGGAGGCATTCCAAGCTCAATTTGGTTTTGTGATATGAGAGCCAATTTAGGTGAGATCACGGTATGGTGAGGGTGGAGGTGGTTTAACTTATGGATTCCCTTGGTTGTTTTGGATTGGTTTATCCCATGAAATTCCACATTCATGCTTGGAATATGGCACAGGGGTGACTTGCTGAAAGAAATATTTGGTTCAACCATGTCTATGGTCGGGTGGTACGTGGAAGTCCCGAACTTGGTTGGCTCTTGCCTATGTTTAATGAAAGCTAAGTTCTCTTGCTTTTGATTGGTAAATGTACTTGTTATTATGTGGTTTTAATGGCTGTCATCTTATGGTTATTTACATGTTTATATGCTTGTTATAAGCATGGATATATGAGTGATTTTAGTCATGGCTCTTTTCATGTTTTTATTTGTAACTAAAAGAATAACAGATGCAAGACCTAATTTATGTTAAGACACCTAATGTGAGAGGGTGGTGATCCTTCTTGTTAAGTCTCATATGAGTTTTCAGTCCCTTATGCTCAGACTTGCATTCATGACCTGTAGATTGCATATCTACCAAGTGTTTGATGGAATGTCAAGTCTCAGTTAGGGATGGTAAGGCCTAGTCCTGGTTTCAGTGTTTGGTTTATAATAATTGCAGTAATGTATTTTATGAGTTCTGAAAGTTATATGGATTTCTGGGCAGAGGATTAGCCCCAACCCTGAAAATCAACCTTAAATTCTGCAGTCGCTAGCACAACACTAGGAAGAAAAGGCCACATTCACACTGATGTAGGCTTATGTGAGCAACTGGGGGTTTCCAGTTGTATGGAGGGCTTGGCAAGGGAGCGTCTGGGGCTCTAGCTCAGGGAAAAGTAAGTTGGCTAAGGGGATGGACACCTAGAGGGTTTGGGTTACTCCTGAAGGGTCCTGAGGCACCCAAGGGAGGTCAGTAAGGTCTGTTTTGTAGACTCCATTTCCTTAAGGTCACCTAGGAGGTTGAGTTTGGTCATAACTGCCCCTCATCTCATGTTTACCTCGGGTAAGCCAATGAAAGTGGGTAGATGTGAGGGGAGAGATATGTTACAATGGGTGGGATGTGGAAACATTTTGTGGAATTGAGTTACAATATAGACAAGGTGTATATTATGATACATAAGATATATGTATGCAATATGTAAACTTGTTTTTTTTTAATAGAAAGTTGTTAGTTTTTTCTTTCCTACAAAGAAAAAAGAGACATAAAAGAAACGTTGATATGACTTGTCCATCCACGATGTTACATCAAAGTTCCATAATGGATATCATTCATCTCAAACAAAGAAAGAAAAAACACGCAAAATTGAAAGTCACACAAACAACACAATCTTCAATTGTTAAGTTTTTGTGACAAAACATATTAAATACATAATTGCTCACTTAGTAAGGTTACAATTGGACATTATATCTCTTTTCACTTCTCAAGTTTTAACAAACTTATTAAACCTATTAATACATTTAGTAGCCCTTGCCTCTCTAGGGACTATAACACTCACTTCACCGTCAAAATGCGTTGACTCTCTATTATTTTGTCAAATTTTTACAATTTTAACCCAAGTTTCGAGAAAATATTAAATATTTTTATTTTTCGGTAAATTCAAATTATTTTCTTAACCTAAATTATTTTTGATATTTCTTCGTATTTTTATTAATTTTCAGTAAAATACGATATTTAATACCATAAAAAAAACAAAAGAAAGAAAGAAAGAAAGAATTTTTAAAGTCCGCGAGGCTAAAAATAACCTATGGGACAGATTGCTTCTCTATCTGACTCTTGTATTCGGCCCTTTTCCTGTGAAGTTTTACAATGAGCACTCCCAGCTTATCGACAAACTCTTCGCTAAATAGATTATCCCAAGAATTAGCTGCCAGAATACCTGCATAGTTTTCCCTGGTGTCCTTGAAGGCCTCACATTCTAGAATGAAATGTTTCTCTGTTTCCACTTTTCCGGAGGAGCAAAATATACATACTCTTTCTTCCCAAATTTCTTTTGGCCTTTTCCAGCGCCCTGTTTCACAACGGAGTTGATGAGAATTAGTCCTTAATTGAACAATAAGAATTTTAGATCTCCAAGAAATATTAGCCCCTATGTACGCCTTTTGTTGATGGTTATGCGTGGGGTTAAACTCTTATATGTAGTACTTCTTCTTTCTCTCTAGCTCTTTCTTCCAAGTATGTTTGTGGAATTTATCCATAACAAAAGCTTTTATCTCTTTACTGTTTGTAGGACACATGCTCAAGCAAATACCCCATTTACTAAACCATTTGTTATTTTTCCGCATCCAAGTCTTCTGTCTTTTGCACAATCTGTCACTAAACACAACCTTAGGCCATCTATCCTCTTCCATTTGCTCATTTTTTTTCAGATACCTTATGACTCGCACCATAGCAATTGCTTCAATAGGAGCAGCCCCTGTTTCACTTAACAGGATAGCATAAGGAATTGCACTTTTAATTTTGAATTTGTTTGTAATCAAACGTTTCTGAATTTTCTCAATTTGCTTCCACTGCAACTTGGTTGTGCTGCTGGCCCATAGTTCACAACCATAGAGAATCACCGGAATCACTAAAAGCCCAAAAAGAGTTAGGGTGGTTTTCCAGTCCCACAGCTCTGCCTCTCTACACCTGTTTTGAAGAGCATAAAATGCTTTCCAACCCCCTAAAGTTCTTTTATTTCTACAACCATCCCAACTTAAATTTATGTTGAAGTCAATTCCGAGGTATTTGTACTCTGCAACTTCTTCCAGAACGTTGTCTTCAAAATAGAACTTATGATGGTTATGCTTTCTTTTGTTAGAGAAAACCACTACTTTCGTTTTGCTAATATTGACTTGCATCCCAACCCTTCTACAAAAATGCTCAAGTGAATGTAAATGCTCTTGCAAACCAAGAGCCGAATTAGCAATCAATATAAGGTCATCTGCGTACAAAATAAGCCTGATAACGAACTTGCCCAAATGGATACCGTCACCCCCTTGCGAATTTAGCCACTCTTCAAGCTTGTCAATATATAACCCAAAAAGGGTAGGAGACAATGGGCAACCTTGCTTGACCTCGATATCGCTTCTAAAACTTTCAGAAATGCCAGCTGAAGTTCTGATTTTGACTTTCACCTCTTCATACAACCTATGCACAGCTGCTCTCAAATGCTTGGGAACCCCGAGTTCCTCCATTCTACCCCAAAGCTTATCCCTCGGAACCGTGTCAAAGGCTTTTCTGAAATCAACAAAGCAACAAAAAACTTCTTCCTTTTTTTCCCAACCTTTTTCAATGATGTGCCTTAAAGTTATACAATGATCAACTGTGGAATGTTTAGGTCTAAAACCTGCTTGCCCTTTAGCACGTTTATTTCTTTCTTCTGCCCACTTGCTAATTTTCTTTTCCAACATGCTTCCAAATAACTTTTCAAACAAAGGGTTTATCATTATGGTTCTATAATTGGAAGGATTATTGACGTCACCACTCTTGAAAAGAGGTATTGCCATACTAGTTGTCCAATCTGTGGGGAACCCCTGCTGTAAGATGTTGTTGAAATTTTTTGTGATGTGAGGTGAAAGAAATTTTAAGCCCCACTTTAGATACTCTGCTTGGAGTTCATCTAAGTCTTTTGCTTTTCCAGCGCCCAACTTCTTGATACCCATCTCTACTTCTTGCACCGTGAAGAGTTTTATGTCTGTGTTGACCAAAGGAGGAGGGTCAACCTTGGGATCCTGCTCATAAAGTTGTCTTGCATAGTCAAACCATTTAGAAGCTGTAATGTTGTTTTCAGTTTGCACCTTTTTCGATTGGAGCTCCTTCTAAAATAATTTGGGGTTATTTTTCCCGAGGAAGATTAGTTCTTCTCTCCTTGAGACCATAAAATCAGCTTTTTTCTTTTTTACTAACTGCTTGTAAGCTTTGAGCTTTATGTTATCCGTGTCTGATTCCTTCCACCTTCTCCTTGCCTTTTTGCATTCCTCATCGAACCAAGCATTAACCGGAAAGCAATTTGTTTCGGACTTCTTAATTTTTGCTCTTTTGCACTCAGCAAGTGCGCTTTGAATTAAATGTGTTAATCTGTGACTATGAAGGCCATGAGATGGGATTTCCTCCTTCTTGAAGAGCCTCTCTAGCATTGTTTTGGAGGTATTACAATTCTCTGGATTCAAAAGAATTCTGCCCTTTGGGGGATTTTGTTGAACACACTGATTTTTCGACCCTAATTGCTTTTTTCCGGTCCAAGAGAAACTTAAATAGATTGGCTTGTGATCTGATTTTAAGTCCCAAATTTGATCTCCAATCAGCACCTCCTCCATTTTCTCACACAAACTATGCGAGCAAATTACATAATCTACTACACTTGCTCCATTGTAAGTATTGCAAGTGAAATTACTAGACTTTTCCCATCTAGTCAAACCATTACAAATGACTAAATCAAAAGCCCCACATAGCATAAGCAGTTGTTCTCCAAATAAATCAAAATAGTATTGATTTTGATTCTAGCTCCAATGTGACACTCCCGTACCTCGCTTCACGCGGCTTTTATACTTTTTCAAAATATAAAAAATTGAAAGAACAAATTCTCTCACAATTTGCCATAAATACATCCTAATTACTACGTTGCGTTTAACGCTCAAATATTTGATAGCCGTAGAGTATTTTCCACAGAATTGTCGATGCATAATCGATTGTTTTCCTAGTACATCAAAGGAAAACGGGTTAATTCTATTCACTCTGATTCTCTAACCACAGACTGCTATTCTTCCATAGTTCGAAAAGCAAAGATGCAGATGGTATGGAAGAAAAACAAGCGCTCGCGTACTCTCCAGCCTTGCCCAGCAAATCTTCCTTTTCAATCCGAACCTGACGATGAACCCCGATCCCCTGCTGCTATAACACATCCAATTGAGGAATCTGGCAGCAACTTGGCTTTTTCAGAGCTACTCCAGGCCGAAGGAAACAGCCTAGCCGAGGTTCGCTCACAACTTTAATTTTGTTATTTCTGTTCTTAGAAACCGTTTGATGAAATTGAAGCATTCCAGGCCCACAGAAAAAGATAACCCTAAATGAAACCGTAAATGGAATTGAAATTTGATGTTCATAAACCTCAAACTCAATGAACTGCACCATTTGACACAAACTAAAACCATATCGCACAGTTCTCAGAAACAAAACCCTAGGCCGATTGTCGGTCGACCGTTGGGTTCTTACTACACCTCGGCCTACTGACACAGCAGCCATGGCCAGTTCTCCTTTGCCTGGCTATAAATACCCATATGCGTTCTGAAAGTCCGTCAAACCCGAATACTAGGGCTTGCAGCAGAGAAGGAGCCATTCTAAATTGCAAGGTTCAAAATTCAGATTGAAATTTGGCAGTTGTCGCTCAAAAGTGAATTTGGAATATTGCCAATATCTGGAAGCATTTTTTACAAGTGGCATCTTCCAACATGGGAAAGTTACAATGAAGTAGATAAGGCTCTCAACTCACTGAAGCTACCCTTGAGCTAAGATGCTGCGACTGGGTGGTATCTATTCTGCCAATTTTGCCGAGGATTTGCACCTAGTCCCAACATCATAATAGGGTCTGTTTATGAAGGTGAGACGGCTCATGTGAGGGGTGACAATATTATAGTTTTGTTTCAACAACTCATCATCGAGAAAACACAAGTTGCTTTTGTCTTCTAGTACAAAGATTCTTCCAGAAAATTCAAAATGCCTTTCAGTGTGGAGAATAGCTCTTTAGGACATTGGAAATCTGTGCTACAGGTGTTTTGTCAGAAAATAGAAAATATGCAGCAAGCGAGCCGAAGCCTGGAAGATTTCAGAAAGAACTCTGAAGGTCTTGGGATATTTAAGAGCACGCTGCTGGTTACCATTAAGAGTGAATGTAAAGTTCAATGGTGACTTCCAGTGCTTTGCAGTGTGCTTCTGTTCTCTGGCTGCTCTTCTCAAGAGTTAAAATCATAATTTGGAACGTCTTTTTCAAACTATTCAGTGGGTGTACTCCAAAGATCAGATCAATTGATTTGTATCTGCCATAGTATGAATAACAGTTTCCAAAGGAGTTTGTCTCAGGTGTCAGATCATCATCTCATCACAATATATGGGACCTAGGTGTATACTCCAAAGTGTGGATCAGCTGATTTGCCTCAGCCACAGTTTGAATAAACCTTTTTTAAATTAGTTTGTCTCAGGTGCTGATGTTGCGCTCATAACAAGATCCCTGAGATTTTATTATCTTGTCTTTACAGTACTGATTGCAGAGGTTAAATAGTTTGCAGCCCTTCTGGTGACTTAGTTGGGTGTTAGAATACTGATCACCCCTTTCGTGACAGGATTTAAGCAATGTTTTCTCAAAGATTGGTTTTTAGTGTTGAGAATGTTTTGATTTCTACAAGCAGAGGCCTGCCTATTACATTTTGTAGCTAGCAAATCTCTCTGATTAGTGATTACTTCGGCATGGGACTTCTATGGTTCTTCTATATTAGGATTCTTTGCTGATTTGGTTGTGTATTTGTTTTCTGTTCATTTCAGTTATTTTCTGTTGGTATATAATCAGCCTCCTTAATTACTTTAGCTCAAGTTGGCACATACCTGTTCAGGCCAATAAAAGTTTATATGGATGGAATATTTTATCCTTCAATAGGTGGTTGCAATGTGTTTATGCACCCTCTCAATCAGCCCCTTCCTGTTCTTAGTCATGCTTGAGCCCCATATCTCGTAAACATATAGCAACATTGATGTGATGATTGTTTAGAATAAGAAACTGATTACTCTTCAATCCCAATTCTCTGTCCAAAGTAAGGAGAGAGATCTGGACCTAAGTGTTGATGATACCACATGGAAGCACAAGAGAGCATGCTGAAGGCTGTTTGTGTTGAAAATTGTAACTAGGTTCGGTCTTCATAATTGTACTTATGTAATTATATGTTTTATGTAAAAACAAAAAGAGAGAAAAATAAATAAAATTTTCAAGCATGGGTTTCATGCTCAAGTCAATTTGATAATTAGGTCAAGCATGTTCTTCATGCTTCTAGGGTTTATTGAGTCAAAAGAATATTTGTCATGAGTCAAATTATTGTACTAGAGTCAAGTCCCATTTGGACTTCGAAAAGAAAGTGGAAAAATAATTTTTTTTAGTCAAAAATGTCAATTTTGTCCCCACAAGACCAAGTCGGCCTTGGAAGTGACGATTAAATACAGTGCAACTCGTCCTCATTTGGAGCATCACAAGCAAGTTCGATTTTTGTGCCAAGAAGAATGAGAAAACCAGTGAAAAAGTCAAGAAGAAAGAGCAAAAGTCAAAGGAAAGAGAGCGGAGGTCAAAGGAGAAAGAAATATGCCCTAATTTTCTCACGTGCGATTTTTTGAAGCTATTGCAGAGGCCGAACATTTGCAGTTTGACCGAGTTTTGAAGGCATTGACTATTGTTGACTTTGACTTGTTTGAAAAGATTGAAAGGAGGACTGTCTTGGGTCTTGTGGGAGGTCTTGGTGTTTGGGTCTTGGAATTTTCACTTTGATTTGATTCTATAAGAAGAGAAGAATTAACTGGTTTTTCCCCTTGGAGGGGTTTTTCCCTGGCTTGGAGCCTATATCTTGTGTTCATTGTCTTTTTGTGATCTTCATGGTTTATGGTTTTGGTAATTGTTTGATGAACAAAACATAATAAAAGTAATAAGAATCCAACCAATGATGCATGAAATGCCCCTCCCCCCGAAGGTTCCAAATCCAGAACTGCGTCCCGTACGGATATGTGGGGGATCCGTCGGTGGAACCGCGATTCAGAATTCCGGAACCACGGATTGGGCCGATGCAGGTTCCTAGAAATTTAGAATCATGGCTGCCCAATCTGTGGTTTCGGATTTTCGAATCGTGGTTCTGTCGATGGATCTGCAATGGATCGGGCACATATCAAGGCAAATTCCAAGCGGTTTCGAGGCTCGACGAGTTGTTCTGCGATGATCGACCCATAAATCTTTTTTATTTTTCTTTAACTTGAGTTGGGGGTGGGTTTAAGGTGAGTTAGGGAAATAATAGATGGGGATGAAGCACATTTCCCCCTCTCATTTCCTCGCTCTTGTATTTTTGGAGAGCTTGGAGAAGAGAGGCTTGAGGAGAGCTTGGAGGAGTGAAGGAGGAGCTAGGAGGAGTAAAGAAGGGCTTCCATCTACAAGAGCTAAAGAGGTAAGTGCAAACCCCAAACCCATTTTTTTGTCATTGTTGTTTGTATTTTTTCTCCTCTCTCTCCTACTCTTTCCCATTCTTTCTTCTTGCTCATATCGTTGCAGGTTCTCCATCTATATTCATATTCCAAAATGGTGTTCTTTTGGCTTCTATGTATCATTCCACTTTTGGTTTTCATGATAGTAAGGGGGGGTAGGAATAGAAGGGAAGAAGAACAAGAGGACAGTGGTCCCCATATGAGTGACCAATGTATGATGAGGAGGCAGGGGATGCAGAGGACAATGAAATGTAAGAGGGGAAAGATGCATTGACACCCTTGTGGAATTATGTGACTAAACTTGAAGGGGGAAATGGTGGTGGAAGCTACAAGTTTTTGTGTCCTCATGGTTGTCGTGGAGGAAAACCATATAGTGGTTCATATCCCTTGTGAGGAGGCATATTTGTGGGGTGTTGGAAAGTGATGACAAAAAGAGTGTTGTGGTGATAGCAATTTTCCCTAAGGTTTCAATTGAACAAAGAAGAAAATACATCCAAATAGAGGAGACTGCACAACAAAAAAACAAGAAACAAAAAACTCAGTCCGAATCAAGTGCAACCTCTAGATTTGGTTGCTCATCTCCTCATGGTACTTTTGCAACCTCTGGAAGTAGAAGAACAATAGGGTATTTCTTGAATGTTGATGGGAGGGATGGTGTGGATGGAAAGATAGTCCGGTTTCTTTGTGCTTGCGGTGTACTATTCAATGTGCTTTGCTCTCTCCCTATTGGCATCATATGGTTAACGACATCAATGAAGCCCCAAAAGGATACAAGAGCCCCAACTGTGAGAAAGCTAGAACTGTGTTATTGAAAAAGCAAAGGTTCAAAGAGCTTAGACACGTTTTACAAATGAGTAGGTGGATTGTGGGGTATCCATTGTATAAGATGGGTGGACAAATGTTTGAAACCAACATTTGATAAATGTTCTTGGTGTTTTTGCTAGTGGTGCAGTGTTTATTGCATGTCACGACTCGTTCTCCATTAGGGCAACCTCCTAAAGTATTGTAGATCTCTTATTGCAATCAATCAAAGATGTTGGTCCTAATAATGTGGTTCAAGTGATCACTGATAATACAACAAATTGTAAGGTAGTAGGAAAAATTATTAAGCGTACTCATCCACACATTTTTTGGTCCGGGTGCTTGGTGCACTCATTGAACCTTTTGATGCATGATATCGTGAAGCATAAAGAATGTGGATGGATTAATGTTAATTTTAGTTAACCATGGTATGTCCTATGCTTAGAGCAGTTTACTTCAATCTTTCTTCTTATTAGCCCGATTCAATTTCAGATTTGCAATCATATAATCATTGAAAGTAAATGTTGATTGAACATAAAATAAATTGACAGAAGACAAGCCAAGACAAGACACTATAATTTGTATAATTCTTTTTATTCAGTAGAGAGAGAGAAAATGTCTATGACAACAGTCAACAGGATGCCCTAGCCAACAAAGACTTTGCTGATCAAACCAACCCTTCAACCTCCAATCTGGTTCAGTCAAACATAGTCAAATTTGGCCTTCCTTCAGTGTCACACACATCCCAAAAATCAGCCCCAAAAACAGTCAACGCAGAAGTCAAAATTCTGCAGTCAAACCAGTCAACACTGCGGTCAATCCTGCGATCAAGGTCATTGTTTGACCTCGGTTTCTGTGCTCCAAATGCGGCCTCTCAAGATCAGACTTCCTGCCTCAAAAACGTAGTCAAACGATGAAGGTTGGCCCAAAGTCAACGTCGGTCAACATTGTCCAGATTTGCCCTAAACCAGTCTGAAATTGCAGCGTCTGTTTCACACGTGTGGAGGAGAGAGAAGCCTCTCAGGCTGTATGAACCAATCAGATGAGAGAGAGAGATGTGTGAGATGAATGAATGATGAAATGAGGATCATGTCTCTCCTTTTTATATCTATGACTATGGGTGTGTGACACAACTTTTGGGGCTTGTGAGCCTACATTACAATTTTGGCCGACCTTGACAAATTGCACGTGTGGAAAAATAAATTCAAAATACAACTTCTGCTTATCCAACAAGATGATCTTTAGATCAATTTTGCACCTCTCCGAAAGAGGAATCCAACAAAATTATCATCTCCATCATATGAGTAGTGCAACATGGAGTTTGGCCCTAGTTGCCAAATTTAACACTCCCTCTCAACTAGGGAGCACTCCACTTGTCCATTCATCTGTTAACCTGTGCAATCTTGTCATCCAGTACCATCATGTACTATCATATATCATCCTGCAATCTTGTGTCATCGTAATGTCTCTGCTTTGTTGGCTCTGCTCTGCTATAGAAGAAATAATAAGAAGATATGATCGAGAGTGAGTCACAAAGACCTTTCCACTCTCCACTGACCTTAAGTCAGTTTAGAGGTAAAAACCTCAACCAGACTTGATCCTAGATCAAGTTGTTGGACACATTCCATCCTAGACATAGAGAGTAAGACAATACATGATGCGTCCATCAGTAATGCTATGTTCTCTATCCTCATTTCTCAACTCATTGGCTAGATGAGAGGTACTTCCCATGAGTCTTGGACTACATGGGTAGTATGCATGCAGGGCACAAATCAAAGAGAGGATGAACTAGCTCAATATCATAACGACGGGGAAATAACACATCAACAAGGTAAGGCGAACCTAGCCCTGTGCCTGCTTCTAGCTCCAAGTAGCTATCCCCAAGCCCCCTGGAACTCCCAGAGCTCATAGTCCAACTCATGCGGGACCGTCACAATAGGGTCTGTCCACGATACCAAGCTTCTCATGAAAGGTTAAGAATTTGACCTTCCCCAGGGGCTTCGTGAGAATATATGCGACTTGCTCATCAGTCCCAATGTGATAGAGCCTTATGATGCCTCATTGTACCATGTCTCGGACAAAGTGGTACCTAATATCAATATGCTTGGATGGGTCGTGGAACACGGGATTCTCAGAAAGATGAATCCCACTTTAGTTGTCGCAAAGGATCACGGTGGTATCCAGCACATGCCTAAACAACTCATTGAAGAGCTTTCTCAACCAAATAGCTTCACAACAGGCCATACTTGCTGCAATGTATTCGGCCTCGGCGGTGCTCAAAGCAACCGATTTCTGCTTCCTGCTCATCTAAGATATTGAAGCAGAACCTAGAGTGAAGCAACATCCAGATGTGCTCTTACGATCCACCACACTGCTTGCCCAATCGACATTGGTATATCCATGGAACCTCATACTCTCGACAGTGTATCTCAGCCCATGGTTGATTGTGCCACGGAGATATCTCAAGAGATTCTTGGCACCAATCCAGTGAATGTGATGAGGCTCGACCATATATTGACTCAACATGTTCACTGCAAAACATATGTCCGGAGGTGAGTTCACTAAGAACATCAATGCCCCCACGAGTTGATGATACTCGGTGGGATTTCCCTACTCAGGCCCAACAACACTTCCACAAAACTTCTTAAAGATGAGTTTCATCGGAGTAGTCACGGACTTGCAGTCCACCTTCCCAAATCTCTCCAGCAGCTTCACAACATATTTTCCTTGAGAAAGAAAATCTCACTTGACTTTTGCTAGACCTCCAAGCCTAGGAAATAGTGCATTAGTCCTAGGTCCTTCATTTCAAATTCGAAAGCTAGCTCCCTCTTACATTGATGAATAAGAGGATCAACACCTGTCAGGAAGAGATCGTCCACATAGAGAACTAGAATGAGAGGCTTGTCATTATCAACCTTAAAATAAAGGTTTGGATCAACATCACTTTGAGTAAAGCCCAGTTTTATGAAGTAGCTATCGATCCTCTCATACCAAGCCGTGGGGGCTTGCTTCAACCCATAGAGGGCTTTCTTCAACCTGCGTACATGAGTGTCTCTATCTCAAACTTTGAACCCTAGAGCTTGTTCCACATAGACCCTCTTGATTGAGCCATGTAAGAAGGTAGTCTTAGCATCCATCTGATGTAGGCTCCATCCTTGTGATGCAACAAGGGCAATGATTGATCGGATGATAGTGCAACGGGCAACAGGTGCAAATATTTCATCATAATCTATGCCTTCCTTTTACGAGAAGCCTCGAGCAACAAATCTTGCCTTGAACTTTTCAACACTTCCATCGGCTCCATGCTTGACCTTGTAGAGCCATTCGAGGTGACAACGGATTTGTCCTTCGGTCTAGGGACCACATCCCAGACATCATTCTTCGTGATTGACTCATATTCCTCGTGCATAGACTCAGATTGTACAATGGTGCTCATGGTTGCTAGGTACCCTTGGTACCTATTCGGCTTCTTACTTTCATGGAATGTTCCCCTTGGAGCAATATGTCTCTCGGCATCTTCAAGAGTGTCTCTAAGCCATGAGGGTCTCCTTTTATTTGAAGAAGGTGGATCTATAGGATCCATCAGACCTTCAACATTGGGCATCGGTTCATACTTCGGTTCTTCCTGCCTTCCTGCTTCTTCTTCTTCTTTGTCTTCCTTTGAGATAGGAAGATCCCTAACCTTCTTGAGGGCAGCATCTTCGTCGAAGGTGACATCATGACATATCTCCACTTCTCTTTTACCAGGCACATAAATTCTAGATGCCTTCGAGGTTTCACTGTAGCCCACAAACATTCCCTTCTTTCCGGAAGCATCTAACTTGCTTCTCTTTTCTTTCGGCACATGAAAATACACGGGACTTCAAAAAACTATAAAATGAGAGACATCAGGGTTCTTACCAGAGAAAGACTACTTTGGGAGTTACCTTGGTCATAAATCTTGGCACGGGTAGCTTCCAAAATGGTTCTATTCTTCCTTTCAGCAACACCATTTTGTTCAGGAGTATACACAGTAGTGGTCTCCCTCTTAATGCCAACTTCCCTGCAATAGTCATTAGATTCATTCTACTCATACTCAGTTCCATTATCGGTCCTCAAAATTTTGATCTTCTATCCTGTTTGATTTTCAACCAAGGCCTTGAACGTGCGGAACCACTTGAATGCTTCGTCCTTCTTCTTCAAAAAGTATATCCAATTTTTGTGGGAGAATTCATCTATAAAAGTGATATAATATAAGCATCCCCCCAAGGATGTTACAGGAAACATACAAGATAGATCAGAATGTATCAATTGCAAAATATCAGAGGTCTTCGTGACATTTGAGGGGAATGGTCCCCTTGTATGCTTTCCTTCGGCACAACCCTGACATACACCTTCATGATCATCTTTGAAATCAGGCATCCCTGTTACCACCTTCCTTGCTTCAGGAAGGGCTTTGTAATAAAGGTGTGCAAACATCCGGTGCCATAGCTCGGATTGAAGAGTTGTGTCACATGTCATGGCCCCCAGCGGACTTCCTCCAACTTGATAGAGTGTGTCAACCCTGAACCCAAGAGTGAATGCCTCTTTGAAGTTCCTCTTCCAAATGCGTACCTTTCCATCGATGAATGCCACTTTGAATCCTTTATCTTCCATTGCCAAGATAGACACTAGATTCTTCTTCAAGTTAGGTACGTACAACACATTTTACAAACAACGAACTTGACCTTGATTTAGATGAAGGGTCATAGTTCCTGTCCTTTTGGATAGGTGGCATTGTCTCCAAGGATAATCTCCAGATTAGTATCCTTTTCAATCAAATCAGAGAGGGCTTCCTTATATCCATTGAAGTGCCTTGAGGCACCACTATCAATCAACCAATTGTCCAGGGTGTCGGAAGGAGATGCGACAGAGAGGGTAGATATAAGAATATATTCATTTTTCTTATCAACAACATTAGATTCATTGTACCTAGAATTTCTTGACCTCTTGAAAGGTTGACCATTTCGATCAGAGGGAGCATTCCCATTGAAATTGTTGTTCCTTTGATTCCCATTCTCCCTAAAGTTGTTGTTGTCATCATATCCGGGAGAGTCCCTTCTATTAGGGCACTCTCTTGCATAGTGACTACACTTGTTACAAGTGTAAAATCTTCCTTTTCTTCCTTTGGGACCCGTTCTTCCATGGTTTTGATTTCTCAGACTAGCATTGTTCCTCTTCTTTGCATGAGTGGTGAAAGTAGTAGGGTCACTTCCATTCCCATTTGAGGGATGGTCTCTCTCCATCATCCCTGTCTCCTCTTGAGTGCATCTTGTCAACAATTCATCAAAGTCGGGAATTATATTATTATTGAGAATAGTAGTATTACCTGCCCGGGGAAGTATTATTACCATGCCCGGGGAAGTATGGCTTCTCCAATAGCTAAGAGATCATTCTTGATTTCGATGATCCTCACGAAATATGATTGGATGGATTCTCGCTTGCCCATCTCGATCTCCTTCAGCTTTCTCTTCAAAAATAGAATTTGATTAACCTTGCTAGCCTTAAACATGCTAACCAACTAATCATACATCTCCTTAGATGTGCCCAGCTCGGAGATATAAGCGACCAAGTGCTTATGAATAGAATCCCCGATGATCTTCTTCGCCTTGACTTCCCCTTTCTTGTACTTTGTTTTAGTGGCAGCCGTTGCATTTGATAGAGGCTCATTGATCTTTCCCTGCACATAATCCATGACATCTTGTTCTTCTAATGTCAGATCCAAGGACATTTTCCAAGCATGATAATCAGACTTATCTGTCAACTTGTCATCAAATTTGAAATATGATGAGGAGGCCATTGATCCCGGTCCTTGTCTTTTCAACTTCGGTGATTCCTCTTCTCGCTCTTGCTTGGGCTTTGTCTTCACTTTAGCTCTGATACCATGTTAATTTTAGTTAACCATGGTATGTTCTATGCTTAGGGCAATTTACTTCAATCTTTCTTCTTATTAGCCCGATTCAATTTCAGATTTGCAATCACATAATCATTGAAAGTAAATGATGGAACATAAAATAAATCGACAGAAGACAAGCCAAGTCAAGAGACAATAATTTGTATAATTCTTCTTATTCAGCAGAGAGAGAGAAAATGTCTTTTACAACAGTCCACAGGATGCCCTAGCCAGCAAAGACTTTGATGGTCAAACCAGCCCTTCAACCTCCAATCAGGTTCAGTCAAACATAGTCAAATTTGGCCTTCCTTCAGTGTCACACACAGCCCAAAAATCAACCCACAAAATAGTCAACGCAGAAGTCAAAATTCTGCAGTCAAACCTGTCAATCCTGTGGTCAAGGTCAACGTTTGACCTCGATTTCTGTGCCTCCATTTGCGGCCTCTCAAGATCAGGCTTCCTGCCTCAAAAACACAGTCAAACGGTGAAGGTTGACCCAAAGTCAACACTGGTCAACGCTGTCCAGATTTGCGTTAAACCAGTGCAAAATTGCAGCTTCTGTTTCACATGTGTGGAGGAGAGAGAAGCCTCTCACGCTGTATGAACCAATCAGATGACAGAGAGATGTGTGAGATGAATGAATGATGAAATGAGGATCATGTCTCTCCTTTTTATATCCATGACTGTGGATGTGTGACACAACTTTTGGGGCTTGTAAGCCTACATTACAATTCTGGTCGACCTTGACAAATTGCACATGTGTGGAAAAAATAAATTCAAAATACAAATTCTGCTCATCCAAACAAGATGATCTTTAGATCAATCTTGCACCTCTTCGAAAGAGGAATCCAACAAAAATATCATCTCTATCATATGAGTAGTGCAACGTGGAGTTTGGCCCTAGTTGCCAAATTTAACAATTAATGAGCTTTACAAGAGAGGGAAGCAATTCATTAAATTTATCACAAGGCATACAAGGGTAAACTACTTTTATGGCACTTACTCCAGGGTATAGTTGCTTAAACTTGCAAAAACAAGATTTGCAAGTTATTAACTCACATTTAGGTGGCTAGTGAAGGTGAGACAAACTTTAACTAATATGGTGACCTCTGAATCATGGGATGACATTAACACTCATAGAGATGGTGCTAATGTAGCCAAGGACACTATTCTTGACAGTTACTTTTGGTCACAGATTAAATATGTTTTGCAATTTACCAAACCAATTTATTACGTGATCAAGTTTGCAGATTTAGATCGACAAATAATTGGGGAAGGTGTATGAGCAAATGGATAACATGTTGGGGCAGATTAAAGACATTGTTGAGCCGGGAGATATCACCTTGTACAATTATATTCGTGCAAAGTTGGAAAAACGATGGAATATGCTAACCATTCCATTGCATGCTTTAGCATATGTTTTGACTCCTAAATACTATCATCCATCATTTCTTTCAACACCAACACCTGTGGAGGAGGGGGAGCAGGAGAGAACCACACCTACATCCAGAGGTTCTATTTGATTATATGAAAGCATTGCATAAATTAGGCTCTGATGAGGAGGATTCTGTTGTTGTATTTGTTTCTCGAAGGTAGTTCTTGGCTGCGAAACTTGGCCCTCGAACTAGAGGGGGCTCCCTTAAGTGTTACGAGGCTTTTTACTGTTGTTCACTGTCACTGGACATCAACCTATGGAGGACAACAACCTATGGAGGACAACAACTAGATCTAGGATTTGTTGTATAGGTGATTGCTGATGAGTCACAAATCCCTGCTCACAAACAAAGCCCTCTCTTGCAGAGGCTTGATCAAAGTGCCAACGTTTAGCTATGACAAAAAAACATATCTTGAAAGGTTTTGATGGAGGAATGGAGGAGCAATTAAACAATTAAATATCCTTCCTGGATTTCTAATTATCTAACTAACAACAAAAGCGTGTAAAAGGATCTCTACAACAAACAATAGTACATTTAAGAATTTGTATAGAAGCAACAGTTTATTGATTTAGAGGGATCAACAGTGACACATTGTCACCATGATCTACTCAGTAAAGAACATAACACTGTGGTAGGCTGTCAGAGAGGTTGATACTCAACTTAGCCTTGCCCAATGTCCTATACAACCTTAAATATATGCAGAAAAAAGATATGTATCACAGGAAAAGACATACATGAGACAAATTCTGTCAGAGGCCTATGCCAGGAACCTTTGATTAAAAATTCTGCAACAGGAGACTTTACAAAAAAAATCGGTTTTGGCATCAAAAGCCAACTCTTCTACAATAAAAATGAAAGCATATGTAGAAGTTTAAAATCCTGAAGCTATTGCAAGCTTTCAGGGATAAAATCCAAATAATAAATTTAAAAATAATATCTAATTGATTATAAACTTTTTGAAAATAAAATATAATAATGATTAAATCTGGTATTGCAATGTGTCTCGAATGCTTTGGAGACATTAAATCCTTTTGGAATAAAAATGCTCAAAAAGTGCCATTTGTCATTGACTGTCCCATGTGTCCCTTGGACTGCTGATTCATCCCTTTGAATCTGGAATTTGTCTTCTGTTGTTAATTCTCTGCCACTTGTTGATTTGGAAGTCCAAATGCTGCCTACAATCACTGATTGAATCCCTGAAAACTTGGATCTGGAGCTAACCTACCACATATCTAATTTGGATGCAAGGCTGCCAGATATTCTTAAAATGCTGCAATTTCTTCAAAGTACCTCGAATGTTAAAGACTTATCAAGTCAAATATTTCGAATTTGGAGTAATCTTTAATCTGTTGATGCTTTGCCACTTGTCTCCCAACTGCCAATTGTGTCCACATTTTTAGTTTCTTTCAAATCTAACAAAATCATCAACTGTCAGACACTCTTCCACCAAATTTGGAACTGCTATCTTGATTTGCTACCTGTTTGAACTATCTGCTTAATTATAAGCCTCAGATTTAGAAACTGCCAGCAAAGTTTGACCACTGATTCTGCTCTTTGGCAAATGTGCCACTTGTTTTAGATTGCCTAAAGAAATGGGATCTATCTCTCATATATCTAGCTTTCTTTTGGAAACCTGGAAAGTACTCAGTAAGTTGGTCATTTGACTGCTTGTTTAGATGCTTGAGATATGGTCTAGCTGATCGTTTGCTTTCAAATCCTCGATATACTCCATTAATGGCAAGTGCTGATTTTTAACTAATTGCCTAGAAATCTGGAATATGATCCTTCATTTGCCACATATTCTGAGATATCCCTTATGCATAATCTAATAATCATCTTTCACTTTAGCAAGTAGTTTATCCTATTGAAATAAACTATCACTTGTTCAATCACTGCTTTACAGGATTCTTGAAATCGCCCTCAGGAACCATCCATTGAGTTTCCCTCCTATTACAAGGTTGAGATCTTTCTAATAAGTCTATTTTCAACGATCTCCTTCCAGTACTAAGACAAATTGGACATACGATCTTCTCTACCTCATAATAGTTTGGGCATGGAGTCATCATTCCAATCTGCACCCTGTATACAAAAACCTGCAATCTGTTGGTGCTTAAACTGAAATCAAATTGTCCATTTCTTGGAATCTGTAATATCCCTTTCTCCATAGTCATCACACAAAGGAGAACCACTTTAACATTCGACTTGAGAAATCTGCTCATAATCCTCATGATTTAAGATAAACTATTAGGGGATCATGAAGATTATGAAAAATTGTTTCCCTTTGATCCCAGGAATTGAATTGTTCAACTGGTGTTTCATGCTTTTTAATGGCGAACTTTGTAGTTTCCCTCTCTGACAGCTTTATAGTTACCATTATACCTGAGCTTAGTATTATATACTTCAGGGTATGTGAAAGTAACAGTCTGCTCCTAAAGACTTCGTCAAGAACAGAACTTAGCATTTGTTCATGACAAACAAATCTTTTGTTTGCGATTTCAGTAAATGATGACAAAGAAATATGGCCTTATTGATGTTGATTATCTTCCTTAAGCAGAAACCTATCATTTTGTTCGCATCAAAGAGTAACTAAACCTTCACTTAATATCTTCTTATAATTTAAATAATAGCTATTGGCATTAATCATTTATTTCCCCCAAACTCTGCAAAAATGCTCTCATTCTTGTTGCTAAAGTCAGGGTATGCATAAAAGATGGCAAAAAATTTATAGTTTGAGTGTATTTACTAATTGGATCCCTATCCCATATTTTTTGCTGAGTGCACTCAATCTCCATCCAAGCTTTCATTGAAATGCTTCTTGGGAAATGTTTTAGTTGAGACGAAGGAAACAAGAGGCACCATAATCCCAGCGTACAAAGTGGTCATCAACCCATCATTTCCGTGGTTACACAACATTATTCCTGAGAATGTGCAGAGAAAGATTATTCTATTTCAATGATGAAGTTTGCAATAGGCTGAATTTGAGGGCAAAAATCTTTGACAAAACTCCACACTGAGTGCTTTTTGACCCATAGTCCAGAACAACACATATATTTTACATTCACAGCTTCCCCTGTTTTCTTTCTTGCCTTTGCTGACCATTTTTGATGTTACCTCGTCTTCAATGGAAGCACATATTCTCCGATCTCGACCCATAGTCCAGAACAACACATATATTTTACATTCACAGCTTCCCCTGTTTTCTTTCTTGCCTTTGCTGACCATTTTTGATGTTACCTCGTCTTCAATGGAAGCACATATTCTCCGATCTCTCAAAGCCATCAATAACTCGACATGATGGTGGTGTGGATTTTAACAATAATCTACCATCTTCACTGTGAAATCCTGCCTTTAGTTTAGCCACTGCAGATTTTCTTGTCCGACTTGCTTTGACACTACCTGGAATGCTAAATCTGTTGCCATATTTACTTCAATCTTATCGTTTAGGCAGGGTATATGCAATGTTTGACCCTTGCAGTAGAACAAAATTGATTGCTCTTTAAGGCCATTTTGGGTATTTGTTTCTGCAAAGCTTCTGGAAACAGGAAAAACTTTGGCTGCAATCTTTTCAGAACTGAGGTAATTTGATTGAAACTCATGTTGAAATTTGCAACAAGAAACATTGAAAATGGAAACTAGAAATGGAATCCAGAAAATGGCAACTAGAAATGCTACCATATGATGCTTCTGATTTCATTTGCCCTTAATTAAATTGGAAGAGAAATTGTAATTTCATCTCATGACAACTTGTATTAGTTCACTGAGTCAGGAAGACTTAGTTAGCTTAAGAAATTTGAGTAAGAGGTCAAAGAGGAGGCATGTAGAGGACTTTCCATGATTTTAGGGGGTCCAATTACAATTATTTGTGAGTTGTAATTAATTAGCTCAATTAATTGAGTTAAAATCAGTTTTGGTGGAAATACTAAGAGGGGGGTGAATCGGTATTTCTTTTCAATTGTTAATTTTACCAGTTAGATCACTTATATTTAGAACACAAAATGAACAATGATGGAATAAATACTTGTATTAATTTCTTCTTTACAATAAGTAAAGTACAATAATGATATAGGGCTCCAACCCTAGATGAAGACTCCAATCTTCCAGGCTCCAACCTGTATTATTTTAAACTTTTAACTTGGTTTTTCCAAGGCTCCAACATTGTCAATTTGAGGCAATAACCTCTAGGGCTCCAACCCTATCTCTAGTACAGGCTCCGACCTAATTTCTTGAGGACTCCAATCCTCTAGGGCTCCAACCCTATCTTCTCAGGCATCGACCTTACCTTTATGAGGCTCCAACCTCTTGAGCTCCAAACTTCAACTTCACTTCAAAAAAATATGTTTGGTTATTATTCACGACTCCCAAAGTCTTCTTCAACGAGCCCTGTCACACTTAGTCTCCATGTCACATCATCAATGACAACCTTTTCTTCTTAGAAGGTGTCACCACTGCTCTTCATCGTACCCAAACAATTTCTCCAAGTTACCTCATGATGACATCAGTGATGCTTTATGATCTTCAATGTTATTTCCAAGATCACTTAAGGCTTCTCAACAAAATATCTTCAATCTTTTTCAAAATCACTGCTCCTTCAAGAGTACTTCAATATATATGGTTCAGATTGTCTCCAAGATGTTTTCAAAAATATCCCCAAGGAAGCTTGAGTTCTTCAACAATGCTTCATCAGAATGCTTAGAGGGACTAGTTGCAATAGATCCTAGGTATCCATTTTCCAATGGTAATTCAATTAAGCTTCCAAGATCTAGCACAAGTCTTAACTCAATACAAGGGTTGTCTTCAAGAACTCGTCTAGAGGATGTCCTCAATCTTCTACAAATTCCTTCAACAAGAAATGCTTCAAGGATATGTTGACTATTTGCTGTCTAGAGACTTGTTGCTCAACCAAGGTCCTCAACTGCTACTGCAAAAGGTATTTCTTCACTATGCTCCAAAGGTCAACTTTAATGACATTGAAGGTGTATTCAAATCTGTCTCAAGACTCCCAAAATACTTTCCTCAAAGCATTGTTACTTCGTTTCTTAAGACTTAAGATATGTATAGTAACCCAAACTTAGCCTAAGTCAATTATTGACTTGTCCACCTGAGCTTATCTGAGCCTCTGAAATAGGTGACCAGGACTGTCTGAAGCTTGCAGCTTCTCCACAAATGAAACTGAGGTGAGTTTAGTGATGAATGTCTTCAATCCAAGGTGGCTGCCACAAGTTTGAATCCTTTACAAGTTGCAAACAAACCCCAGCAGATGAAACAGGGCCAAGCTGCAATTTTGTTAAGAATCTGAGCCTCCACAAGCCTTCCACAGTTGTAAGCTTCAGATCCGAGGCTTAAATACACTTCTCAACAGGCTGTAGTGGCCTTATTCCTACAACTGCATCACCCTACAGCAGCTCCGAAACACCCACAGAACAATCCACAATTATTGTCACAAGTTCTTGCAAATTCGAGCTTCAAAATATGGCTGTTCTTAAATTTTGAACCTCACAAAGGTAAGTCTGTCCGCAATTTCTGAAGTGGACTGTCCAGCGAAGAAAAAAAATGAACTGTAATGTATCCTTTTAAAAATATGCCCAAACTGTAATCCTTTTCTTCACCTCGGCCTCCTGTAACTACTGTGTGTTTTCACCGAAATTTTATGGCTGGAATGAGGTGTCTAACGTCATATATATACTGGTTTGACCTCCAACGAAGAGACATGTCTCTTGAAGGAACATGATAGCCTACAGAAGTCGGCTCAAGTCGGCTAGGCAAAAGTAATATTTTTTCTAACTTATAAATTCAATTTCTCACAATCTAGAAGGAGTTACGAGGCGTATAATAGCTCATTAGAAAGGGAAAAATATTCTCTACAAGATGATGTCAATTTCATCCTTGGATGAGGTCATTTTCCCATCAAGAAAGTTATATTTGTGAAACTGTCATTATTATTTTTCATGGCAGCCATTAGGATTTTATTTTTTGGTATTTAATTTTTAGGGCGCCTTCATCATAGACTTAGTCCATTAAGTTTATTAAGATTAGAGCTTCTTCATGACCTTCAACAATCATCACTATCATGAGTCAAGTCATTTAGGCTTTGGGGCTTCTTCATCAAGAACAAGGATGTCATATAGCAGGAGTTTCATGGTAAGCCTTATTCTTTATCATAGATCATGCACTATGAGCATATAGGGCTTTGAGCATCTAGAATTTCATTAATGCACTCATATACTTAGGGTCAAGTCAAATAGACAGAGTTTATGTCTCCTTGGGTTTGCATGAGGTTAGGGAAACAATACAAGAATATTTTCCATCTCCAACAATGCCATATAGACATCAATGACAACCTTGACCAACAAGT
Source organism: Pinus albicaulis (assembly GCA_034641835.2). Lineage (NCBI taxonomy): Eukaryota > Viridiplantae > Streptophyta > Pinopsida > Pinales > Pinaceae > Pinus > Pinus albicaulis. The sequence goes on along the minus strand of CM076569.1, from coordinate 378,096,813 downwards.
TTAACTAGTTCTAACTAAGAGATGAGCTAGTGAGAGGTCCAGTGAATTAAATGTGATTTAATTCACAAGTAGTGATCAATTAGTTAACTGATAATTCACTATAAATAGCTATTGCATGTCAGTTCTAAGGAAGACCCAGTTGAGATTGAGGTTGAAGGGAAGAGATCTATCAGTTGTACTATTAGAAAATTGTATAGGTCATGCATGAGGTCATCGGGAAGGCCCTGAAGGATTGCACAATCATTAATTGGTATTTTCCTAATTAATAGGGGCTCAATTAGCCCAAAAATGTGTAAGCAAGGTAGGATAGGCAGAGGCAAGCAAAAGGTTAAATACTTTGACCGATTTTGCTTAGATCGTAAGCCAGATCCGAGCTAGATCAAAGTGAGACAGTTAGTAGGGTGCAGAGGTTTCTCAGTGTGAGGAATAACGTTGTATTGTTTCATGATCTTGACCATGTGAAATATAGAGATAGAGGGGTTTTGAGTGGTTGCTTTTCCCAGATACATCTTGTATTATGCGATTGATTGTCTCTTTCTCTTACTTTTTATGTGATTGTGTTATCGTTTTTTATTTCTACAAATTGTAGAAGAATTCAGTATCTTGTTTTAGCACATTATAAGATCGAATGGAATCCTGTGGTTAGATTTTCGACATGGTATTAGAGCGCCAGGAATCACAATATAAGTGAAGAACAAAGTTTTGTCTTGAACAGGTTCGAGTTTGCAGATTTATTCTTTAAGATCCAACAACAGATCTCCTGTGGGGACATACTGCAGCTGCACTACCCCACGCTAAATTCAGTGTCTGATAAAGTGACATTTGATAGCTATGTGTTTCGACCGATCATGAAATACTGGATTCTCAGAGAGTTTGATGCAACTTTGATTATCACAGTAAACACTGGTCGCTTCCATCCTCTTCCTGAACAAACTCACAAGCAACTTTCTAAGCCATATAGCTTCGCACGTTGCTGTGCTGGCTGCCATATATTTTTCTTCCACTGAGCTCAGAGGTACCGACTTCTGTTTCCTGCTGCACCAAGAGATCATTCCTGATCCAATGTTGAAGCAGTACCTGGAGGTACTTTTTCGATCTGCTGAACTACCTGCCCAATCTGCATCTGTGAATCTGCTCAATTTGACATCATCTCCTCGGGTGTATTTCAACCCATATCCGACTGTTCCACGCACATATCTGAGAATGTGCTTAGCTTCTGCCCAATGTACCCTTTTCGATTCCACCAGACTAAGGGTGTTGACAACGAAACAAATCTCTGGCCTAGTGTTGACCAGATACATGAGTGACCCAATGAGTTGTTTGTACAAGGTGGGGTCCACTTCCTTGTCTCTTGATGCATCTATTTTCTTCTAGTTGGTGATCATAGGTGTCCCCATGGGTCGACAATCCTGAATTCAGAATCTCTTCAGAGTCTCTGTAGCATATCTTCCTTGCCCAAGGAAGATCTCCCCATTCTTTTGCCAAATTTCCAACCCTAGAAAATAATGCATCAACCCGGTATCCTTCGTGTCGAATTTTGATTCAAGATTCTTCTTGCAATCCTTTATGAGCCTAGATGACTCTGTTAGAAATAAGTCATCTACATATAATACCAGAATAAGTGGCTCATTCTCCACCATGAAATAGTAGAGATTGGGATCAACATCACTCTTGATGAATCCCAACTGCTGCAAGTAACTATCAATTTGACCATACCATGCTCTGGGTGCCTGCTTGAGCCCATATAGGGCTTTATTAACCTGCATTCATGAGTTCTCTTCTCATGAGTCTTGAAGCCTTTAGGCTGTTCTATATACACCTCCTCTTCTATCACCCCATTCAAGAATGCTGTCTTGACCTCTATCTGGTGAATCTCCCATCCCATCTGAGCTGCTAGGAATATAACAGATCTGATAGAGGTATATCTAGCTACAGGGGTGAAGGTCTTCTCATAGTCTATTCCTTCCTTTTGTGCATACCCCTTTTCCACGAACCTAGCCTTATACTTCTCTACATTGCCACCTACAACATACTTGATCTTGTAGATTCACTTTTGTCCTACAACTGATATATCCTATGGTCTAGGTACCACTTCCCATACATCATTTGTCATGATAGAACTGTATTCTTTTACCATGGCATCCACCCATACTTGGTGTTGCCTGAAAACTGGAAGGTTCTTTAACTTGTGCTACCACGACTTGGTATCTGTTAGGTTGCCTACACTGCCTTTTGTCGGTTCTGGGAGCTCCAACAGACTCCTCTACGTCCCTTAGTGTCTGTTGTGCTTCCCTACTGGTTCTACCACTGGTGGTAGGAGGCTTTATCAAATCCTCCTCCTACTCCTGCCGTTCCATCTGCTGAGAATTGCCAGGATCTCCTACTCCTGAGGAAATACTGGTACTGGTCACTGTACTCTATCCTGGTGTTTGTCCTCCCTGCTGCCCCTGCTGTTGTTGGACTAATGGAACATGCGCTGACTGATCTTCTGCTGGCATCTCTCGAGATTTCTTGAAAGCTCTATCTTCCATGAACTTTACATCTAGTCTTACTACAATTTTCCTGCTGCTAGGAATGTAGATTCTGTATGCTTTTGAGGTCTCACTATACCCTACGAGGTACCCCTTTTCTGTAGTCTGATCCAATTTACTACGCTTCTTGTCTAGAATGTGACAATATGCCACACTTCTGAATATCCTGAGATGAATCACTTCCGACTTTCTCCCTATGAAGACCCCTTCAGGCGTTTTCTTCCCCAATGCTCTGTGAGGAGTTCTATTCTGAATATACATCGGTGTATTGCATGCCTTTTCCCATAACAATCTAGGCAAATCCCGATCATATAACATAGCCTTTGCCACCCCAACAATAGTTCTATTCTTTCGCTTTGCAACTGCATTCTGTTGTGGATAATACAGAGCTGTCCACTCTTTTTTGATGCCCTCCTTTGCGCAAAAATCTGTGAAGTCTTTTTCGGTATACTCTCCACCATTATCTGAATGCAATACCTTTATATTTTTCCCTGTCATGTTCTCTACGAGAGCCTTAAACTCTCTGAACCAATCAAAGATCTCATCCTTGGTCTTTAAGAAATAGAGCTAGGTTTTTCCAGAGTGATCATCAATAAAGGTGACAAAGTATTCGCCATCGCTAAGAGCTCTCGTGGACATTGGGCCACAAATATCTGAGTGTATCAATCCCCATACGCCTTTCACTCTGTTCTCACTTATGGGAAAAGCTGCTTTAGCATACTTCCCTAGTACGCATCCTCTGCATACATCATCATGTTCAGTACTGAGGACTGGAACTCCTGTAACTGTCTCTTTGAGCATCCTCAGTGCTCCATGGTGTAAGTGTCGCATTCGTTTGTGCCATAGTTTATTCAGTTCCTTTTCACCATTGTGATTGCTGCCTATTAGTGCGCCATTGGAGACTCAAGTTGCAATCTATACAGTCTGTTGTTTCGAGCTCCAATTTGTCTCATATTCTCCCAGCTTGGATGTTTGACGTACACCTTCCTTCTAATGAAGTATACATCGTATCCCTTGTCCTCTAACTGGGACATTGAAATCAGATTCATTCCTGACTCGGGCACATGCAACACATTGGTTGCACTGATGCTAGTTCCTGCTTCCATTTGAAATGCTATGGTGCATCTCCCTATTGGAGTACACTTCGTTCTGTTTTCCATAGTGATCTGGAAGTCCATCTGCTCTTCTTGATAGCTCGAGAAGTATACTCGTACTCCAGTCATGTGAGCTGAAGCCTCGCTATCAATATACCAAAGACCTGCTGGTGCTGAATTTGACAAGCATGCGAATTCTTCTTCCAATCTGGAAGATAATTCAGAGACATCTTGATTTTCCACATCTGTGCTATTTTTCCTGACGCTTTTCTGCGCAGCAAAATTGCGTCGCAGTTGAAGACTGCTCTGTGCTGCTCCCTTTGTCACTGGCAAATTTCAATCTGGAAATCTTCCTCTTTGTCGACTCACTTAGAGAGATTTTCCCACGAAAATTTTGCCCTCTTGGACTGGACTGCGCAATCCCTCTGAGGATTCATTTGTTGCCTATGTAACTCTTCGATCTCCCTCTTCTGTTCAACGCTGACTTTTCTGGCTCTGCTCTCTTGCTTCGCCTTACCTCTGATTCCATGTGAAAATTTCTAAATAGAATCCCAACTGCAGTAACTGATATTTTTTCTTCTACTTATTAATTCAAAAACAAGTTATTTATGATGTTCCACAGTAAATATCGAAATAAATTCTATTGCAGCCTTCACAATTAAAATACAACAGAAAGTAAATGCAAGGAAAAATACTAGGACAAGTACAATCACAATGACAGTTATTTTTGGACAATTGTCCCTGGAAAAACCCAATGTGGGAAAACCGGTGCAACAGATGAGGGTTTCTTTATTATTCTTCAGCAAAATCTCATTTACAAGATACAATCAACATAATAGAAGAGGAATTTCTGTGAGAAATTTTACAGACAATTTTCTGACGCTCCACAGTGAAATTCTGACTTTGGAGAGGACTTGTTGCCCTCACTACATCACCCGTTGCACAGTGACTGCGCAGTCCCAGCGTCACTGCCTTTGCGTTGTCCCTCCTCTGCGCTGCTTCTCCCAGCCTGTTCTTGCACTCTCGATTATTGCTGATGCCCTCTCTCTCCAACCTGCAATTCTCCCTCTGATTCGATTTTCTCTTGCCGAACTTCAGCCAGTGAGAAAATCGATCTGCTTGGGCAACTGAGTATCTGCCTGGTATATTTCCAAATGCAGATCGAAGTCCTTATAATCTTCTCGTTGAGAAATCAACGTCCGAGATTAAAACATAATCAAGGGCTAAGATTAACTTGACTTGATCTCCGTCTTTTCCTAGAAGATTCACACCGAATTCTATTTATACACTTTAACTATTTTAATTTCTTAAGTTTAGACTTAGGCTCCCATTGAAAATAATTAATAAAACCTCATCCGGGTGGAATTTCCCAAAACGATTTCTATTTTGGAATACATGTGTTCTAGCCTACCTGCAAATTTTGAGGCTCAGAGCACATCCAATTCTACCAGAAATCAACAATCTTAATCTTATCCATCTTCTTTATTAGTTTTCTTTTCATATTGATGTGGCATTGCACGCTTTTGATATTATGGATGCTTTAGATGCTAAAAAAATTGAATAATTTTGTATTTTATATTTTTTTGTTTGTTTGTTTGTTTGTTTTTTAAATTTTGCCAATGTTTGTCGATATTTTCTTGATTTTCCCTTTTTTTTTAAAAAAATTTCTTTCTCGTTTTTCGGACCCTTGCCGGTTTTATCACGATGCTAATTTCAGTGACATTGCTAAATACAATAGCAACAATGAAATTAAAGATGAAGCAAAAAACGATGTGTGCCTCGAGTGAAATAAAATTAAAACAAGTGCACCGCATAAATAATTATTTAGTGGTCTCCAATACATTCAAAGAGTTTGAATCCAACATAATTTAATAAAATCACAAATTATCCAAGAAGTTGGTTGTGTCATAATGAGTCCAAGGTGACAGGCTGCCATGAGTTCCTTCGCTTGTGGTGGATGTAGTGGTCTGGGAAATTAGATCATGAAAATGTGAGATATCTACTGTTACTAAAGCATCTAGAAAAGATGAATTTTCCAACCTTGTTTCATGTTTCAATACACAAATGGAAGAAACATTTCCTCCCTCAAACTGGTTGATCAAATGGCTCAAAGCAAGGAGAGATTGGAAAGGCCAAAAGCTTTGTAAGCACAGCTAGCCTTTGTCCCCTTTCCACTTAGAAATGCTTTGTCTTTAGCTGAATTGCAGTTTTCATTATAATTGCTGGCCTGAAGATCTTTCCCACATTTTAATTAGTGTTTTCCTCATCCAAGATATCTTCTCTCGTATTTTATATTTCATGCTTTACTCAACAGCTGGTTTTTTTCCTTTATGGGTCGAATTACCTCTTTATGCCCCCTTTTTCATCATGAAAAAAATATCTTTCTGTTCTTTGCTTTGCCCAGTTTTGACCAATTCAATCTGCAGCTTTAGATTAAGGTGCTGGACTGCTGTTTTATAGCCTTTTCCATCTAAGGAAATGAGTTTTATTGCTGTTTCTTCAAATCACAAAATCATCGTGTAGCTCGACCTCATTCAAATTAGTAAGTTACATTCTTTTAAGTCCTGCGGCTGTGGTCCAACAGTTAGGTGGGAAGGTTTGCTCCCCACAGGTCTCGTGGTCCAGTCCTGGTTAGGACCGTACATCTGAGAGCTGCTCCAGGCATGATTTCCTCAGCTGAAAAAAAGAGTTACATACTTTTAGGTTCATTAGGCAAGAAAGAAGGTCTTGGAGCAATTAATAAATATTGAGTTTCAACCAAGCAATCAGTGCCTTATCTCCATTTTCCTCATAGGCAATTCACTCCATTGTCTGGTATGGAATTTGATTTAAATCATTTGTTTTAGGAAACCATGGCCAACCGGCTAACCCAGTGCTTATGCATTACCAATCCAACATTTAACAGTTCAGATTTTTTGCTGATGTGTCGTCATATAGATTAACACACTGTTCGATAACACATTTAGTCCAAATACCTGAAGCCTCTGTCTCTGAATAATATATCAACTACAAAGTCTCTAGAATAGGATCACTTATGTTCCTCATGGTCAACAGAGCAGTTGATGGCTTGGAATGACTCCATCCACATGTATGCCTGTTTTGTAATGTTAAACTCAACCTTTCCTTTTCCTTTTCACATCTAGTTTTAGTTAATTTGTCGATTTCAACATTTTGGGCAAGACATCTGGTAGATATCCTTTATGCAAAAGTATGCATTCATCCTTATAGAGCAAAAGCACTAGATTTCCTTTACCGTCATTGGCATGTCAATACCAGTGGTCCATAGTATCTCATAATTTCATTAGCACACATCAGATAACCAGAAATACCCAATCAGGCTGTGCATTTACATTGCCCAAATCCTTATCTTTCGTCAGATGAGCTGATTTGGCAAATATGTCTAAACATCAAGGAGGAAAGTGGCTAAGAAAAAATACCTCTTTCTCAATTTTTGAGTATCAATAGCAAGGAAAATAATAGGACTTGTTGTCGCACAGATTGTCTAGGCACCGCGACAACAACTCAGATCGGGGGTTGTCATCCTGATCCCCTAATTCCATGATATCGTGTTGAGGCGGATCACAAAAAAGAGAATGGATATCAGAGAGAGCTTCCTGGCCGAGATTAACAAGAAGTGTACGAGAAGAGAGCTTGTGTAATCGGACTCTGAGAACCCTTTCAGGATCTGGAGTAGGATTAATCAAGCTACTTGGATGTCTTCTAGTACAAATTCTTGTGGAAGATGAAGCCAATGGAGTCGCCACTAGGACATGAAGCTAACTCAAATACCTGAGATGATAGATGAATAAAGAGATGAATGTCGTAAAGCCAAAGTCCAATAAATTGGTCCCCGGCAACGGCGCCAAAAAATGTTGTCGCACAGATTGTCTAGGCACCGTGACAACGGCTCAGATCGGGGGTTGTCACCCTGATCCCCAATCTCTCTATCTAAGCTGTCTCCTTGCAAGCTAAGGGGGGTAGACCCAAATAGAAATGAAGAAATAGAATTGGATGAAAATCAACCAACTCAGGAGACACAGCTGAAAGACCAAGTACTTGATGAGATTAACGAGATTGCACAGATTCAATTATATCTGAAACTTTAAAACTAGTGCCTTATGGAGTCAAAAGATCCCGATATGAAATTAAAGCCAAGTATTTGATATGTAACTGCTGTTATGAAAAATATATTCACCACAATGATATTCAATAAAATGCACCACAACTATGCAAAAATACTTTGAACCCACAGCAATGTTATCATGATATGACCATCAAATTTAAATGTTAGATATTTTGCAATATTTCCGAATTTATGATGTTCCAAATAATCCCAATCCAGAAATTAAAAATTTCCTATAGTCAAACTTTAGATAATAAATTTTTAAAAGCTCACCTTGACTATGGAATAAATTTTTTTGAGAATTTTCTAAAGTTGAAAATTTAGAAATTTTTAGGCCTTTTTTTAAAGTTTTTTATTTATTTCTAAAATTTATCTAAAATCTAAAATTAATCTAAAAAAATAAAGTTAAAGCCTAAAAATAAAACAAAAAGGTAAAAGGTAAATTTTTATTTTTATTTTTATTTTTTTAATTTTTATTTTAATTTTTTATTTCTAAAACTAAAAAAAAATAATAAAAAGAATAAAAATTTAAAACTAAAGCTAGAGTAAAAACTAAAATCTAAAAATCTAAAAATCAAAACTAAACTAAAACAAAATTAATTAAAATCTAAAATCTAAAAGTTACTTTTAAAAATAAAACTAAGAACTAAACTAAAACAAACTATCTAAAATCTAAAAAATTAAAAAAAATTAAAACTCACGTTTTGAAACTAAAACCCAACCCTTTAAAAAAAAAAGTAAAATCTAAACTTACGTCCTAAACCAGAATTGCAAACAAAAAATTATGCAGGCTCAGTTAAGAATTTCCGTACGAATCCGTACGGATTGTACGGCTGATGGCAGAGCAGCTGGAGCGTAAGACGCTGTACAGACGACAGTGAGGCTGGATAAATCTGCTTGCAAAAGAGCTATGCGGGTCATACGGATGAGATGCTGAGAAATGTAGAGGAAAGAGTTTTGAAGAGGCGGAGATAGGCCGTACGGCCGTACGGAGGGTAGGAAATTACGAAATGCAGATTTGGAAAGGAAACAGTTGCGTGAAGAATGCAGATCAGAGCGTACAGACGACATAAAATGAGGGTCAGCAGCAAGCAATATCTCAGGCAGAATACATGAAAATTCTTCCTCACCTAGCAGTAGATTTTTTGCCAATATGGCTCAGATCTTAAAAAATTTCAGAGAATCCTTGTAAAATCTGCACAAACGAGATTAGATCCAAAACCATACAAGAATAAACCCTCAAATCCTAAAAGTAAATACACATTCACAATGCTAATTTACAGATTGGAGGCCCTCATGGCCAGATTTAAACCCATTTCAGCATAATTTAGAAGATAATTTTTTTTAAGAGAGGCACAAGCACTAGAAGACCCTGCAAAAAACAACAACTTCGTAAGATAGCTTTGGGAATTAGGAAACAATGAGCTTTTTCAGATTTACGAAATCTGAGAGTCGGCTGGTCTAACTGAAGACTTCCCCAAATGCTCAAACCTTAAAAATGATCCCTGCACACTTAGATCTGAATTTTAGATTGATAGAGATTTAAGAAAATAATCATGAGACTTTTTAGAAAAATAGATAACTAATCTTTTCGTCAAATCAAAAATGTCATTTTAGAAACCCAGAAAACTGCACAAGATACCTGTATGCAGATTAATCCATAAAGGCCATCAACCATAAAAATGCCAAATAAAGTAGCAGAGTTTAGAGACAAATCACCACATAGATCTGGAAAATGAAAACCAAAGTTTGTAACCCCAAAGTCTTTATGCTTTATTCATTAAAAAAAATCACAAGAGCTTCCAAGAACAAGTGCACGATTCAAAGATCGGATGCAAATGTCATACCAAGACCTCTAATTTATAAGACAAAATTTCCAACGGCTAGTTCGGTTGATCCATGTCAATATAATTTCGACCGTCGAAAAGATTTGTTCATCTTTTAATTTGGACCGTCGAAATTATAAATTTGAGGAAAAACAAATTTATCATTTAATTCCATTTTAATTAACTCAAATAATATTTTTGAGTTAATTACCTCAAAATTTTGACTTTGACTTAACCACCTAGGACTTAAAATTAATTAAATTTTTGGCTTAGGATTTTTAATTAATTTGGCCAGAAAATTTAATTAATTGATTGAGAGGGGATTTAATTATTTTTTCCAACCCTCTTTACATAAGATAAATACATTTAGACACATAAAGGGGGAATACCCATTCGTATAGACCCTCAAATAGCTACCCAATTCTGCGACTCAAAACATGATCTAGTAGACCAAGCAGCTTGTAATAAAATAATCTAGCCAATTAGCTAGGATTATTCCCAAACTACTTTTACAAAGACTCGATAGAAAACACTAGGACTCACTTAGCATCTTGATGACAAAATCCACCCTAGCTTTGGGGTGAAGCTGGAGGGGAAAACTCTGCTGCTCACTTGTGTCGAGAAACACAAATGAATCAGTGAGACAAAAAACCTCCTAGAATAGAAATCATCACCAAAATGCTAGGCTTACCTAGGTTGTTACGTACATGGTAGTCTTACTTAGATCATTTACATCATAAACATGCAGAATATGTTTACATCATTTATAAAATTGTCGATTGTCGATGAAATCTAAATGGCGTGAATAACTCGAACATAATGAGTCCCATTTCAAAAAATGGGGGTGTACTGCTATGGGGTCGTTGACAAAGTGTGGTCAACATCTGACTCTACTTGGGGACACGTTGCTTCATTGAAGGAATGTGAGAATTCAGAATCTGCATCCAAGCAACACACAAAATTACATAAGTAGCGTCCATCCAAATATCATCATATAACATTAAGCACATGAAAAATAGAAGCTCTTTATTATTTATTATTCTACTACATGAAAAGTAAATCTAATCTAACTACAAAATGAAATGCTGAAAGGACAAGGAGTAAGGTTAGAAATACAATACAAAGGATACCCAATGGCATCAGATGTCATCTCTGAAGAACAACTTGAGCAGTTGGCCACTCGCAGGTAACTGAAGTGGTTAGCCTTCCAACGTGCTCAAGTGGAATGAGTTTGGTCCAGCAATGTCTCTGATAATATAAGGTCTCAGCCACAAACTGTCAAATTTCTTGTGTTTTTCAGGCTTTTCATTTTTTCGATCCCAAAGTAATACCATGTCTCCAACCTGCAAAGATCTAGATTGAGATGATTTATCAAAGCTTTTCTTAATGTTAGATTGATTCTTACACATATTATCTAAAGCTTTCCTACGAGTTTCATCCAACTCCACAATCTGATCAATTCTATTTTGAACAACATCTTTATCAGTGGAAAAATGTTGCAGGAGTTGGTAAGCTGGTAATTTAAGGTGCACAAGCAAAGTTACATCCAAGCCATAAACTAATTCAAAAGGACTTTTACCAGTAGCTTTCTTTTTAGTAATTCTATCTGCCCACAAAGCATACTTGATTTTGCTATCCCAAGATCGCTTATTATCTCCTACTATCTTCTTGATAATGGTTATAAGATTTTTATTACTTGATTCAGCTAAGCCATTACCCTGAGGATAGTAGTTAGATGAATGAGATAAAGTAATGCCATACTTAAAACAAAAAGATGAAAATTCAAAAGAACTAAAAGCCTTGGCATTATCAGTAGTGATCTTGGCAGGGACACCAAATCTAGTAATGATTTGATTTTCAATAAAGTCCATAATGACCTTTTCATTGGCATTCTTAGTAGGAATGGCTTCAATCCATTTTGTAAAATAATCAGTCGCAGTTAAAATCTAGGAGTAGCCATTGCTAGAATTTTCATGGAATTTCTCGATGAAATCCAGACCCCAATGTTGAAAAGGTGTCTCAACAACCACAGGTTGTAGGGGCAGAGCAGCTAGCTTCTGCTTCCCAGTGAATAGTTGACAGGCTTGGCAACTTCTGACAAATTTATGCACATCTGAAAAAATCGAAGACCAATAATAACCAGCTCTCAGAATTTTGTGGGCAGAAGTTCTAGCAGCATAATGACCACCACAAAATCCTGAATGAAACTCAGAAATCAACTTTTTAGACTCAAACTCATCAACACACCTAAGTATTATCCCCTCGGGATTTCTCCATCCAGGGCCATCCTTCATGAGGCAATACTTAGTGGCTTTTAATCTAAAATCCCTTCTTCTATGAGCAACTAAATGGTTAGGACATGTAAGATTTAACAAATAATAAATAATGTCCTTATATCATTCATGCTCTCCTAACCTTTGTAGCTCAGGCGAAGATGCATCATTAAGACAGATCAAACCAAGCGCTTTCTCATTACCTTCGGTCATCATTTCAGGAAAGCCTTGACCTTTGACTAACTTGGTGGGCTTAATCTCTAAATCATACTCTTGAATTTTAGTAACCCACCTAGCACGAGTCCCTAAGCAATCAGTTTGAGTTAAGATATCTTTAATCGCGGAATGCAGGACAAAAGCAATGATTTTAGAATAACCCACATAAGTCCTAAAATGCTTAAGAGACTTAACCAAGGCACAGAGTGTGTGAAGAGTAAATCCTTTTACGGACGGAGAGTGATCTACTAGCGATGGGTCTAGCAACAATCGTTCACGCTACAGTGCGGGTTCTTAATTGCAAATAAACCAACTGAAATGAAAGGCCCACTTGAATCATATTGTATAGAGGTAGCGCTCCCGTTCCTTAGCCCTGGCAGATCACGATCCCCACGATCTCCGTGATGGACACCTGCACATGCGAGAAACAAAAAAAACGCAAGCGTAAAATCCGGTAGATGCAACTATATGTCAGTCAGAAAGGACATAACTCATCATTATAAACAACAACAAGAGTGGAACCATAACCAATAGTCGTTTATTATGAATCAATCAAAGGAAAATTACAACCAAGTTCTGACGCTGAATTCTCCTTCGGAGGGTCGCCAGCAGAACACGTCTCGAAAAGCCTGTCAAGGATGGGACAAACCTCTCTCTTCAGCTCTTGACAATAGTCTCCTTGCTTGAATTGGCCTTAAGGGAATTATGGAGGCTCTTGCAGCATAAGGCTCTTGGGAATTTGGGAACTTGAAGACTAGCTTGCAATGGAGATGGGCAAGCTTTTATAGATGGAGGAAGGGGAGTTGGGATCCCTATAATCATGGGATTGGCCTTATCATCAAGGAAGCTTCCATGAGAGGTGGCAAACCACTTCCTCTCTATGGAAATCCGTAGCCAAACCTCCCAACTCAAGATAGATAGCAGTCCAGGAATTTGTTAGGACGAAACTTCCGCCATTTATTTTTAAAAAACACTGCTTAAATTGGCTGGCGCAAGCGCAACTCTGGGACAGAGTGCCAATTGGTGCGCCCTCTTTGAAGGATTTCCCTCATTGGCGTAGGTACTGAACTGGCTGCCCGCGCCAATGCAAAAATAGGTGTTTTTAGGGTTTTTTGCAAAGAGATGTCTTCAGGGCAATGAAAGCTCATGTTCAGAGGGATGTCATGAAAGTATTTTCAAGTCTTGTCTCTGCTCACAGGTCACAGAATGAGCCCTCCAATGTGCGGAATGGGGAATGGCAGGGACGGTGACAAATTACTGTGTAACAGATGCCCCCTAAAGCATGAGGCCCGAACGAGAGAGAGGGGTGAAATGCTTTATGAGAACGTGTCCAACTGAAATCTCCGCCATCGGAAAATTTGCGTGAAGAAGTATAACTGATATCTCAAATACATGATATATATCTGGTATGGGCACAGCCATCCATAACAGAGTATACAATAATTCAGATCCAAGGTATGGACGCAGCCATCCAGTGAGGATCGATAAATAGACTCAGGTATGGTCGCAGCCATCCAGTAAGTGAGTCATGTAAATAATCATAATAATCCACAAACTCGCAGCCTGGATTACAACAGACACAATCCAGGGTCTTGCGCTCCATCTCAATCCGAATACAGCACAAGTTCAAGCATGCGAATAAGGGAACTAAAGTCGAACATGCAATAACATCGTCTGATTACTAGCCAATGATGAAATTTGTTAACAGACGCGAGAGGTACCACCAATAATGACAATGGCCCTCAAGGTACTATAGGTACAATCTACGACATGTGAATCAATGAGCTGGCGTCGAACACCCGTAGAATCACTCGATCAGAGGCCAATGATGAAAACCTCGCGTCGAATGCGAAGAACCTGCCATTGAGGCATGCAGGCTCCAAGGCACCAGAAGGGAGTCTCTAGATCAGCTTCCTGGATAATGAGCTGAAGTCGACAGGAAGTGACCTTGATCGAAGGTGGGCCATAGTGTTTCCCACATCATCGACACGAGACAGAGGAATATAATGTCTTTTGCGAACCATGATCAGACGAGAATTAGAGGAAGGTTGGTAGTTGTAGAGGTCAACTTCTCTTGAACATATGAACGGCACAATAGTGGACTTGGCAGCGTTTGACATCAAAAGATCAGAGGTCATGGTGACGAGGCAAATAGCTGATGAGAGGTCAAAAGGGATTACCCAAACCCACGGAGGCAAGTGAAAACGAGATGAGATGTCCCCAACCCGACACGAATGCAGACAAGTGCCATGTTCAAGAGCGACATACTGCCGACACGACAATGATGCTGGTTCCATTTTTCCCCACCATTTCTGGCGAGTACCCCAATTATTTTTGATAACAAGCTTGAAGGGGATAGCATATGCTTGTGATATAAGTCCATCCTAGTACATTTAACGAGCTCTAGGAAGGAGAGACTCGAGTAGCGTCATTACGACTGAATCCGATGTCATCAGGGTTTAACGAGTCTGACAAAGGAAGAACTCGGCGTCTTTTCATGTTTAGAGAGTTTGAAAAGACAGCTGAAAAGTAAACTCCAATGGTCCCTTTTCGTAAATAGTTCCTCAGATCCGAAAAGGTAGAAAACTATGTCTGAGAAAACCTCCTAGTTGCGATAGGCTAGGGTATTCCTTTTTCGTAAATAATCTATCCCAGCCCGAAAAAGGGGTAAACGTATACTGGGTAGATGTCGTTTCGTGGCCACTTTAACGAGATCGAAATGACAAGGGCCTCGACAATCTTTTCATGTTTAGAGAGTCAGAAAAGAGCTGAAAGATGACTCCTCCTGGAGGAACGAGTGGTATAAAGGGTAGCAACTGGTTCCGGTAATGGTGGAACTGCTCAGAACAAAGTAAAGGTTAAGAGGCTGGCTAACAAGACCACTCATCGCAGCGGTTCCTCAGGAACGGGTAAAACAAACAAGTGAAGGCATATGATCGGCCAAGCAGATACTGACGATGGAGTGAGAAAACCAAGGCTCATCTGGCAAAAACAGGCTGATAAAAATGGAAATCACAAGAGGTAAAATGGGAAAGGTTTCATTTTACACAAGCTTGAAATCAGGAAACTCTGCTTGAAATTGGTTTCATTTTTACACAAGCTTGAAACAAAGATAAACTATGCTTGAAACCGGTTTTATTTTTACACAAGCTTGAAACGGAAATAAACCATGCTTGAAAAGGTAAGCATGCCCCCCAGCATGGTGGCTCAATTCGAGGTACATGCCCCCCAAGCTTCAGTCCATATGAAAGGCAGATGGAGTGAAGGTTCAAATTACGAGACCAAGAGATAGACTCGACTGGTATTTTACGAGAACTTATCAAAGACTCGAATTGAACAGGAACGTGTTTCATTATTTTAACGAGGTTGACACATTAAAAGAACTATCCTCAGGACACCTTGTTTCATGGTTTAAGGAGCTTGACACAAGACAAGGAACTACGCTCCGACAACCTTGTTTCATTTTTTAAGGAGCTTGACACAAGACAAGGAACTCTCGCTCCAACTAGTCCTTGTTTCATGGTTTAAGGAGATTGACACAAGACAAGGAACTCTGCTCCCCAACCTTGTTTCATTTTTTAAGGAGCTTGACACAAGACAAGGAACTCTGCTCCGACCGACCTCATCATAATGAACAAGAAGTCATGGCTTCCAAGAGTTCCACTCCCGATGGAAGGAAAACATCCTGGAAATCAGGATCCAATGCCCCCAGCACCTGATGCACAATGGCACTATCACTGGGTACAGGCACGGGGTAGGTAGCCACATAGTTGACCTGCGATGAGGCAGATACAATGGGTGGATAAAAACTAGGAAGGGATGATGGCGGGTCAGCTGCCACATCAGGACCAAAGAACGAAAGCTGATCGATGGTCACGATCCGACCTTCATGTGGAAAACAGACCACACGAAAAAGGGAGGAGACAAGCGCCCCCATGGCATAAGTGTAATCACGCCCCAAGAGCAGATTGAAATCCAAGGGGCCTGGAACAACCATCATGTCCATCTGGACAGTTTTACCTCCCAAAGTAACAGGTAACCTTGGAAGGATCCCTAATGGTTGACTCGTTCTTATGTTAAATGCCAATAGATTCTGCGTAACAGGCGCAAGCGGCGGCGAACCGAAAGCGTGCCAAGTAGTTGAGGATAAAATACTAACAGATGCACCTTCGTCTATAATGGTGCTGGGTACAACCAGACCAAAGGCCTGTACCGTTATCTCGAAAGGCACATAAGACGGAAGGCGGTATCCTGCAAATCGATTCCAATCAAAGGAAGCGACCAAACTACTCCTGAGGGGTTATCATTGAATTAGGATAGTTCTCCTGCAAAGCACACCAAAGAAGGGAGCACCTCCACGTCTCCATCACTGGAGTCGTGAAGAGTATCCTCTGGGACCTCCATCACGGGAGGCGGAGGAGAAACTTTTTCAGATATAGGGATAGGAGAATCTTTCTCCAAGTCCGAGGAATCTGAAGAAACAAGAAGAACCTGAGGGATGTGAGGTCCACTCTCAACGGAAAAGACTTGATGCACCGTAGACGGGGCTAGTTCAACTGATCCCACGACCAATTGTTGGTCAAGAATGGATTCCTGAATTTTAATTTTTGAGGGAGCGTGATCGAACAAGGATGACTCTTGACCAATCATAGAATCAGCTGGTAGAGGACTCAAAGAAATCCGTTTATAACTAGCTGGAAGGCATGGTGTAGAAACAGTTGAGTTGTCCAAAACTTGTTTGGCTTCATCCATATATGGGAAAAGGTGAGTGGCATGGTACCCCTTCACACAACCTACGGGGATTAGTGATCTTACCTGTTTCTTAGGAGCCTTACCGGCCACCAGTTGAAGACGTGCCCCACAGCGACTCCCGAAGTCAAGGCAACGACGGACGATCGTTGGACCATCCTTGACACCTTGGGAATGCCGGGGCGAGTCTCGAAGAAGATGGTCCCCGTGCATAACATGCAAGGGAACTTGAGTTTCGAGTGGAGGGTTGGGAGGTTTTATCAATAAGGGCGGTAGGCGCAACTTTAGCCTCTCACTTGCTCGGACTTCTTCTTCTTTGTCTTCTTCTTCTTCTTCTTAGCCACACAGTTGCTTGAATCCGGACTTTCACCGGGCGAAGTAGAAGAGGAGGACGAGAAATAGGCAAAGAAGGAGAAGGTCCACCTTAGAATCAACATGATGTTGTTCGGGCGGAGGAATTGATTGAACGGTAGTTGAGACATTTGGGACCATAGAGTTGAAAGTTAACCAAACATGCAACCCAGAGTTAACCCGGGAAGGGACAACGTTGCCATATAAGGAGCACCAACATTTCCAAAAGAAGGAAAATGACCGGTTCCCATCGGAGGGATTCCTTGAGGATTTGGTGAACTCTGAAGGTTGCCATAAAAAGTAAACGCTGCAATTTGAAAAAAAGAACCAAGGCACGCAATCAAACGGCCAATAAGCAAAATCCTAACGGGGCGTGTGATCGTGGGTGATTTATTTTACCTCATTGAAACTTAGAAACTTCACTTAGTTTCATGTTTTAAGAGTCGAAACGGGCGAAGGTGACTCTATCTCTTTCGGTTTGAAGCAAGCGATGAAAGGACAAGGCGGCAGTGATCCTTTCAAATTTAAAGAGTTAGAAAGATCAAATGACTACTCGGGAATACTAGGCAAAGGGTGTACGAATGTCGTAGTACAATATACACCTTGGTTTCAAAATGAAGAAATCAACCAAGGACTTTCCGTACGTGCGGAGCAATCTCCCGAATGCGCTGTGTCTAGGTCTTATCAGAGACATGAGGCGGCAGACTGAAACCCACTGTGGATAAAGTTGAAATAATTGGGTCTCCAGTATGCCCGTGATATGGGGAGCACAAGTCCGTACTGAGTCTTTGTCTAAAGCTAAGAGGCGAGCAACTGACTACTGGGATTTTAAAAGCAGCATTCAATCTACAACCTCGACTTCAAATGTGTTGATTGATTTAATGTATGTGTGACTGTCGTCGATAGGTACCAAAGAGTTTACAATATTAATTCTATATTTCGGTTTCAGAGACCTACTTAGAGTATCATACAGCAATCTCTATGTAAATATAATGAAAAAAAAAAAAAATTAGATGAATGCTATCTAGTAGAAAAACTTCAAACGTGGTCCCTTAATAATGCTATGTGTTGCACAACTAGTGACTTTCACTATCAAAAGTAATTTCAAACATTCAACGATGCGAATATTCTGCAATATAATCCTATGCAAAATCCTCTTTTTTTAAGAGAAAACTATGCAATTGTAATCTATGCAATTTCCCTTTTCCTTTTCAAATGATAAGAATGCCTCAATGCATTTTCGATGAAAATGAGAATCTACTCAATGCATAATTTTAATAAAAAGAGAATGCAATCAAAGCGATTTCTAGTTTTTTCAATCATTAAACAATAATCTAGGTTCAATGATAAATCTCAAAAATACTTTTCAATGGAATGTAGTCTAATGCATTTTAACGAAAAGAAAACTATGAGACGAAAACTAAAAGAACGCAAATCTCCTTAATGAAGGATGAACGCAAAGAGATGTAAACAAACACTAAGAATGCAATCGTTGTTTTAAACACTTTGTCACGAAATCCCTCAAAAGGCGACAAGACATATGAGGTCAAACACAAAGGGACTTCCAAAACAAGAGATCAAAACAAGGCATTCATTCCCTTTTACATCAAGCAATCATGGAGAGAGACATTTCAAACAATGAGCAATGTAATCTATGCTCATACGGTGAAAAGACCGGAAGGGAAAGACACCTTTGGTGAAGGATTCGGGGAAAAAAAACTCAATTTTCACATACCACTGAAATTGGCTCGACTTGTACATTGACAACTAGCGCCAATTGGCGCGATTTACTGCAGTGACAACTAGCGCGATAGCCCGGTGGCGCGGGTTGCTAGCGACAACAAGCGCCCAGCCTTTGAAAATGAAAAAACAAAAATTTCTCCCAACCAAGACGAGACTTCACCACTTTAAGCGAAGTCTCCAAGACTCAAATGAAACATGTGATCTAGGCTCAAAGCGAGACGAGACCTGAGATCAAGCTCCGAGAAAGCTCAAAATAGAGTAAACCCTGAGTACCTTACGGGATTGGCGCGGCGCGGGGCGAAACTAGCGCCCGGAATAGAATTGGCGCGGGTAATACACTAGCAACTGCGCCAATGGGCGCGGCGGCTCCAAGGCGAAAAGCGCGGTCGGGGTACGATCCAAAAATAAAGAGCAATCCAACAAGCGGACCAATGATAGATAAACTATCAAAAGCCAAATTCACGGAAAGAGCCGGCCCAAGAACGTCGAGCAAGCGAATCAGAATCAGGCGAAAAGACAAGACAATGCTCAAAGGAGTTCGGTTACAAACTAAACGGATATTGACTGACAGCTTTGATCTACTTCGCAATTCTTGAGCAAAGCGTTTCGAAGCCTATGCGGCCAACTTGACAAGTATAGCCTAAATGATATATCGCAGCTAAGTGTGCAGAACTGGTGCAGGCAAGGCCCTCTGGGACGAAGACGATCCCCTCCCCATGGGCCAGAGTCCTGTCGTCGTTCACGCTACGGTGCGGAGTTCCTAATTGCAAATAAACCAACTAGCGATGAAGGCTTACAGATCAATGTTGTTGTAGAAGAGTAGCGCTCTCGTTCCTTAGATACGAGATCACAATCCCCACGATCCGTGACGGGACACTGCACATGCAAGAAACAAAACAAACGCAAGCGTAAAATCATTAGATGCAAATATGTCGATCAAGGGAAAGGACATAACTCATCATCATAAACAACAACAAGAGTGGAACCATAACCAATAGTCGCTTATTATTAATCAATCAAAGGAAGAATACAACCATAGTTCTGACGCTGAATTCTCCTTCGGTGGGTCGCCAGCAGAACACGTCTCGAAAACCTGTCAAGGATGGGACAAACCTCTTTCTTGACTCTTGACAATAGTCTCCTTGTGAATTGGCCTTAAGGGAATTTTGGAGGTTCTGCAACATAAGAATCTTGGGAATTTGGGAACTTGAGGACTAGCTTTGAATGGAGATGGGCAAAACACTTGGATGGAGGAAGGGGAGTTGGGATCCCTATAATCATGGGATTGGCCCTATCCTCAAGGAAGCTTCCATGAGAGGTGGAAAACCACTTCCTCTACATGGAGATCCGGAGCCAAACCTCCCAACTCCAAGAGATAGATAACGATCCGAGGGAATTTGTTGGAGATGACAGCCATTTATTTTTAAGCTCTTAGACGAATTGTTGTGAGTGTGACTTCAAGGACGGAGAAAAACGGAGTGGCGCGCCCTCTTACGTCTTTTCCCATTAGTATGGTCTTGAGGGATGCCGCGCTGATGCAAAAGAAGGTGTTTAGGGTTTTTGCGAAAGGATGTCTTCGGGGCAATGAAAGGTCATGTTCGGAGGGATGTCATGAAAGTAGTTTCAAGTCTTGTCACTGCTCACACGTCACGAGAATGACCCTTCCAATCTACGGGATGGGGAATGGCCGGGGACGGTGACAAAGTGCTTGTGTAACAATAGGCTTGCTTTTCCATAGTAGTATAATTTAATTCAGAATTTTGAAGCGCTCTACTCATGAAAGCAATAGGTTGTTCGTGACCTTCCTTATTCTTTTGTAACAAGACACCAGCAATAGTATCTTCAGAAGCGAAAGAGAAAATCATAAAATCCTTTGAATAATCAGGACTCGCCAAAACAGGAGCTTGAGCAATAGCACCCTTAATCCCTTGAAAAGCCTTTTTACCATCTTCTTTCCACAAAAAATTTACATCTTTTTTCAGAAGACTTTGAATGGGCTTAGCTATTTTTGCGTAATTTGGAATAAATCTTCTAAGAAAATTAGTTTTTCCTAGAAAAGACTGAAGGGATTTAAGATTATGAGGTAGAGGAATCTTTTGGATTGCCTCAACTCTTTCAGGATCAATCTTGATCCCATCTTTGGAGATGATGTGACCAAGTAATTTCCCTTCAGTTACTCCAAAAATAGACTTCGCTGGATTCAAGGAAATCCCAATTTCCCTACATCTATCAAAGACCTGCTTAAGATGATTTACGTGACTAATACCATCTTTAGAAAAAATAGTAAGATCATCTTGATAAATTTCAATAATTTTTCCGATTAAACCTTTAAAAGCATAATCCATAGCCCTTTGAAAAGTAGCCCCAACATTAGTCAACCCAAAAGGCATTCTAATGTATTCGAAAGTATCCCATGGTGTGGTGAATGTAGTTTTGTGACGATCTTCTTTTTTTACCCAAACTTGATTGTATCCAGAGAAACCATCTAGCAATGACATCATTCATGAACCTGTTACTCTTTGAAACATAGTCTCCATGTTGGGCAAAGGGTAATTATCCTTTTTACATGCTAGATTAAGGTTTCTAAAATCGACACAAAGTCTAATAGTACCATTCTTCTTCCTAACAATCACCAGGTTGGAACAACATGTTGAATGTCTAGTTTGAGAAATGATTCCAGTTGCAAGCATTTTTGAAAGCTCTTTCTGAACCAAAGGGGCTAACTTAGGATTTATTTGCCTAAGCTTTTGATGAAAAGGTTTAGCATTCTCGTTTTTTAAAGGGATAATGTGTTGCATGACATCTTCCCTATATCCTTTTAACTCGTCATATGAAAATGCTAAAACATCCCTATATTCATGAAGTAAATTGGTCAACTTTTTCCTTTCTTCTTCATTAGTACCTTTACCAATTTTAACAATCTTAGGATCCTCAGAGGTACCAATATTTACTTCAATGAATTCACCAGGATCCATTTTATTTTCCTCTTTCATCTTTGTGGCATCATGTCGATCAAAGTGTTGCTCTAAAGCAACAATATTCCCAGGAGTAGGATTTATAATATCATCATGATCCTCAGATCCATCCTCCTTAGAACTTATCCGAAAATTTTCAAACTCATCCAAATTATTAAGAAAATGAATGGCCTGCTTTTCATTATCCAGGACTGAAGGTCTGAAAATAATTTCCATTTTTATCTTTTCCTTAATTAATTCATCAGATAATTGTAAAGTAGAAGCGGCCACAGTGAGCTCATCTGCTAAGGCATTCTTTTCCCTTGGGATAGCTTCAAGGTTAATGGCATCAAAGTGTTCCATAACATTCCACACAACATTTCGATAATTCCTTAACCTTTGATTTTTACATGTAAATTTATTCTTAACTTGCATGATAACCAAATCAGAGTCTCCCTTGATACTAAGCAACTTAATTCTTAAAGCTCTTGTCAACTCAAAACCCAACAACAAGGCTTCATATTCAGCCACATTGTTGGTTGCATCGAACTCAAGTCTATAGGCAAACTTAAAAATATGACCAAGGGGAGACTTCAAAACAATTCCAGCACCCTTACCATACCTAGATGCTGCACCATCAAAATGCATGTACCAAATCTGATCCTTTAGGTCCTCAAATTTCTCATCAACCTTGTTATCTAAGGGAACCATGAAATTAGACATAAGAACATAATTCCCCATGTCAGGTTGTTCCTTAATTATTTCATTATGAGGTCTTTTAGGATCTTCTACATGGAATCTTCTTTCAGGTTCTCTAGTAAGCTTCACAAACCCTTCACCTCTAGGGGAAGGAATCATAGCATAAGACCAGTTCATCTGAATACTTCCTCCTAGATCAGAGGCCCATTTTCTAGATAACAACATACCCCAAGCATCCAGAACATCAACTACAACTATGTCCATAACAATCATGATGTCAGGGTACACCGATAAATGAACTTGTAAATCCTTGATTAACCCATGAACTTCAATTTTCTTAGAATCCATGGCACATATGTTGTAGTATGGTCTAGAAACTCTTAAATTAAGTTGTTCCATGACCCTCTTGGTCATGACACAAGCTGAAGCACCAGAATCCAGCATACAATTATTCAATTTATACCCATTGACCATTAAAATAACAAAAAATGGCTGATGATCCTTGTTATCCGATTCCATTTTTTGCAAATATATAGGGGCATCTTGATAAGAAACTTCAGGAGTCTTATCTTGAGTAACATTAACATGCGACGCTCCAATAACATCTAAAACTTTAGCTCTTTGAGTAGGAAGCTTTAAAATCTCAGTAACAGGCACCAAGATCTTAGCATTATTCAACCATGCACCCAAATCAATATCCAAACCAGGACTAGGATTAAAAATTCGAGGGGGATTTTGATTATGACCTTGCTCTTTATCCCTTCTTTGATAAGTTAATCCTTTGTCCTTAGCAATTTCGAAAACTTGATCAGGCGAAGGCTTTTCACCAAATAATTCAATCATCAAATCCCTCTCATGATCAAAATTATTGATACTATATGAAGATGTGGAAGGCCTAACATCTTGACTATTTTCCTTAACTTCCATCCAATCTTCCATAGACAAAGATAACTCCTTACCAACAACATTTATCTAATTACTTGCCCCAAAGATTCCACTATTCATGATTCTTTTAACAGTGGGACAAGTAACCTCTTCATGAAGAGCATCACAAGCTCTACAATAAGGAGGATATTCATCAACCAGATTAGTAGATTCAAGCAGATTCAGAGGACTCTGCTCACTCGAATGACTTTTTTTCTGCCAAGTATTATTTCCCTCGATTGTTATTATTATGATTCCTAGGTTGGGAATTTTGCGTTTGAGCCCTTTCCATTTGGACCAACCTAGACTGTAAAGTACTTATTTCCTTAGCATGGTCAGAGATTAATTTCGCTTGGTTAAGCTCCATGCTTTCAAGCTTTTGCATTAAATTTTTCATAGGGTCGTCATAATCTTCTAAAGGTTCTTTACCTTTAGGCCCTTTTAATTTAGTCGAAGCCCTATCATAACTAGGAATTTCGGACTTCCCTGATGCCCTTTTATCCTTTTCAAGTTCTTCAGCTAAAGATTGGCAAGCCTTATAATTGGCAGTTTTAGCACGCCTTAACTCATATGAAGTATCAGAAATAAAAGCATCAATGTAAAAATTCAGAAGAGATCCATCAGGAGGCTTATGAGTTTGAGATATTTCTCTAAGGATACCATTAAATCTCCTGTTAAATTCTTCAATCGTTTCATTTCCTTTCTTTTTTTATGGTACTAATCTCCTTCACCAAATGCCTATCTTCCCTTTTATCACCATACTTGTCCTTAAAGGCAACTACAATTGATTCAAAGGTATCGAATGAATTATCAGGTTTTTCAGTAAACCATTCCATAACATCTTGTTCAAAAGTAAGAACAAAGAGCCTCATCTTTACATCATCGAAATTGTTATTCGCGACCGCAAATCTATTCCACCAATTAGCGAAAGCAAACAAATGAGATTTGACACTAACTGCATTATTTCCTTGAAAAGAATGGATAACCCTGAATATTAGCAAAATTACACAGGGCATATAATTCCATGATATTGTGTTGAGGCGGATCACAAAAAAGAGAATGGATATCAGAGAGAGCTTCCTGGCCGAGATTAACAAGAAGTGTACGAGAAGAGAGCTTGTGTAATCGGACTCTGAGAACCCTTTCAGGATCTAGAGTAGGATTAATCAAGCTACTTGGATGTCTTCTAGTACAATTTTTGTGGAAGATGAAGCCAATGGAGTCGCCACTAGGATAGGAAGCTAACTCAAATACCTGAGATGAAAGATGAATAAAGAGATGAATGTCGTAAAGCCAAAGTCCAATAAATTGGTCCCCCGCAACGGCGCCAAAAAATGTTGTAGCACAGATTGTCTAGGCACCGCGACAACGGCTCAGATCGGGGTTTGTCACCCTGATCCCCAATCTCTCTATCTAAGCTGTCTCCTTGCAAGCTAAGGGGGTAGACCCAAATAGAAATGAAGAAATAGAATTGGATGAAAATCAACCAACTCAGGAGACACAACTGAAAGACCAAGTACTTGATGAGATTAACGAGATTGCATAGATTCAATTATATCTGAAACTTTCAAACTAGTGCTTTATGGAGTCAAAAGATCCCGTTATGAAATTAAAGCCAAGTATTTGATATGTAACTGCTGCTATGAAAAATATATTCACCACAATGATATTCAATAAAACGCACCACAACCATGCAAAAATACATTGAACCCAGAACAATGTTATCATGATATGACCATCAAATTTAAATGTCAGATATTTTGTAATATTTCCGAATTTATGATGTTCCAAATAATCCCAATCCAGAAATTAAAAATTTCCTATAGTCAAACTTTAGATAATAAATTTTTAAAAGCTCACCTTGACTATGGAATAATTTTTTTTTGAGAATTTTCCAAAGTTGAAAATTTAGAAATTTTTGGGCCTTTTTTTTAATTTTTTATTTATTTCTAAAATTTATCGAAAATCTAAAATTAATCTAAAAAAATGAAGTTAAAGCCTAAAAATAAAACAAAAAGGTAAAAGGTAAATTTTTTATTTTTATTTATTTTTTAATTTTTTTTTTTATTTTTTATTTTTTATTTCTAAAACTAAAAAAAAGTAATAAAAAGAATAAAAATTTAAAACTAAAGCTAAAGTAAAAACTAAACTCAAACAAAATTAATTAAAATCTAAAATCTAAAAGCTACTTTTAAAAATAAAACTAAGAACTAAACTAAAACAAACTATTTAAAATCTAAAAAATTAAAAAAAATTAAAACTCACGTTTTGAAACTAAAACCCAACCCTTTAAAAAAAATTTAAAATCTAAACTTACGTCCTAAACCAGAATTGCAAACAAAAAATTACGCAGGCTTAGTTAAGAATTTCTGTACGGATCGTACGACTGATGGCATAGCAGCTGGAGCGTAAGACGCTGTACAGACGGCAGTGAGGCTGGATAAATGTGCTTGCAAAATAGCTATGCGGGTCGTACGGATGAGATGCTGAGAAATGCAGAGGAAAGAGTTTTGAAAAGTGGAGACATACAGCAAGCAATATCTCAGGCAGAATACATGAAAATTCTTCCTCACCCAACAGTAGATTTTTTGCTAGTATGGCTCAGATCTTAAATTTTTTTAGAGAATCCCTGTAAAATCTACACAAACCAGATTAGATCCAAAACTATACAAGAATAAACCCTCAAATCCTAAAAGTAAATGCACATTCACAATGCTAATTTATAGTTTGGAGGCCCTCATGGCCAGATTTAAACCCATTTCAGCATAATTTAGAAGATGAATTTTTTTAAGAGAGGCACAAGCACTATAAGACCCTACAAAAAACAACAACTTCGTAAAATAGCTTTGGGAATTAGGAAACAATGAGCTTTTTTAGATTTACGAAATCTAAGAGTCGGCTGGTCTAACTGAAGACTTCCCCAAACGTTCAAACCTTAAAAATGATCCCTGCACACTTAGATCTGAACTTTAGATTGATAGAGATTTAAGAAAATAATCATGAAACCTTTCAGAAAAATAGATAACTAATCTTTCCGTCAAATCAAAAATGTCATTTTAGAAACCCAGAAAATTGCACAAGATACCTGTATGTAGATTAATCCATAAAGACCATCAACCATAAAAATGCCAAATAAAGTAGTAGAGTTTAGAGACAAATCACCACATAGATTTGGAAAAGGAACACCAAAGTTTGTAACTCCAAAGTCTTTATGTTTTATTCATTAAAAAAAATCACAAGAGCTTTCAAGAACAAGTGCACGATTCAAAGATCGGATGCAAATGTCATACCAAGACCTCTAATTTATAAGACAAAATCTCCAATGGCTAATTCGGTTGATCCATGTCAAAATAATCTCGACTGTCGAAAAGATTTGATCATCTTTTAATCTGGACCGTCGAAATTATAAATTTGAGGAAAAACAAATTTATCATTTAATTCCATTTTAATTAACTCAAGAATAATATTTTTGAGTTAATTACCTTAAAATTTTGACTTTGACTTAACCACCTAGGACTTAAAATTAATTAAATTTCTGGCTTAGGATTTTTAATTAATTTGGCCAGAAAATTTAATTAATTGATTGAGAGGGGATTTAATTATTTTTTCCAACCCTCTTTACATAAGATAAATACATTTAGACACATGAAGGGGGAAAACCCATTCGTATAGACCCTCAAATAACTACCCAATTCTGCGACTCAAAACATGATCTAGTAGACCAAACAGCTTATAATAAAATAATCTAGTCAATTAGCTAGGATTATTCCCAAACTACTTTTACAAAGACTCAATAGAAAACACTAGGACTCACTTAGCATCTTGATGACAAAATCCACCCTAGCTTTGGGGTGAGGCTGGAGGGGAAAACTCTGCCGATCATTTGTGTCGAAAAACACAAGCAAGTCAGTGAGACAGAAAACCTCCTAGGATAGAAATCGTTACCAAAATACTAGGCTTACCTAGGTTGTTACATACATGATGGTCTTACTTAGATCATTTACATCATAAACATGCAGATGCGTTTACGTCGTTCATAAAATTGTCGGCTGTCGATGGAATTTGAATGGCGCGAACACGTCGAACATGATGAATCCCATTTGAAAAAATGGGGGTGTACTGCTATGGGGTCGTTGACAAAGTGTGGTCAACAGGACTCATTAGCTTCAAAACAAAATATAGATTCTCATGCAATCCTTTGAATGGTGGATGATAATATTAATGGATTGAACCAGGTGATGATAGAATTCATAATCCTTTTCATTTCTTAACACAGTATGCAACAGTTGTAGACTTGCAAGATCAGTTTGAATAGTAGAGTTCCTCACCCCATGAATTGACACATGTTTGTATTCTAGCACAGATTTTTTGTGGATAATACTGATTAAAACCTTGTCCTGTACTTGTGTCCTCTTTCAACTGTGTGCTTATCTCCTCCACTCACTCACAAGAATTATTTTGCCCAAAGGATAATGACTTCCTCGAGGAATGAGGTCAAATGGGCATCTTAGCTCAATTGTTTTCGCAAAAGCAGTAAATTTGCTTTTTTAACACATTCATTGAATTGAAACATTAACAAATTCCTGTTTTTCCTGTATCCTCCATGAATTGGAAAAATATTGCTTTTCTCTAGCTTTACTCATGAAGATATTTAGTAAAAGCTCCTTCTCTCTCATTTAAAAAATTTGATTGCCTTTTCGTGTGATTAAAATAATTAAATGAGGGTATACTAAATTAATCACTTTACAACTTATGACTTCAAAGTTAGAATCCATCAAAATTTCCCTGGAGATTCAAATCCACTCCAAATGTCGGCTTAATACACAAACCTGTGACAAAGATGCTACTCAACTCTTCAGTTTTCCATGCAAACGAACTCAGACTACTGTTTATAGTTGCTAGTTAGGAATCACGGCTAGTACTTGCACCTGCCAAATACACACAATTACTAATTAATAAATAATAGTCATGCCTAAGAAAGGCAATCTTCCCAACAAAGCAAAAAAGCATGTTAATACAAATTTTGGCCATTTGACACACTGGCCCATAATTACAAAAAAGCAAAAACCGAAAAAGCAGAGGATAATGTACCATTCTGGATCTGAGTGAAAACTGTACCATTGGACTCAATTTTTCACCAGGATTAAAAAAAACTAGTTGAGTTTGATGTGTGGGCCCCCGATGGTCTGAATATCAGAGAGCAGAACTGTCCAAAATAGTAGTTTTTGGAAGCTATTAAAACTGAATATGAAAGGTCCTCTGATCAATGATTGTGCCATGAAGCATCTTGTAATAAACCAATTAGGCTGAGTCTCACTAGATCTTAACCAACGTTGCACGAAGCGGGGACGTTTTTTGGAAGCGGGGACGCGGAAGCGTCATTTTCCAAAAATTTAGGAAGCGAAACGTTTCGGAAGCGTCTAGTGTATATATATATTATTTTTTTTTGGATATTTTTTTCTTTTATATTCAAAACAAACATCCCAAATACCATATTAGTTGTAGAAGACATGAAAACATGCATATTTTTACATAAATCAAGATAGATATGACATCCATGATTCCATTGTACATCAATAATTAATTATTCAAGCACCAACCATCTAGAATCTAGATTCTAGATCCTGGCAATTACAAACATACATCAAATTTTTAAGCATGATAAAACATTTAAGCATACTATAAAACATAAAACATTTAAGCATACTATAAAACATAAATGATAAACATAAAACATTTAACCATATTATAAAACATAAAGCATATTATAAGTGAGCAATTGTCAACATTAGTCATGTCCAAAATTCAAATAATAATGTTTACAAAATAGGCCACTTGGCCACCACCAAGACAAAAAAGTTCAAATTCACAACAAGCCTACAAGTCTAATGATAATCTATGACAAAAGCAGTAAAGTGTGAACACTGAAAATATCTACTCATCTCTCCTCCTTCCACCACGAAGAGTACGTGATGGTGCGCCTCCACGTGGTGGCAATGAAGAAGATGGTGGTTGTGGAAGCTGTGGCAATGGCATTGTAACTGATGAAGACGAAGCCCCTGTTGTTGGTGTTGAACCATGGAACCTAGGAAGCAAGGGACCAGTGGGGGGTGGCATGTCAAGTCGATCATCATCATCATGGATAAGAGCATCCTCTAATTGCTCTAATCGCAACACTCCATCCTCCAAATTGGTCTCCTCTGGATACCTGTCCCAAACCTTAAGGTCTCTGTTACTCTTTGCATCATCACAGTAATGGGACAACAATCTCAAGTTGTAATGAACATAAACCAAGCTCTCTGCCCGGTCTAAACTCAACCTGTTCCTTTTAACACTGTGGATGAAAGAATAAGAGCTCCAACACCTCTCTGCAGAAGAAGTGTTTACCACCTGTGATAGCACCCACAATGCCAAAGTCTGTAGAAGTGGAGTAGCACCTCCATGCATGTTCCACCACTCAATAGAAGAAAAACTCTCTCGATCTCTAATAGCATGCATGCTCCCAAATGGACCAGTGGAAAGTGTATAGCTGCTCAACTGTTTCCGTACTGAGTGTGACTCCTCCTCATTAGGGACTAATCTATCCAGTGTAATCATATATTTTTGTAGGACCTCTGGATCTAGGTGTGGTTTTCTCCTACTCGCCCCCCAGGTGCTGTTGTTGAAAGCCATGATGGACTATAGTATTTAGGTGTCAAAACATATGCTAATGCATGCAATGGAATATTTAGCATATCCCATTGTTTTACCACCTCTGCATGAATATATTTGTACAAGGTGGTATCTCTAGGCTCAACAATGTCTTTAATCTGCCCCAACATGTTATCCATTTGCTCATACACCTCCCCAATTATTGGCTGATCTGAATTTGCAAACTTGATCATGTAATAAATTGGTTTGGTGAATTGCAAAACATATTTAACCTGTGACCAAAATAACATGTCAAGAATAGTTCCCTTGGCTGCATTAGCACCATCTCTATCAGTTTTAATTTCCTTCCATGATTCAACGGTGACCATATTAGTTAAATATTGTCTCACCTTCACTAGCCGCCTAAAGGTGAGGTAATAACTTGCAAATCTGGTTTTTGCAAGTTTAAGCAACTGCAACTTGGAGTAAGTGTCATAGACGTAGTTTACCCTTGTATGCCCTGTGATAAATTTAATGAGTTTCTTCCCTCTCTTGTAAAGCTCATTAATCCACCCACATTCTCTATGCTTCACAATATCATGCATCAAAAGGTTCAATGTGTGCACCAAGCACCCAGACCAAAATATGTGTGGATAATTTTGTTGTGCAACCTCCTCTATTTGGATGTATTTTCTTCTTTGTTCAGCTGGAACCTTTGGGCAAATTGCTATCCCGACAACACCCTTTCTTTCATCATTGTCCATCTTCCTGCAACATTGATCTTAACCCTTTAGTAGGAATTGACACTAGTGGGGTTAACATGTACTAGTTTGTTAGAGGAAGTTTGGGTCAACTCAGAGATTGTTTAGGTTCTCTTGCTTCGTTGCATCATTTGTGGCAAGAGGATTGCCCCTCATAACATCATCCAGGCCAAGTTTACAACTCATTGTGTCTGAGTTGTGGCCATTTTTGGATTGATTTGACTACTTTATCGAGTCTTAGAACTTGAATGGTTTGGCTGCGGTAGAGATTGATACCCTTATGTTGCATATCATTCCTTGGAGGCCATTTTTATTCCTTCTATTGGTCCTCGTGAGGAGTCCATTGTTGGCTTGCTAACCTTACATGCCTATTATTGTCTATAGGCATCTTGATGGATAGGCTCCCTGTTTAGGTACTCCCAAATTCCCATGGCCATCTCCTATTGAACAAGTAGGATTTGAGCAAATCATTAGAGAGGACATTTACATACAAGCCATTTAGGTCACTTGAGTGAAGCAACAAAACTGTAGGCTTGTTGACTTCTAATTGTAAAAATTACATGAGGTATTTTGTAATAATAATTAATTATATATAAAATGTACAAGTATGATTGAAGGTTTTTTTTTTTTGCTCGTTTAGACCCAATCCCTAATCTTCCCATTTTTTCTCCTCCCATCCCACCCACCGGGTTTCGAACCGGTGACCTTGCGGGAGCAGTGCAGAGTGCACCCCATCATAAGTGCTCTACCACGTGGGCTAAGTATGATTGAAGGTTACAATAAGGCCCTGCTTATATATCTAGCCAGGTGTCCTTTCATGACTAGGCATGTCCTTTAGACATGCCTTTTGACTTAACTTAACGTCTATTTAACATAATCAATATTTGATTATTTATTATCTACATTATTTATATTCATTTTATTTTATGTAATTTATATTCGTAACATTGCTCCTTCCTTCAAAAGCTTTGTCCTCAAAGCTTTATTGAGAAAAAATCTCCCTAATTGTGCACGTCGTTCGGTATCTGTAATTCATCATTATCTCGAAACCATAGTTTATCCATTTTCCCTTCATATATATATATATAATAATAATAATAATAATAATTTTATTATATATATATATATATTATTTTATTTTTATATTTGTATTTTTAATTAGGTCTATATTTTTAATTAGGTCAAAATGGATCGATCATCGACCGACATTAAACCCACAATCCAATTGATCTACACCTAAAAATCAATTATATTAACTTCGAAAATGAGAGCACCTGCTATTGTGGAAGATTAATTTTCGTATCTTGCCAGGCACAAACAATGTCTTGAAGACCAAGCCTGAGGTGCTCGTCTTTGAACTTTTCATATTCAGGTGTATCCTCTCTAGTGTTAATCACATCCACCATGTACAAAGATGGTGCCATTTCAAAAGCTTGTACTTCAATACCCAATCACCCTTTCCAACCAAATTTCAATCGCTCATTATCCACCGTACTCACTCTCTCCCTAACATTAAATCCACCAGCCTTCACAATCTCCTCAAACTTTGACATAATGACTGAAACTGGCTGCTTCGTCATGAATCACAGTACCCTTCTTGAATCCCCGAATTGAGGAGCGAGACCCAGTCCTTTTCCCCAAGAAGCCAACAGACCGAAGGCATTCAGGAATAGTGGATTCGGTTCAGTATTCTCCATATCATTGAAGTCCAAATCTACATCTAGAGGGCATGGCTCCATGATTTCAGGAATGGTGATTCGAGTTAGGTTCAGGATCAAACATTCGAGAAAGAAGCTCACAAACTTCACCCGAGAAGCAGGGCCTCTCGCAATTGTGTTGCATGTTTATCATTCTCTTGTACATGTCAGGCAATTTGTCATAACCGAATGGTAGAAACCCAGACCTAAGTTCGTACAGAATTACTCCGCACGAGCATATGTTTGTGCTGCGAGCATCGTAGTCATAAAACTTTCCATATTCAGAATGAGGTATGGCACAAACAGAATACGCCCTCATTACACAAACACCTTTCTGGTTAGACATCATTCTCATTGCAATACACAAATTAGGATTCTCAATTTTTTGCCATTCAATTTCAAGTATGGGATGCCATTCAATTTTCTGTCACAGAGTTCCTTGAACACGTCTAACAATTTCGACGCACATTTTTGGACAATACAATGTATATTTATACCGATGAACGAGTGAATCGATGTATCGACCACACTTGTTGAGCCATCGTCAAGGCACGCCGCTTGATGGAAAACGGAAGACGACAATGTTTTATTTTTAATTTTTGTCGTATCTCGGTTGGCCAAACAGCTGAATGATTCGTGGAACTTGTCGAGGCCGGCATAACGTATTAACTGGGCAGTGCGACGGGGGTAGCAAACTCGTTTAACGACGTTTTTTGTTGATTTGTCTGGACAGTCACAACTTGCAGTCACCATATTTTCCAATACCCTTAAGGTTGCAGTGGCATGATTCTTTCCACAGAGAGCCACGATGAGCATTTCATAATCGTCTCTCCTGATAGACAACTCCAACTTCTCAGACGTTTCCATAAGTTCATTCGGCGTATCTGTATAATTGTGTGAGGTGGTGGCAAATGAAAATGTTTCAGCAGAACATGTCGTTGATCTCTTTGAAAAAACCTTCTGTAGGGTTTCAATTCCTTGGAGCGGCCGAGAATATTGCCAAACATGTGATAAATTTGAGTGGTGTGTTTGAAACCTTTTAAAAGCTTTACATGTTTCCCTTATAGCATCCACCAACTTCCATTTCTTTTTTAGGAGCGTTTCGCCAGTTTTGTTCAATTCAACCAAAGTGCCTTCTTCTTCTTTGCTGTTTAATTCAGGGTTTTCGTCCTCGCTCAAGGCTACTGGGGTTTCCTCATGGATTTGAACCGTGGCAGATGCATCCATGTAATTAGAATGAGTTCTCTCTAATACCCTTTCTATGCTGTCAGAACGCAATATCTGAGAAAACACTACTTCTTCACATTCTCCAGTTTCAATATTTAAGTCATCAACAGCTTGGGAGGGTGTCAACCATTTAAGTAGTTCAATTAATTCATTGTTTGAATCCTTCAATTCAGTTCTTTGTTCCATTTGAGACTTTACAACATTCTCATTATTTTGATCA
Organism: Pinus albicaulis; assembly: GCA_034641835.2. Classification (NCBI taxonomy): domain Eukaryota; kingdom Viridiplantae; phylum Streptophyta; class Pinopsida; order Pinales; family Pinaceae; genus Pinus; species Pinus albicaulis. The sequence continues at coordinate 378,062,795 of CM076569.1, read as the reverse complement.
TGGTTTTCTTCCTCCTCTTTCCCATAATCCACTTTTTCTTTCTCAAATATGTCATCAATGTCTTCTTCTTTTTCCACATTTTCCTCTTTGTCATCATCTTCATTTGGATCATCATCTTGATCTACATAATCTTCATCGACATCATTTTCATCTAGATCGTCATCTTGATCTATATCAGCTTCGTCTATTCTGTTTCTTTACTGTCGCTATCATCTCCCTTATTATCGATTTCCGCATAACTTTTCTTAAAACATGCTGTAACTTCTGGACATGATTTTTCTAATTGCTGAAGCTTTTCTTGAATTTTACTAAACTGTTCAATGCCTTCAGGACGTACATGTAATGGCATATTGTGCAGTGAACAATGTTCAAAGGCTCGCATGATTATATTGTGCGGCATGGCTCTAATACCACTGAAGCAACAAAACTGTAGGCGTGTTGTCTTTTAATTGTAAAAATACACAAGAGGTATTTTGTAATAATAATTTATTAAATATAAAATGTACAAGAATGATTGGAGGTTACAATAATGAAGCGAACAAAGTTCCTTCTCAAGTTAAATACTCCAGAATACTTGGAATATAAGAATATCCATGAGGATACAAATATTATATTAAATAGTATGAAGAAATTGATTGAATGTTACAAATGAGGCCTGCTTATATACCTAGGTAGGTGCCTCTTCACGAAAGGTCATGTCTCATCAGACATGGCCTTTCAACCTAATTACTAATTAACTAATTAATCATTATTTATATTATTTTATTCATTACATTGCCTTCTTCCTCAAAAAGCTTTGTCCTCAAAGCTTGTTGATGAAAGGCCTTGATTTCTTTTCCTGCTACGAACATCTTCTCGTCTCGATGTAGTCATCCTTGTCGATACAAGTTGATATGATCCTTTAAGTGACAAAAAAAATTGTCGCACTGAGATGGATCAAACCATACTGAATCAATCTTCTGTGGAATCTTGCGGCGACTTGAAACTTGTGCTGAATTATCACTTGAGCAGATTGCACTGATATTAGTATTCTTTGGAACATCAACTTGTTGTTTATGTTCTGAATACATAGCTTGATCGAATTGTCTGCTCCTGTGATTTGGATGTCAATATGGAACTTTTTTGGTTTGATTTCTTTGATTTTCTTTTGGCGAGGATGTTATTGAATTGGTTATAGAACCTTCACTTAGAATGTTCCTCGTCTAAACTACAACATCTAAGTTTTCATCTTCTGCAACTTGCTTGTTTTCTTCATGAGTTGTGACATTTACTGGATCAATGATCATTTTTTCTTCAACTTGAATTTCTACATTTGAAGATTTCAATGATTCCTTTTTGACAAGTTGTTGCACCTTGTTTTCTATTGACTTCTTGTCTTTCTTCAGCTTCTTAATTTGCATTAGTAATTTTTATTTGTGGTTCTTGAGGCGAGCAACTTCTTCATTATTGTTAGTTGTGATTTTGTCAATTTCCTTTTGCATATTTTGGATCACCTTTTTACTTTTTTGAATAATTACTTTTTAAATTTCTTGTATGTCTTCAGGTGTCACTGAATTTGGCTTCAAGTTAACGTCCTGCAGCGTTATTTTCTTCTTTTTGTAGGAGAATGTCAAAAATTTCTTTTTCGTATTTCGGATAACTGAACCTAGTGTTTCCATCCATGGTGAACCTAACACAATGTCAATATTGTCAAAAGTCAAGGTTTTCACGGTAAATTTAGAGATAAAAGTATAATCGCCAATATTTAGTTGTAGACCTTTTATGTCGTATTTGTTTTTGTCAAAAAAGTCTAATTTTTCGATTATATTTGACTCTGGAATCACCAACTGGTTTGCAATTTTAGGTTTATATAATTTTTTTCTTCGGCAGGTGATATACCAATAGTGACATTTTTTCCAGCGAGAGTTCCTTGAATTTTAAATAACACTTTAGCCTCGATGGGTAAGGTTTCTAAAAATCGTCGTGACTTCATTCTGTATTAGATGTCATTCTGCTTGTTGAGATAAATGTTCTCCAAATTCACCCTTTTTTAACTTATAATCTTAATCTTCCTTGGTTTTTAATTAAACTTATCTTATTCAACTTTTGACTTTCAAATAGTCAAGTTCTTTATTCCAATAGTTAATTGGAATAATTAATTTATTTTTCTCCTAAATAACCTTACAATAATATTTTGAATTATATTTTTTCTCAAAGGAGAGTACTTTTTACTTTCTTCACACTTTTGTAAAGTACTTTTATCACTATTAACCTTAAATATGGCCTTCCTTTAGTGATGAGTTCTTTGACCAAGTAAATTCTAGATTTATTTATTTATTTTTATTTATAACTTTTTTTTTTTAATTTTATTTTTTTTGAAAAGTTACAACCCTAGTGAAACGTGGCTATTCACCTCTCGGTATAATATAAAATATATTTCCACTTATGTGTATTTGACTCGGTTAATTTTCTCCATGTAAAAAGTAAACTTAGCATTCACAAAAGAGGTTTTTTATTCCTTTTGTTCTTATTTTACCTTGAAAATACCATGGGAAATTACCATGGGCTTCTAAAACCCTGAGCTTGTAAACCACTTAAATAAGAATTAAAACAATCTTATCTACTCTTCCTTCTCTTACGTATAGTTTTTTTATCATCCACTTTTTATCAATAATGTAGAACCATTTTTTATTTTTATCTTTTGGAACTTTTCTTTTAAATTTTTTTTTCCTTTTAATTTATTTCCCTTTTTTTAAAACTTTCCTTCTCTCTTTTATTTATTTTTTATTAATATATATATTTCTTCCATTTTTAAATTTTTTTTTTATTATGGCCAAAGGCCTACTGGTGAGAATGGAGAAACTCCAAGATTGGTAGAGAAACACTTCAACGGCAACAATGTTGACAAATTTAACAGTCAAGGACCTGGATTGAAGAGCGTGGCTTTGTGCAGCGGTTAAGCGGCCGGAGGCTGGAACTGCTCTGATACCAAATGAAGCGAACAAAGTTCCTTCTCAAGTTAAATACTCCAGAAGACTTGGAATATAAGAATATCCATGAGGATACAAATATTATATTAAATAGTATGAAGAAATTGATTGAATGTTACAAATGAGGGCTGCTTATATACCTAGGTAGGTGCCTCTTCACGAAAGGTCATGTCTCATCAGACATGGCCTTTTAACCTAATTACTAATTAATCATTATTTATGTTATTTTATTCATTACAAATAAGGTTGTGCTTATATATCTAGCCAGGTGTCCTTTCATGACTAGACTTAACGTCTATTTAACATAATCAATATTTGATTATTTATTATTTATATTCATTTTATTTTATGTAATTTATATTCGTAACATTGAGTAGATCCATCTTGTGAGTTGAAACTGAAAGTGAGCTTCTATGTAGAACATTTCATGGAGATGAGAGATGGCTTCATTGTCACACTAGTCTATACGCTTAGCCATTGGCTACATGCACTTAGGATCCCTCTCGACCAATTCTGAGTTGGTTCTCATCAACTTTGGGTGGGAAGCCAATCACCATATTGTAAAAGTGGATGAGGCTTGCTGGTTTTGCCACTTGTAGGATATTGAGATAGAGGAGAATTTCATTTTTCATTGCCCCATCTATTACAAGATTCGAGGTCAATACCATTACTTAGGTTTATACACTAGGTGGGCTTTTAGGCTTTGATTATCTATTCTCAAACGGTCCACATCATCGAACAGTAATAGGTGTTGAATATGTTAGGTCCGTATATTAATAGTGTAGTTCCTTATTATGTTAGTGTAGCCCCCTTTATTGTTATTGTTGTACCCTTGTAACCCCAATATTGTTATTATTGTGCCCTTAAATTATTATTGTTAGGTCGGCTAGGATTACATTGTGGCCCCACTAGGATTACATTGTGGCCCCATGGACTCCTATATATAGAAGGAGGTTTTGGTCATTTGCATCATCGAAGAATTGTTCATTCATGTAATGTATTGGAGGTCGCCTCCTCGAAGTGGCTTATTTCTAAGGCGTTGATATCTCTTTTCTTCTATTTTTGGAGCTGGTTTCACAACATTTGGTATCAGAGCTTTGGGATTTTAGGGTTTCGCTGCTCCAAACAGGTCATCGTGGCATTTTTGCTCTAACTTTTTTTCTACGAAGGTTCAGAAGCTGAAATTTTTAGAGTGCGAAGCCAAAAGCCAGAAGAAAATCGTCGCAAAATTTCAGAGCTTGGTTTGCAATATTTTCGGAGATATGATCTGTGGAAGTTAGGTCATTTTGCAGGCTCCTGAATTTAACATAAACAAGTCATCGTGGCATTTTCGCTATAACGTATTTTCTACGAAGGTTCAGAATCTGAAATTTTTAGGGCGCGAAACTGAAATCCAGAGGAAACTCGTCGCAAAATTTCAGAGCTTGGTTCGCAATATTTGCGAAGATATGATCTGTGAAAGGTAGTGCTTTTTCAGGCTCCCGAATTTCATTTCAAAGAGGTGATCGTGGGAAAAACTTCATAACTCTCTCTCTGAGCATCGGATTGGAGTGCCGTAAAAAGTGGCCTCAAGTATATGGACTGTAGTTTCGTTTCTATCAATTTTAGAGTTGAAGGATGAAACAGTGACACATGGCAAGTCGTACAAGTTCACTCTATTGAACCAGTCCATAATTAGGTCATTGTGGGAGATTGGACATAACTTTGTCTTGGAGAATTCAAATAAGGTTAGACTTGTGGCATTTGAAAGAGGATTCAGAGGTCTACCTCAGTACCAAATTTTAGATATTGAAGGGCCGCAATCACAGAGATAATCTAATTTCAATATCGAGCTCCTCAAAAGCAAGAAAAAAGTGTGTATTTTTTTCCGAATTGCACGAGTCTTGTTTGAAGAATCAATTTGAATTGATTCCAAGGGCATATTGTAGAATAGATATCAGTATTGGGTTCTAAAAAAATGCCCCGTAAAAATAATTCAACACCCATTAAGCCTTCAGAAGGCTCTACTATGACTCATGAAGATGAAGAATTACAACATGATCTATCAAAATTACAAGAGCAAGTGCACCAAATTTCGCTCTCGCAAAGAGCAGCAAAAAATGAAATGGAAGTTTTGAAGAAAGGCGTGGAAGCGAAGATGGATGGTTTGAAGAATAATATGGATGGTTTGAAGAAAGGCATGGAAGCTAAGATGGAGGACATGGAAGAAAAAATGAAAGACAACATGGAAAACATGAAGAATGATCTAAAAGCAGACATGGAAGGTTTGACAAAGTTAATACAAGAAATGTTTCCTAATGGTGAAAAGATAGTAGAGGAAACTCATGATGAGAAAAAAATAAATGTTAATCGTGATTTCATAAACTCTAATGTTGGCGGGAAGAACCACCATATTCCAAAAATGGATATGAGGAAGTTTGATGGAAAGGATCCTGTAACATGGATACTACGGATGGAGCAATATTTTGATCTCCATAATGTGCAAAACACACAAAAGGTACGCATTGCAACTTTACATTTAGAACAAAATACATTTGTATGGTATCGATGGCTTTTCTCCCGTAAAAAAATTGTCACTTGGTCAATTTTAACGGAGGAAATGATAGCACATTATGAGGATACAAAGAGCAACACCTTCTTTAGCCAATTGATAAATCTCAAACAAAAGGGTTTAGTGGGGCAGCACATTGAGGACTTCCAAAAATTGAATATAAGGGTAACTGATATTCCAGAGGGACACAGGATTGATCTCTTCCTAGGCACTTTAAAGGATAACATCCAACAAGAAGTTCGCGTTTTGGAACCTGATTCATTGGAGAAGGCATTCAGGTTGGCAAGAAAAGTTGAATGTAAAATTATGGCAACAAGGAAGCCTACCACTCAATTCTATAAAGAAGGAAGTGTTGCTACGCCTAGATTTCCACAACCTACAAGGTTGACACCACAAAAATTGGAAGAAAAAAGAGCAAAAGGGCTTTACTACAGTTGTGATAGCAAATACACTAAAGGTCATAAGTGTGCTGAAAATAAATTATTTTACATAGATTGTGAAGAAGAAGAAGAAAATGAACAAGAAGAGGATATACACCAGGAACCAGCCCTAGAAGAGGAAGAAATGAATCCGACCATATCGTGTAATGCACTGGTAGGAATTACCACTCCTCAAACTCTCAAGATAGAAGGAAATATCAAGAAGAAAAGGTAATAGTGTTGATTGATTCAGGTAGCACCCATAATTTTATTCATTGTAAGGTAGCCAAGGAATTAAATTGTTTCCTATACCCAGCACCGGAATGTCAAGTGATGGTTGCAAATGGAGGAACTATAAATTGCTCTGGAAAATGCCATAATATCAAGCTAACCATGGGGGAATATGTATTGACTAGTCCAATGCTTTCCATTCCTATGGGAGGTGTTGATGTTGTACTAGGAGTGCAATGGTTACAATCTTTGGGGACGGTAGCTTTTAATTTTCAAGAACTTTTCTTGAAATTTTTTTCAGAAGGAAAGGAAGTCGAATTACGGGGTATTGAAGGGAAGCCGGGAAGGATAATAAGCTCTAATGGCATGACAAAGCTTCTAAAGAAAGAACAACAAGGCGTAATTGCACAATTATGCTCACTAGAAGTTTCAACATCAAAATCATCTATTTCTGCAGATCTCCAACAAGTCTTGGACAATCATTCCAAGGTGTTCGAAACTCCCAAAGGACTCCCACCTATTCATGATCATGATCATGCTATTCATTTGATTCCAGGAAGTGTTCCTCCAAACATCAGGCCTTATAGATATCCTTACTTCCAAAAGAGAGAAATTGAACGTATGATTGCAGAAATGTTAGAGGCGGTTATAATTCAACCTAGTCAAAGTTCTTTCTCTGCTCCTGTAGTATTGGTACACAAGAAGGATGGATCATGGCGAATGTGTCCGGATTATAGGGAGCTCAATAAGCTCACCATTAAAGACAAATTTCCCATTCCTGTGATTGATGAATTATTGGATGAATTACATGGAGCAATTTATTTACCAAGTTGGATCTTCATTCAGGATATCATCAAATTAGAATGAAGACTGAAGATATTCCGAAAACAACATTTCGAACTCATGAGGGTCATTATGAATTTTTGGTCATGCCTTTTGGCCTTACCAATGCACCTTCTACATTTCAATGGTTGATGAATTCCATTTCAAACCCTTCCTTAGAAAATTTGTGCTAGTATTTTTTGATGATATACTAATCTACAGTAGGTCTTGGAAGGATCATGTTGAACATGTTGACAGGGTGCTCAAACTATTGCAGGAGAAACAATTATATGCAAAAAAATCCATATGTTTCTTTGGAGTACAAGAGGTGGAATATCTGGGTCATATTGTATCTCACGAGGGTGTTAAAGTAGACCCTAACAAAATTAAAGCCATTAAGGAATGGAAAGTCCCCACAACCATAAAGCGGTTGCGAGGATTTCTCGGGTTAACAGGGTATTATCGCAAGTTTGTTAAGAATTATGGGAGAATAGCAGCACCTCTAACAACATTAATGAAGAAAGATGCATTTTCATGGACTCCTGAAGCAACTAAGGCCTTTGAACGTCTTAAAGAGGCAATGTGCCTAGCACCGGTCTTAGCTACACCAGACTTCACAAAAACCTTTATTGTGGAATGTGATGCCTCAGGAAATGGAATTGGTGCAGTTTTAATGCAGGAAGGAAGACACATTGCTTTTGAAAGTCGTCCAATCAAAGGAAAGTATTTACAGAAACCTATTTATGAGAAGGAAATGTTAGCAATACTACATGCACTAAATAAATGGAGAACTTACCTAATGGGAAGACACTTCAAGGTAAAAACTGATCATGATAGTCTTAAACACTTTTTGGAACAAAGACTATCTTCAGAAGAGCAACAAAAATGGGTCACAAAGATGTTGGGTTATGACTTTGAAATAATCTACAAAAAAGGAAAGCTAAATGTTGTTGCAGATGCACTCTCAAGAAAGAATGAAGAGGTGGAAGAATTGCTTTGTGCCATTTCTATTATCCAACCAGATTGGATAACTGAAGCAAGAGATGAATGGAAGAAGGACAAAGATGTATGGATACTCATTCAAAAGTTGCAGCAAGATCCTAGTACATCTGATACATTTAGTTGGAAAAATGATTCCATATGGTACAAAGATCGCTTATATCTTTGTAAGAATTCCCAACTAAAACAAAAGATTCTTCTGGAATTGCACACTTCTCCTTTAGGAGGACACTCAGGATTTTTAAAAAACTTACCACAGGGTGAAGAAAGAATTTTTTTGGGATGGCCTTAAATCTGATATTCGAAAGTTTGTGGCGGAATGTTTGGTTTGCCAGCAGAATAAAGTGGAAACAATTAAGACCCCAGGACTTCTACAACCTTTATCCATTCCAAGTCAACGTTGGGAGGAGATTTCAATGGATTTTATCACGGGTTTACCTAAGTCCGAAGGAAAGAGTGTCATCATGGTGGTAGTTGATAGACTTACCAAGTATGCACACTTTTGTGCATTATCTCATCCGTTTAAAGCAAGTATAGTTGCTACTACATTTATGGACACAATTCAAAAGCTACATGGAAGCCCAAGGGTTATTGTGAGCGACAGAGATCCCATTTTTACTGGAAATTTTTGGACGGAGTTATTTTCTTGTTTGGGTACTCAATTATCTCATAGCTCATCTTATCATCCTCAATCTGATGGTCAAACTGAGATAGTAAATAAATGTTTGAAAGGATATCTTCGTTGTTTTGTATCTGATAAACAAACACAATGGGTCAAGTGGTTACCTCTCGCTGAATGGTGGTATAACACTTCCTTCCATCCTGCAGCAAAAATGACCCCATTTATGGCACTTTATGGATATCATCCACCATCGATCACATCATCTTTAAGGGAAAATTTGAAGGTTCAAGCAGTGGAAGATCACATCGAGCATCAGCAAGAAGTTCTCCAACTCTTGAAGGATAACCTGAATTTGGCACAAAATCGAATGAAACAACAGGTAGATCAACATCGCAGCGAGAGAAGTTTTGATGTAGGAGATTGGGTATTTTTACGGCTACAACCATATAAACAAATGTCCCTCAAGCAAGCTAAGAAGGATAATAAATTATCGCCAAAGTACTATGGTCCTTACAAGGTGTTGCAAAGATTGGTACTATGGCATACAAATTGGAGCTTCCTGCTTCTTCGCGAGTGCATCCAGTTTTCCATGTTTCATGCTTAAAAAAGGTTATAGGGGACAAACTTCCAGTTCAAACAATATTGCCAGAACTTGATGAGGAAGGAAAAACCATATTCGAACCTGAAGTAGTCACGGAAACAAGAACTCGACAACTACGAAATCGATCAATTTCAGAGTATTTCATCAAATGGAAGAACTTACCCATTGAAGATTCTACATGGGAGGATGAGAATTTTATACAAAAGCACCCGAAGCTATTGAAGCGTTGAGGACAACACTTGTTTGAAGGAGAGGGGCATGTTAGGTCCCTATATTAATAGTGTAGTCCTTTATTATGTTAGTGTAGCCCCCCTTATTGTTATTGTTGTACCCCTGTAACCCCAATATTGTTATTATTGTGCCCTTAAATTATTATTGTTAGGTCGGCTAGGATTACATTGTGGCCCCATGGACTCCTATATATAGAAGGAGGTTTTGGTCATTTGTATCATCGAAGAATTGTTCATTCATGTAATGTATTGGAGGTCGCCTCCTCGAAGTGGCTTATTTCTAAAAGTTATTATTATTAAAGCATGTGTTTAATGATTCTTATTAATGGTATTCTAGGTACAAGCATGTTCTTCATGCTTCTAGGGTTTGTTAGGTCTTAGGATTTATTTTCATGAGTCAAAGGAGTCAACATCATGTTTATAGGACCCTTTTGGGAAAATTGTAATTGGACAAAGAATTTATTTTGAGTTTAAAAAGTCGTGGAATCTCCAAAAGCACAAGTCGGCTCTGGCAGCGTCAAGTCAGCGTAAAGGAGGGAATTCGACCCCCTTGGAAAGGCTATATAAAGGAGTAGTTTGACCTCATTTGGCACTCACTCATCAACATGTTCGATCTATAGTTGGGAAGTAGAAGAAAAAGAGAGCAAAGGTCTAGAGAAGAAAGAAAAGATGGAAATCTTGTTTTTGGGCTCAATCTCTTTCACATGTGCGAAGGATTAGGGTTTCTACAACTTCCAAGAAGTGCCGAAATTGTAGGACTGTGTTGCAGTATGACGAAGTGCAGTATCTTGTTGCAGTAAGACGAAGTGTAGTATCTTGTTGCTGGGAGGAAGAATACTCTATCTTGACCTTGTTGACCTTGGGAGGAGTTGTCTTGCTCTAGGAAGGTCTGAAGAGGAAGATGGGTTTGAAGAGGAAGATGGACCAGGGTTTTTGGAGTAGCTACAAGGGCTGAAGTTGCAGTTTTGAAGCTATTTGTTGCTAGATCAAGGAAAAGATGTCGGAAGGGCTGACTTGGTACTTGGAGAAGGACTTGGTATAGGATTGGGTCTTTGTGTCTCATTTGAAGCAGATTGAAGCAGATTCTATAAGAAGAGAAGAGTTTTTCGGGTTTTCCCCTTGGAGGGGTTTTGCCTTGGCTGAGAGCCTAATTTGTGTGTCCTCTATTGGTAGGAGAGACCCACCTATTGTTAGTACAGATTTAGATGGAGAATCTCCAACACTTGGTTTCTGCACTTTGACCTTGAATGGTAGGAGAAACCCACCTATTGTCAGTACAGATTTTGATGTTAGTAGCTTCCCTTATCAATAGATGATGGCTCCTCTAGGCCTTGGTCACATTCTCCAAGCGCCTCAAATCGGGGCATTTCACCTAGATTCTTGAGAAGGATCTCCCTTATTTGGGACTCCCAACTGTGTTTCATTTTGTTTTTTGATGATAGATTTTCGATTCTAGGTCTTTGGCCTCAGTAGATAGATATGCTTTTATAGGAGTCACACTCACACTTCTGCTACTTCGCAGATTCTTTGACCTATTTGTGGTCACTTGTTGGACATAAATAAAGTTATCTTTATTTCAATGCTATTAAGTTTTATTTTTGCATTATTTAATTGTAAATCCTGTTCTTTAGTTCATCAATCCACATCTCCCATTTCGTGTAAGCTCATTCCCTGCTCTTTTATTGTCCTTTCTTCTTATATTTCATTCACTTCTTTGTCAGTCCTTTGTTTGACCATCTGATTTCTTCATTTGTCATTTGTGCAATTTGTTTTCTGGCATGGTTCTTAAAGTTAATTTTATATATCATTTAATGTTAATTCAACATCAGTCTGTCTAGTGTCTTTCTTATTTCAATGTATAGGATTTCCAGTGCTTTGGCGCTTTAAACATGAACTTAGTTAATATGTTACCATAATACAATGCTTCTGAGGTTCAACCACAAAATGCTGAAAGGAAGTCTACTGCAAACAAGAGATATTATTATTGATATCACAAGGTGGTAAAGGGGAAGAAAATTATTGTGAATCAACTGAAATGTTATGGCCTCTACGAAGACATAATATAAATGCTGAATAGCATCATTCGATGAAAATAATTCTTAATTAATTGCAAATTCCTAGCAAATGTAATGATGGTTGTAAAGATATTCAAGGAAGGTACCACCCTATAAATTCAACGTGCTTTATTGAATACCTATAAAGGGAACGCACTTAATTCTGGGACTAGTTTGCACAAAGCAAATGACCGATAATTTTCATACGAAGCTTTGACATTCTTGTAGATAAGAACTTCTCAATGAATACCAAAAAAATGTCTTACGATACTGCTAAGTTGTTGATTAGGTTTTCTCGATGCTCTTCCGAATGCTATAGAAGGTTTGTTTGAATATAATATAATTTAAAAAAAAATAAACTCTAAAATTGTTGATAGAAGGTTTGTTTGATTATAATATAATTTAAAAAAAAATAAACTCTAAAATTGTTGATATGAGTCCTCTTGTTCAAGATGATGTTGTTAAAACTATCTACACAGAAGAACTAGAATCTAGAGGAACTGATTGCTGAAGTTTGTAGCTTGGTTAGGTACATTTGCACAGGCCCTGTGTCTAGGCACGCAGAAGTCGGCCACATTCTTCTTCGATCACTTGCTCAAGTGTGAGCAAGTTACTAATGTAACCTAGCCTAAGTGTAACTTAGAAAAAAACACATATTAATATGTTGGCTTATTGAGCTAATAGAAACTTAAGAAAAATAAAGTAATTTACTTTAGTGAGTAATTTCTAATGTTAGCCATTGATCTCAAGTGAGGCGAGATTTAATCTTGGCTGTCAATCACTTTGAGATTAGAGTCTTAGCTTAATGTAAAGTTATAAAGCAAGGCTAGGGAGAGGGAGATAAACACACCATATAGTGGCACTAGCCTTAGGAGGAGGAAGAGTGTGATACTCCAGTGTGCTAGGTCAGAGGAACGTGCAAGGGGCAGCAAGTGAGGCAGATCCAGATCAGCCGAGGAAGATTGAAGGATGGATCTAGGGCTTGATTAGGTGGATATCTCCATGTTTATTGTTGTACATGTAATTCCTCAGTTGGGAAATTATCTCAAGATGAGAACCCAAGTAGGTTTTGAGTCATTTTAATGATGAACTGATTTAATTGGGAAGAAATCTGTGTGTCATATGTGATTGAGATTGGTTGTGTAATTGTGCTTCCGCCAAATATTTTGTTAGGAACCCAGCTGTGTGTTTATTCAGTAAGTTTTATGCCCAGTGATGGGATCAGAAAACTAACATGACTTAAGAAATTGCATTTATTTAGGACAAAGTTAACAAATGCGCAATTACACTTGGGGGCATTTAAGATTGGAGGTAATGGTGCAAGCAGTTACAAAATATTACTTTATGCGTACAGGTTTACTTGTGACTATATAATTCAAGTCAACCCCAATGACGACTTATATATTACAGTATTAGACTTTAGTGCATGTATAAGGTAGTTGAGGCAGACCTGTAGCATTTTCGGTTGGTACTTTGTTCCTGGAAATCTTCCTCTTATCAAGTTCAGGATAAGTTTAGGGCATCCCAGCTGAAATAGGGATTCTTATTTGTTCAATGTGTTATATACATTAAATGTCATTTTGGTCTGTTTTAAGGTGTGGTCCATTAGGCACTAGCAATTTTTAGAATTTTCAGTTTGAATCTAGTTCTTTTACACTAGGAAGCACAGGAAATTACCTAAATGAATTTGATATTATTTTGTGTTCAAGTGAGTTAGATTATTTGGTCTGAAATGGTGAATAGATTGTAGTTATGCAACTAAATTGGACAAGGAATCCACATTTAAATGCTATGGCTAATGTAATAGAGTGCCTGTATTTTAGAAAAAACACGTTCATATGTTCATGGTACAAGTTTACAACATTGCAATGTGATTTGATGCTTTTTAATTTTGTATGTTCCAAGACAACTTCCTATGGAATGAATGGGGTGATAAATGATTTTGAGGAAAAACTGAAGAAAATTTATTACTTTGGCTTCATGGTGTTGAACAATGCATTGAAATATAGTTCAGTCTATGATTTCCATTCTCATTTTTCTTCACTCTTGTAATGCATTTTTTGGGAATCTTTTTAAATTCAACTTATACAATCTCTTTATTGTTCAGGAAGGAAAATATGTGGCAGCACTTGGAAAATGGGAAGCATCACTTGCATTGACTCCTGAAAGGGCAGTATTACATGAGCAAAAGGCACAAGTCTTGCTCGAGATTGGTGAAACATGGAAAGCCTTGCAGGCAGCCACACGTATGCCTTTATGATCTCCTCATAATACATTTTATCATTTTTTATATAGAGATTTGTTCTTCATAACTATCATTGAGATTTGAATTACTTGATATCCAGTTGGAGGAATTCTTATGGAGAATGATTACATAATCTTATCCTAGACAATGATTTGCCTTGCAATGAATTACAATAAAACTTGGAAGCAGAATTGGAATATAAGAACTCAATTTTAATGAAGCAAGCATGCCTTACTTTAGGTCATATTACAACAAAATATTACACTTCTCAAGAACTTAATTTCGTTCAAGCATGCCTTACTTTAGGTCATATTACAACAAAATATCACACTTCTCAAGATAAAGTCCAAAATCTTAAGTGTGATACCATTTGCACCTTAGAGGGGGCCACTGTCACCTCGCCAACCCTCTTCTTGCTTTTGGCTAGCTCTCCTTCAGCTCAAGGGTGGTTCTCCCTAGGATAATATTGTTAGGGTATGGTAGTTCCAAGATTTGAGTTTAAATGTTCCTATGGTTCAATATAAAGGTTAGGCTCAACCAATAGAGGCTCAAATAGGTTCCCCCAACACACAATCAAGGGATCACTGGATGGTCTCGGAGAGGAAACCCTAACAAAATAGTTTGAATGATTTATAAAAGGTACAAGGAGATGGAGAATGAAGGATCAATGTCTTAGCTTATTAATAAATTTCTGGGCATTTGGAGCTAGTCAAGGAGCAAAGTTTCTGTTGTACATATTAGCCCTTCCATTCAAATTTCTAGCCTTCAGACCTAAATGAATCCTTTAAAATCTTTTCATGTGGCCGAGAACAGTTATATTCTGCCTATCGTTGCTCCTGCCGCCTAAAAAATACCTTACCCAAAGGCTCAAAACCCATAATTGAAAATTTATCGGGCCTAGCCCCTGAGATTTTAGCCCTCCCTGTTTTGATTCCCATGTGACCCAGGCGCAAGACCGTGTGCCAGACAGGCGGGAGCTTATCGCCTTATGTTTTCGGGTAAAGCCATAGCCGTCCGATCCAATAGAAATCAAAGGCCCACAATCAATTTAGCCGTGGTGGTCCCCGCACTCACGATCACTGTACAAAAACCAGTTGTTTCATTCCGCACCACTTATCCCAGGCTGGCGGTATTCTCCATGGGGCCAGCGATTCCATAGATCGCATGACAAGTGTCCTCAATGTACGATCTCCAAACCGCCCATTTCGCGCGTTAAAGGTCCGACCATAGACGGGCAGCGGAATTCACCAGCGCCGTTGGATCTGTCGACCTCCATCCAACGGTGGATATCCTCCGAAGCTGCACGCGCTTTAACCTGTGTCTGTCGCGTCCATAGCCCACTGTTCCATTGCCTCAAAGCATTTGTAGCCGTGGATCTTACTCTGGAATTGAACGGTCCAGATCATACGCTTGACCATCCGCTGACCGAGTCCCCCACCACGTCATTGCTCCACGTGTTCACCATCTCACCCTCCGCTACTCATATATATTTCATTCTTACGTTATATGTTAATGTTTCTCTTTGATCAGCCTTTCCGCCATACCTCCACTGTAATTTCCTCGCCACCCTGCTTGTTCTAGCCATGTGGCCATGTCCTCGACGTCACCATCATCTCCACCTCCACTCCCCTTGCTCCTGAGTCTGTTTTTTCTAATGTATCTGTGGGTTTTGCAGGTTTCAAGATGATGAAGAAACGCTATAATGTCGCCTCCATTACAAGAGGTCAAGAGCAGCTCAAAGGACTTCCGCTGGCGAAATTTAAGAGGGAAGCTTGAGGTAGTTGTTATGATATGACCTCATTAATGGAAACAGAAAGAAAATCCATCGAACCCCTCAGAGCGATACAAGAGGTAGGTTCTGGCAGCTGAAGACATTAAATTCACAGCATAAAATATCAGTGAAAGGCCGAGAGATACAACGTCCTGCATTAAAGGTCTTGGGTTTAAATTCAAATGTTGGAAGGTACAGTGCTCAGAAAGCAATGTTTTCAAGATGATATTTCAGTCGAGCTCCCTCCAGGAACATACAGAATGTTCACGAAGAACTACCCTCATGCCCTGTTCCTGAAGAGATTTTCTTCCAGTTCATCTATTCCTAGAGGTAGATTGCAAAGTACAAATAATTATATTCAGTCATTCACAGTATGGGCGCGAATGTTTTCCGCCACTTTGTTTCAAAACAGACTATTAAATGTGTATCACCTACCTCACTATCTAGGGTTTTCTATCTCTTCTATAAAAACCAGAAAGAAAGACATTGTAGGGGTTCCAGATTTCTATCAGCAAACTGTGCAGTGAAAGGCTTTTGTATACATCTTGTAAAGTTTCTGTATGAAGGCTCAGAGCCCGTGGGGTTTCAGTGAGGAGGAGTTATAACTGTAATGAGGATTCTGGTCTTTGGTATCCCACAGTATGTAATATTTTCTTATGTGTTAATATAATATCTCATTTCATGCTATTTATCTTCTTGTATCATGTTCTAGAATGCGAGTGGCTCACTGGTCTTAAGTAAGGATTCATCCTAGTTGGTGCCCATACTTGGATTAGTCAAGCACTTTAAATAGGCCTAGTCATGATATACTGTTCCATGTTCATTTCATCCATATTTTCTGATATATTAGTTACTTGAGGAGGGTGCTTTTAAAACGCCATTGTCATGTATGGATTCTTAGTTGGATAAGCCCATATGTGGTTTTGTTGTGTATCTGGGTATCAACTTCATGCTAACTAGTATCTCCTTCATGTTTTCTTCACTGCATTCACTTTCTGATATTTGATTTCTGTGGCATATTATTTGAACTGGCCCTCTTTGCAGTAAGTTGTCTCTTAACTGTCTGATGCTTTTGTATTGGAGTTTTGCACGTTGTTCCTACATTATTCTTATCTTTGTATCAGCTTCTGAGAGAGTTTGGTTCCATTTAAACTAATTTCCTTGTTTTACAAGTGATAGTAAGAGAGATTTTGGATTGACAACCCAAGCTATATTATGAGCTCCTTGCTATGCTAAGATGTCCTAGGCACTGGTCTATAGCAACTCTAGGCTGTCTCTAGGAGTGACAGAAATGTCTACAACATCTTTCTGGTGCCGTTGCTGGGGACGAATTTAAGAATATCAATTTCCCTGGGCCTCGACAAATCATATTCACTCTCTAATCAGGTGAGCACAGAGAGTTGGAGAGTTGCATATCTCTCACCTTGGCGACTCCACTGTTCTTTATTTGATAAATCTATTGGTAGTCCTGGCTCCTCGAAAGCCACATTTGAGGTCAGATTCCTCTAAGTTAAAGACATCCTCTGTATCTGACCCAGAGAAGATTATTCATAGAAGAATTTGTAAAGAAAGACAATCAGCCCGTGCTGAAGTCCCTGAATATTCTGTAGAAGATCATCCATCCTCTTCTTCTCAGGAAATCCCAGTGGAAAATCCCGACTCCACTGAGGAAAATCCTGAATATTACTCAGATAGCCCACCCAGGGGAAGTGCTAGAACCAAAGATAACCCTCATCCTACCCCTGAGGCTGAAGAAGTTAAAGAAGTCACAGAAGTAGTTGTTGTTAACCGTGAACTATTCCCATCTACACCTCAGGCTTCTGTGCAATTTATTCCCTTTGTTATACATACTCCACTTCCTCCTCCTCCCCTTCCTTCATTTGTACATCAAATTTTTGCACAACCCCCACCTCCTCCAATGGCTAATTTTCCTGCTTTCCTATTGAACAAATATGCTCCACTAGCCTTACCCCAATTGCTAAATGATATGACACAGGATTATTTGAAGATTCTGCCTAGATTTAATGGAAAAAATGAAATTGATGCTCAGAAACATCTTGAGACTTTCTGCTCCTTTGCAAAGAACCTTAATGTTGAACATTTAGATGTGGTCTTAAGATTATTTGTGCAATATTTGGATGGTGAGGCCAAAAAATGGTTCAAGACCTTGGGAAACCGTTCAGTAACCACCTGGGATGACATGGAGAATAATTTTCTCGGGAAATGGGGAGAAAAGAAAGATCATGGACAGTCTCTCACTAAGTTCAATACACTCAAGAAGAGACATAATGAAGGGGTGTCGGAGTTTATTAAGAGATTTAATAAGTTATATCTAAATCTCCCTGCAGATATGAAGCCTCATCAGAACGCTGCAAAAGTTGTTTTCATTGCAGCCTTTGACTCAGATTTCGGTTTCTCCCTCAGGGAGAGAAACCCTGCCACCCTAGATGATGCTCAGTCAGATGCTCTTGAATTGGAAGCGAACTTTGCTTCCTCTGGAAAATTAAAAGGGAAGGCTGAACAAGATGTTAGAAGGAGGGGAAAAGAAGAATTATCCACTTCCAACCAGGATAAGGATTCAGATAAAATGGAGGAAATAAGAAAAATGATAAAGAAGATGGTCAAGCTTGAATTGGAGGCTAAGAACCCAGCTCCTAAGAATTCTTATAATGCTCCAAACAGAGGATACAATCCTCAGTACAGAAAGCCACCTCTGCAGATATTGCCAAGGGAAGCAAAGGAGCAGCAAGATCAGGTACCACATCCCTTGTACCTGGAAGGTCCGGCAGATGACTCCACTGAAGATGCTGCTTATGAACTAGAAGATTCAAATCTTGCTTTCTCAAACAATGATGAAATGGAATGCCCATTGCAAGAAGAAGAAGAAGAAGCAGAGATTGATCATTATTGTAAACAATTTGTTGATTTCATGCAAGCGCAATTCAATGTAAAATATGATCTCAGATCTTCAAGGAAGAGGACCAGGACTCAAGATGAAGAACAGGAGCCACTTCAAAAGGGGGAACCTGCACAGAGAGAACCATCAGTGCAAAAAGTTGCAGAAAAAGGTAAGAGTCCTCTGAACAAACCTTCACAGTCTAATGACCAAGTCCCTTCTTCTTCAAAAATAGTTAGTCCTCCCAATGCTGAGTCAGTGTCAAGAGAGGTCAAATTTCCAGCTGAAAATAAAGAGTTTAAAGAAGTTGTAATAGAAAAGCCTTCCCCTGCTTTCAGTCTACAAAAAGAGCTTGAGAAAATTAAAATTCCAGTCCCCTTGACTGAACTGCTAAAACAACCTACATATCAATCTCAAGTTACCTCCTTCATGCTTCCTCCTGAAATACCAATTGTACCTGATAGTTTGAACCTTCAAGAAGAAAGACCCCTGGTAGTCTTCGGCCCACATGTCGAGGAGGTAGATCCTTCTACTCCTCCTTTTTATGTGTCTCTAGTTATTCATGACCTGCTGTTACACAATTGTATGTTAGATTCTGGGGCTTCCCATAATCTTATGCCTCTATCTGTCATGGAACAACTAGGACTACAAATCACACGCCCATATAAAGACCTTTATTCATTTGATTCAAAGAGTCAAATTCTTGGGGATGATTAAAGATTTAGTGGTCAATTTGGCCCAAATTCCAGCAAAGAGTGTGGTCATGGACATTGTGGTGGCTGATATCCCAGCCCGCTTTGGCATGTTGCTGTCAAGGTCCTGGGGTACAAAAATTGGTGGGTCAATTAAGCTGGATTTAACTTATGCTACCATCCCAGTTTTTGGTGGACAGGAGAGGAGGTTATACAAAGAGACTAAATTTTTCAAGGTAGTTACCAAGGCTGATAACTCTGAAAATTCACCAGTCTATAGTAAAGAAGGATATTTTTCATGCTTTATGCTAGAAGAAGATCAAAATTATGTGCATGAATCCTCCTTCAAAATTAAGGATGAGCAGCCTTCAGAAAATTATGAAGCTGGAATCTGGACTTTACATTTTGATGGGGCAAATTCAAGAGAAGGCAATGGAGCTCGGGTGTTATTAATCTCTCCTACAGGAAAATGGGTCCCACTATCCTTTAAATTGGAATATGATGTAGCCGAATGAAGCACTATATCACATACCTGGAGTATGGGTACATAAAGCTTAAAAGTCATGGAGCACTGAGTTGGTAGTAAGACAGTCCTTAAAATCAATGCCGTATCAAACACCTTACCGATATAGAAATGGTGAAGTTTAGACATGGTGGAGAATTTTCAAAGATTCAACACAGCGCATGTCGATACACACAGAATGGCGCGTATTTTCAATGTATCACAAAGACATCTCCGTCCTCCCTGCAACTCACTTTTGACCAATATTGAGGCATTTACATGCACTCTCATCAACCTAGATAAATATTAAGTAATCGCGTATTCGGTTGAAGAACAAATGAAGAGACTCTGAATACATAATTATAATATGGAGATTGATGATAATGAAGAAGAGGAAGCTGAAAATATTGTAGAAAACAGATGGGAAGAAAAAATAGCAGGTAATAAAGTGCTGCAGCTGAAAGGAAACGTGATACCTAGAGGGCTGGTGCCCCTAGAAAGATTATTTGATAAAAATGATGTTCCATTGCAGCACAGTAAAGTAATAGAAGAAAGTCAAGTAGAAGACTTGAATTTGGGCACTGATGCTGAGCCCAAAATCGTAAAACTATCCAAAAAAGTTTCAGAGGAATATAGAAGGAAATGTTTGAAATTATTTCAGTCATATAAGGACGTGTTTGCATGGTCCTATCAGGACCTAAAAACTTTTGATGTTAATATAATGCAGCATAAAATTCCTCTGAGGGAAGATGCAAAACCTTACAAGCAGAAGCTCAGACAGATAAATCCTCTGCTGCTTCCCTCCATTGAAAAGAAATCAAGAAGCTGCTACAGGCCAAAATAATTGTGCCACTAAGATACTCTGAATGGGTTGCTAACTTAGTTCCTGTTCGAAAAAAGAATGGAGAAATAAGATTATGTGTGGATTTCAAGAACTTAAATAGAGCATCTTTAAAGGATAATTATCCACTGCCTAAGATGGACCACATCCTGCAAAAAGTAGTAGGAGCCTCAAGAATGTCAATGATGGATGGTTTTTCTGGTTATAATCAGGTGGCTGTGCTTCCAGAAGATCAAAAGAAAACTGCATTCACCACCCCATGGGGAACATTTATGTATGCCAGGATGCCATTTGGTTTGATTAACGCAGGGGCCACATTTCAGAGGGCTATGGACATAGCCTTTGTTGGGGAACAAGATAAATCTTTGGTGGTATATCTTGATGATATTACAGTGTTTTCAAAGGATGATACTGAACACATTCAACATTTGCAGAGAACCTTTGAAAAATGCAGAAGGTATGGTCTCTCCCTTAATCCTCAAAAGTCTCTATTTGCATTAGATGAGGGAAAACTCTTAGGGCACATTGTAACTAAAGATGGTGTGAAAATAAACCCTAAAAGAGTTGAAGTCATAAATGGAAGAAGTGTGTTTCTAGGCCGAACTGGTTGAAGTGTTTGCCCCTAACTATGCTGAAATAGTTAGGCATATAACAGATATGCTGAAGAAGAACAGTGAAGTAAAATGGTCTCAGGAATCTAGAGAGGCATTCTTCAGAATAAAACAGGCATTTGTTGAAGCTCCTGTGCTAGCTGGACCAGATTATGCAAAACCATTTATGATGTTTTCATTCACTTCACCTCATACAATAGCTGGAGTATTATTGCAAAAAAATGAAGATGGATATGAGCAGCCTATTTCTTTCTTCAGTCAAGTGCTTCATGATGCTGAATTAAAATATAATATATTGGAGAAGCAGGCATATGCCCTGGTGAAGTCCCTCAAAGCCTTTAGAATGTATGTTTTGCAGTCTCATATTACTGCATATGTCCCTACAGCTGCTGTCAAATATATTCTCATTCAGGGAGATAGTGAAGGAAAAAGAGGAAGATGGATTGCAAAAATACAAGAATATGATTTGGACATCAGACCTACTAAGCTGATTAAAGGACAGGGACTTGCTAAAATGTTATCTGAATCAAATCATCAAGCCTTGGGCATCAATTTATCTATGATGGCGAATGAAGAGTCTGAGAAAGGAGAAGAGCAGCATGGACTAGAGATGGCCACTCAAAAGATACACATAAAATATCTCACTAGTCCTTGGTACAAAGAAATAGTTGAATATCTTTTAACACTCATCTGTCCACCCAGCTGTGATAAATCAAAATACAGGGCTTTGAGGCTGAAATCACAAAATTATATAGTTGCCAATGGTCAGTTATATTGGAGAGATCCTTCAGGCATACTATTATTGTGCCTCACAGAGGATGAAGTAGAAAATATAATGGTGGAGTTTCATAAAGGAATTTGTGGAGGTCATTACAGTTGGAGGGCCACAGCACATAAAATACTGAGAGCTGGTTTTTATTGGCCTAAATTATTTGGAGATGTTTTTAATTGGGTTAGAGCATGTGATAAGTGTCAAAAATTTGTTGAGAGACAAAAGCTGCCTGCTTTGCCCCTAATTCCAGTTCATATACATGAACCATTTCAGCAATGGGGATTAGATTTTATTGGAGAAATACATCCCCCTTCAAGTGGCCAACATAAATGGATATTGACTGCAACAGATTACTTTACAAAGTGGGTGGAAGCCATACCTGCGAGAAATGCTACAGATGCTGTAATCATCAAATTCATGGAAGAGAACATCATATCCAGGTTTGGCTGTCCAGTTAGAATTGTAACTGATAATGCACAGGCCTTCAAGTCCAATAAATTTGTAAATTTCTGCCAGCAGTATAATATTGCATTAAATCACTCCACAGCTTACTATCCACAGGGGAATGGCTTGGTAGAATCTTCCAACAAAACTCTGGTGAGGGCCTTGAAGAAGAAAATTAATGAGAATCAAAAGAATTGGGATTCCCAATTAAAGTTTGCTTTGTGGGCGAATAGAGTAACTAGCAAGAGAGCAACAGGGAAATCTCCTTATGAACTAGTATATGGACGAGCAGCTGTGTTTCCGGTGCAGCTGGCATTGCCAGTGGCACACTTTATGCAGGAAAATCAGTAAGAACTAGATGACATGGTCAGAAGAATTAACCAACTGGTAGAATTGGAGGAAACATGGAGCCAAGTGAATCAGAGATTAGCGGAGTATCAGGAGAAAATGAAAAACATCTTTGATCAGCATGAAAAAGACAGGAAATTTCAAATTGGTGATCTGGTTCTTAGATGGTATATCCGGAGGGCTGAGAAGGGCAAACATGCTAAATTTGATCCACTTTGGTTTGGCCCATTTAAGATTATGGAGCTAAAAGGTAATAATACATTTATTTTAGAAAATTTGCAGGGTGACTTGTTAGATGCCCCTGTGAACGGCCAATTCCTAAAGCCCTACTTTCAATTTTGATTCGGGCAGAGTATGCCTGTTGTATTATATTGTATATAGACTTTGTTTCAGTTTTTATTTTAACATGGGATGTGTGCTAATGAGTTTTGAAGAAAAAGTAAAAGGGCTGAAGAGCGGAATCTACATACAAGATGATCAAGGGTCTGCAAGTTCTCGACATGTCCAAGGATGAACATGTCGTCCCCAGATGGAGCCGATGTTGTACATATTAGCCCTTCCATTCAAATTTCTAGCCTTCAGACCTAAATGAATCCTTTAAAATCTCCTCATGTGGCCGAGAACAGTTATATTCTGCCTATCGTTGCTCCTGCCGCCTAAAAAATACCTTACCCAAAGGCTCAAAACCCATAATTGAAAATTTATCGGGCCTATCCCCTGAGATCTTAGCCCTCCCTATTTTGATTCCCATGTGACCTAGTCAAAAGACCGTGTGCCAGACAGGCGGGAGCTTATCGCCTTATGTTTTCGGGTAAAGCCATAGCCGTCCGATCCAATAGAAATCAAAGGCCCGCAATCAATTTAGCCGTGGTGGTCCTCGCACTCACGATTACTGTACAAAAACCAGTTGTTTCATTCCGCACCACTTATCCCAGGCTGGCGGTATTCTCCATGGGGCCAGCGATTCCATAGATCGCATGACAAGTGTCCTCAATGTACGATCTCCAAACCGCCCATTTCGCGCGTTAAAGGTCCGACCATAGACGGACAGCGGAATTCACCAGCGCCGTTGGATCTGTCGACCTCCATCCAACGGTGGATATCCTCCGAAGCTGCACGCGCTTTAACCCGTGTCTGTCGCATCCATGGCCCACCGTTCCATTGCCTCAAAGCATTTGTAGCCGTGGATCTTACTCTGGAATTGAACGGTCCAGTTCATCTGCTTGACCATCTGCTGACCGAGTCCCCCACCACGTCATTGCTCCACGTGTTCACCATCTCACCCTCCGCTACTCATATATATTTCATTCTTACGTTATATGTTAATGTTTCTCTCTGATCAGCCTTTCCGCCATACCTCCACTGTAATTTCCTCGCCACCTTGCTTGTTCTAGCCATGTGGCCATGTCCTCGACGTCACCATCATCTCCACCTCCACGCCCCTTGCTCTTGAGTCTGTTTTTTCTAATGTATCTGTGGGTTTTGGAGGTTTCAAGATGATGAAGAAACGCTATAATTTGTCGCCTCCATTACAAGAGGTCAAGAGCAGCTCAAAGGACGATCAGTCATCGGCGAAACTGCAGAGGAAAGCTTCTGAGAAGTTATAGATATGACCTCCATTAATGAAACAAAAGAAAACCCAATTTCAGAGCGATGCTGTTATAGAAAGTTCGGCATCGAAGACATCAAATTCACAAGATAAAAATATCACAGAAAACAGACACTGCCCCACAAAGGTCTCTGTCAAATTCAAATGTTGCTGCAAGCGCTTTTCCCAAGCAATGTTTTCAAGATGATAATATTTCACTGAGCTCCCTCCTGTGAACGATGTAATGCTCACTTTATGAACTACCATGCCCTGTTCCTGAAGAGATTTTCTTCCAGTTCATTTATTCATAGAGGTAGATTGCAAAGTACAAATAATTATATTTAGTCATTCATAGTATGGGCGCGGATGTTTTCCGCCATTTTATTCAAATTAGATCATTAAATGTGTGTCACCTACCTCCTTTCTCTAGAGTTTTCTGCTTCTCCTATAAAAAATATGAAAAAACACATTGTAAGGGTTCCAGATTTCTATCAGCAAACTGTGCAGTGAAAGGCTTTGTATACATCTTGTAAAGTTTCTATATGAAGGCTCAGATCCCGTAGGGTCTCAGTGAGGAGGATTTATAACTGTAATGAGGATTCTGGTCTTTGGTATCCCACAATATGTAATCTTTTCTTATGTGTTAATATAATATCTCATTTCATGCTATTTATCTTCCTATATCATGTTCTAGAATGCGAGTGGTTCACTGGTCTTAAGTAAGGATTCATCCCAGTTGGTGCCCATACTTGGATTAGTCAAGCACTTTAAATAGGCCTAGTCATGATATACTATTCCATGTTCATTTCATCCATATTTTCTGCTATATTAGTTACTTGAGGAGGGTGCTTTTAAAACGCCATTGTCATGTATGGATTCTTAGTTGGATAAGCCCATATGTGGTTTTGTTTTGTATCTGGGTATCAGCCTCATGTTAACTAGTATCTTCTCCATTTTCTTCACTGCATCCACTTTCTGATATTTGATTTTTGTGGCATATTATTTGGAATCTGTCTTCTCTTTGCGTATTTGCCTCTTGGACCTGTCACATGCTTTGTATTTGAGTTTTGCATGGTCGCTCCTGCATACTATTCTTATCTTCAGACTGTTCTTCCGAGAGAGTTTGGTTCCATTTAAACTAATTTCCTTGTTTTGCAAGAGATAGTAAGAGAGCTTTTGGATTGACAACCCAAGCTATATTATGAGCTCTTTGCTATGTTAAGATGTCCTAGGCACTGGTCTATAACAACTCTAGGCTGTCTCTAGGGTAGACAATAATTGTCGACAACAGTTTCCAAGAGAGATCATGTATGTGATTCACAAGACAATGGTGAGTGAGCTAAACCAAGGTCTTTCACCGTGTCCACCAAGAATCTAGGGCTGAAAATAAGAGAGCTAACCAAGCTCTCCTACCCTTGTTAACCTTGGATACTCAATTCTTTAGAAGAGAGAGAGCTAAACCAAGGTCTCTTCCTAATTCACCTTTTGATCATGAAAACCAATATATTATTCATCCTTCATAGCATAAACATTAACATATGATAACTTACTTCATGAAGCAAACATTTCATCAAAACCCTAGCACCATTCATCACAAAAAGAGAACATTCCACATCCAAAACTCTGCTCCAAGAAGTTTGTTCAACTTGAGACATCCATAACCAATTTACAAGATGAAAATTGCAGAGATTTTCAGACTAACTATGGGATTTCTCCCCCAAAACTCCATGCCAAAATGAGAGGAAGTGCACATCTATTTATAGAGGAGGTGCTTAAGTTCCTCACAATAAAATATTATTTTCTAAGCTAGAATCCCCTAAATTGGCCTATGGAGGGGCAAAAGGCCCTCTTCATCAATTAATTATCCTAAAATAATACAATATGGGATTTTAATGCCACATGTACAAAATCTAGGGGCATAAAGCCCTCAAAAGGCGATCCTTCCCAAACATGAAGGGGTACAAGGGGATTTTGGCATAACATCTAGCCTCCAAAGGTCCTCTCAACCATGTACAATTTTCAAACAACCTTCAAACCTATCATGCATCAACTCCTAAGCTCTCTCAAATGTGAGAAAGTGGGCTCCAAAGTGCATGCTTCAGCTCCAAGTCGTCATGCAAGTGCAAAGGCAGGGTTCCCACTAGACTGCCCAACCTTCAAGGGTTTGCCAATTTTGTAAGCAAGACCCCAAATCTGCTTTTATGTGGACATGCAGGTCTCCAAGCTAATGTCTAGCCTTCAAATATCTTCCAACAACTGTTGAAATTCTGATGTTCTATGCTGTAACAATCACTTATTACAAAACTTCTTTCTTTTGCAATATTAATTAAGAAATTGTAGATAGAACATACACCATATAAACCATATTCAAAATAGAAGACAACTAGGAACACAAGTAGGCACAAAGAATTTAGGTCCAGTGACCAGGGCAAAACCCACAAGTGGAAAACCCAACCAAATTCTTCTTCTATTAGAAATCAAATGTTCAACAGAGATACAAAGTACAATGAGAGATCAAAAGAATGAGTAAGTTCACCCAAATTTGAACAAGATGTAGCATGAAGATCATTGGTAGCAACAATAGATGAACACAATGATCAACCTTCCCTTCAATTGAATCAACACTAAAACATTGAAGCACTGAACCAACCTTGGCTCACCAAGTTCCGTTCTTACTCTCCAAGTCTCTCTCTGACAATCTTCTTCAACTCTCTCCAACTCTCTTTCAAGTTTGAATTCTTCTTTCACAATGCCCAAGTAGTAAGGGGAGAAAGAATGAGACACATATATATAGGAGGATTAACGAATCCATGCCATAAAGGAGGAGTATTTCGCATGCCAAGAGCGAGAGTAACATATGCCCATTTAGGAAATGTAACTCATGCCATTAGGGAGGTATACATGCCTTTCTAAGTTATGCTTTTAAAAGAGATTGTAACATATGCATTAAAGAGGTGTAACTTGTAAGAGGAATCTTTTTATGACGAGTCATTAAAGTGTGTAAGAGTGTAAGAGGTGCATAAGAGCAATAAAGAGAGAGAGAGGAATGAATCCATTAAGAGATAGAGAGAGTAACATATGCATTGATTGAAGGGAGTTACATATGACATGATTGAGAGACTAGAATTTCTTTTTAATAATAATATAATAGTATCATAACAATAATAATAATAATAATAATACTAATGATAGCATTGGTGATTAAGTTGAAATTGAACTATTAGGTTTGATTGATGATCAAAAGGGAATTTCCATTAACAATACTTGATTACCAATTGATGCAAGGTGATTTACTTTTTTTGGAAAGTCATGGTCGCAAAGATAGACATGGCTTTCTCTTTTTAGAAAGTCACTTTAGCAAGGTCATAACTGAAATTTTATTCAAGGAAATTCATCCCATAGCTGCCAATTTTTGGTTGAAATGTAACTAGTGTCGGTCTTCATAATTGTACTTATGTCTTGCCTTGATGATGTACTTCTTAAAAGAAAAGGAAGAAAATTATTTTTGTAAAAGAAAAATATTTTTATTAAAATGGGTTTCTCAAGAGATGGGTCGGCCAATGTTCCTCAAGTCAGCCAAAAGAGGCCTAATTCACCCTTAAGGAAGCCTATATAAACAGAAGCCTCCTCTTATTTGATACACACATCCATCAAGATATATCTCTGATCCAAGTGAAAAAAATAAGGTGATTTGATCTAGCGAAGAAGAGAAAGAGAAGCGAATTTCTGTGGAGGATAGCGAAGGAGGAAAAGAAGTTGATTTCTGTCTCTTCCTACTCACACATCCGAGTTCCTTAGAGTCGAGGAACTAGGGTTTCCTCAATCCAGATTTTGCAGAGGTTTTGTTTGGGGTTTGGCTGGCTCATCTCTTGGAAGGCTTGGTCTTGGGTCAAGGTCAATGTCTTGGAAGTCTTCATTGAAATTCTATAAGAAGAGATTTTTGTGGGTTTTCCTCTCTATGAGAGGTTTTGGCCCTGGCGAGTAGCCTACATCTGGTTTTGTTGTGTTTGCACTATGATCTTCTTATTGGCATTTGTCTTGATGATGAATAGAACTGAATAATAATGGTAATGCTCTAATATAGCTCGCAAGAAAATGCCAAGAATTGCAGAGAAATCAAATTAATAAACACCCTAACTGTCTGCCCTTGATTTCTCAACATGGAATCAGAGCTTGGGCTTTGAACAGTGGGCAGAAAGAAGATCAGTTTGGCTTCAACGCTTCTCAAGGAAGACTATAATCCTAGACCGAATTTGTGGAGGCAACTAGAGCAACTTTCTGGGCACATATTCTAGCCCTAACTACAGAGACAAGTTCATAGTATTCAGTGCAAGAAAGAATTGGTTTGGAGGTTTTGTAAGTCCCGATCATAAGAACCTAAAGGCTAATTTAATAGTCCTCCCTAATCCGCACCTTCTGACAAGCAGATCGAAGATTTCTGGGCATACTTATTAGCTCTATTCTCTATAGCTAGGTCAGAGATCCATCGTATGATATCGAAAGCATAAGAAGGCTATTTCTGAAGGAGTGAAAGGCTTGTCAAGAAACTCTAAGGAGGCCGCACTCACTGGTATAAGAGCGAAGGTCAAACATGGCATCACAAGGTTTGCAAAACCTCCAAAATATCTTCGCATCTTCGCATCTTTGGTATGTATATTACAGTCACTATAGATTAGTGAATTCGTTAGAATTTTGCAAGGCGTTCAAGGCCTTTTTATTATCAACGCCAATTACTCCAGAAAGGCACCAAGCCTTCTATCAAAAATGTGAAATTCTAGAGTACTGTTCTAGGAATATATGTCACATTAATAACCCTAGACAGTCAATAAAGGAATCGAAATTCTCACCTGTGCATAAGGAGATCCGAGACAAAATTGATTAAGGGTATTGTTGAATTCGTTAAAGGACTATTGTGAGCAAAGGTCCTAGTACCGAAGTTCTGAATCAAAGTATCATTGAAAACGAAATCCATACCCTACTTCTATGCATTCAAAGTAGTCCTGGGCTTGTTTTTTGTTTGAAGGGTCATCTCGCAACTTGTATAGTCTTAATGCAGATCCGATCTGAAGGCTAGAAGGAAGGAATCGAGACCTGTAAGATTTTGTAGATGTTCTATGCTTGATGCAACTTTACTTTTATCAACAACAATCACATGAATTTACAAGTAAAATGCAGATAGAACATACCAGTGATCCTTTAGAAGACAAGTTAGAAACAGATAAAGGTGATGGTGCGTTACGGCGGTCAACAGGATGCTTCAACCAACAAAGACTTCACGGTCAGCCAACCCAACGTGTGTCACAACAGTCCTCAAAACAATCACACAGTCAACTCAGAAGTCAACCTCAGAAAAGTCAACGTTGCCCAGAAAAGTCAACACAGGGCATCAACATTAAAAGTCAACGCAACTCAACTTCTGGTCAACCTTTGACCTCGATTTCTGTGCCAAAGAGTACGGCCTCCTTAGATCGAAGTCTCCTCCAAAATTCAGCCCAATCGGACCATGCGTTGACCAAAGTCAACGCTGGTCAAACTTCCCCAGAAACCCTAACCGCAGATTTCTCGCTGCGGTAAACTTCGTCCTTCTTGCTGCGGTAAACTTCGTCCTTATTGCTGCGGTAAACTTCGTCCTTCTTGCTCCTTAGATGCTCGTATAAGAGGAGGAGATGTGTGTTGAGATGAGTGGAAAATGCTCCAATGCTAATCTCATCTCCAAAACCATGAGAGTATTATGATCCATTGGGGTAAACTCAGGTTTGATTCACTTAAATTATTATAAATAATAAATTCAAAATAAATGTTCTGCCTAATGACAACCAATTTTGCAAGATTTCAATCTCTCCAAAGATAATCCAATGCAAACATTAAATCTTATCCGGAAACATCACAAGATGGAGTTTGTACCTAGTTGTCCAAATTTAACACCTCCCAACTAGGGAGAATCCTCCATCCACCAAGCAAAATTGGAATATTTATGTCATCCCACGTGAATTTGCTTTGTTGGCCTGCTGGCCTCTTTATTTGTGAACAAATAAGGCTCACTACAAAGACATCATCACTGCCAGATGAACTGTGCCTTGTTCTATGTAACTTTCATTTGACTTACAACAGTCTCCAACCGGTTGGTTCATCCGATCTGAGTCAAAGTGCGGTGTCCAGACTCACCAGACTCTGATCCCATCATGTTTGGGATCATGTTGCCATCCTAGCCATCCTTGTGATAGAGACTTCTACTGCGCCCACTGCCTACCAACTTAGCTTTTCCCACCTCATTGGCCAAATGAGAGGTACTTCCCATGAGCCTTGAACTCAATGGGTAGGATGCATACGGGGCACAGATAAATGAGAGGCGAACCAGCTCAATAATCACAAGGGTGGGGCAGAAGCATTATGAGTGCTTATAGCTCCGAGAAGCTATCCCCAAAGCCCCCCAGAGCTCCCAGAGCTCATCGTCCAACAGGATCCACATCATAGGGTCTTTCCACGACACCAAGACTCTCACGGAAGGTTAGGAACTTGACCTTCCCCAGGGGCTTAGTGAGAATATCCGCGACCTGCTCATCAGTTCCTATATGATCGAGCCTTACAGCGCCTCGCTGTACCATATCCTGGATAAAGTGGTACCTGATATCAATATGCTTGGATCGGTCGTGGAACACAGGATTCTCAGTCATACGAATCCCACTTTGATTATCACAGAGTATCACAGTGGTATCTAGCACATGTCCAAACAGCTCACTAAAGAGCTTCCGCAACCAAACTGCTTCACAACAGGCCATACTAGCAGCAATGTATTCGGCCTCCGCGGTGCTCAAAGCCACCGACTTCTGCTTCCTGCTCATCCATGAGATCGAGGCAGAACCAAGATTGAAGCAGCATCCAGGTGTGCTCTTACGATCCACCACACTGCCAGCCCAATCGGCATCAGTATATCCACGGAGTATCACACTCCCGGCAGTGTATCTCAGCCCATGGTTTATCGTGCCCGTCTCAAGACTTCTTCCCAAACCTGTTGAAACAGATGAGGCCCAACCATCTATTGACTCGGGGTTACTTATCAGAAACATATATCTGGACGGGTGTTCACTAAGAACATCAAAGCTCCTACGAGTTGACGATACTCAGTAGGATTGGCCAATACGGGCCCAGCAGCGCTGCCACTCAACTTCTTGAAGTTGAGTTCCATTGGTGTTGACACTGTCTTGCAGTCCACCATACCAAATCTTTCCAGAAGTTTCACAATGTATTTTCCTTGAGAAAGGAAAATCTCTCCAGGTCTCTGCCAGACCTCCAGGCCTAGGAAATAGTGCATCAGTCCTAGGTCCTTCATCTCGAACTCAGCAGCGAGCTCCCTCTTACATTGATGAATGAGACCACCCGCTTTCAGAGGTCGTCCACACAACACCAAATGAGAGGCTTCCTTGGATAACTCATGCAAAGGTCTTGACGCACATTGATGAAGCCTACCATCAAGTAGCTATCTATCCTCTCGTAACAAGCTCGGGGTGCTGCTTTAACCCATAGAGGGCTTTCTTCAACCCGTGCATATGGGTGTCTTGATCCCAGACTTCCAAACTCTGCAGGTTGTTCCATAAAGACCCTCTTCGCACGATGCGTAAAACGCGTTCTGACATCCATCTCGATGACACTCCATCCTCGCATGCCACATGAAACACCATCGATCGAATGGTATATCACTCCATGTGCA
Organism: Pinus albicaulis; assembly: GCA_034641835.2. Classification (NCBI taxonomy): domain Eukaryota; kingdom Viridiplantae; phylum Streptophyta; class Pinopsida; order Pinales; family Pinaceae; genus Pinus; species Pinus albicaulis. The sequence goes on along the minus strand of CM076569.1, from coordinate 378,030,879 downwards.
CACATGTCATCATAGTCTATTCCTTCCTTTTCGAGAGAAGCCATGGCCACAAACTAAGCCTTGAACTTTTCAAACATCACCGATCCATGTTTGATCTTGTAGAGCCATTTCGCGGTGACAACAGATTTGTCCTTCGGTCTCGGGACCACATCCCATACATCATTCTTCATTATGGACTCATATTCTTCGTGCATAGCATCCTTCCAGACTTGATGCTTTACGGCTTCCTCAAAAGATCCAGGTTCAGATTGTACAATAGTACTTATGGCAGCTAGATACCCTTGGTATCTACACGGCTTCTTGCTTTCTCGGAATGTCCCCCTTGGGGCAGCATGTCCCTCAGCATCTTCGAGAGTGTCCCTGAGCCATGATGGTCTCTTTCTCAGTGAAGGAGATGGATCGATTGGGTCCATTGGTCCTTCAGCATCAAGATTGTCTCATCCTGCGGTTCTTCTTAATTTCCAGGCCTTGCTTCATGATTTTCCTCAAATCTCGAAAGATCTGCTACTTTCTTCAGGGAAGCATCTTCGTCAAAAGTGACATCATGGCATATCTCTACTTCCCTTTGACCAGGTACATAGACTCTATAGGCCTTAGAAGTTTCGTTGTAGCCCACAAATATTCCTTTCTTCCCAGAAGCATCCAACTTACTTCTCTTTTCTTTTGGCACATGAAAATAAACAGGATATCCAAAAACTCTAAAATGTGAGACGTCAGGTTTCTTACCATTGAAAACCTCTTCTGGAGTTTTGGAGTCCAAGGTGGAATGAGGGCATCAGTTTTGAATGTATACAGTAGTATTCGCAGCTTCTCCCCACAGAAACTTTGGTAGACCCTGGTCACATAGCATGGCACGGGCAACTTCCACAATGGTCCTGTTCTTTCATTTAGCAACGCCATTCTGCTCAGGAGTATAGGCAGTAGTGGTCTCCCTCTTAATGCCAGCTTCTCTGCAAAAGTCCTTGAGCTCATTTGACTCATATTCAGTGCCATTGTCGGTCCTCAAAATCTTGATCTTCTTCCCTGTCATATTTTCCACCAAGGCTTCGAAGGTACGAAACCACACGAAAGCCTCATCCTTCTTCTTCAAGAAGTATATCCAGGTTTTGCGGGAGAAGTCATCAATGAATGTCATATAGTAAGAACATCCTCCAAGGGATGTCACGGGTAGCGTACCAGATAGATCAGAATGGACCAGTTGCAAAATATCAGATGTCTTTGTGACACTTGAGGGGAAAGGTCCCCTTGTATGCTTTCCTTCGACACAACCCTTACATACACCTTTGTGATTATTTGGAAACTCGGGCATCCCTGTCACCACCTTCCCTTCTTCGGGAAGGGCTTTGTAGTGAAGGTGTCCAAACCTTCGGTGCCATAGTTCAGTCTGTCGAATAGTATCACATGTCATTGCTCCCAGCGGACTTCCTCCAACCTGGTATAGTGTATCAACTCTAAACCCAATTGAGATAGCTTCCTTGAAGCTCTTCTTCCACATGAGCACCTTTCCATCAGTGAATGCCACATTGAAACCTTTGTCTTCCATGGATAATATAGACACAAGGTTCTTCTTCAATTTTGGTACATAGAGTACATCCTGCAAATGTAGGACTTGTCCTTGAGACAAGTGGAGGGTCACAGTCCCTGCCCCTCTCACGGGAAATGTGGCATTATCTCCAAGGATAATTTCCAGATTAGTATCCTTCTCAACCATGTCAGAGAGTGCTTCCTTGAACCCAGTGATGTGTCTTGCACTACTATCTATTAGCCAGACATCCATAGTATATGAAGCAGAGAGGGCAGACACAAGAATGTATTCATTTCTTTTATCAACAACATTTGACTCCTCATACCTGGAGTTTCTAGACCTTTTGAAAGGTTGATTGTTTCCGCCAGAGGGAGCCTTCCTCTTTCCTTTGGACCTGTTGTTTCTTTGATTTCCATTCCTTCGGTTGTTGTTGTTGTCATCACTATCGGGAGAATCCTTCTTAGCGACACTTACATGATGACTGCCCATGACAAGTGAAACACTGCCCCCCCTGCCCTCTTTCCTCGCCCCCGCTCTTTTGTTCTTTGGAACCACTGCATTTTCTGGGGAAATGAGCACAGAGGCAATATCATTACCATATTCCTTTCATTCTTGTCTCTTCTGGTGTGCATCTCTCACGTGAGATTCACAAAGTTAGAATTGTAATATTATTGAGAATGGAAAAGAATATTTAAGGCTATTCATATGTGAGCCCTCCAAGACTATAACGACTGGGGCTGATCAACCATTGTCTCCGCACAGCTAGCATTGTCTCCGATCTCTACGTCTTAAAGTATGTTTCTGGGAATGCACTTCAAAAGCTTTTCGCATTCTTCAACTGATTCTTGAAGAATAGCACTGTTTGCATTGTTTACTTTGAACATTTGTATCAGCTTATCATACATCTCTTTGGATGTGCCTAGCTCAGATATGTAGGCAACCAGACTTTTATGTATGGATTCCTTGATCATCAGCTTTGCTTTGCTCTTCCCCTTCTTATACTTGGTTTTGGCAGCAGCAGTAGCAGTGGATGGAGGTTCTTGTATCTTACCCAGTACATAGTCCATGAGATCATGGTCTTCAAATTTGAGATCTAATATTATCTTCCAAGCATGAAAGTCATCCCTTCAAGTCATCTTGTCATCCTCCTTGAAGCCATAACTTGTGGAACCCATTTTTCTCTTTTGGTGATTGCTATAAGTTAGGGCTTGTCTTCACCTCACCTTTGATACCATGTAAGATTTTGTAGATGTTCTATGCTTGATGCAACTTTACTTTTATCAACAGCAATCACATGAATTTACAAGTAAAATGCAGATAGAACATACCAGTGATCCTTTAGAAGACAAGTCAGAAACAGATAAAGGTGATGGTGCGTTACGGCGGTCAACAGGATGCCTCAACCAACAAAGACTTCATGGTCAGCCAACCCAGCATGTGTCACAACAGTCCTCAAAACAGTCACAGTCAACTCCAAAGTCAACCTCAGAAAAGTCAACGCAGGGCAGCAACATTAAAAGTCAACGCGGCTCAACTTCTGGTCAATCTTTGACCTCGATTTCTGTGCCAAAGAGTACGGCCTCCTTAGATCAAAGTCTCCTCCAAAATTCAGCCCAATCGGACCATGCGTTGACCAAAGTCAACACTGGTCAAACTTCCCCAGGAACCCTAACTGCAGATTTCTGGCTGCAGTAAATTTCGTCCTTCTTGCTGCGGTAAACTTCTTCCTTATTGCTGCGGTAAACTTCGTCCTTCTTGCTCCTTAGATGCTCGTATAAAGTAAAACTTGGCTGAAAATTCATCCTGTTGAGGATAGTATCTGCTTCAACTCCTGCTGCCCTGGTGTTGCATATGAATGATCCCACCTTAGTCTTGATTTTAAATTGAGATTTCCTTTTACTTGAAACAAAATGCAACTCATCCATGTTGATCATTTGCCTGATATATTCCAGAGAGAAAATTCTCATTGGAACATATTTAGGCAGCTTGTAAGCTGCCAATTCATAGCCATATACCCTAATCTCTGTATAATTCTGGTAAAGATACCAGTCACCTATTTTTACTTGATCACTCAAATGAAGAATCCTTTTGATTTCTGAACCAATCCCAGGCTCATTCTGCTTGCTTAAGAGCTGACCAACTGGATAAATGAAAGAGTCAATAAAATCTGCAAATGAAAATCCAGTTGAAATTGACCTAACCAATTAGGTCCAATGTATGAATGATTAGCTCCTTGATTATCTTGTTTGTGCAAAGTAATTGGTATCAAATATCCCTGCTGAAAAAGGAACATATAAACCAGTACAAAGGTGTACTTGAACATGCCTTGAGTAGTTAGGTTCATCATCTGCTCTTCCATATTATCAACCAGTAACTGATTGTAATTATACATGAATGCTAGTTGACTTTCCTTGGAGAAAATGGAAAAGTAACCCAGAATAGGTTCATCTATTGTTCTATCATTTTGGTAGCCTAAAAAGCAGGAAATTAGAGAAATAATATGCTTGGTTGCTTATGGGAACATAGTGGATGGATAAGGAGGATTTATTTTTGGAAGCTCAACATCATTTGGAAGAAAAGTGTCAAAAATCTGAGCTCTCTGGGGAAATGTAAGTTTATAGTATAATTCCATGAGGGCTTCTTGGGAAAAATGGCTAAGGGAATCATTCTGTGGTATTAACAACATCTGGTTTATGGTTTCAGGTGTAATGGAAACCAGAATGTCTCCATTCTGAGCTACTATGGTTCTCTTAAGCGAGTCATATCTAGCTTGACACCAGGTGACTAAATCACGAAACTCATGGGTTTGGGGATAGGTAAACATGGGCAATAAGGTCTCCCAGAGTTTGACTTCATCTTTCTTATCGAGGTATTTTTGTTTTAACCAGAGATGTAATTCATAGAGTTTGAATTCACATTCTGTGTTTGTGATTTTGAACAACTGGTCAACTAACGGGATATGGTCAAGATCTATGGTGGTGGAAACATTTGGATCCTCCTCTGTTACTGTTTTCCGGCCCTTCCCTTTTGGTGCCATTTCTTTCAACAGAGGAAAAGAAAAGTGGCTTATTTGAAAAAATGATACCTGCAGAGAGCAGTCTCTGCAAACACTGATAGGCCAGCGAAATACTCTGTTGATAAGGGCGATAGATAACAGAGTGGTAACCTGAACTCCGTTTCTCAGAAAACCTGCAATTTGACAGAGCGAAAAAGTGAATCAAAGAGTGGCGCGAGGAAGGTAGATGTTTATTTATAAATGCATGGGTTATCGTTATGCTAGATGATTGTTGGAAAACAAGCCGTAGAAGGTTTAATGACGAGTGGATAACCGTAATAGCAACGGATAACGGTAAGGGAGTGGATGTAATAGAACAGTTATAGGTGGCAGGAGGTAATTGGAAGTGGGAAATGAACGTTGATGGATAGGTGGTATTCAGAGGGGGTAGATGATGGTAAGTGGTATGGAGCGCGAGGGGGGGGGGGTTGTGAAATGCTATGGAGGTGACACGTTTCAATGGGCCCGCCATATATAAAATCGCTTCTAAGGTCCCCACCCCCCCCTGCCGTTAACGAGAAACAGAGAAAGGGGGTGTGAAATCCTTTCCCATCGTTGATTTGGGTGGGGAAAATGACGACCGTCGAGATCTGCTCCGGAGATAGCGCAAACAACAAAAGGTTTGTCGTGTTGCGAACTTTAGTGTAAAATAATAACATGCTTTTTATTACAAAATAATTAATCATTTGATGAAGTGACTAATCCTTTAAATAAACACAATTAATCCTAATCTTTTGTGGCGCATTTAGTCTAGCTGCCAATTATTTTTCCTAAGTCTATGTTCAACCAAGATTAAACAATTTGGTGAATCTTATTACCTAATCTAAATGCATAAATTTAAATAGTTTGATCATGTTTAAACAGTATGATTCAAACCAAAATGTTTTTGAGTTGTGACATTCTAACAAGCTGCATACAAAAATCTCTTTCTTTATTTGAAACAAAGCAATTTCATTTCTTTTATTGCTTCTATCTATGCCTAGCATTTTCAAATATTTTTACCTTTATTTTTTAAAGCATCTTATCCTAACATTTTTTTGATATGATTATTTTCTTTTCACATTGAGTCCTAACATTTTTTGGATTTTCATCTATTCATATTCAATCCTGACATTTTTTAATTGTCCATTTTTCTTCTAAAATGTCTAGCTTATCAAAACAAGAAATGTTACAACATGTCCCAAAAATTCACATTTAAAATTTCTTTTTCTTTTTCTTCTACAATAGGTCCAAAATAGGACTTAGACTCTTTGACTGAAAAACCTAGAAGCATGAAGAACATGCTTATCTAGAAAGAAATAATAATAACTTTATTTTCTTTTTCTTTTTACATATAATGGTACAAATTATGAAGACTGAAACTAGTTACATTCTCCAACAAGCCTTTCCATAAATATTAAATATGCTTTAAGACAAAGCGTTTCTAAAGGGGAAGGAAATATTATGAACATAAATATACAATAGTATAAATAATAATCACTCATAGTTAAATTACTTATGATTAATGAAGGGACATATGAAATGACACATCGCAACTAAAAGACGTGACGCTTAATGAAAGGGCACTCCTTGTTAGTATTTATAATGGAGCCCTCACTTGTAATATGATATCAATTCTTCATACATTTTTTCAGTATATTATTATTCCGAAATGGATTTCTTTGTGGCATTCCAAATATTTTGGATATCTAACTTGTGAGCCAGGTTTGGTTATTACACTCTCCTACAAGTTGATGTTTTTTGTGTCGCTAGTGCTACTTAGGGGCTCCAACTCCAGCTTGGGAAAAAGTGGACTTTGCGATGGTCTCTGTATTGTTTGCCAACGCTTTAAGTCAATGAAGCACATGTTCTGGGATTGTCCCTTAGGAAATGGTTGGAAGCATGTGGAGGGATGAACATAGATAGTTGTTAGCTAAAGTTTCTGTGCTTATTTCAGATGTGCCAAGTCTTTAGATGCAGTAGCACATTCTGATTTTATTTTTGTTTTAGCACAGAGAGAGAGGATAAAGATCCATTATATATACCTTTTCTGCCTTTGGTTTTGCTGATTTGAATATTTTCTGTTTACATATGACGTTAATTCAAAAAAATTACGAGAAAACTTTTGTCTGTAATATCTTATACACCGAATGGTAGGTATCATAGTTCTTTCCTTTCCATGTTGCACCCATTTGTGGTAATGTTCTTAAAGTTTTCTTGTCGGTGGGGTGTGGTAACTTCAGTTTTCATGTTGTAACTGGGCTATGCTAATTTGTCCTCTGTCATGTGGCATTTGTGTTTTGCAGCTGCTTGAAATTTTTGACAAGGCCATTTCTCCTTGTGTACAGGTGCCACAGAGTTACAACCTTCTTGGCCAGAGGTGAGTAGCTGTGTAGATTTTGTTACCCATCTTGATAGAGTGCAAAATTATAATGATTTTTATTTTTCAGAATCTGGTTCTTTTGATTTAAATATGTGAGATCAGGATAATTGAAATAATATTTTCACACTCCAATCATGAGGTATAAAAATTAAACTAGAGCAAGGAAGAATATTGGAGGGAGAAGACTTGCTGTTAGGATGTTTTCTGTTGATATATGCTTGATTTAAGCAAATCTGTACAGATTTGGCAGCTTCCTTTTGTCTATGTTTTTGGCATTTGCTAATGTTATTGTCAAGAATGAGATAGTGTTTATCTTCCTTTATGATGTATAGAAATGTCCCCATTGTTTATGTTGCATGTTCGAGGGCACTGCATTAATTGTTGTTTTCAACCCCATCTCATTTTATGAAGCTTATGAATGCTTAGGAGTAATGCTAAATAATCCTAAAGTGCATACCTTTGAAAATCAGTCACGTGGAGGGAGTTTTCAATGATAGGGTTTTGACTTCCCAATATGGTTTTGCCTGGGGTACCTCACTTGTTTAGATTTCTCTTGTTTCGCTAGGTCTCAACATAGTGATAGGTTTCCTTGGCCAGTGGGGAAATGAACTCCAAATTTTTCTTAGTTCCCAGCCCAATTTCTTGACTGTCCTTCTTACTGGGGCTTGCAACAGTCCCCAGAAGATTTGTAATGCAACTATATAGAATTTAATTTATAAACAGAAGTCTGAAATTTATCTGCAGTATCTTCTCAATTCATTCATATATTCTGCAATCACATTTAATTTATAACAGTATATACCTTTCTCCATGAGCAATTGTTAAGCTAACTCTCAATAGCATGAACACCATGCTAGGATTCTTTTCTCCATTTAAACCTAACATATTATATATATGTGAGTTATAACTACAGTATTTCACCACTTCCACACAAAATTCATTATAAACAGAATCAAGAATTAAATAACAGTGTTACAAAAACAGAGATGAAGATACTTATTTTTTTCAAAAGCTGTCCATGTTAACTGGCTGCAGAGGAGCAATTTTCTTTATAGCCATAGGAATCCACAATGGATACTATCCCCTGGTCAAACTATGAGGTGAGAAGTGCAAATGACTGCCTAATGGGTTTTGTAGAAATTTTTGGTTTCCTGTAGCCCTCCCCAGTTTCAGTATAACTTGCATATGGTTTAATGCCCACAGCCCCACATTTTGAGCTGATATATAAAACTTAATGCAAATTTGAGAAGAAACATAACAGGACTACCTCTACTTTTGTTTCACTTTTCTCTTTACAGCTGATAAAAGATTAAGGAAAACATTCACAGATTAAATGACACTTATTTTTGGTCAATCTCTGACCCTAGAAAATCCCACAAGGGGAAAACGAGTGTAGAAGGAGTTTTTGTTATTTTCTTTTCACAGAGAAATTAATTACACAGGGTACTCATCTCTCCCTGCTGATGTCTACGAAATTGTGCCACTGTTCTTGGAATTTGTGCACAGTTCAGCAATCATTGCTCCAGAACTGCATGCCACTGTTCAGCCTATCAGTCCCTCAAACTTCGCCCCTCTGCCCTGAATTTCTTCCTTGAAAATCGGGCCACAAACTCAGAAACTCAGCCTCGAATTTCGTGTTTGCAGACTGACTTACAGCCCTTGTTTTTTGTTCAATCTCGACTTAATCGTCAATATTAATAATTATTAATATTATTATTATTATCCTTTACAATATATAATATTATGATATTATTATTAAAAAGAATTACTGTAGAAATTTTTCATTTCCCACCCCGATTTTCAGTTTCACCTTGTTTCTCCAATTAGTTAAATGCCCTTTCCTATAATCTTACATTCAACAAGCTGGAAAATAAATATTTGCTGAAAACACAAATTCTGGAAAATTTTCACAATGCTGGAAAATGCGGAAATAAAAATCAGCAGACACAAACAGCGATTCAACACATTTTAACACACTGATTTTTGGTCAAGGTGACCTTCGAAAAACCCCCTACAACTCTTGGGGAAAACCAGTTTGAAAGCGGCTTCTCTTTATTTTCTGAATATTGCTTTTACAGTGAGACAGAAATTTACACAGCAAAAAATTACAGCAACTTCATAACAGTACTTATTTCGAAAATCGTGCCAAACTCCACCTCGGTTTCTGTGCCCACAAAAACAGAAATTACAGAAAATAGTCCAGCATTAAACGCTGTACAGACATCATTGAAATCTGTGCTGTACGGTTGTACGACCTCCTCAAAAAACGTGTTGTACGGTGTGCTGAACGCTGCTATATGGCCGCCTCGAAAACCATGCTGTACGGCTGCCTTAAATCTGCTGTACGGCCTCGATTTCAGCGCTGATTTTCTGCTGTACGGATTTTAGAAAACAACCCTCTCTCTCCTACTGTACGGACCTCGATTTCCATGCCTCCAAACTTCTGTATGGTCCTCGAAAAATGTGAAGCAGTAAATGCTGTCTTTCCTCCCTCGAAATTCGTGCCCTCTTGCCTCGAACTTCGTGCTTTGCCCTTGCTATACGGATTTGCTGAATGTTAGTGCTGTTGCCCTCCTCCTTCTCACTGCTCAGAAAAATCTCAAACTCTCTTTCTCTCCTTCTCCCAATCTGTTCATGAAAGAATAAATGACCTTTTTCTCCTTTAACCTAACCCTAAGTGAATTTTGGGGAATCCCTAAATCCAATGGTTGAAATAGCTTTAAATCTAGGGTTGAGATTAAATGCTCATTTAAATCTCACTTTCTATTTTTTAATTTACCCCACTTTAATAAAGACCCACTTAGTCATTTATTTCCGAAGTCACTTTTCCTTTCTAATTTGACATTGACTTTATTAAAGTCACTTTAAAATTAGACTTTAGTAACTTTATCACTTAAAGTCACTTTTAAATTAGATTTGACATTATAACTTTATAAAGTCACTTTAGAAGAAAAATTAAATTCTTTTGGACACTTTTCCCTAGGCCAAAGATCAAAGTCTTAGGGAACCACCTGTCTTCCGGTAACCAAATTTCAACACTCCCTCTTATCGAGGAAGGTGTTCCTCACCACACCCATCTTGTCTCTGAAGTAGACATGCTTGCCTCGTGGTAAGGCTTTGGTAAGAATATCTGCAACCTGCTCATCAGTGGGAATATACTCAAGCTTCACTGCTCCCTTCTGAACATAGTCTCTAATGAAATGATATTTGATCTCGATATGCTTTGACCTGTCATGAAATACTGGATTCTCTGTGAGTTTAATGCAACTCTGATTATCACAGTATATCATTGAAGGTCTCAACGGCTGACCAAATAAGCCAAACAACATCTTGCGAAGCCAGATGGCCTCACAACTAGCTAGACTGGCTGCCATATACTTTGCTTCCGTTGAACCCAACACTACTGTCGAACCCAACCCAAAACAGCACCCTGAAGTGCTCTTCCTATCAGAAGCACAACCTGCCCAATCAGAATCAGTGTAACCTGCCAATCTCACTCCATCCCCCTGCCTGTAGTCCAGACCATTTTCCACTGTCCCCTGCAAGTACTGCAAAATGTGTTTTGCAGCCACCCAATGAACCTTCCTAGGCTCACACATAAAGTGGCTCATCGTGTTGACTGCAAAACAAATATCTAGTCTGGTGTTGACCAAATACATCAAGGAACCAATCAGCTGTCTGTACAATGTGGGATCCACCAACTCGGAATCTGAAGCATGAAGCTTCTTCCAGTTGGTGATCATCGGTGTCGACATGGGTCTACAATCCTCCATGTGGAATTTGCCAAGGATGTCCACAATATACTTCTCCTGCCCCAGGAAGAAATGCCCCTCCTCCTGCCACACCTCCAAACCCAAAAAGTAATGCATCAAACCAACGTCCTTCATCTCAAACTCCGCCGAAAGATCTCTCTTGCAGTGCTCTATGAGTCTCTCTGCACTTGTAATGACCAAGTCATCCACATACAACACCAGAATGAGAGGCTCCTCACCTATCACAATATAGTAAAGGTTCGGATCTGCCTCACTCTTTGTAAAACCCATCTCCTGCAAGTATGTATCTATCTTGGAGTACCAAGCTCTGGGAGCTTGCTTCAGGCCATAAAGGGCCTTCTTCAATCTGCACACATGGGACTCCTTCCCATGCACCTCAAAGCCCTGTGGCTGCTCAATGTACACCTCCTCCTGTATGAAGCCATTGAGAAATGCGGTCTTCACATCCATCTGGTGGATCTTCCAACCTATCTCTATTGCTATCGATATAATGGAGCGGATCGAAGTATATCGAGCCACGGGAGCGAGGGTCTCCTCATAATCTACTCCCTCTACCTGGGAGAACCCTCTAGTCACAAATCTTGCTTTGAATTTCTCAATGCTGCCATCTGCAGCATGATTTACCTTGTAAAGCCATCTGGAAGTAACCACGGCTTTGCCCTCAGGCCTCGGCACCACCTCCTAAACATCATTCTTCATGATAGAAGAATACTCCTCCTGCATGGCCTTTCTCCAGACCTGCTGGCTAGCTGCCTCCTCATAGCTAGAAGGCTTAGAGTCTAAGATGTTGGCAGCCATTGCCATGTAGCTACAAAACCTCTCAGGTGGTCTGCTTTCTCTGACCGGCTTCTTAGGCCCAGCAACAGATGTGGCCTCTCTCAAGGTGTCCTGAAGCCACTTGGGTTTCCTCTTCCCTGAGCACACTTCTCCCACTGGAGAATGAAACTCCTCCTCATCATTACGAGCCTGAACTCCTGACTGTCTGTCTGCTGTCCTCCTGCCTGCACCTGAACCTGTAGACGCTGAAGTACCATGTGAACTGTCCATCAGTGGACTCCTTAGTGAACTGCTCTGCGGACTGCTTTGCATGCTGCCCAAAGCACCACCCCTTTGACTCTGCGAGCCACTGCTCACTGACGGACCTGACACCGTAATCGATGTACCTCCGGATCCTCCTGATCCCTGCCCACTGGATCCCTGCGATTGACTCAGCTGCTCCTGAGGGTCTGGCTGATCCAGATACTCTAAGTCCCGTGACCTCCTGAAGGCCCTGTCCTCCTCGAACTTCACATCCCGCCTGACAACAACTCTCCTCTGTGCGGGAATATAAATCCGAAAGGCCTTCGAGGTCTCATTGCAGCCCACAAAGACACCCTTCGCTGCGGTGGGCTCTAGTTTGGTCCTCTTCTCCTTGGGTACGTAAGAGTATGCAATACACCCAAAGTTACGAAGATGACCAATATCAGGCTTCTTCCTAGAAAAAGCCTCCTTCGGAGTCACATGCCCCAAGGCACGATGCAGACTCCTGTTGTGCAAATTTACATCAGTGTTGCAGGCCTCTGCCCACAAAACAATGGCAACCCCTAATCATGTAACATGGCTTTGGCAGCCCCTCCGATGGATCTGTTCTTCCTCTCCGCAACCTCGTTTTGCTGGGGGTTGTAAGGAACTGTGAGCTCCCTCCTAATGCCTACCTCCGCACAATAGTCAACAAACTCTCCAAGGGTGTACTCTCCTCCATTGTCCGACCTCAGGGACTTGATCTTGAGACCTGTCCGAGTCTCCACAAGAGCTCTGAACTCCTGAAACCACTTGAAGACCTCACTCTTGGTCTTCAAGAAATAAATCCAGGTCTTCCTGGAGTGATCATCAATGAATAAAACATAATATTCATATCCACTCAAGGAAACATGAGACATCTGAGCGCTCACATCGGAATGAATCAAATCAAGTATCCCAGTCGCTCTACTGTCACTGCAGGAAAAGGGGATTTGGCAAACTTGCCCATCGCACATCCTCTGCAAGTATCAAAGTGATCAGTACTGAAATCTGGCACACCTGTAGTGATCTCCCGCAATGTCCTCAAGGCTCCATGATACATGTGCCGCATCCTGCGGTGCCAAATCCCACACAGCTCTGAATTGCTAGCTCTGCTGCCGGTACTACTGCTCAATGCCAAAAGGGGCTGAAATGCAAACTTGTACACCTTTGCATGGCGTACTCCTATCACTCTAGCTGAATCAGCTGGAGCGCCCCTAGGATATATCAACACTTCTCGTCTCCTAAACAATATCTCATATCCTCTGTCCTCCAAAGCTGAGACGGATATGAGGTTCTTCCTCATCCTTGGCACATATAGAACATCTGACACCTTCAAGGGAGGTTTGGGTTCCCTATGAAATGTCAGTGTCCCCACACCGACTGCACTAACAACTCTGTCATCACCGAGTACTACCTCTATATCAGTGCCACTCTCTGAAAGCTCTGAGAAGTACTCACGGACTCCTGTCATATGACGTCAAGCCCCACTATCCACATACCAGATACCCGAAGATGCTCCGCTAGTCGAGGGAAATGCATGCTCCCTCTGAACCTCCGTGGCAGGTGATCCTGCACTAGTGGACTCACAAGCAATGAACCCAAACTCTCGGTCAAAGCGATTCGTGAAGTCGTCTACCTCTGCTGATGCTGCCATGTTCTGGTTCTTCCCCTTCTTTTTCTTCTTCGGACACACAACTGCATAGTGTCCCATCTTCTGACAATTCCAACACTTCACCTTGGAATAGTCCTTCTGTGTGTTACCCTGTTTACCTTTGTCTTTGTCTTTGCCCTCACCACTGCTTGTGGAAGCTTGCTTCTTTCCTTTGTCTTTCTTGCCTCCTGCCAATAGTGCTACATCCTCATCCTGCTCAACTGGCTTGGCTGCCCCAAGCTGACCCTTCCTGATCTCTGTCTGTATGCAATCATCCCAAAACCTCTCCCATGTGAGAAGGGTCTTACATGCACAAACCCCATCAGCAAAGTTCAGCCATGAACTGGGGAGACCATTCACTGCAATCCGCACCAACTCAATAGATGGAATGACCTCTCCAACTGCTGCCAACTCATCTCTCACATTAGTAATCTTTGTGAGATATCCAGCGGCACTATCAGTCTTACCCATCTTAATGGTCCTCAGCTTCTCCCTTAGGAACATTTTCCTGTTCTCATTGGTACTCTGGTAGAGATTGGTCAATGCTGTCCACATCTCATGAGCATTTCTCTTTCCTCTCACATGAGGAATGCAATGGGCTTTGATTATGTCTAGAATCAGTCTCTTACCCTTGTTATTCCTTTTATTATAAGTTGCTAGTTGAACAACATCAGTAGACACAACAACAGGGTGCTGTGCGGTATGCACCATGACATCCCAGACTTCTGCCTCCTCAAAGATACTATGCATTCTCTCCTTCCAAACATTGTGGTTGCTATGCCCATCCAACCTATCCTCCACCCTCAATCCCAATGACATCCTTGCTGTCCTAAAAACTGAAAATAGCACTGCTGTAGTAAAGATAAAATTTCTGTGTGAGAAAAATCAGCTTGTTCTTATTTTCTGAGTAAAAAATCAGCAAACTGTATTTTTCTCCTTTACTGTCCCAAACTGCTCTTTTAGCACCCAAGCTCTGATACCATGTAGAAATTTCTCATTTCCCACCCCGGTTTTCAGTTTCACCTTATTTCTCCAATTAGTTAAATGCCCTTTCCCATAATCTTACATTCAACAAGCTGGAAATAAATATTTGCTGAAAATACAAATTCTGGAAATTTTTTACAATGCTGGAAAATGCAGAAATAAAAATCAACAGACACAAATAGCCATTCAACACATTTTAACATAGTGATTTTTGGTCAAGGTGACCCTGGAAAAACCCCCTACAACTCTTGGAAAAAACCAGTTCGAAAGCTTCTCTTTATTTTCTGAATATTGCTTTTACAATGAGACAAAAATTTACACAGCAAAAAAATTACAGCAACTTCATAACAGTACTTATCTTGAAAATCGTGCCAAACTCCACCTCGGTTTCCGTGCCCACAAAAACAGAAATTATAGAAAACAGTCCAGCATTAAATGCTGTACGGACAACATTGAAATCTGTGCTATACCACTGTATGAACTCCTCGAAAAACGTGCTGTACAGCCTGCTAAAAGCTGCTATATGGCTGCCTTGAAATCGTGTTGTACGGCTGCCTTAAATCCGCTGTACGACCTCGATTTCAGCGTTGATTTTCTACTGTACGGATTTCAGAAAACAACCCTCTCTCTCTTGCTGTACGGACCTCGATTTTCGTGCCTCCAAACTGCTGTATGGTCCTCGAAAAATGTGCAGCAATAAATGCTGTCTTTCCTCCCTTGAGATTCGTGCCCTCTTGCCTCAAACTTCGTGCTCTGCCCTTGCTGTACGGATTTGCTGAATGTTAGTGCTGCTGCCCTCCTTTTTCTTACTATTCAGAAAAATCTCCAGCTCTCTTTCTCTCCTTCTCCCAATCTGCTCATGAAACAATAAATGACCTTTTCCTCCTTTAACCTAACCCTAAGTGACTTTTGGGGAATCCTTAAATCCAATGGCTGAAATAGCTTTAGATCTAGGGCTGAGATTAAATGCTCATTTAAATCTCACTTTCTATTTTTTAATTCACCCCACTTTAATAAAGACCCACTTAGTCATTTATTTCCAAAGTCACTTTTCTTTTCTAATTTTACATTAACTTTATTAAAGTTACTTTAAAATTAGACTTTAGTAACTTTATCACTTAAAGTCACTTTTAAATTAGATTTGACTTTATAACTTTATAAAGTCACTTTAGGAGAAAAATTAAATTCTTTTGGACACTTTTCCCTAGGCCAAAGATCAAAGCCTTAGGAAACCACCTGTCCTCCGGTAACCAAATTTCAACAATTACAAGTCACCTTACCTTTATCACCTCAATCACTTCACACCTCTCTCCTTGATGTCTCACATAGCACTACATAACTTTCTCTCTCTGTTTCTTAATGATACGTTACACTCTCTTACGTACTCATTAAAGACATAGCATATTGCTCTTACACTCAATAAGGGCATGTCAGAAAAGATTCCTCTTACGCTCTCTTTAATGGCATAAGTTACTAAGGCATGCGTACCTCTCCTTAATGGCATAAGTTACTAAGGCATGTGTTTCTCTCCTTAATGGCATGAGTTACATTCCCCTAAATGATATATGTTACTCTTCCTCAATGCATGTGTATTGCTCCTCCTTTATGACAAGAATTTTTTGCTCCTCCTATATATGTATCTCATATCATCTCATCTTCTTACCACTAGTGCATTGTGAAAGAAGAATTCGATCTTGAGAGAGAGAGAGTTGGAGAGACTTGAAGAAGATTGTGAGAGAGAGAGACTTTGGAGAGTAAGAGCAGAACTTGGTGAGCCAAGGTTGATTCAGTGTTTTAGTGTTGATTCGGTTGAAGGGAAGGTTGATTCAGTGTTTGCATCTGCTACTGCTACCAATAATCTTCATGCTACAACTTGTTCAAATTTGGGTGAACTTACTCATTCTCTTGATCTCTAATTGTACTCTGTATTTTTGCTGAACAATTGATATCTAATAGAAGAAGAATTTGGTTGGGTTTTCCCTTTGTGGGTTTTTCACTAGTCATTGGACCTAAATTCTCTGTGTCTCATTTTGTTCTTGGCTGTCTTCAATTGTGCATTTGGTTTACGTTCTATCTACAGTTGCTTCACTAATATTGTTGCAGAAAGAAGCTTTTGGAATTAGTAATTGTTACAACATAAAACATCAGAATTTCAACACTAACCCTATGATCTAGCGCTGAGATTAGATCTCATCTCTCCTTGATCAAGGGTGGAGATCTAATCTCTTATTGACCCCCTTTTCATTTCCCCCCTTCATTAAGAGCCTCCCTAGTCACTTTAATGCTGTTTTTGTACCTTGTACATTTTTCCACATAAAGTCACTTTATAAACATAAAGTAACTTCAATAATATAAAATTCCATGTATTTTTTCTCATAAAGTACTTTAATATAATAAAGTACCTTGTACTTTTTGTTGAGAATTTGATAGTGCATAGTTTAATTCAATTCTCTTCTTGATAATTACTTGTGAACTTATTTCTCTTACTTTAGAACTTCTCTTTATTAGCTTGTTATGTCTTTCATCAAGTCAATTATCAAAATACAAGAGACACAAGATTTTGGCTCTTCAAGCCAAGGTCAAAACCTCTCCCTCTTAGAGAGGAAAACCCGCAAGTAATTCTTCTTATAGACTTTCAGTTGACAAGTATCATGACCGTAACTCAGACCCTTGACCCTTATATGACTCCAAGACCTTGTCTTTGCTCTTTCCTTGGCTCCTTATACTGATCTTCTTTTCTGCACCGTTATGCACCAATACTAGAGAACTCGGTCTCTATCTAATGTACTTCTTTTGATGTATTGAACTCGGTCTCTTGCACACCTTGTATCCTTCTTAGTCACCTTCTTCCGAACTGTGGATCCAAGACCTGCTGCAGAAGGAAGGAAGGAAGGAAGGAAGGAAGGAAGGAAGGAAGAAAAAAAAAAAAAAAAAAAAAAAAATGAAGCAGACCTGAACTTCGCACTTCCTTATAGTCCTTCATGTGACAGTCCCTTTCCTTAATTAGCTTCGGCCCAAAAACAAAGATCTGATATGGTATCCTTTTCTTTGCTAGACATGCTCCTCTTCTCGCTGTACTTCTCTTCTTATCTTTGTATTACACCACAGACATATCCTTGCTGAGATTACAGACTTGTCCCTTCTTGCAATCTAGTCCGAAAACCTCAGACCAATCCGAACTTGCTTCTCTGCGTTTTCTGTGCAGTCCAGTGGGGTATTTGTAGTGGTGTGACCCTATGAATTAGCCGACCCGTGTTAGTGAACTGTTGTGACTTATTTTGAGCCGACTTGAGTGTGTATCCTCTATATTGAGGCCGACTTCATCAAGGAGAATATGTAACATCTTTAAGCCGACTTGTGGAGCCTATTTGACATGGTCTTGGAGGCATATATTTACATCAATGAATTGTCTTTGCAAGTGTAACACCACTTCATATACATGACTTTAAACTATACATTTATGACAAGATGACAAATCCCTGAAGACATCAAGAAGTCTTTGACCTACAATAAAAACTCCTTTTCTCATGAAACCCATGAAGCAAGTATTTACAACATACATTGTATTATCTTTGTCTTCATTACATAAATTCATAATTACTAGTCATTATGAAGACCGAACCTAGTCACACTTTCCAACACTTTTAAACCTCATAAGGTGACTTTAGTATAATAAAGCACTTTCTACTTTTGAACCTCATAATGTGACCTTAATAACTCACAAATTCACTAGAAAGGTTTCTCATGTGTTTTCCTATGACAAAGGCAAAAAGCACTAGGAAACACTTCCTCGGTACCCTTTTTCTCAATAGGTTTTATATCTCAACACAACCCAATAGATATTATGTTGAAAATTGGCAGCTATGGGATGAATTTCCTTGAATAAAATTTCATTTCCAACCTTTCTATAGTGACTTTCTAAAAATAGAAAGTCATGTTTATCTTTGTAACCATGACTTTCCAAAAAATAGTAAATCACCTTCCATCAATTCGTGTATATATATATATATATATATATATATATATATATATATATATATATATGATGGAAAATCACTTAACTTGCCCTTAATCAATCTCAATTGTTTAATTTTTAACTTAATCATCAATATTATTATTATTATTATTACCATTATCCTCTTTATGATATTATTATATTATTATTAAAAAGAAATTCAAGTCTCTCAATCATGAGACTCAATCATGTCATATGTAATTCCGCTCAATTAATGCATATGTTACTCTCTCTCTCTTAATGGGTTCATTCCTCTCTCTCTTTAATGCTCTTACACACCTCTTACACTCTCTTACACACTTTAATGACTCGTCATAAAAAGACTCCACTTACACCTCTTTAATGTTGAGAAATCTAGGGGCAGCTAGATTAGGTGATTTCTCTTATTTTGATAACTACTTGTGATGTTTTTTTACTTAACTTGATGTGCTTGTTATTAGCTTCTTCATTAACTTGATTATTATTATGTTCTTATCATCAATCGACTACCAAACTATGAAGATCAAAGAGACAAGAGGACGCAAAATGTAGGCTGCTAGCCAGGGCCAAAACCTCTCCTGTTGAGAGGAAAACACAAGAATTCTTCTCTTCTTCAGATGACGAAGTCCAAGACCTATGACCTAAGGGCAGACCCCTCCAAGACCGAGTCAAATCTCTTCTTTGATCAACTTCTCTTCCACAAAGTCAACTCTAGTCAAACTTTGATTTACTCTTCATATGATCCTGTCTATTTGAGTTGTGTTAGCTCTCTAAAGTGTTAGACTTTTAAATACCAAACAACTAATTTAATGAATTTTCAGCGATGAAGGAAACTGAAACTGAAACCTTCAGATGCATTCACCAAATATACTGAGTATTCTAAATAAACATTCATAACGGAAAATATAATTTGAAGACACAAGCACATCAAATCACATCACACAAGAAATTACCCACGAAACCTCAACTGGGAAAAACTTGCTAAGTGTGTGTTCTTTATTTCTGCTGCAGCAAATTTTCGATCTTCAAAAAAATTAAAAACAAGAGGGTAATCTTCCCTTTGCCCCAACAACTCCTGAAATTCACCCAATGCCCAAGTGGATTGCGCTTTGGCCCTCACGATCTTCTCTGCCTCCGCACTGTGCGAAATCTGTATCGCTCTTTTGTGCTGGGAAATTCAGACTGGCTGCAGGTGACAACCTAATAGAAAAACTAAGGGCCGAATGGCCTCTTTTCCTTGCTCTCTATGCGTTGGTCTGAGTGCCCTAATCGCTGAACACACTTGCTGAAAATGCTAAGCATAACACACATTTCTGATGCACTAAATCAATAGCTCCACTAGCTACTTCATCTCCTCTTTATAATTCGACTAGGGGTCCACTTAGCAAACTCGATCGCCGAGATTTACTTTAATTGTAAGGATGATATCTCTTTATAATTTGACTTAGGAAAAATAATTTTTTCCTAAGTCAATACATAGGAAATAAATAAAATCTGCAAAAGTGGAAGTTTGTGGTTCCCTCTGCTAGTCTAGGCATCATAAACTAGGCATAACCCTTGCTCTCTAACTCCATTCAACACGCCCTCTAAGAGAGGAAGGTGTTCTGTACTATGCCCAGTTTATCTCTGAAGTATAAAAATCTGCCCCTTGGCAATGCCTTGGTCAGAATATCTACTGTGTGCTCCTTTGTAGGTACGTACTAAAGTCTAACTATACCCCTCTGAACGCAATCTTTGATATGGTGGTACTAGATTTCGATGTGCTTGGAGGGGTAATGAAACACTGGATTTTTAAATAGCTTAATGCAACTTTGATTGTCACAATGTATCACTGTGGGCTCCAACTCTTGATTGAACAACCCAACAAGTAGCTTCCTCAACCAGATAGCCTCACAGGTTGCCAGGATGGCTGCCATGTACTCGGCCTCAACTGAGCTCAATGCCACTCATCTCTACTTCCTGCTAAGCCAGGAAATACTGGGCTTCTCTCCAGGCACAGTTTTCTCTCTCTCTCCAGGCTTGTACAACAACCCATAATCTGTTGTGCCCCAAAGATACCTCAACCTGTGCTTGGCAGCAACCTAATGCACTCTGGTAGGCTCAACCATGAACTGGCTCAATTGGTTGATTGCGAAGCAAATGTCGGGCTGCGTGTTCCCCAGATACATTAATGATCCTATAAACTTCTTGTAGAATGTGGCATCAACTCACTTTGCTCTGGTAACGTCCAACTCCCTCTAGTTTGTGACTAAAGGCGTGGTCATGGGCTTGCAATCTTGCATGTGGAACCTCCTAATAATCTCCAGCGTCTGCGTGCCTTGTCCCAATAAATCTCCCCATCACTCTGCCATACCCAAGGAAATAGTGCATCAACGCCAAATCCTTCATCCCAAACTCCTTTGAAAGAATGAGAAAAAGACCTCCAACCTCAATGTAGTACAAGTTGGGGTCTGCTTCACTCTTAGTGAATCCCAATCCCAGAAGGTAGGTGTCTATCCGGGCCTACCATGCCCTCAGTGTGTGCTTGAGCTCATATAGGGTTCTCTTCAGCTTGCATACATGCGTGTCTCTGCTTAAAGTTTCAAACCTGTCAGTCTGGTCAACATATATCTCTTCCTCAACAACTCCATTAAGGAAGGCAAACTTTATGTCCATTTGGTGGACCTTCCACTCCATCTGTGCTGCAACAACCAATATGTTCCTAATGGATGAGTATCAAGCCATGGGTGCAAACGTCTCATCATAGTCTATCCCCTCAACCTGAGAGAACCCTTTGGCCACAAATCTAGCCTTGTACTTCTCTACACTCCCATAAGCTCCATGCTTGATCTTATAGATCCAAGGCGATCCAACCACTGATTTTCCAATCGGTCTTAGCACTACCTCCTAGACGTCATTCTTCACAATGGAGGAATACTCCACCATGGCATCTCACCACCCTTACTCAGAGGCTGCCTCCTTGTAACAAGAAGGCTCTGAGTATAACAACTCAGTGATCAGTGCCATGTATCCCTTATACCTTTGCGACTGTCTTCTCTGTCTGAATGTGGAGCTGAACCTTTGGGCCACCCCAGCAGCAGTGGGCTCCAGCAGCAAGGACGGTCTGGACTTTCTCCTCATCTGCATGCTGCTTGGCCATCCCAACAAGTGACTATGACTGAATTTGTAGAGCTGGCTGAGCCTCCTGCTTGGGAGCTTCCTCCTCCTCCTCCTGTGCTGCAACCTGCTCATGTTCCAAGGACTTCCTGAGAGCCCTTTCCTCCTCAAATCGCACGTCATGCCTGATCACAGTCTTCTTAAGTGTTAGGATGTACACCTTGTATTCCTTAGACGTCTCATTGTAGCCTACAAAAATGCCTTTCGTTATCGTGGGCTCTAGCTTCTTCCGGTTCTCAAAGGCACATGGCAATAAACAAGACTGCCAAAAATTTGGAAGTGAGATATGTCAGGCTTATTGCCTGTGAAAAGCTCCTTTGGTGTGACTCTGCCTAACACCATATATGGACTCCTGTTCTGCAAAATGATTGTGGTGTTGCATGCCTCTGCCTAGAGGAACATGGGTAGTCCTTGGTCATGTAACATGGCCTTAGCCACTCCAACAATGCTCTGGTTCTTGTGCTCAGCCACTCCATTTTGCTGAGGGTTATAGGGTGTGTGAGATCCCTCCTGATGCCCTCCTTGGCATACAAGTCCCTCAAGGTGTTGGAGATGTACTCCCCACCGTTGTCTTACCTCAACGACTTGCTCTTTTTATTTGTCTGATTCACCACCAAGGCTTTGAACTCCACGAACTTCGAGAAGACTTTATCTTTCTTCTTCAGGAAGAATTTCCAAGTCTTTCTCAAGTGATCATCAATGAAGGTGATTGTTGACGGGCCAAAATTTACCGCCAACAGTTAGGGGATCTCGGTGCAAAATCCCAAATAGATTCTACATCATTTGGGGTAAAATTCCCATCCGGTATGTTTGTTTTAGACGGAATGAGCAGAAAGCGTTAGAAAACAAACAAAACTTCTGACAAATACAAGTTAAAGCAACTTTATGGAAAACTTTACATATAAGATGCTATAAACATAACAACAACCAAACAATGTGACATGAATCTTAAAGAAGAATGTTTGCAAACTTCAATTAAAACATGTATATAAAAGCAAGATTCGTTTATCGATCATGAATTAGTTCCTAATCAACAACCATCATGAAAGCATGAATTGCATACAACCCCAAGTTGAATATATGCCTAAATCAACAAATTAGTTCGTTAATCAAACACATGAAAGCGCAAACATATACTGTTGAATCACCAAGATATTAGTCTTCCAATGCTCCACAACACATGTATGGAACTGCTTGCTTGGGCTCAAAGAGCTTTTCAAAATTAAGCTGAAATGTAAATAACACCATCATATGAAGTACCCATGAAATCCATTAGTGGAGATGTAAAGCTACCACTTGAACTCTCAAAAGGATCCATAAGCTCTCAAAACAATATGCTGAAATGAAGTCCAAAACTAAATATCCTCTACATGTAGCCATGAAGGCATCCGACATATTTATACAAAGTGAGGTGACCTTTCACCTACCCTCATGACTCTTCGACTTCTACTTGACTCTCTATTTTAAATTCCATTTTACTTTTCATAAAATACAAACTATAATGAAATTAGAGAAACAAAACGTTCTCATTGAGCCAAATGAATGATGGATAGATTGGGAGCTTCCGCCTATAGGTCTCTGACCAAATATGCTCACCATGCTTTGTATTCAGAGGCGATCATTTGGATCTTATGCTATAGTCCATCATCGGGTAGCAAGGTTCGTTTTTCAGCTTGCTGTTGGTTCAATAGCATTGTGAGCTTCGTGTGCAACTTCAGAGGCTCTTTAACATACTGCGTGATTACCTGCTTTATAGCCTCTAGATCACCTCTTTCAACAACTTGCTTTATCGGATCCAATATTCCTTGACTTCTTCTTGTGATCTTATTTCTCCTAGTGCATTGATGGAAGGTATTTTATGCACCTTGACAAGAGATTCAAGGCTGTTGTGCGATGTCTAATAAGCGACCATTGTCTTGTCCAATGTCTCTGCTCAACTTTTCATGCAACTGCATTTTGATCCTGATATCTACTTTATCTTTCTCCGCAATTATCCAATCTTTTCTGGGCAGTTCTTTGGGTGCATTAGGATATTTCATGCCCCATTCATATATGAGTTCAACTGTTGGGGATGCTAATTTAATTAGCATTCCTCTTCCTTTTAATTCACTTAGCATGCGGGGGGAACCATTACTTGATGCAGGGTCATAATTTCATCGAAAGCCTGACCCATAACTTCCTCTAGCACTTTAACTTCTTCAAGGATCGATGCTTGTAAATCCTCTCCTCAGGAATGTGTGATCAACAAAGCTTGGTTCTTTGTTTGTAGATGAAAGTTCTTCTACTTTGCAATGGCCAAATTCGCTTTCAAATTATCAACTTTGGATAATCAGTCTATGTTCTTCCCTGTGGCAACTACGAAGGCAATTATGGCAAAATCTATCACTGCGGGATTCACTGTAGTGTCTACCACTATTTCCCTTTCCATTGTGACTGATATGGGTGTTCCTGGATCCTTGGCCTAACATTTGTGCCTCTCTTGTATAATTTTAAGCTGGACTTGGTCGAATGTGTGTCTAGAGAGATCTAGCACTGCCTCTTCCTTAGTGATGCCTAATTCATGGGATGGAAAATGTCACTAGTGAGAGGAGTTGGTGGTGGGACATTCAAAATAGGCAACTCTATCTCTATTTCTGAACTTTTCAATCTATTTTTTTCTGTTTCCTTACCTTCAAGCTCCCTGTTAATCAACTCTTGTTCAAGTTGCTTAGCCAATGCTTCTTCTTTCATTTTGGCTTCTTCGACTTCTTTTCTTTTTCTCTCTTCATCTTCATTCTTCTTTGTTCTTCTTCTTTTCTTTTCTTTGTGGTCCTTGCATTCTTCTTCTTATGGCTTCTCGTTTCTGCCTTTCTTCTTCTTGTTTCCTCAGGTTTTCTTCTTCTTCTTGCTTTCTCCTTATCTCTTCATCCTCGTACTTTCTTTTAACTTCTTCCTTTGGTTGCCTCTCTTTAGTTTCCTTATTAGCCTTTTGTTTCTTTTGCTTTTCTTTACTGGCTTCTTGCCCTTGTTTTATTTTGAGGGCAACTTTTTTCTCTTCTAGGCTCATGCTCTCCTGCGTGTCATGTTCCGAATGTTCTCCTTTATCAGCTTGAAGGGATGATTCCAATGCCTTGGATGTATTATAAAATTTCTTTACCTTTTTCTCCTCTTCACCGATCTTTGAAGCATACATCCAAATGTACTTTGTTGCCTTTCAATGTACCATGGCAATGCCTCTTGGATCGTATCTATGGAAAATCAATTCACCGAACTTGAAACATTGTAGCTCTTCAGCCTCAACTTCTGCATCTTTAAAACTCTTGATGGAGTAAGCTCCAATATGTAAAGGGAATATTGGCCATGGGGCTTTCTTGGCTTTGACCACTGTCTTGGATAGACCTGTAGTGAGTTGATAGGCCACTTCCTGCAATAGTACTTTATCTATGATGAATGTTGGTAGAGCATGTGGGGGTTCGTAGGCACCATACACCCTGATATGAGTAATGTCCCTAGGAGTGAACCAATCAACGATGTCTTGCAAATAAGCTTTGGCTCTATCAGACATGCATGGGGGATCTGTGCCAAAAAGTATATGATATATGGGCGAGATGAAGTATTCAATGATCTTCTCGTACACCCCCTTGTATCCTGTATTCCACAAATTCTTATAATAGATATATATAGGCAAGTCTTGATCTGTGCTCCATTTCCAACCCAATCCTTCAAACTCACATTTTTCACACAAGGCATCCTACATGTATGAGGCCATATAAAATTGTGACTACTCCCTCTGGTGGATTCTTTGCCACTTGGACATTAGATTTGATAAAGGATGCTAAGATATCCGCCTAGTTAAAGATTGTTCCTTTAGTGGCACATACATGAATCAAGGGGAGCCAACTTTCCTGAAAATATTTTGTATCTGGTTTACCGTTAAACCTGCATAACATAGTTGCTACCATTTGATACACTTTTCTCAGTGACTTAGTCTTGTATATTCCATTTGATTATGCTTGAACCTGCTCGATTCCTACCACCAAGACTACAACATGTCTTACTGGTTTATCAAAGCTAGCCAACCACCTCGTATTGAAGGTTTCTTGATGTTTGGGCAACTTGTAGTATTTTGCTATGTTAGTTGCTGTGAATCAGGGAAAATTTTAAGGATGGATATCTATTTGAAAGTTTAGAAACCTTGGCGAATCATAGTAATCTCTAATAGAAAAATTGTAAAATGTTTGAGGACATTTTTGTAAAAATATTTGAATTATTGAATATATTATATTAATCTATATAATATCGTGGCGATTTTTAAGGTAAAATAATTCCATACTATAAAACTTGGGTGAATTATTTTTAGAAAAAAACATAAATTGGCGAATATTTTTTTTGGAAAAAATATAGAAAATTAGCCCTCTTGCGAATATTAGCCTCTAAAATTTTCCCTGCTGTGAATGATGCTACTAGTTCTCCTTGATCACTTTTGATTGTAGACTGCTCCTCATTAGTGTGCCGAAGGATCCACTCCACAGTTTCTGCTTAAAGGAAGGTTGTGTTGGAAATACTGAGAGGGGGGTGAATCAGTATTTCTTTTCAATTGTTATTATAACCAGTTAGATTCTACACAAAAATGAGAGAAGTGAATAATTTTATTATAGAAGGAAGGATAATGATCATTTTTTAAATGAATGAGTACAATGATTGCCAAGCACCAACTTGGACTAAATGAGGCTCCGATCTCTAGGGCTTCGACCCTATCTTCACCAAGGCACCAACCTTGAGTTTAGGAGCTCCTACTCCAAGGACACCAATCCTTTCTTTGCTTCTTTACTGAACTGTCAGTTCAAAGATGTTTTACCAGTCTACATCACCAATTTTGCACCATACTGCACCATTTATTTAGCACCACACTTCTCCATTAATTCTGTCTCACTGTTTTTTCAACACACTGTACTTATTATTCTGTACCACACTAACACTTCACCAACCATATTAAGGAGTCAAAAAACTTTAGTGCTGCAATCTTAGTTCATAGCCCTGGCTGAAGTGACACCAAGGTTAGCAAGCTTCAAGCCACTGTACTGCATTTATCATAGTCAATAAATGTACTGTGTGAAATAATAATCCAAGTTAGGTGTGTACATCACTGCCTCCACTTCTTTCTGAGTTCTGAGCTTTAGTTCAACCAAGAATACATTGATCCAAGGCACAGGACAGAGAATCCGAGGACTGTTATTGAGATGTTATTATTCAAGAGGCTTGTCACTGAAATCTAATCACTGTGATAAGGTCCGAGCAGTTGAGGCATCTGTTGTTCCACAAATCCGCAGTTCTGTTCTTCAACAGAAATCTGAGATGTCAGAGCTTCCAAAAACTGTTGTTTTATCCACAGGTCCGAGTCTCCTATTTACCACAGCTTCTGCGTTTAAAGTATAAGCCCAATAGAATATCCACAGACTCCTTTTCTTCTCTGTTCACGAGCTGTGAACAATACCTTTTTATTTTCTATGATGATGACCGCAATGATTGTCCAAAAGTGAAGTTCGAATCATGAATAAACGCAGATTTATATATATAGTGGTTTGTCCCTATGAAGAGACACATCCATTGGAAGAAAGGCCGACATTATATGACTGCATAGGTCGGCTTGACAACAATATATATATATATCTTAAAAATTCAATTTCTCACAAACTAATGGGAGTTTCGGGGCAAGTAAGAGCTTGTTGGAAAGAGGGAAAAATCCTCTTTAATATGGTCTAGGATTCATTGTGAAAGGATGCCTCCAAGGTGTCTAAATTTATTTTTCTTTGTGACTGTTTCATAAAATTTTAGTGCAGAAGATGATTGGGACAGGTAAGAGATCATTAGAGCTTCTTCATCATGGTGTGTCTTCCATGTCATCATATGTCATAGTGCAGCATCTATCAATCTTCCATTAAGAGAGCTTATATTCCATCAATGACAATTATTGACCAACAATCTCCCCCTTTGTCATTGATGGAAATATTATAGAATTCTCTCCCCCTTTGACATCAATGGCAAATGGGGTGCCCAAGTACTCCCCCTGTTATGCTGCTCCCCCTGACATGCTGCTTGATTTAATGTGATGCAAGAACAATGACCCCCATCTTTTGGCGAAGATACTCAAATGCTTCTCGTGGAAGAGGTTTTGTAAAGATATCCGCAATTTGCTCTTTTGTATTGACATATTCCAACCTGATATTGTGTTCAGCAACTTGTTCACGGAGAAAGTGGTATTTGATTGGAATATGTTTGGTTCTTGAGTGCATCACCGGATTCTTTGAAAGACTGATGGCGCTAGTATTGTCACAAAAAATAGTAATTGGTTGCTTAGTTTCTATGTTGACATCCTTCAAGGCTTCCTTCATCCATAGAATTTGTGTACAACAGTCAGCAACAACTATATATTCGGCTTCAGCTGTAGAAAGGGATATAGATGATTGCTTTTTGCTGAGCCAAGATACAAGACAATCTCCCATAAAGAATGCATTTCCATTGGTACTTTTTCGATCATCCACACTTCCGACCCAATCAACATCAGAGTAAGCTGTCACAATAAGGGTTGAACTCTTAGGATACCAAAGACCGAAATCAGTCTTTCCTTTCAGATATCTGAGAATTCTTTTCACAACTGCTAGATGGGATTGTTTAGGACTTGACTGAAGTCTCGCTACCATTCCTACTGCTTGCATAATATCTGGTCTTGTAGCAGTTAAGTATAGGAGAGCTCCAATTATTAACCTGTAAAGAGTTGCATCTATTTGGGGGTTATCATCGTCTTTGCTTAATTTACAATCTGTGGTCATTGGTGTGCTCATAGGTGCACAGTCTTCCATCCCATATCTTTAAAGCATGTCTTTAAGATATTTTGCTTGAGATATAAACATGCCTGCAGAGGTTTGAGATATTTGTAGCCCAAGAAAGTAAGACAACTCACCAATCATTGACATCTCGAATTTTTTGGACATATTTAGAGCAAATTCATGGCTCATTTCTTCATCATTGCTAGCAAAGATTAGATCATCGATGTAAACAAGAGTGATCATAAGTTTTTCGTTGTCCATCTTCATGTAGAGATTGCTACCAGCCACTCCCTTTTTGAAACCTTCTTGTTGCAGATAGTGATCCAACTTTGCATACCATGCTCTAGGGGCTTGTTTTAATCCATACAAGGCCTTTTTTAGTTTGCATACAAGGTCTTTTCCTTCAGCAAGATCAAATCCTTCTGGTTGCTCCATGTAAACTTCTTCCTTGAGATCTCCATTCAGGAATGCTGATTTTACATCCATTTGATAAACCTTGAATCCTTTTGAGCAAGTAAATGCTAAAAACATTCTTATGGCTTCCATTCGAGCTACTGGTGCAAAGGTTTCTTCGAAGTCAATTCCTTCGATTTGCGAGTATCCTTTGGAAACAAGTCTGGCTTTATTTCTGATGATTTGTCCATCTTCATTCATCTTGTTTTTGAATACCCATTTTGTTCCAATTATATTTTTATCTTTTGGGTGAGGTACCAGTTCCCAAGTCTCATTTTTTTCGATTTGAGACATTTCTTCTTCCATGGCCTTTATCCAATGAGGATCTTTGCTTGCTTGAGAAAATTTTTCAAGTTCTATAACTTCTATTAAAGATAATAGAGCCACATCATCTTTTCTAGGGAAAAAAAAAAAAAAAAAAAAAAAAAAAAAAAAAAAAAAAAAAAAAAAAAAAAAAAAAAAAAAAAAAAAAAAAAAAAAAAAAAAAAAAAAAAAAAAAAAAAAAAAAAAAAAAAACTACATGATCTTCAATTCTTTTTTCTGGAAGGCCTTCATCAATGTTTACATCAATGCTTTCCACTATTCTTCGTAGACGATAGTTGTAACATTTGTAAGCTTTGCTCCTAGTGGAGTATCCAAGAAATATTCCTTCGTCAACTCTTGAATCAAATTTACCTGGTGAGTCATCATTTATTTTTATGAAACATTTGCTCCAAAAACCCTGAAATATTTTACTGAAGCAAGTCTTCCTTTCCATAATTCATAAGGAGTCTTTTCATTATTTGGTCTTAGTTGAGTTCGATTTAAGGTGTAAACTGCGGTGCCAACTGCTTCTCTCCAAAATTTTGGTTGCAAATCGGTTGCTAGTAGAATTGTCCTTGCCATTTCTTGAATGGTTCGGTTCCTTCTTTCAACTACTCCATTTTGCTGGGGTGTCCTAGCAGTAGAGAGTTCTCTTTCGATTCCATGCTCTTTACAGAATTCATCAAATTCTTTTGAGGTGAATTCTCCTCCTCTATCCGTTCTAAGACATTTAATCTTAGAACCTTTCTCATTCTCAATGAGAGCCTTAAGATTCTTAAAACATTCAAATGCTTCGGATTTATATTTTATGAAATATATCCACATCATTCTAGTATAGTCATCAACAAATAGAGCAAAGTACCTTTCACCTTGAAGAGTTGGAGTTCTAGTTGGCCCACACAAATCTACATGAATGATTTCCAAAGGTTTTGTTGTTGAGAACTCCTTAGTTTTGTGGCTAGTTCTGGTTTGCTTTCCATGTTGGCATGGGCCACATACAACTTGACTTGGTTTGCACATTTTTGGAATATCCCTTACTGCATTAATTTTGCTGATGTTGACTAGGTTATCAAAACTTGTATGCCCCAATCGCTTGTGCCATAACCAACTTTCCTCTGTTTGACTTAAGTAACATTTATCTTCTTGGATTCTACTGAGTATGTAAACATTATCTGGTGTTCTTACTCCTTTCGCCACAAGTTCTCCCAAGGATGACTCTCTTATTTCACATTTTTTTGTACTAAAGACAACATTATGTCCTTGGTCACAAATTTGGCTAACACTTAAGAGATTGTGTTTGAACCCTTATACCAACAAGGTATTTTGAGCCTTTCCTAGTCCATTGACAAGGGTAGCAGTTCATTTTCCAGTGATTTTAGCGGATCCAGTTCCAAAAGATACATTTCCATTTTTCTTGTTCAATGAGATAAACTTCTTTTGGTCACCTGTCATATGTCTTGAGCATCCACTATCCATGAACCAATGATTTTCTTCACTATGAGCACATAGAGCTAGGCCACATTTATCAGTTTTGAGATTTACGTTTTTAGCTTTTTCCCTTTTGAGAGGGAAATTTTGTTCATTATGATCATAATCATCACATAATGAGCAAGACAGATCAAACTTAGCCAAAGGATCAAAGGAATTGTAAGTTTTGATTTGTTCTTGCTCTTTAGGCCCACGTAGTTCGTTTGGTTGATTATTCAATCTTGGTGCTTCATTCTTATGAGCCTTGCAATGCTTAGCTTGATGCCCAAAGTTTTTACAATTGTAACAATGCCCAAGAAAAATAGTTTGATACCTGTTGTAGTATCCATAGCTTGAATCAACATTCTTCCTTGAAGTTTCTCTTTCAAATCTTGGTTTTGAGATGTGACCTTTTTCCTGAGATGATTTTTCTTCTTTTGGATGGCAAGAGAGTACATCAGCATAACTTCTGGCATTATTCTTCGTACTTGATGATTCTCCTTTGAAACCAATTCCAGACTTGTCATGTTGAGGTCTTTGACTGTTAAGAATGTTGTCAAGAGCTAGAGAGCTTTGCCAACTCCTTTTTATTTGCTCTAATTCCTTTCTTAGAGATACTATTTCAGCTTCACGTTTTTCACAGATATCATCCTTCTCTTTTAGCTTAATATTCAAGAAGTCTTCCCTTCTTTTTGCTTCCTCTCTTTCTATTTTGAGAGAAATTATCTTCTTTTGTAGAATCGCATTTTCTTCAATGGCATTCATCAGCAAACTATCCATGTTTCTTTCATCTTCCAGTTCTGAGTCATCATCATTTGTAAATGCTATGAATAACGTTTCTTTGCTTCCAACATAATCACTTTCCTCATCTGATTCATCATCTCTTTCTTTGTGATGATGCATATTTTTGGTTGATTTGATGACTACAAATTCATCTTCATCGGACTCATCTTGTTTGGAGAAGAAGTTCTTTTTATTAAACCCTTTCTTTTTGTACATCATCCTTTTAGAGTCCTTTTCATCATTACTATCATGTTTATGGGGACATTTTGCAGCGTAATGACCTATTCTTCCACAATTGAAACAAATAAGAGGGTACTTACCTTTTAGCTTGGATCCCCTTTTTAGTCTTCGTTCAAATTGAGCTAATTCGTTTTCAGTATCAGTCTTCAGATTTATCGCTGTTGTAATTCCATCCTTTTCCTTCTTTTGTAGATCTTGAGGCTTTGAAGGCTGCTTCTTTGAAATTTGGACTCCCTTTCCTCATCTCATAGGCAACGAGAATTCCATGGAGTTCATCCATCTTGAGAGTATCTAGATCCTTCATTTCTTCTATGGCACTTACTTTGGAGTCAAATCTCTCAGGAAGCGATCTCAGGATTTTTTGAACTATGGTGCTTTCTTCAATATTTTCTCCTAGTCCTCTAAGAGAGTTAACCACTTCAGCTACTCAGAGGAAATATGATGCAATATCTTCTTCATTATTCATTTTCAGACTCTCGAATTGTCTTCTATAGGTTTGAAGCTTTGCCTTCTTGACTTTGGAGTCACCATCATATAGAGAAACCAACTTATCCCATACTTCTTTGGCTGAGTCAAAATTCATGACTTTCGTAAATTCGGAATTGGTAATTCTACTAGTGATGGAATTTAAAGCTTTGGCATTAGCAATGTAGGCTCTTCTTTCATCTTGATCAGTTGGAAGATTGGCAGGAGCTTTGTACCCATCCAGAACAGAGTGCCATACTTCAGGACCAAGAGACATTAGATAGTAGGAAATCCTCTTTTTCCAAAAACCAAAATTTGTTCCATCAAAGATAAGTAGTTTCCCTATTGCTTCCAGATTCTTCATTGTGCCTAAGAATCCTTCTTCCAGCTGTTAGGCTGATATTGAAGAAGCTGGCTCTGATACCAATTGTTGGAAATACTGAGAGGGGGGTGAATCAATATTTCTTTTCAATTGTTATTATAACCAGTTAGATTCTACACAAAATTGAGAGAAGTGAATTATTTTATTATAGAAGGAAGGATAATGATCCTTTTTTAAATGAATGAGTACAATGATTGCCATGCACCAACTTGGACTTAATGAGGCTTCGACCTTTAGGGCTTCGACCCTATCTTCACCAAGGCACCAACCTTGAGTTTAGGAGCTCCTACTCCAAGGACACCAATCCTTTCTTTGCTTCTTTATTGGACTGTCAGTTCAAAGATGTTTTACTAGTCTACATCACTAATTCTGCACCATACTGCACCATTTATTTAGCACCACACTTCTCCATTAATTCTGTCTCACTGTTTTTGCAACACACTGTACTTATTATTCTGTACCACACCAACACTTCACCAACTGTACTTATTATTCTGTACCACACCAGCACATGACAGAGAATCCGAGGACTGTTGTCGAGATGTTATTATTCAAGAGGCTTGTCACTGAAATCTGATCACTGTGATAAGGTCCGAGCAGTTGAGGCATCTGTTGTTCCACAGATCCGCAGTTCTGTTCTTCAACAGAAATCTGAGATGTCAGAGCTTCCAAAAACTGTTGTTTTATCCACAGGTCCGAGTCTCCTATTTACCACAGCTTTTGTGTTTAAAGTATAAGCCCAACAGAATATCCACAGACTCCTTTTCTTCTCTGTTAATTTCTCACAAACTAATGGGAGTTTCGGGGCAAGTAAGGGCTTGTTGGAAAGAGAGAAAAGTCCTCTGTAATATGGTCTAGGATTCATTGTGAAAGGATGCCTCCAAGGTGTCTAAATTTATTTTTCTTTGTGACTGTTCATAAAATTTTAGTGCCGAAGGTGATTGGGACAGTAAGAGATCATTAGAGCTTTTTCATCATGGTGTGTCTTCCATGTCATCATATGTCATAGTGCAGCATCTATCAATCTTCCATTAAGAGAGCTCATCAAGAGAGCTTATATTCCATCAATGACAATTATTGACCAATAGATTGGAGGTTATGTGACAATTTTATGTAACCAAGACTTCTTCACATTGATGTAGACCTGGAAATCTTCTTCATCTTGTGGAATGTCTTTTCTGGAAAATTTCGTATATATATTACCCCAGGTTAACTTTGATGTCTTGTTGATATAGCAAGAGGTGTCTGCATAAATGGGCAATGTAGGACATGTTACCACTTGAACCAACATGGGACCTAAAGGGGTTCCTAATAGGGCAACTGCGAGACTAAGGGCAACGATGAAGGCTTAGCCCACTGTCACCATGGCTAAGGCTCCCTGCTCTTTACAGACTTTCACCGATGGAAGGAGTCTCGGTAGTGTAGGAATCACTTGTAAAGTATATGTCAATGGATAGGTGGAAAGTGACCCTGGAAACCCTATCCCTAGGAGGGAGTGAAGAATGGAGCTTACTTGCTCTTCAAGCAAGGGACTTGGTCCACTAGGGGTAAGGGATGAGGATTGGAGGGTTGAGAGAGAAGGAATGGGCTTATAGACGAGGTTCTCAATCCCTATAATCCTTGGGAAACTTGGATTCCCAAATGGTCCTTGACAAATAATCTTTATTGAGAAGTGGGACCACACAGGGCCAAGTGGACCCAAACTAGGTTCGGGGATGGAATACAACCACCAATGATGCTCCTATCCTGGACAAGGTGAAGGGAAAGGACCAAACAAGAATATTTACTTCAAAATGTTGAATTGATCCTGTTGAGGTCTAGCCTAGTGGATGCCTAGGTAAAATTTGATCTTAGAGCTAGGGCTTGATATTCTCGGAGATTCCACCATTAGAATGGCATCAAATTCGGAGGAGAGAGAGGGGACCCACCAGCGCAGTAGGCTGTAGGAGATCAAAATTTTTCCTTGGGTCAATTCCCGGGAAATTGATGCCATAGTTCACCTTTGAGGGCTAGACATGGAAAAATGGTAAAAAAAGGGTAAAAAGGGTAAAAAGGGTGAAAAGGATGACCAGCCTACTAGAGATCAGTGCCTAATCCACTTGGGGATATGGAGTCAAGGATAATGATGAGTAAGAACTTGGTTTCTTGATCAAGGAGGCCCTGAAAGTCAGCTTCATCCAATGTTGCGGGAAAGAAAAGAAAAGTGACCTTCAAGCATTTATACTTCAAAGAAAATGATGAAAGCTTATCGAGATAAATAATCTCTAGCACATTTCATTCATATAACATTGGCGCATATATTAAATTAGCTAAAAAAATCTTAATTCCACATTTCAATTGTGCAACAAATAGCCCTAATTTTATCAGTATGCAGCAACAAGAATAACAACTTTAAAATATACTTACAGCGTTATAGAGTATATCCAACCAACATTTCGTTTGCAAGACAATGCTCCAAGACAAGAAAAATAGCGCAAATCCATCCATCAAAATTCGTCCATCTCAAAAAATGTCCACCAAGGGAAAAAATGTGAAGTTCTCTATGATTAGAGAGATCCCAAGTCAAGTGATGATACAAATGAATGTATCTGACATCAATATATAGCCTCCTAGGTAGTTCGAATTAGCTTATGGGCCTACATTAGCCTCTAATGACAAAATAATGTGCAAATAAAACCCCTATTGGTGACAAGCCTACCAAACTAGCTCAAAATGGAAAAAATAAACCTCACAGGGGGCCAAATAATAATATATACATGTCGTGGGGCCCTCTAAAGGCCTAATAATGTCCTGAAGGGCCACAATGAGGAATAAATTCCTCAGAACATCTTGGACAAGTGGGTGGCCCCTTGTTCTCCAAGTAGTAGACCTTTGGTGCTCCCAGTGGGTGTGGGGGCACACAAATGAGCCCACGGGTCTCCATATGATTTGGAGATGCGTGTAGATCCTCTGCAAGGGCTCGAGTGATGGAACGAATGTTGTCATGACATCGTAGAAGTCCTGGGACCTAAGTTGCACAAAACGTTGCCTAGAGGGTCGGTTCCCCCTGGAAACGAAACGGAAACACGTTTCACTGTACTGTACAACCTGGAAACGTGTTTCCGTCCGTACTGTGCCGTTTCGCGTTGGGGAAACGTGCCCAGTATGGACGGAAATGTGTTTCCATGCCGTATGGGCGCATTTTCGACGTTTAAAATTCTAATGATCAAGTCTATGGCCCTAGTATTTATATGCAATTCATGGTAATGTTAAATTCTTAAAGTAAATCCTTTTACTTAAATTTTTAACATTACCATGAAATGACTCAGGATGTT
This sequence comes from Pinus albicaulis, assembly GCA_034641835.2. Taxonomy (NCBI): domain Eukaryota; kingdom Viridiplantae; phylum Streptophyta; class Pinopsida; order Pinales; family Pinaceae; genus Pinus; species Pinus albicaulis. The sequence continues at coordinate 377,995,125 of CM076569.1, read as the reverse complement.
CGAGAGTGGTTTCGACCTCATTGGATTTCATATGGAGAAAGTAGAATTTTAGATCTTATTCAAAATCCAGTAGACTTATCAGTTTTTCAGGATTTTAGGATTGGGGTATTGCAATGTTTCCATTGGATTTTGTCATGTATTAGGGTATGGAACTCATATTTAATCAAGAGCACCAATCCCTCTATGTACCTTGATGTTAGTGACATTCGTTTTCAAACTCCTCTATCATGACCCTACTAAAAATGTACCCATCACTCAAACAAAATCTTGACTTGACATGTTCATAGTCTTTATTGTACTTGCAACCTCATATATATAATAAACGCTTATTTTGAGATTTGGATATATAATAAAGGTTGGTTTTGGATATTCTGATATTGCTATTTTCATTATGTGTCTGTGATCATTCATGAGTAAATGTGATGTAAATTTAGAGACTTATAGTTTATGCATTGACATTGGACAATTTAATTATAATGTTTAAACTTTATATGTAATAAATTATAATTTATCATGTATTCTTTATGATTGCACATAACATTTCTTAAATGTCCTAAATTTTAATATATATATAATATATATATATCGCGTTTCCCCGTTTCCAAAATTTGGGGGGGGGGGGGTCGCGTTTCGTACCCGTGCTCGTTTCAGAAACTTGTTTCTATTTCCCCATTTCGTGCAACTTAGCCTAAGACACCTGCTAAGAGTGTGGGGCTCCTGTGGGGCCTGCTGGGCACAATGTACCAAGCACATCACCATCATCCCAAAAGTGGATCGCTAGTAGTCCCAAAAGTGCTATCTGTTGCTGTGGAGGCCCATGGCTCTCTATGCACACCCTATGTGTGCCAATGTAGCTCTCTGGGGGTTAGGATCCCATATAGGGAGACCAAACCCAAATGGAAACCATCTGCAATCTTGTATAAAATCGACTGTGCCCCCTAGGCTTTCAGTACGACCAGTCATTAGAATAATCGTGTAAAAGAGCTTACAAATCATGGATAACAAAATGGATGCTTCATAATGGCATGCCCTTCCATAGTGGGCTTTGGCATGTGCTAGGGTCTCCATATTCCAAAAGAGGGTTAGCCATTTACCTTATTAAATGGTTTCGATCCTTCAAGGGGATAGTAGGTCCAAGGTACATCCGTTGAATGGGGGTGGCAACAAAAAAATAAGTGAAAGGAAGCAGGGAATGAGAGGGGCAGTCTTGGGCCACATATCGGGGCATAGGGGCAACCAGGTAAGGGGAAGCCCATACCAGGGTATATAATGTGTAGGAGGGAGCAATCATGGTACATGAGGTGTCCCGACCTTGATTTTTCCACCCTTCTTTATATGCCTTTTTCCTTTTATGAATTTTCTTTAATTAACTGCTCAGGGTTCAAGGATAAGAGCATGATGTGTCAGATATAGCAGTGGTTACCCCTTTTAAGGTAGGGCAGTTCATTGCCCTCTAGGGGGTTTGGAGAATCATGGGTTCCTGTATGACAAAGGAGGCTCATCTAGTTCCTATGGAACCAGGGTGATGGCCATGGGTAAGGGCAAAGCTCATGCATTGGCTTATGCCCACGTGCTAATTATTTTTGTCTCGACCATCTTTTGCATTTTGTGGTACAATTTCCTGTTAAGTGTTGCCAATTATGTTTTTTCTTTTTCTTTTAGTTGCTTCAACATCTGGGGCATCATTCCAGGCCTGACCCTAGGTGGGGGCAAGGGGATAGGGAGGTTGACCCTATGTGGACCCATGGGGGCTATGTGGACCCAGGTGGGAGAAATGATGAATGGGAGTATAATGAATGGAAGAGGAGTAATACATGTGGATAAAGGAGCGGGACCATGCATCCAAAGTCGACGTTTCCCAAGTAGTACCACCCTAGAACCAAATGGTTAATAAAAGAGATCCCACAAGACTAAGATGCAGGGGTAACGCCCAAAAGAGATCAAGGGGACAAGAGCACAGACTAAGCCCACTCTTTCTGCCAAATCCCCCCACCAATCCATGCCCACAAGTATCCATGATAAGTAAACCCAATACTCAATTACCAAATGACAAAACATACCTTTAGATTCGAGAGGCCCACCTTCAAACATACGATTGATACAGATGGGTGAGGGGCCACATCTCTGGCTCAGGTGGCAGAGAAATGGCACAATGAGCTAGTAAGAGGTTGCTGGCTGTCGACTGAGGTCCATCATGGAGAAGTTTTTTCTCCTAGGGATATTACCCATGAAGTGGTGGGTAACAGGACACTCTAGAACTCCTATACTGCTTTCCACTCTCCCAGAACTTTTGCAGGATCCTATTATAGTAGGTGGAGCCATTTCGCCAGAAGAAGATGATTTGCTGAAACAATCTAAATCAAAAGTATCTGACATCTCAAAAATATTTATTAGAGGAGCAATTGTTAAACAACTTAAATGTCAATCACTTGATTCAGTTTAAATTGCAAATCTATAGAGAAACAATGTGATGGCTGATATTGCAAGTCAATGAATCACTCTAATCGCAAATCACAATAATAGTCTAGTCGCAAATCACAACTTGACATATAAATGGGTTTTGTGAATGCAATTTGCGATGGACAAGGAATGCCTTTTTGCATTAGTAGCACGTTGCAAATTGAAGATTCATGAGTTTTGATGCATATTGGGATCACGATTTGCAACTCAAGACAACGGGGCATCTCTTTAGTCGCAAATCAGATGTTCATAAATTAGAAGGATATGGCATTTATGTTAAGATTTCGATATATGGTGTGCGCTAGCCACATCACTGGTCGCAAGTTTGAGGGACAATGTAAATGGCGGGTCTAGTTAAGGATTACAAAAATGATTTGCGATAATGCTTTTGGGACTGCAAGTCTAAAAAATCGAGGAGCTGATGAGAGGGTTAGCTTATGACAAGGGCACAAAGGGTAATTCCTCGGTCATAAATTATGCTAGCCGATGGTATGAGGGTTGAGTTCGAAGTTTTAAGCCTTGAAATCTCACAAACGATAAATGATATTTAAAACTCTAAGCTCACGAAACGAGATGGCATGTGAGGGCTTGGGGAAATAAGAAACAAGATCCTGAGTGTCGAGAATAGGTTGAAGGAACTTTAGCATGGGAATTATACCAGTTTGCAAGGGTAAACTTTTGTATGTAGGGCAACGAAAACCAAGGTTACTTGGGAGCGGGTGCGAAAACGGGGAGCGGGAGCGACATATTCAGAAGCTCCCGGTTCGGGAGCGAATCACAGAGCGAATTTTTATATAATATATATATTTTTATATTTTGATGCATATATGTCAACAAAATCATGTAGAATGATGAGTTAGATATAAAAAAGCATAAAAACATGGAGTGAACCATATAACATCAATCATCTAGAAGTTATTATCTGCATCAACCACGTCCACAAGTTAGTAACATACAACATATTGAGTCTCATGATTCGTCAATCTTAAAGGTTCAAGCTTTCAAAATTCAATATATAACATTTATCATCATTGATCACCAAAGTTGTACTTGTAAGTTAAGTGTAACCATTACAACAAAGAATATCTAACATGAAATGAAATGTTAAAAAATGAAATGAAATGAAACAACTTTCAACTTTCACGAAGCATCATATTCATGATTCATTACCACTTAGTTATAATTGTCAACTTCAAACTTGAAACTTAAATTGTCATATATTGTTGACAAAAATTATCATAATAATATGAAAGTGTCAACAATTATAGTAATTAATAGAAACTAGAAAAGACAAGTAAATCTATTATCTATTTACTAATGCTTGGACCTCTTGTCGCCACGAGAAATGTCTAATTTTTGAGACTTGTTGGAAAATTATGATCTTTGCCATTAATATGACCCTCTAAGCACTAATATCGAGAGGTTTCTTTGTCATTACCTCTGGATCTGTATAGGGATCTTTGTCATTAATATCACCCTCTAAGCATTAACATAAGATAGCAAAAACATAGCATGTCAAATCAAGGTTTTGTTTGAGTGATGGGTATATTTTTAGTAGGGTCATGATAGAGGAGTTCGATAACCAATGTCACTAACATCAAGGTAAACCATGAATCATGATAGGGGGATTGGTGCTCTTGATTAAATACAAGTTCCATACCCTAATACATGACAAAATCCACTGGAAACATTGCAATCCCCCAAGTCTGAAATCCTAAAAAACTAATAAGCCTGCTGGATTTTGAATGAGATCTAAAATTCTACTTCTCCATATGAAATCCAATGAGGTCAGAACCACCCTCAAACATCCAAAGTCATTTCATGGTAATGTTAAAAATTTAAGGAGAATGTCACTTTTACTTTAAGAATTTAACATTACCATGAACCAAATATCAATAATAGGGCCATAGGCATGATCATTAGGCCGCCCCACTCAAAAATTATTGTTTCTTTGCAAAAAAATTGCATTTGGAATGTTTGTGCATTTTTTTTTTTGCAAAAAAGGCTAGGGAGCGAAAATTTAGCCCCCTACGGGAACGATTTCGTGAGCACGCTCCGGGAGTGGGTTCGATGGGGGGGAGCCGCTCCCTCGCAACCCTGATGAAAACTTGAGCCTAGGCGGGATCATTAACAATGTTTTTTTCCCAAGAAAAAATCGTAATTTTCATTGATGTTGAAAATTACATGCTGTAGATGCATTGTATATGCATTTTTATGACTGAGGTCACGTCATATAGTTCAATAAAAATCCCTAGTGGGGTGTACATCATAGGCAGTTCAAAAATAATTACAGTAAATACAATAATTTAGTTTGGTTATATCATGACCATGGTCAAAAACTGTCAAAATCAAATCTGTCGGTCTTCAAAATCAGGATGATCCATGAAAGGGCGATGATAATAGCTGTAGTGTTGTGTATCTCTCTGCTCGTCTATGTGCCAGAGCCCCCTATGCTGGATCGCTGCCTCCTCCTTGGAAAGATCGTCGGAAATGCAGTTGCGTTCCCTGTAAATGTGTGAACTTGAGATGGATGAGAATTGAGCTTCCAAGTGCCAAAGATCTTCCAAAATAGCCTGAAGTGTGTGTACATGACATGAAGCAGTTTTATTAATCCAGTTAATGATGATTTTTGAATTTCCAAAGACTTGTAGATGGTGGATATCATGCTCTAATGCAAACTGAAGAAGGTGTCGTAGTGTAATTAGTTCAGCATAATTGTTCGTGCCAGGTCCCAATCCCATCTTGATTTTATAAAAGTGCTGATGGGTAATATGAAGGAGAGGTCCACGCTTGCATCCAATAGGTTGGGCTGAGCCAGCAAAGTAAGCCCATGGACTATCATAGTTAATAACTTCGGGGATGATGGTTGGATCATTAACAATGTTAATAAGAAGGTTTGAACAATTAAGTAAGAGGGCAAGGAAATTCATATCTTAGCTAAGTGTGGAGAGAAGCGAGGGTTCGATTTGTTGATGCGAAGGGATAGAGGGGAAGAGTGTATGAGAATCTAAATATTTGGAAGCAAAGGGTAATTGAGAAGTTTTGGTAACCCTCAGGATAAGACAAAAATGAAATTATTAGGAAGAGGATACGTTGCTTACCGATTCAATCACAATCGCAATCTCTAGTTGAAGCAATGGTTTTCTCATCCGAGGCTAATGTGCACAACAAAATAAAAGAAGGGTCGATTTATTTATATCACAAAGTCGCACGTGTGGCTTGACTTGAAGTGGTGTGATGAATATATCCTCCCGCAAGGAAAATGATGGCAAGAATTAGTCGCAATGATGAAGGTCGGTTTCCAGTCCAGAAGTGCAATGGGGGGAAGAGTAAATCCCAAATTGCAATTTCAAATGACAATTGAAAAGCTAGACACTGCAGTTGCGATTTGCGCCTTGCGGTTTTCTCTATAGCCTTGGTCGCAAAATTGGATAACAGTGAGTGATGCGACTAAAAGAGAATTCTTTAAGTATGATCAAGGTAGTGACTTAGAGAAATCACAAGAGGAAGTATATGAGAAGTGAAAAGACTTGGAATAACCATAAGAAAATGCATCTTAGAGGTTCAAGCAGGGGGGACTCCAAATTCTAAAAAGTGTTGAAATTTGGGGCTGTTGTCACTGCTACAACGGTGACATAATCTCTGTATCTCGTAAAAGATGGAGAGGAAAATAGGCCACAATCATCCGAATGAACCAACTCCAAGATGCTCTTGGCCCTGTTGTCTTTGTTGGGAAAGGATGTCTTGGCATACTTTCCAAGTGTGTAACCCTTGCACATGTCATGCTAGTCAACACTGCGTTGTGGTAGTCCTCTGGCTATCTCCCTGAGAATCTTTAACTCTCCATGGTGTAAGTGACCCATATGCCTATGACAAAGTCGCCAAGGTCATGGCCCTGCTCACTGCCTCCTCTGCTCTCTCAAACTGAAGCCTGTAGAGGTTCTTCACCCTAACTCCAATCTGCTTGGCTGCTTCGGAGTTGGAAGGCTTGATGGAGGCCTTTCCTCTGCTGAAGATAGCCTCATAACCCTTGTTTTCTAGGGCTGAGACTGAAACACAATTTTCCTTCAACCTTGGGACGTAGAGGACATCTCTAATGTAGAGAGGGTTCTTGAACTCCCTCTCAAACTTGACATTTCCCACACCCTTGGCTAGGTACTTGCCATCATATCCAAGCTTTATATGAAACTGCGTGTCCTTCTTGGTCAATTGGCTTAAATACTCCTTGTTCTCGGTCATATGACATGAAGCTCCACTTTGAATATACCACACATTGTTAGCCACTGAGCTTGCCTTCTAAGCTACGAGTTAGAACTCTCTCTCAAAGTGAGAAGATATTAAAATTGGCAATTAGTGCCAAATCCCACCTTGGGACAAATCATTTGATGGAGGTGATGATTGTATTAAATTCCTCTTTTCGAGAGGACCAAAATTGATATAAAGATAATCCAATTTGGACAAGCAGAAGTGTGTTTTTGAATTTATGCCCACACATGTGCAAATTTCTTAGGTCGACCACATCATCATGTAGGCTCATGAAGCCCAATGGACGTGACTCTTCACCCTCAATGACTTGTATACAATACAAGTGCCCTCTCACCTCATTTGGCATCATCAACACACACATTTCTTCTCTCTCCTCTCATTGGTTCGTATAGTTATTTGGCAGATCTTCTCTCTCTCACACGTGTGGCAGAAGGACGAATTTTCTAGGCAAATTGTAGGGCTGAATTTTAGGATTGTTGCAGGGGTTTGACCAGTGTTGACCAAGCACTTTGACTCATCCATTGATTGCGATTTTTGTCGGAAAATTTTGTTTTTGGCAGGCCATACAGTTTGGCACAGGAATTGAGAATTTCTAGGCACTTTGACTGCAGGGTTGACTACAGAGTTGACTGCAAAGTTGACCAAGTTTGATTGTAGTTTTTAGGATTGTTGTGGGCTGACTTTGACCACCTTATCAGGCCGAGTTTGACTGGGTATGACCAAGCTCCATAAAAGGAAGATTTGCTGCTGCTTTGACATTCTGGGTAAGGCTGAATTTGACTGTGATTTGGCAAGTCAAATTTTCACTTTTTGTACTATGTCTGTGCTGAACACCTGATATAATAATATGAAGAATTGATCAAAAGGGTTTTCCTCACATTGGGGTTTTTCCTTGGCATCTGCCAAATCTGGTGTCCTCTTGTCTTGGCTTGTTTTCTACATTTTGTTTCATGTTCTATCTACTTTTACTGTCAATGTGATTGCTATTGAAATCTAAATTGGAAATTGTCATTGGGCCGCTAAAGGAACATTGAAGTAATTGTGCTAAGCATATAAAATACCATTGTTATCTAAAATTAACATGGTATCAGAGCTCAAGTGAAGACAAAGCCCAAGCCAGAGAGAGAGAAAAACAATCACTAAGGGAGAGATGTTAGACAAGATTATTGGACTAGCTTTAATGGCTACTACATCCTACTTCAAATATGAGGATAAGCTCAAGGACAAATCTGACTATCATGCATGGAAGATGACTTTGGATTTGACTTTAGAAGAACATGATGCCATGGACTATGTGCAGGGAAGAGTGGTAGAGCCTCCTTCAAATGCACCTGCTGCTGCAATTACGAAGTACAAGAAAGGTGAGGTCAAAGCTAAAAGACTTATGATAGACTCCATTCAAAAGCATTTGGTTGTCTATATTTTTGATTTGGGAACACTAAGGAGATGTATGATAAGCTGATTGGGATGTTAAAAGTAAACAATGCAAATCAAATCCTCTTTCTCAAGAACAAGTTGAAGGACATCAAGATGGATAAAGGGGAGTCTATCCAATCCTGCTTCATGAGGATTACACAAATCAAGAATGACTTTCTATCCATTAGAGAAGTTATTGTTGACAGGGGAGCTCACTCTCATTGCACTTGGAGGTCTTTCAAGACCATGGGATGTGTTTAACACTACCATTCTCAACATTGACAAGATTCCTAGTTTCGATGAATTATTGGCTAGATGCACTCAAGAAGAGATGATGATGATGGAGAGAGACAAACCTTCAAATGGAAATGAACCTACTGCTTTCTCCGCTCATGCTAAGAGGAAGAATAAAGCTGGTCCAAGGAGACAGGGTCAAGGGTTCAAGTAGGGATTCAAAAAAGGAAGAAAAGGAATGTGCTATAATTGCAACATGTTTGGTCACTATCCTAGAGAATGCCCTCACAAGATGAATTCTCCAAGGGATGATGACAACAACAACCATAAAAATTTCAAAGCCAATGGCAATCAAAGGAACAACAATTTCAACAATAAAGGAAAGAGGAATGCTCCCACTGCTAGATATGGAAATGGTTGACCTCCCAAAAGGACGAGAAATTCTAGGTATGATGATAGTAATGTTGTAGAGAGAAACAAAATGAATTTTATCTTATTTCCGCACTATCTACTGCCTCTCCTCCGGATACTTTAGATAATTGGTTGATTGATAATGGAGCCTCAAGGCACTTCACTAGGTACAAGGAGGCCCTCTCAAAATTGGTGGAAAAGAAGACTAATTTGGAGATCATACTTGGGGATAATGCCACCTATCCCGTGAAAGGGATAGGTATTGTCACACCTCACTTGAATCAAGATCAAACCATTCATCTTCAAGAAGTATTGTATGTACCTGATTTGAAGAAGAACCTGGTTTTTATTTCTGCGATGGAAGATAAAGGCTTCAAGGTAGCATTCATTGATGGAAAGATACGTATTTGCAAAGAAACCCTAAAGATGCATTTACACCTGGATATAGGGTTGAAGGTCTCTATGAAGTTGGAGGAAATCCTTTGGGAGCCTTGACTTGCGATACTTCTCTTCAATCTGAATTATGGCACCAAAGGTTTTCTCACCTTCATTACAAAGCCTTACATGGGGCAAGGAAGATGGTCACAGGTATGCTTGAGTTCAACATGAATCATGAAGGAGTTTGTCAGGGTTGTGCAGTTGGGAAACTTACAAGGGGTCCCTTCACTTCAAGTGAAAGCCAAATTACCGTTATTCTTCAATTGGTCCTTTCTGACCTATTTTAAATGTTGCTTGTAACATCATTGGGTGGATACTTATACTATGCAATTTTTGTGGATGACTTCTCTCGCAAAACATGGATCTATTTTTTGAAGAAGAAGGACGAAGTGTTCAATGGTTCTGTTCTTTCAAAGCCTTGGTGGAAAATCAAAAGGGAAGAATATCAAAATATTGAGGGCTGACAATGGAACCGAATATGAATCAAATGAATTCAATGACTTTGTAGAGAGGCTGACATTAAGAAGGAGACGACTGTTCCATACACTCCTGCGCAAAATGGAGTTGTTGAAAGAAGAATTGAACAATCATGGAAGCCACCGTGCCATGCTCCATTTTCAAGGTCTACCGAAGTTCTTATGGGGAGAAGTTGCGAACACTGTCGTATATGTTCAAAATAGGAGGGCGCATCAAGCATTGGATTTCAAGACACCCAAAGAAGTTTTCACTGGTAAGAAACCTGATGTTTCTCATTTAAAATATTTGGTTGTTCCATGTATTTTCATGTGCCTAAAGAGAAAAGAAACAAGTTAGAAGCATTTGGAAAGAAAGGTATATTTGTGGGCTATAGTGAAAATTCAAAGGCATATAGAATCTATGTGCCTAGACAAAGAGATGTGGAAGTTAGCGACGATGTCACCTTCGATGAAGACACTTCCCTTGGGAAGGCCAGAGATCTCCCCATTCCAAGGAAGGATAATGTTTATGCTGCATAAAAGCAGAATGAACCTCCGACAGATGAGCCTATGACCGATGTTGAATGCTCGATGGATCCCATTGATCCACCTCTTGGTGATCCCTCTACCTCAAGCAAAATACCTTTGTGGCTCAAAGATATTCTCGAAGATGCTGAAAGACATATTGATCCAACAGGGACATTCTGTGAAAGCAAGAAGCCGAACAAGTATCAAGGGTACTTAGTTGCTATGAGTACTATTGTTCAATCTGAGCCATGTATGTTTGAAGAAGTTGTAAAGCACCAAGTCTGGAAGGATGCGATGAATGAGGAATATGAATCTATCATGAAAAATCATGTCTGGGATGTGGTGCCTAAAGCGAAGGACAAGTTCGTAGTCACCTCGAAATGGCTATACAAAATTAAACATGGCACTGATGGGAGTGCTGAAAAATATAAGGCTAGGTTCGTTGCTCGAGGCTTCTCTCAAAAGGAAGGAGTGGACTATGACAAGATATTTGCACTAGTCGCCTGATGTACCACTATCCGGTTGATTAATACGTTGGCTGCCTCTCAAGGATGGAGCCTGCATCAAATGGACGTTAAGACTGCTTTCTTGCATGGCTCGCTTAAGGAGGAATTCTACTTGGAACAACCTTAGGGGTTTGAAGTACAGGATCGGAGGACATACATTTGCAGGTTGAAGAAAACACTCTATGGGTTGAAGCAAGCCCCTAGGGATTGGTATGAAAGGATTGATAACTATCTTATGAAGTTGGGATTTACAAGGAGCGATGCTGATCCTAACCTGTACTTCAAGGTTGAAAAGGACATGCCTCTCATTTTGGTCCTTTATGTAGATGATCTGTTTCTGACAGGTGCAAACCCTATGCCAGAGGGAGTTGGCTTCTGAATTCAAAATGAAGGATCTATGTCTGATGCATTACTTCCTAGGCATGCAGGTCTGGCAAAAACCAGGTTAGATTTTCCTTTCTCAAGGAAAATACATTGTGAAGCTGCTTGAGAGACGTGGGATGGTTGATTGCAAGTCTGTGTCTACTCTGATGGAACTCAACTTCAAGAAGCTATGTGGAAGTGCTGCTATTCCTGAATTGGAAAACCCTTCCGAGTATCAACAACTTCTGGGGGCCCTGATGTTCTTGGTAAACTCCCGACTGAATATATGCCTCGCTATGAATATGTCGAGTCAATTTATGGTCGAGCCTCATCACATACATTGGATTGCTGCTAAGAATCTCTTGAGGTATCTCTGTGGCACGATCAACTATGGACTGAAATACATTGCTAGGAATTTGAGGCTACATGGATATACTGATGCTGTCTACGCTGGCAGTGTGCTGGATCGTAAGAGTACGTCTGGATGTTGCTTCTCATTGGGGTCTGCGTCAATTTCTTGGATGAGCAGGAAGCAAAAATCAGTTGTTTCAAGCACTGTTGAGGCCGAATAAATTGCTAGATACCACCATGATCTTCTGCAAAAACCAGAGGCATTCGCCTTTCAAAGAATCCCGTGTTCCACAACCGCTCAAAGCACATTGATATCAGGTACCACTTTATCCGGGATATGGTACAACTGAGAGCGATAAGGCTCCAACACATCAAGACTGATGAACAGGTCGCACACATCCTCACGAAGCCCTTAGGAAGGTCAAATTCTTAGCCTTTCGAGAGAGGCTTGGAGTCGTGGAAAGACCCTCCCATGAGGGTCCTGCTTGGGTTGGACAATGAGCTCTGGGATCTCCCAGGGGCTTGGGGTACTTCTTGGAGCTATGAGTGACCATAGGGTGAGTGGTTCACAATCCCCTATTGATTGACATGTGTGTAGGGTGTGTGGTTCACCTTCCCCTACGATACATGTGTGTAGGGTGAGTGGTTCACCTTGCCCTATGATTGACATATGCATAGGATGAGTGGTTCACCTTCTGCTGCTGATGCCCTAGCGTACATCCTACCCATGTAGTCCGAGACTCATGGGAAGTACCTTTCATATGGCTAATGAGTTGGGAAAAGTAGATAGGGACCATAGCACTACTGATGGACGGATCATGTACTGCCGTACTCCCTATGTCTAGGATGCATGTTGTTCAACAACTTGATCTGGGATCAAGTCTGATTGAGATTCTACATCTGGATTGACTTTTGTTAGTGGAGAGTGGTAAGGTCTTGTGACTCACGCTTGATCGATTCTTCTTCATTATTCATATTAGTGTTCAACAACACAGAGATGAGATGAGATACAAAGATGGTACATGACGACAGGATGGCATGATGATTGATGATGATGGATGGTAGTAGAGAGGAATAACCTGTTTCTGAGTTTTTCTAATAACCCAACGTTTCGGACTATCTAAGTGAGTCCATCATCAGGGGTATGGATGGATTGGCAGGTGGAATTCTCCCTAGTTGAAAAGAAGTGTTAAAGTTGGCAACTAGGGCCAAATTCCACCTTGGGACAACTTGTTTGATGGAGATGATGATTGCATTAAATTCCTTTTTTCAAGAGGACCAAAATTGATATAAAGATCATCCAATTTGGACAAGCAGAAGTGTGTTTTTGAATTTATGCCCACACATGTGCAAATTGTTCAGGTCGGCCACATCATCATCTAGGCTCATGAAGCTCAATGGCTGTGACTCTTCACCCTCAACGACTTGTATAAGTACAAGTGCCCTCTCACCTCATTTGGCATCATCATCACAGACATTTCTTCTCTCTGCTTCTGTCATTGGTTTGTACAGGTATTGGGCAGATATTCTCTTTCTCACACGTGTGGCAAAAGGATGAATTTTCTAGGCAAATTGCAGGGCCGAATTTCAGGACTGTTGCAGGAGTTTGACCAACGTTGACCGAGCACTTTGAATCATCCTTTGGCTATGATTTTTGTGGGAAACTTTCGTTTTTGGCAGGCCGTACAGTTTGGCATAGGAACTGAGAATTTTTGGGCACTTTGGCTGTAGGGCTGACTTGACTGCAGTTTTCAGGACTGTTTTGGGCTGGCTTTGATCACCTTATTAGGTCGAGTTTGATTGGGTATGACCAAGGTCCAAAAAGGAAGATTTGCTGCTGTGTTGACCATCTTTGACTTTCTGGTTAAGGCTGAATTTGAATGCAGATTTGATAGGGTTGTTTTGACTATGATTCGACAAGTCAAATTTTCACTTTTTGTTCTCTCTCTCTCTCTGCTGAACACTTGATATAATAATAAGATGAATTGATCAAAGGGTTTTTTCCCTGGCATCCGCCAAATCTGGGATCCTCTTGTCTTGGTTTGTTTTCTGCATTTTGTTTCATGTTCTATCTACTTTTACTGTCAATGTGATTAATGTGATTGCTATTGAAATCAAAATTGGAAATTGTCATTGGGCTGCTAAAGGAACATTGAAGTAATTGTGCTAAGCATAGAACATACCATTGTTATCTACAATTAACAGAAGAGAACTCGTCCACCTCTGCTGATGCTGCTACATGGTCCTTCTTGAACCCCTTCTTCCTATTTGGGCACTTGGCGGAGTAGGGCCCAAACTTATGGCATGAGAAGCACTTTATCTGATCGAGATCTTTCTTTGTTTTCTTGCCTCTAGTGTTGGTCTCGACCGCTCCTGTGCCTTTCTTACCCTTGCCCTTGCCCCCTTTGCTAGCTAGGGTAAAGTTCTCCTCTTTCTCTGTCTTTACATGAAACCGAACTTTGGCCTGCCTCCGAATCTCCTCTTGAACGCATTCATCCCATAGTCGCTCCCAATCTGGAAGCTTTCCTCTGCTACTCATTGTGTCATTGAAGTTTTCCCATGACTTGGGAAAACCCAGCAATGCAAAACTCACAAAGTCTTTGTCCAAGACTCTCCCCAACTCTAGCTAGCCCGTCTCTCACTTGAGTGAACTTGGTAAGGTATGAGACCACTGACTCAGAATTCACCATCCTGATGTCTCTGAGTTTGTCCTTGAGTACCAGTTTCCTTGCCTCACTCAAACCCTGGTACAACCAAGGAACCACAGATGAGGTATGATGTGGTCCTCTACTCATTTAAGGATAATTCTTTTGGCTTTCAAATCTTTCTTGTTATGCTGAGCCAATTGCTGAGGGTTAGTTGGTTGGGCTAGTGGACTATCCACAAACTCTCAAACGCCTTTCTCCTCCAGCACTACACCAATCCTCTCCTTGCAAGAACAAAAATTTGAGGTCCCATCGTGGTGGTCCTCAAACCTCCACCCCAGATACACCATATTCTTGTTCAAACTGCTCAGAAAAGCGCTTGCGCTGAGTTGTTTCAGGAAAACCATAGCGCTGCTCTGACTGGTAAACTGTGCATTTCTCCCTTTAACCTGTTCTTGAGGAAGTAAACACTGCTTCTGGTCTTCAATCAAGGGTTGAGGTCTCATACATTGTTAGTACATTATAAAGGTTGCTTAGACTCTGGCAATAGATGGAAGTAGTGGAAGAATGAAGCAAATCATGTGACAAAGGTCCTTATACCATCTGAAAGAGAATTGTTTCCTCTTTCCAATGAGCCTTCACACAACTCCAAACTCCTGACGGTTAGAGATAACTTGAATTTTTAAGTTAAAAATATATATTCTTTTTTTTTGAGCTGACCTACACTTGGCCTACTCATGTCGGCCTGCTTATAGGAGTCATGCTTCTTCGTTTAACATTGAAAAGTACTATATATTGGGCATTCGACTTCATTCTTTTATCATCAGTTCGGTCATACACATCCATAGAGAAGTACAGATCATGTTCACATCTCGTGAACCTCAAGAAAAGAAAAAATAATCCTGTTTTGGGCTTTGAAGCTAAACCACACCTTAAAAACCCTGTGAAGAATTCAGATACCTTGCTGTAATTCGGACTGTGTATCATTGATTTCATACTGTGGTGAGTCTGTGGCACCTGTAATTCAGACTGTTGTGAGTCTGTGGCACCTGTAACCTCGGACCGTGGTGTTGTTCCTCGCTGGACTGTGGATTGTGGGTGCTATCTTGGCTGAACTGTGGTGCCTATTCTCGCTGGACTGTGAGTGCAAATTTCAGACAATGGGTGCCTATTCTCGCTGGACTGTGGATGTCTATTCTCGCTGCACTGTGGGTATTTCCTCATTGGATTGTGGGTGCTGTTCCCATAAGTGACACTTTCAAATTGCAGATTGTAGTGATGTTCACTGGGACTATTGTGTAACCAATTATATTTTCTGGTGTTTCTGTAAAGTGAAGAACTTTCTCTTGGACAGTGGGATTGATAAAAGCACAAAGACAACACAGTGAAGCAAAGTGATCTTGGAAATTGAAGTCAACACAATACAACAAGGTGATTGAAGTCAACATAAGCAATTATGGAACTGATTGTACAGTGAAGAATATGTCAAGGACATTCAAGTAAGTAATATTTCCATTCTCTATCAAAAGAAGATTAAAGGATTGGTGTCCTAGGGGTTGGTGCCCCTAAACACAAGTTTGGAGTCTTGGAAAGGATAGGGTCGAAGCCCTAGAGGTTGGAGCCTCACCAAAGTCCAAGTTGGTGCTTGGCAAAAGGTTGGTGCCTGAAGCATTGAAGGGTTGGTGCCCTCACATAATTATTGTAGTCAATTATTTGTAAAAGGACTGAAGTTCCTTTTGATTCTTAATAAAATTATTATTATACATTTCTCTGATCTTAATTGTGAAGAATATAACTGGTAAAAATAGCAATTGAAAAGAAATACTGATTCACCCCCCTCTCAGTATTTCCAACAAGAAACCCTTATTTTAGCTTTAGAGGGAGTTGATATCTTAGTTCAAGATGATGGACTATCATTGAGATTATCAGGCTAGATAGTTGATATGCTAGAAAACAGCGTTGGCAGATGGAGCAACCAGGATTGCCATAGCAAAAGTTGTTTCAGAAAGAACACCTAGTTAGGGTAATTAGAAAGCTTACAATTGAGCCAAGATACGCGACCCAAAATATGTTGAAAGTACCAGCATGGTATAGTTGGTTATGGCACAACCAATTATGGTTTGAGATGTCTCAAGCAATGAAGTACAATTGCGGGGATTCAGAGATTCAGATTGCGAAGAGAGTGCAAAAGACAATATGAGTTCATTAGGATATTGCTTCAGTTTGGGTTCCTTTTTCTTAGATGAGCAGGAATCCATTGCACTCAGTATTGCAGAAGCCAAGTATATTGTAGCTTGGATTGGCAAGTTGAGAAGCAATATGGCTTCAGAGACTACTTGCAGGATTGTTTGATCAAGTGCAGATGATGACCATGATGGCATGTTAAAGCATAGAGAGATCTAGTACCGAGACATTGTACAAAAGGAAGCAGTATGGCTCTAGTACTCTTCTACAGTGAAGTAGATTGTTGACAAAGCCTCTGTACTAGAATGAAGTCTATAGACTTGGAGGACAAGTTTGGAGCGATTGAGCATGTCTCTCTCAGCGAGAGGGAGTGATGGTATTGCAACATCAAGGACAATCATTTTCCCTAGGTCAGGTTGACCAGGATTATGGAAAATGGTCCATAGTAATGATAGCATCATGGACAAACATTCTTCCTGTGTCAAGTATGTTGACCATATTAGGGGGAATGGTCCGGTAGAGGATAGTCATCCTTCCTGTGTCAAATATGACTGGAATTAGGAAAAATGGTCTTAGAGGCCCAGATTCACTCAACTGAGTGGTGCCTTTTAGCATCAGGATTAGACTACTCTCCAGATAGGTCAGTGAGCTCATTTAGCATCATGGCCTAGAATGAGGCCTTTGGATTTGGGACTAGAGTACTCATATGGACTAGAAACCTGACCAGGGTATTCTATCTAGGTGGAACTAAGACGGATTCAAGGTTTCAGCCAGTCTAGGTACCATCAGGCTTACTTGCTAACTATCAACCCATGGATCTAGGTGCGTATCCAAAGTCGGAGCTCCATGACCAACGCCACCCTACCTCTTCAGGATCTAGACATCAACACATAGGCCGACAAAATGTCCTCCCAAGCATTCGCCATTAGATGCTTCATCTCTCCCTAATAAACTAGATATATCCATTTGTCCAAGCATTCTTCCCAAGTGTTCATCCTACTTTATGGAGAGATCTACCTGTTCAAACACAAACCCCAATCAACAATAAACTTTCAAATATAAATATACAAGTAAACACAAACCTTCAGGGTTCTCAATCATCTTTATGCCACTTAGTTAATATTCACATATTTGGAAGCTTTTCTTCTTTCATTTCTTCAGCAACACTTCTTAGCAGATCTATTCATTCTCTGATTTCTTCTACAAGGTATCTATCACTACTTATAATATTCCCTCCCTCTCAATTGGGGAGATGTAATCTTTTCTTCTAACCATGCTCCCTCTTAACTTAGGGAGATCAATAATTTCTTCTTCTATAATATCGGATAAGCTTCAACCTTTCACGACTTCATCAAGATCATCTTGATCATCATCATTCTTATGGTTTCCTTTCATCATGCTCATTATTATAAACATCTTCAATCACGAACATCTTCAATATCTTGAAGGTCATATACCTGTAAGAAGTTAACTAAATCATATTACTATATTGGAAGCATTCAAACATTCAAATTTTAAATACCAAATACCTAAGCCTAGTTAGGTTCATAATCGATAAGTGACATACTAAACTTCAATTTCTATCTAGGGTTTTTGTCACAAACCCTTAGACTTTATCATCGAGACACAAAGCCTTATATATCGATAATTCAATCAAATCATAGTACTATACATCTAGGGATTCAATATTACTTTCAGAAATGTATGACAGACTCTACTAGGGTTTGTTGTAAACGCTAGATTTTATCATCAAAGCAAATTCATATCAACGATTGAAAACAATATCATTATCTCCTAGATTCTCTACGATGGTTTTGTTACAAACCCTAGATTTTACAAATCAAAACATGAGTATCAACAATTAAGTTAGCATACTCGAATATATCTAGGATTCCATACTAGCATCTCACAACAATATCTACTAAGTGAATCCAATACACAAACATTACTACATCAAAGTGATATATACAACAATTTTCACCAGGCTAGTGTTTCAATCAAACATATTAACATACACCTAGGGTTTCATTCCTAGTATCTTATTATAGTTATTACAGGGGTTTTGCTCATAAATTTTAATTTACCAAACCCTAAATATCTAGGGTTATAATACATAACTTAGACATTAACAACAAACTTTAAAGAATCAAGTTTTCTATAACAATACCAAAAACCCTAAACATAGAGTGAATAGTTTTTCTAGATTTCATCAACCCTGAGTAGATTAGGGTTTCATAATCAATATTGACCCAACCTTAGGTTAAGGTTTTGTAGTGAACCTTTTAGGGTTCCATAAGTATGATCAAATGATAATATAATGAGGGTAGATTCAATCTAATGATTAATCACCCTAACAAGAATCTTTGAGATTCAAAACCCTAGCCATAACAATGTTAGTATTGTAAAGCAAATTTTCAAAGAAGAATGGTCGTACCTTTTATATGAAGATAACGTTATAGCAAAGTTTATAGTCTAAGGCATACCTTTGAGTTGTTCCTAAACAAACCTTGTAGACGGGCTTCAATAGAACTTCTTTCATGCTTCAAGTCTATCCTTTGAAGTCTCCTCCATAACCCTTGAGCAATCAACAAGCTTTCCTATTCAAGGAAAATATAAAGAGTAAGGTTATTAGTATACAATACAAACAAGTCTTGATGTAAGGAGGAAATCAAACATGAAAAGATGAAACCAAGAATAAAATACTTATCTTTTGGTAAAATGGTGGAGGCTCCCTCTTAATCCAATCCTTTTGAGGGATACCTACAACCTTATCAAAATGAAATATGTTCTAACAAGACATGTTAGATCTATAAACTCTAGAAATCAAAACATAAAAGAAAACAATTCATAACAAAAATAAAAGACTAAGAGGGCTATGTGAGAGAGAGAGGACTCAGGAGTATAAGTCCTTGACTTCTGATTCTTTGGTTTTGTTCTTCTTAGGTGGACCTTCATCAACAACATTCACTTGTTCCCTCTCTCTTCTTATTTCTTAGTTTCTCTAGACAATGGCTCTTTTAGTGAGCTGTTATGAAACCAACTCACAAAATAGAAGAAAAGAGAGATCAATGACTTAGAAATCAACCGCTTCGAGGGGGAAATCTCCTTTACATTACATAAATGAACAATTCTTGGATGACACAAATGACAAAACCTCCTTTCTATATATGCGAGTCCATGGGGTCACAAGATAATCCTAGCTGACCTAACAATAATAATGTAAGGGAACAACAATAACAATAATGGGCTATTATGGAGCACAATAATAACAAAATGGGGACTGCATGGGTACACCAATAACAATAAGGGGGTTACACTAACAACAATATAATCCTAGCCGACCTAACAATAATAATGTAAGGGCACAACAATAACAATAATGGGCTATTATGGGGCATAATAATTACAAAATGGTGACTACATGGGTACAACAATAACAATAAGGGGGTTACACTAACAACAATAAGGGACTAAACTAGTAATATAGGGCCCTAACATGCCCCTCTCCTTCAAAAAAGTGTTGTCCTCAACGCTTGAGTAGTTCTAGATGCTTCTGTCTAAAATTCTCATCCTCGCATGTGGAATCTTCAGTGGGTAAGTTCTTCCACTTGATGAGATACTTTGAAATTGATCGATTTCGTAGCTGTCGAGTTCTTATTTCCGTGATTGCTTCAGGTTCTGATATGATTTTTCCTTCCTCATCAAGTTCTGGCAATATTGTTTGAACCAGAAGTTTTTCAGCCTTTTTTAAGCATGAAACATGGAAAAATGGGTGTACTCGGGAAGCTGTAGGAAGCTCCAATTTGTTTGCCATAGTACCAATCTTTTGCAACACCTTGTAAGGACCATAGTACTTTGGAAATAATTTATTATCGTTCTTAGCTTGCTTGAGGGACATTTGTTTGTATGGTTCTAGCCGTAAAAATACCTAGTTGCCTACATCAAAACTTCTCTCGTTGCGATGTTGATCTGCCTGTTGTTTCATTCGGTTCTGTGTCAAATTTAGGTTATCCTTTAAGAGATGGAGAACTTGTTGTTGATGCTCGATGTGATCTTCCACTGCTTGAACCTTAGAATTTTCTCTTAAAGATGATGTGATGGACGACGGATGATATCCATAAAGTGCCATAAATGGGGTCATTTTTGCTGCAGTGTGGAAGAAAGTGTTATACTACCATTCAGGAAGAGGTAACCAATTGACCCATTGTGTTTGTTTATCAGATAGAAAGTAACGAAGATATCCTTCCAAACATTTGTTCACTATCTCAGTTTGCCCATCAGATTGAGGATGATAAGATGAGTTATGAGCTAGTTGAGTACCCAAACAAGAAAATAATTCCGTCCAAAAATTTCTAGTGAAAATGGGATCTCTATGGCTTACAATAATCTTTGGGTTTCCATGTAGCTTTTGAATTGTTTCCATCAATGCAGTAGCAACTGTACTCGCCTTAAATGGATGAGATAATGCACAAAAGTGTGCATACTTGGCAAGTCTGTCAACTACCACCATCATGACACTCTTTCCTTTAGAATTAGGTAAATCTGTGATAAAATTCATTGAACCCTCCTCCCAATGTTGATTTGGAATGGATAAACGCTGTAGCAGACCCGAGGTCTTAATTGTCTCAACTTTATTTTGCTGGAAAACCAAACATTATGCCACAAACTTTTGAATATTAGATTTAAGGCCATCCCAAAAAAACCCTTTCTTCACCCTGTGGTAAGTTTTTAAAAATTCCGAGTGTTCTCCAAAGGGAGAGGTGTGAAATTCCAAAAGAATATTTTGTTTTAGATGGGAATTCTTACAAAGCTATAAGCGATCTTTGTACCATAAGGAAACATTTTTCCAACTAAACGTATTAGATGTACTGGGATCTTGCGGCAACTTTTGAATGAGTGTCTATACTTCTTCGTCATTCTTCCATTCCTCCCTTGCTTCGGTTATCCAATCGGATTGGATAATAGAAATGGCACAAAGCAATGCTTCCACATCCTCATCCTTTCTTGAGAGTGCATCTGCAACAACATTTAGCTTCCCTTTTTTGTAGATGATTTCAAACTCATAACTCAACATCTTTGTGACTCATTTTTGCTGCTCTTCTGAAGATATTCTTTGTTCCATAAAGTATTTAAGACTATCATGATTAGTTTTTACCTTGAAGTGTCTTCCCCTTAGGTAAGGTCGTCATTTCTTTAGTGCATGTAGTATTGCCAACATTTCCTTCTCATAAATATCTTTCTGTAAATACTTTCGTTTGATTGGACGACCTTCAAAAGTAATGGGTCTTCTTTCTTGCATTAAAACAACACCAATTCCATTTCAACTTGGTGAATATGATCCTTCCAAGACCTGCTGTAGATTAGTGTATCATCAAAAAATACTAACACAAATTTTCTAAGGAAGATTTTGAAAATGGAATTCATCAACCCTTGAAATGTAGAAGGTGCATTGGTAAGGCCAAAAGGCATGACCAAAAATTCATAATGACCCTCATGAGTTCGAAATGTTGTTTTCAGAATGTCTTTAGTCTTCATTCTAATTTTATGATATCCTGAACGAAGATCCGACTTGGCGAAATAAATTTCTCCATGTAATTCATCCAATAATTTATCAATCACAGGAATGGGAAATTTATCTTTAATAGTGAGCTTATTGAGCTCCCTATAATCCAGACACATGCGCCATGATCCATCCTTCTTGTGCACCAATACTACTAGAACAAAAAAAGAACTTTGACTAGGTTGAATTATACCAGCCTCTAGCATTTCTGCAATCATACGTTCAATTTCGCTCTTTTGGACATAAGGATATCTGTAAGGCCTAATGTTTGGAGGAACACTTCCTGGAATCAAATGAACACTTCCTGGAGGAACACTTCCTGGAATCAAATGGAGGAACACTTCCTGGAATAAATACTTTCCTTTGATTGAACGACCTTCAAAAGTAATGGGTCTTCTTTCTTGCATTAAAACAACATCAATTCCATTTCAACTTGGTGAATATGATCCTTCCAAGACCTGCTGTAGATTAGTATATCATCAAAAAATACTAACACAAAGTTTCTAAGGAAGGGTTTGAAAATGGAATTCATCAACCCTTGAAATGTAGAAGGTGCATTGGTAAGGCCAAAAGGCATGACCAAAAATTCATAATGACCCTCATGAGTTCGAAATGATATTTTTGGAATATCTTCAGTCTTCATTCTAATTTTATGATATCTGGGCAGGTCGACTCGGTGAAATAAATTGCTCCATGTAATTCATCCAATAATTCATCAATCACAGGAATGGGAAATTTATCTTTAATAGTGAGCTTATTGAGCTCCCTATAATCCAGACACATGCGCCATGATCCATCCTTCTTGTGCACCAATACTACTAGAGCAAAAAAAGAACTTTGACTAGGTTGAATTATACCAGCCTCTAGCATTTATGCAATCATACGTTCAATTTCGCTCTTTTGGACATAAGGATATCTGTAAGGCCTGATGTTTGGAGGAACACTTCCTAGAATCAAATTAATAACATGATCATGATCACGAATAGGTGGGAGTCCTTTGGGAGTTTCAAACACCTTCGAATGTTTGTCCAAGACCTTTTGGAGATCTGGAGAAATAGATGATTTTGATGTTGGAACTTCTAGTGAGCATAATTATGCAATGATGCCTCGTTGTTCTTTCTCAGAAGCTTTGTCATGACATTAGAGCTTATTATCTTTCCTGGCTTCCCTGCGATACCTCGTAATTCAAATTCCTTTCCTTCTGAAAAAAATTCAAGAAAAGTTCTTAAAAATTAAAAGCTATCGTCCCTAAAGATTGTAACCATTGTACTCCTAGTACAACATCAACACCACCCATTGGAATGGAAAGCATTAGACTATTCAATACATATTCCCTCATGGTTAGCTTGATATAATGGCAATTTCCAGAGTAATTTATAGTTCCTCCATTTGCCACCATCACTTGACACTCTGGCGTTGGGAATAGGAAGCAATTTAATTCCTTGGCTACCTTACAATGAATAAAATTATGGGTACTGCCCAAATCAATAAACACTATTACATTTTTCTTCTTGATATGTCCTTCTATCTTGAGAGTTTGAGGAGTGGTAATTCTTGCCAATGCATTACAGGATATGGTCAGATTCATTTCTTCTTCCTCTAGTGTTGGTTCCTGCTGTATATTCACTTATTTTGAAGTTTTTTGTTCCATTTCTTCCTCCTCTTCACAATCTATGTAAAATAATTTCTTCTCAGCACACTTATGACTTTTAGTGTATTTGCTATCACAACTATGGCAAAGCCCTTTTGCTCTTTTTTCTTCCAATTGTTGTGGTGTCAACTTTGTAGGTTGTGGAAGTCTAGGAGTAGCAACACTTCCATCTTTATAGATGTGAGTGGTAAGCTTCCTTGTTGCCATAATTTTACATTCAATTTTTCTTGCCAACCTGAATGCCTTCTCCAATGAATTAGGTTCCCAAAGACGAACCTCATGTTGGATATTATCCTTTAAAGTCCTTATGAAGACATCAATCCCGTGTTCCTCTGGAATATTTGTTATCCTTATATTCAATTTTTGGAAGTCCTCAATGTGCTCCACCATTGAACCCTTTTGTTTGAGATTTATAAATTGGCTAAAGAAGGTGTTGCTCTTTGTATCCTCATAATGTGTTATCATTTCCTTAGTAAAAATTGACCAAGTGACAATTTTTTTACGAGAGCAAAGCCATTGATACCATAAAAATGTATTTTGTTCTAAATATAAGGTTGCAATGCATACCTTTTGTGTGTTTTGCACATTATGGAGATCAAAATATTATTCCATCTGTGGTATCCATGTTACGGGATCCTTGCCATCAAACTTCCTCATATCGATCTTTAGAATATGGTGGGTCTTCAATCTAACATTAGAGTTTATGAAATCACGATTAACATTTATTTTGTTCTCATCATGAGTTTTCTCTACTACCTTTTTGCCATTAGGAACCATTTCTTGTATCAACTTTGTCAAACCTTCCTTCAAACCTTCCACGTCTTTCTTCAAATATTCCATGTTGCCTTCTATACTATCCATCTTAGCTTCCACGCTTTTCTTTAAACTATCCATCTTAGCTTCCACGCCTTTCTTCAAACCATCCATCTTAGCTTCCATTTCATTTTTTGTTACTCTTTGCGAAAGCGAAATTTGTTGCACTTGTTCTTGTAGTTTTGATATATCATGTTGCACTTCTTCCTCTTCATGAGTTATAGTAAATCCTTCTGCGGGTTTAATGGGTGTTGAATTCTTTTTAGGGGCCATTTTAGAACCCAATACTGATATCTATGATTCAATATGCCCTTGGAATCCCTTCAAACTGTTTTTTTCAGAGGAGCTCGATATTGGATCTGATGTATATTTGTGATTTGGATCCCCAAGATTTTATCCTCGATCCTTTATTAGCCCTCTCAATCTTCTTTCCAATGCCATAGGTCTGACCTGATTTGGATTCTTCAATACAAAGTTATGCCCAATCTCCCACAATGTCCTAATTATGGATTGGTTCAGTAGAGCAAACTTGTACCTCGTGCCACGTGTCACTGTTTCCTTCTTCGACTCCGAAATCGATACACAAGAAACTACAATCCGTGTTATTTCGGCCACTTCTTACAGAATTCCAATCCGATGCTTAGAAAGAGAGTTATGATGATTTTCCCAAGGTCACCTCTTTGAGATGAAATTCGGGACCCTGCAAAAACCCCAACTTCCACATCATATCTCTAAAAATATTGCGAACCAAGATCTGAATTACATGAAGTTCCTCGCAAATGGGTTTTTGTTTTAGCGTCTGAACCTTCGTAGAAAAAATGTTATAGCGAAAATGCCATGATGACCTGTTTGAAGCAGCGAAACCCTAGAATCCAAAGCTCTGATACCCAATGTTATGAAACCGACACACAAAATAGAAGAAAAGAGAGATCAACGACTTGGAAATTAGCCACTTTGAGGGGGCAACCTCCTTTACATTACATAAATGAACAATTCTTGGATGACACAAACGACAAAACCTCCTTTCTATATATAGGAGTCCATGGGGTCACAATACAATCCTAGCCGACCTAACAATAATAATGTAAGGGCACAACAATAACAATAGTGGGCTATTATGTGGCACAATAATAACAAAATGGGGACTACATGGGTACAACAATAACAATAAGGGGGCTACACTAACAACAATAAGGGACTACACTAGTAATATAGGGCCCTAACATGAGCCATCTTGTGACAGTTGTAACATTTAATCTTGGATATGCCCACTTTCTTCTTTGGTCCTTTGAACTTCTTGAAGGTTCCCTTCTTCTTGTGATGAGTAGAATAGGCAATCGAGGTGTTTTCTTCTTCCTCCTTGTTGTTTACTAATGATATTTTGGCTTCTTCTTGACTACATGCATTCCACATTTGTTCAAATGTTGGGGTTTCCTTCCAACTGTTAAGTCCTAATGCAAAGGCACTCCAAGATTTTGGTAGGCTTAGAAGGGCAGTAATTACGAGGTCCTTTTCTAGGACAACTTCATCTATTGCTTGGAGTTCATCTCTGATTCTAGATATCCTTATAAAATATGATGAAACAATATTATCATTTGTCATCTTAACACTTCTTAGTTCATTCTTGAGGCTTGCTATTTGACCAATGTTCTTGATTGTGAATAACTTGGAGAGAGAGCCTCATACATTTTTTGAGCGGAATTTATGTTGGATATGTATGGAATTAGGTTATTGGATATTCTTACCTCCATCCACTATAAGGTTCATAGCCAAGTTTTCGATTTCTCTAAACTTTGCATTTTCTGCTTCACTTGATTCATTTGTAGGCTTCTTGATTTTTTCATCCAAAACTATGTTCTTTTTGTGAATGAGGTTTATCCTCTTTTTCCAGGCCCAGTGGTTGGATGCTCCTTCTAATTTGTTTTCTCCCTTCATTGAGTTTAACAGAGTTCCTGTAAATGTTAGACTTATCTCCTTGTATGATCCCCTTTAATGACCTTTTCTTGATCTCTGTTTTCATCAATAGATCTTTTAACTTGCCTTTTGCTTCCTTCTTCACCTCCGCTTTGAAACCATGTTAGAAAATCAGAAAGGCAGAAATATTTTCTCTAGTTGATAATTACTTGTGATATCTTTGAATTCTTATTATCTTTCTTATGTTCCTTTTTATCTTAGTTCATCAAGTAATTACCAAAACCAAAACACGAAGATCAAGGACACCAAATGTAGGCGCATAACCAAGGAAAAACCCCTATATAGGGGAAAACCCAATTGAGAACTCTTCCTTTAGTAATTCAAATTAGACAGACCAAGACCCTAGACCAACAAACCTTCCTCCTCCAGCAAGTCAACCTTCCAATGAGACATTGCCACCTTCAATAGTCTCTTTTTGACCAACAAATTCAACCCAGAAATTTTGGCCCCAGCTTCACCAACAGCTTCAAAATTTCGGCCTCCCCAACAACTGTAGAATTTCGACCCTTCCAACAGCGTCACAACTTCACATGTGTGGGAAAAATGAGAGACAGTTTCGACTTCTTATGCTTGTGAGAGACCTCCTTCTCCTTCACTATTTAGTATTTTTCTTCTTCTTCTTCCTTGAAGTTCGTACTTTTTCTGGCCCTAGAAGTTGCATATTGAAGTTCTTGTGAGTGAGTGGCAAATGAGGTCGAGTTGCTGCCTTTATATAGTGATTCTGTTGTTCAGTTTTGGTCGACTTAGTGGAGGAGGCCTAGAAGACCTAATTTACATTAAAATAATTTTCTATGTTGACAAATAAATTCCAAGAAGGATTCTTTACATTATGACATGGACAAGGACACTTGACATAAACCCTAGAAGCCTGCAATGGAGGCTTTGACCTATAAACAAATGACCCAAGCATGAAACCCATGCTTTAATAAGTCAATTTCTTTAATAATAAATTTTTTTCTTTCTTTCGAAAAATAAATTACGTCATGACTCAAATACAATTATGAAGACCGACACTAGTTACATTCTTCAACAATTCCATGCACAAACAGTCCTCCCAACATGTGTAACTTTGTCTCGGCGTAGGATCTAGAAGGCTGCCAGAATGAGTGTTGAGTGTAGGTGGTTGTGATCTCAGGTAAACTTGCGTGTAGCTGCTGTCTTCCCACGTAGATAAGAGGAGTATATAGTGGAGTCTGGAGATACACTACACTTTAACTGAAGTATCAAACCTTTTCTTTATTCCCAAATTTGCGTGTAACTTCACATGCCACATCAATCTGCTAACAAGGCAATTTGAGCCTCTAAGTGATAGTGTATTTCTGTTTGCATTGGAATGGATCACATGTAGGCAAAGGTGCGGGACAAGATCTGTCCCATGTGTTAAAGATGTCCCCCACTAACTCCTAGCACCTCGATGAGCACTCAAGGAAATATACGAGCTACTTTCTTGGAAATATGGGCCACCTTTGACTGGCTGTTGACTTGGCTCACTAACTTTCCAATGGGGTTGCCATTTCATTCACCTTGTTGCCCTTTAAACTCCATGTCACTCCACTTGACTTTTGACTTTGAAACATATTTTTTAATATGTTTCATATTATTAAAACAAATTTCTTTGTCCTTTTTGCCACTTTTATTAGATAAAGTGGATTTTTTTGGGGAATATTCATTTTTCGACCCTGAAAGTGGGTCTTATGATAATGTTGGGGCTCTAAGGATGAATTTCGAGTACTCACATGCTCCGAACATTTCCAAGGACCACTTATTTACAATTTTATATAGAAATTAATTAAAAATCTCGTCTTGCAGGAATTTTTAATAATTTAAAATTCCTATAAAAACCTAGTCAAATTCTGTGACATTTTGAATATGTCCTAGTATGGTAATATATATCGACTCTAGGCATTAGGACGGACCCAAAGCCTAATCATCAAGTCACACTCTAGCTTTGGAGGCATGTGAGTGAAAAAACTCAGCGAGTTATTCATCGTTGAAAAGCGAGAATAATTAGCTAAGTGAAAAAATCACTCCAGAGTGGACAGACTTGATGATTAGGGGCCAAGTCACCTAAGCCAGTTACAACAGTTCATCATATTAGCGACATTTAATACAATTACCCGCAGGGTTGCGGAATTTGAGAGAGAGGGAGAGAGAGAGAGGGTCAATTAATTAGTTAAGTGAAAAAACACACTAGAGTGGACACACTTGATGATCGGGTCCCAAGTTGCATAAGCCTGTTACAACAGTTCATCATACTAGCGACATTTAATACAATTCCCTGCAGGGTTGTAGAATTTGAGAGAGAGAAAGTAGTGAGAGGAGAGAGAAAGGTTCAACAAGTTTCTGGTTGACTTCTGGGCTTCTGAAAATTTTGATGAGTGCCTTGTACATTGGGCCATGGGGTCTTCAAATTTTGCTTGGTACAACCTAGTAGATAAAAGGAGTACTGACCAGAATTATGGTAAGGATACAACATAGGTCAGAGGTACTGACTGGAATAATGGTAACTTGTTGATGTTGATGATTTACCATGTGTCACAATTGTTGACCAAGATTATGGTAATTGAATGATGCTGATGATGAATTGTTGTAACATTTTCTTAGAGAATTTTTTCAAGATGAGAACATCTAGATAGGCATTATGAATACGTCCCTAGCTAAGAGGGGGAGTTGATTTTTGTAGCTATGGTTGGTCTTCATAGTTAATATTTTAGCCCTTGATGTATTTGTAATAAATATAAAGTATGTTCCTCATGCTATTGTTAAAACAGAAAAAAATATGACATGTTCTTCATGTCGGTTTTAAAAGAGAAAAAAATTGAAAATTAAATTATTTGGCTCCAAAAGAAGCCAAGTTGGCTGTCCTCCTAGTCAAGTTTGCCCTAGTGAAGAGGCACCCATTAGGCATCACAAGATGACTATATATACAATCATTTGACTATATATACAGTCATTTCATCCTCCTCTCAAGCAATCAACTCGGACTTTCTGAGGAAAAAAAAGAAGTTGAATCTGAGGCCAAGAAGAAGTTGGATCTAAGGCAGAGATGAGGTTAAATTTGAGACAAACAAAGAAGATGATTATGAGGCAAACCGAGCTGAGGTAGACCAAGATCATTATCTTTGTGACATGTCGAATTTTCTGAGACATATCAAGGCAGCAGTAGACCTAACTAGATCAAGTTCAGTGGGCAGACTTATGACTTGACTAGGAGGCTTGTTGGACTAGGTTTGACGAAGTCTCTTTGCTGGACAGTTTGACCTTGTGAATGACTAGAAAATCTAGGTGCGTCTCTTGTTGAACTGAAGAATTTCTCTAAGGAAAAGTTCTTGGTTTTTCCCCCATGTGGGTTTTTGCAGGGTAAATGTTTTGTGTTCTTGTTTGGCTGTCTCTTTATGATCCTACTGGCATTTTGTTTTACTGTTGAGATCATCTGTAATTGCTTTATGATGAATATGAATGCAAGAAAATATTCTAAAAGAAATCATAAGAAGTAGTTACATTAGGGGAATTTTGAGGACTAAAATGGGCCTCCTAAGGAAAATGTACAATCAAAGTTCACTTTATGAGAACCAATCATATTTTATGGGATGACGTCATCTCTAATGGTTGAGGTGGCATTACTTGAGCTAAAAGTATTTACTTGTTACATTCTCAATGGTGGATAAAAACTCATGGTTAACCATGGTAGTGCTCTAAGTACTTTTAAAGTCAAAAGGTAAAGTACTCCTAATAAATGTCATTTCACACTTTTTGAATAAAATATTATTATTGTCATTTCATATTTTTTAAAAGAAACAATTTCTATCCCTACACAATCTTCATGTATTTATATTTTTTTCAATAAATATTATATTTATATATTTTCATATATTTATTTTTAAATTATATATTCATCTCATTTTATTTAATATTACAAATTCAAATTAATTATAAGTTAATATCTATACATATATATTATTCATATGAAATCAAATTAAATAAAAATGTAACCTTGTGATTTTAGAATAAATCAAATCTATAAATAATATTATTATAATATTAATAGCAATACAAAAATATTAAAATTAAAGAAAAAGCATATTAGTTTTGTATGATGAAAAAAAATATATTAGTTTTGTATATTGAAAAAAGTTATATTAGGTTCAACATAGTTTGGGGCAAAAAAAAGTCTAAATTTCAATGTATATAAATTTTATATTATACTTGTAAATATAAATTAAATCTATTTCAATACTTTTTTTTCTTTAAATACTAAAGTCATTTCATTATAATTATATTAATATTATATATTATTATATATAATATTATGAAAAATAACCTAACTTTTAGAGAATATATATTATATTTCTTTTTATATTATATCTTATGTTATAAATCAAATCATTTTAATATGTAATATAAAATTCATACATAAAATAATATATTACATTTATTATATTTTATTATATTTTAATAATATATTAATTACATGTTATTGTACATTTTAAATAATATAAATATAAATTAATAGCATATTATATAATTATCAATTCATATTTATATTTTATTTTAAGTTATTTAAATAAGAAAGACAAATGCATTAGTTGTTCAATGATAATGTCTTTTTCTTGAAAAACTCATTCTTATTTATACTCACATCAATACAAATTTTTTATTAATTTTATTTTGGTACAACTTTTGAATTGAGTTTAACTATGGCTACATGAATTGTGGTGCAAAAAGTGAATTGCAAATTCATAAATATTATTTTATTGGTTTAAAGGCAAGGCCATTCCGATGTCCCAACTAAAACTGAAAAGGAATCATAATGCTATTAGAGGCAGTAAATTGTTTATTGATCAATTCATTGGAGTATTAAAGGCCAATCTATTGTGCCATCTAAAACTGAAAAGGAATCATAATGCTGTTAGAGCCAGTGAATTGTATGTTGGTCAATTCATTGGATTATAATGGAAATACGCTATTCAATTAAATGAAGTGGTTGTATGGCATTTGATGGCATCCCTAAAGGTGTCATTATGTAGCCTATGTTCGACTCACAAGTGGTCCAGACTTCATATATTCTTGGAAAGGCAACATTCTCTTCCTGATTGTTTGCTGTGTGGCCACTCTTAGATGCCATCTAAACAATATTGCAACTCCTACTATATTTTGTAAAATTTAGAGCTGGCAGAGTCCTATTGTAAGCATGAACTTGTTTTAATGGCGTTAGCTGATACTTGTATTTTCAGGTGTGTTTGAGAATGATTTGCTGATATGATGGGAAAATCTTTTGCAGGCATGGGTGACTCTTTCAAGGGCACAGCTGAATTTTGGAGAGCCAGAACTTTCTGTTCAAAGTGCAAAGAAGGCTTTAGAGTTGCAGGTAATATTGACTTATTTTCCAGACCTCTAGTGTTTTCTTGGGTTATAGATGTATTGAAATTCCAATGTTTAAATGTCCGTTATATCATGGCTTTGCTTATTCACAGCCAAATTGCAAGGATGCTCAAGATGATATGGGAGCTGCAGTGCATCTTATTGCTAATAAGAAACAACTTGAGCAGAATGGCTTAAAAGTAGCTCAATTTCGTTATACAGTTGGTGATACTGAACATGGGGCTTTTGACCTACCTGACAATCCAGAAAACTTATCTCTGACATCACGTGGAGCTGTAGAAAAATCTGCTTTGCAACATGCAGGGAAGAGTGACATGCTTGGGAATTGTTTTGAGGAAATGCAAGAGATTAAAATAGACCCAACTGACGAGGATGACCCCAAAATGTTAGAGGGCAGACTATTGTGTCCGAGCGAAACAGGAGGGTTGTCAGTTGAACTCAAGGACGAGGATAATACAAGCAGAACCTAAAGCTGCCATAATATATTTAATATTGAAGACCTAGTAATAGAAATGTAGAAATATGAGAAGGACAAAATGTTAGAGGGCAGACTATTGTGTCCGAGCGAAACGGGAGGGTTTTCAGTTGAACTCAAGGACGAGGATAATACAAGCAGAACCTAAAGCTGCCATAATATATTTAATATTGAAGACCTAGTAATAGAAATGTAGAAATATGAGAAGGAAATTGTAAATATCCTGCATTTGGGATGTATGCTCTCAAGAGCAAGCATTACTCTAACAAAAAATTGAGTGTCGTAGGGGAGATTCCTGTGATTAACAAACTGGAATTTTCCTTTGCTAAATGCATGTATCAAGAAAGTGCCATTAATTGACTGCAACGATGAGGAGTCAAATTGCACTAAAATGGTTTTCAACTTTTCATTGATTTCTGGTGGAAGTATAGAAAATAAGGTTTATTTCACTGTTATATCAGGCACTGACTTTTCTAGATGGCCTCTCATCTCTCTATTGTAGTGAATTTGTTGGTGTTTTTTTGTAGTTTCTACAGATGAACATATTTGATCAATGTTATAGTGGAAGAAAATTTCAGTATCTTGTGGTGATCAGCCCCAGCATTATAGTGGTTGAGTTTTTCGTCAACACCATTTAATTTGGCATGCATAAAAATGATAGGAAATAGCGAGGCTTTCTTGAGCAAGTTGTTTGGTTGCATTGTTAGCCAATGATTAGGCTGTGAGTTTGTCGATAGTAAATTTATGACTATGTGAAGTCAGTGTCATATGTTTTGTCAAGAATATATGGTCTTGGCAATGATTTGATTAGTTAAGTCGTTTACAACTGTACACGTTTTTTTAGAAGGCCATAGCACAACAATGGTGAGAGCTTTATCAGGCAGTCCCTTTTGATGATTATGAAGTCTTTGCATCTGACGTTTAGTTTTGATTGTTTTAAATACAATGGCTTGTGTTCATTCACATGTGACACAAGTTATTGTTAGTATACTTAGATAGAATTGTGTGCATAACAAGACGCTACTTTCCTCGAAAGGTGTAGAAATCTTCTCCAAATTGCTTCTAGGAGTGGAGGGACCAATTTTTTATTATCAATCTTATTGAAGAATTCCCTTATTCTCAGTTGCACAGGGATTATATAAATGTATGTAATGAGTGGATAACTTGGTTCAGTGAGTCTATGAAACTCCACACATTTTTTTGTGATACCGAGAAAACATTTGAAGGAATTTCCTATCTTAGGTTGCACATGAACTACACTAATGTACATAGAAGGTATAGCTTTTACAAAGAGGTCTATGAACTCCTAGTCAAATTATATTGTGTTACAGGTAGATTAGCGATTCTGACCTTTAATGAGTTTCAGATGACCTTCAAAGTTCTAGGCTAAGCTATATGTCCTCAGTTTAACAACTATCTTGGACAAAAAAATCTGCTTTTGTTTATCTAGAGTCAATGATGTTAGATTTTTGGGTTAAGTGATTACACCATGTTTGGAGGTACTTCATGAGATTTGGGATACATGGTGTATGTTTAGCACCTGAATGGTTTCAGATGGATTGTCGCATGAGAGATGATCCATGATAAATATGCATAGTTGAGATAGCTTTTGTAGTCGATGCTTGACCTTAGTGGATTGGAGACTTGGTGTTCTTCCCTTGGGCATTGGAGGTCTCATGGCAATTTTAGTGGATGCCTTTCATTGAGGCTTCATGGAGGAGCCACTTGTTTGGAGAGCCCCCTGCAGGGGATGTGGAGCATTGTGCATCAAAGAGGGTTTCAAGCCCTAGTTGGTATGTGGCAGCTTGGTTTCTTGTTTGGAGAATCGAAGATGGCTCGGGGATGCTTAGGGGTTCTTGCAGGGGGTAGTGGACCTAATGGAGTACATTGCTTTGGAGGATAGATGGAGTTTGTGGAGGTTTGTAATGATGTGGACTTGTCTAGTGTAGTGTCGTCACCTTGGAGTCACTGTTGTGCATGACATTGCCATTGGAGCATGACACTTGTACTCTAGAGTGGATGGCTCACGTGTGTGGCTTATGTAGGCTCATGTAAAGGCTTAGGCTGAAGGAGTAATTCATACTTATGATATAATGAAATCATTATAATAAATTAATGAAAGTAGATTTACTCTAGAGCTCTGCAGAAAAGGACTATGAGAGAAGTTAGGGATGGAGATCATATAAAATCAGCTAAAGGATTACAAAGATATTCATGGAAATATTCATGGAGACTGTTATGGAGATGGTTGAATCAATTAACCTTACTGGAAATCTTGTTATGAGCACCTCAATGCTATATTAAGAGGTCTCATGTATTGTATTATTGTAATTAATAAAATGTGATCTTTACAGTATTTGGCTGTTCGTATGTGATCTTTCTGAGCGTAAATGTTAATTCGTGGCTGCCCATATACCATACCAACATTCCGCATCGGAGCCAAGTTGAGAGAGTGAAACTTACTTCTGCCTTGTTTAGTTGAGATGCTCAATTTGCAGTTACACTCTTACTCTTACTCTTACTCTTTGTACGGATCAATTTCTGTTTTGCTTGGCTGTATACAACTCTAGTACAAATTATAGCGTATGGCCTCTGCAATTTCTTTGGAAGACCTCTGCCCTCTATGCGATTTATCTGCATATTTGCTGTCCCTTTGAGCTAATTAGAGCCGAGCTTCTGCGAGCGGAGCAAATCAGAGCCGTGTAGCTTCGTGGAGTTGTGTAGGCATATGTTGAGCTGCGTGGAATCTGAAGAGCCTGCCAGCGTGGACAAGAAATCCTGAGTTGATCGGAGTAGCATCAATTTATTCTATTAACAGAATGACCATCTTTAGGAGCTACACATCCTCGATAGCCTAGATCAACAAAATATCTGCGGCATATTTCTTCATTTTTCAGTTTCCCTATGTTGCCTTATAATGCTTTTGGAAGGTCTTGTCAGATGTGAAGCTTTTTAGCAATGGCTTGAATGGGTTTTCTTTAGTAGCCGGCTAATTTGGGAATGTTCAGTAGATGTTTTGTGGATGGTGGACTGAAAGTTTTGAATCCACGGTTCAAAGTCTTTTCCTTAAGCTAGTGCATATGACTGTCAATTCCGTGGACTGAGATGTCATAAATTCATCTCGCTGTTGAGGATTTCATGTTTAGCGAGTGTGCTGTAAAAGGAATGCAGATTAAACACATGTGGAAGCCTTAATTTGGAAGTTTTATGGCCATGGCTGGAATTATTTAAGCTTGTTAACAATTTACTAGTATTATGGCCAAATGGAGTGAATTAAGTATCTTGTAGGTTTTTGTATTGGAAAACTTTGTGTCATTTGATGTTTAATCGATTGTTCATGGATGCTTACGGAATACAGGCAGATGATATGGCTGGGTTCTGGTCTAAGTGCCTGTATAATGTTTAGGATGAAGAATTGGTGAAATTTCTCCATACTGGATAAAAAATACAACAGTGAGTGGGTGCGATCATTGGGTATTTAAAAAATTAAAATTATTTTAATTATGATATACGTGTAATCGAGATAGCTAAGTTTCTTTTTTTCTTTAAAAAAATCCATTAAAGCATAGGTTTTAAGTTCTCTCAGACAAATATTGTAGAAATTTATAGAAATTCTATATCAATGGATTCAATCGGATCTTGTGATGTACTAAAACAAGATATTGAATCCTTGTACAATATTTGCGGAATACAAAACACAATTGTTCAATCACATGCAAGTAAGATAGAGAAGTAAATCAATCACACAACACAAGATGTTCTTGGGGAAAGCAATTGCTCAAAACCTAGCTATCATATATTGTATAAAGTCAAGGAATCATGAAACAATGCAATGCTTAATCTCTCATGAGATTCTTCAGCAATCTGCCAATTGTCTTCCGCTGATCTAGGCAAAATTCGACAAACACATAGCCAATTCTCAGCCTTCCTTCAGCCTGCCTTGCTAACGCAATTCCTAAAGAATTAGGCCCCCATTAAATAGGAAAATTGACCTTCCTTGATTGCACAATCCATCATGGCTTCCTCATGGCTTTATGTAAATTTTTGTAGATGTTCTATGCTTGATGCAACTTTACTTTTTATCTCAATATCAGTCAGCAATCATACCAGTAAAATGTTGATAGAACATACCAGTAGATCGACAGAAGACAAGCCAAAATATATAAGAGTGTTGGTGCGTTACGACGGTCAGCAGAATGTTTCAACCAACAAAGTCTCAATATGGTCAGCCACCTAGAAGTGTCACACAACCCTCTAGGACAGCCAAAATAGTCAACCCAAAAGTCAACGTTGTTAGTCAATGGTCAACGCAAATAGCAACAACAACTAGGTCAATGCAACCAAGTCAAAGTCAATGTCCAACCTCGAGAATAGTGCCAAAAAATGCAGATTTGAAAAATTGAAAGTTTGGGAGAGTTTCAGGTCCGTTTGACCTTGCGTTGACCAAAGTCAACGCTAGTCAATGCTGCTGCAGAACCCCTAGGCCGAAAACAGAAAATGGTGCTTGCTAAAATTTTCCGTGTGAAGAGAAGAGCCTCCAAGGTGATCGAACCAATCAGATGAGGAGAGAGAAATGTGTGAGGATGAGATGAGTGAAAATGTCCTCCAATGTTGACCAATTTATATCCATCAATGAGGTTGTGTGACACCACTGTTGGGGCACAAAACCTTCAGGTCAACCTGCACATAGTTTGAATAAATTCAAAATAAATGTTCTACTCATCGAATCAAGATGATCTTTAGATCGATCTTGCACCTCTTTGAAAGAGGAGTCCAATAAAAATATTGGCATCTTCATCTGAGCATCACAACATGGAGTTTGGACTTAGTTGTCCAAAATTAACAGTCCCTCTTAACTAGGGAGAACTCCATCCACCTGTGCAATCCAAACATCGTGCGTCATGCCGCCGTAACTTGCTTTGTTGGCTTCTTTATTTCAGAATAGAAGTGGGTCAGTGACAAAGACATCATTCCCGGCTAACAGATTCAGCCCAAAGGTATGAAACCTCTATAGGACTCACAAAGAGTCTCATACTAACCCAAAGTTGGTTTACCTGACCCGAAGTTGGTTGGAGGTTCGAAACCTCACTATACTTGATCCCAGATCAAGCGGTTGGACCGTGCTATCCTAGATAGAGAGTACGACAATCTCTGATGCGTCCATCAGTCTTTGCTACTAGTCTTTAGCTTTTCCCACCTCACTGGCCAAATGAGAGGTACTTCTCGTGAGCCCTGAACTCAATGGGTAGGATGCATACGGGGCACAAATCATGAGAGGTGAACCAACTCTATCATCATAACGGTGGGGCAGAAGTACACCAACAAGGTTCGGCAAGCCTAGCCCTATGGTTGCTTATAGCTCTGAGAAGCTATCCCTAAAGCCCCCCAGAGCTCCAAGAGCTCATCGTCCAAAAAGACCCTCAGCATAGGGTCGTTCCACGATACTAAGATTCTCACAGAAGGTTAGGAACTTGACCTTCCCCAGGGGCTTTGTGAGAATATCCGCGACCTGCTCATCAATCCCTATATGATCGAGCCTTACGGCGCTTCGCTGTACCATATCGCATATAAAGTGATACTTGATATCAATATGCTTGGATCGATCGTGGAACACAGGTTTCTCGGACAACCGAAGCCCACTCTGGTTATCACAAAGTATCACGGTGGTATCTAGCGCATGCCCGAACAACTCACTAAAGAGCTTTCATAACCAAACTGCTTCACAGCAGGCCATACTCGCTGCAATGTATTCGGCCTCTGCGGTGCTCAAAGCCACTGACTTCTGCTTCCTGCTCATCCATGGTATCGAAGCAGAACCAAGTGTGAAGCAACATCCCGATGTGCTCTTACGATCCACCACACTGCCAGCCCAATCAACATCAATATATCCATGGAGTGTCATGCTCCCGACAATGTATCTTAGCCCATGGTTTATCGTGCCCCAAAGATATCTCAACAGATTCTTGGCACCAACCCAGTGAATGTGATGAGGCTCAACCATATGTTGACTCAAAGTGTTCACTGCAAAACATACGTCTGGACGGGTGTTCACTAAGAACATCAGGGCCCTTACGAGTTGACGATACTTAGTAGGATTTGCTAGCACGAGCCCAGCAGCGCTACCACTCAACTTCTTAAAGTTGAGCTCCATCTGTGTCGACACGAACTTACAGTCCACCATACCAAATCTTTCCAGAAGCTTCACAATGTATTTTCCTTGAGAAAGGAAAATCTCACCAGGTCTCTGCCAGACCTTCAGGCCTAGGAAGTAATGCATCAGTCCTAGGTCCTTCATCTCGAACTCAGCAACGAGCTCCCTCTTGCACTGATGAATGAGAGGGTCAACACCTGTCAGGAAGAGGTCGTCCACATACAACACCAGAATGAGAGGCTTTTCTCTATCAACCTTGAAGTAAAGGTTTGGGTCAGCGTTACTATGAGTGAAGCCCAACTTCATCAGGTAGTTATCTATCCTCTCGTACCAAGCTCTGAGTGCTTGCTTCAACCCATAGAGGGCTTTCTTCAACCTGCAGACATGGGTGTCCCGATCCCGGACTTCGAACCCCATAGGTTGCTCCACATACACCTCTTCCTTTATCGCAACATGCAGAAATGCGGCCTTTACATCCATCTGATGAAGACTCCATCCTTGCGTAGCAGCAAGGGCTATGATAGATCGGATGGTGGTATATGGGGCCACAGGTGCAAATATATCATCATAGTCTGCGCCTTCCTTTTGAGAGAAGCCACAGGTAATTAATCTTGCCTTGAACTTTTCAGCACTCCCATTAGATCCATGCTTGATCTTGTAGAGCCATTTCGAGGTGACAATTGCTTTGTCCTCCGGTCTTGGAACCACATCCCAGACATCATTCTTCATTATGGACTCATACTTTTCGTGCATATCATCCTTCCAGACTTGATGCTTTACGACTTCCTCAAAAGATCCAGGCTCAGATTGTACAATAGTACTCATGGCTGCTAGATACCATTGGTATCTATTCGACTTCTTGCTTTCACGGAATGTCCCCCTTGGGGCCATATGTCCCTCGGCATCCTCGAGAGTGTCCCTGAGCCATGATGGTCTCTTCCTCATCGAAGGAGGTGGATCAATCAGGTCCATCGGTCCTTCAACATCAGACATCGTCTCATCCTTCGGTTCTTCTTGATTTCCAGGCCTTGCTTCATGATCTTCCTCATATCTTGGAAGATTGACTACTTTCCTCAGGGAAGCATCTTCTTCAATGGTAACATCGTGGCATATCTCCACTTCCCTTTGACCAGGCACATAGACTCTATAGGTCTTCGAAGTTTCGTTGTAGCCCACAAACATTCCCTTCTTCCCAGAGGCATCCAGCTTGCTCCTCTTCTCCTTCGGCACATGAAAATAAACAGGACATCCAAAAACTCTAAAATGTGAGACATCGGGTTTCTTACCAGAGAAAACCTCTTCGGGAGTTTTGGAGTCCAGAGCGGAATGCGGGCATCGGTTTTGTATGTACACAACAGTGTTCGCAGCTTCTCCCCACAGAAACTTCGGTAGACCCTGGTCACATAGCATGGCATGGACAACTTCCACAATGGTCCTATTCTTTCGTTCAACGACGCCATTCTAGCCACAATCTTGGGACAATGATTGTAATAATAATTGTTTGGTATATTAATGTAATTATTTCAACGTCAAACCAATTAATCATGCATTGTCGATGTGCTTACTAATTGATATCATAGATTTTGTACTAATCATGTTCAAATATATTTTTTGAAATTATTAGGATTCTGGTGATGATGAGCGACCTACCTACCATCTTCCGTTGCACCCCACGACAATTTCAAGTCGAGAGAAAGTTGAATTAAGAGAAAAAATTGGAGAGGAACGATACCAAGAATGGTTGAATCAACCACTTATTCAATTCCCACTACATCCAAATTCACCAATTAGGAATGACTACAACAATAATAGTTCTTAACAAGCTGGCAATGAAGGCAATCAAATAGAGGTTGGTATGGATGATTACTTAAGGGACACGACTACCATGGAGACAATGTTGTTAGATGCATTCAAGAACGAGGATCAGCTAGGGGATGATGCTCATATCGCTGATACCTTTTTCGAAAGCCTTAAATTTGCTTCCACCATCCCACTCTTTGTACCTGGAGGTCAGTCAAAGTCTACCCAGTTGGGGACAATGATGTTAATGTACAAATTGAAAGCAAAGTTTGGCTTGTCGAATGCATGTTTCTCAGAAATTTTGAGGTAACTTACCATAAAGTCCTCCCTTATATTTTGAGAAATATAATCAAACAATGAACATTACAAATGGTCAATTTTATGAACGTTAATAATTATATCGAAATTAATGTACATTTAATATTGTCCATGACCACCAACTACAGGTTATTCAAAGATAAGGTTCTTCCGAGTGATAATGTCTTGCCCGGTAGCTGCAAAGAGGCAAATAAATTGTTGAAAATGTTGGGTATTGAGTTCATATCATATCATGCATGTCCAAATGATTGTATTCTATATAGAGGAGAATATGCAAACAAAGAGATATGTCTGAAATGTGGGCATGATAGGTATGATAAATAAAAAAAGAAGGGTAAATCACGTGGTCCTCCTTTTCAGATATTGAGGCACATGCCTATAATCCCAAGGATTCAAAGGCTCTTTCGTTGCAAAGAATTA
Source organism: Pinus albicaulis (assembly GCA_034641835.2). Taxonomy (NCBI): domain Eukaryota; kingdom Viridiplantae; phylum Streptophyta; class Pinopsida; order Pinales; family Pinaceae; genus Pinus; species Pinus albicaulis. Next base: position 377,954,324 of record CM076569.1, on the reverse strand, counting down.
GCTATGTTGTAGGGATGACATGCCTCACACAGAAGTGAGTTGGGAGTTATGTGAATCCCAAAAGATTCAATAGCCATGAAGCATATAGAGGATACATGGCCCGAAAAATTCAAGGATGAAGTACGAAGTCTACGACTCACCATAGCCATCGATGACGTCAACCCATATTCCCTCCAGAACACCAACTATTCTGTTTGGCCTGTAGTAGTGATCAATAACAATATCCCCCCATGGTTGTCCGTGAATAATGAACACTTGTGTTGGCTCTCATAGTCCCTGGTAGATGACAAGTGAAGAATATGGATGTCTACTTACAACCACTGGTAGATGAATTGAAGGAATTATGGGATGGGATAAATGTATACGATGTATCAAGACCCATCACAACAGAGAGGATTTTTACGTTGTATGACATATGTGTTTACACGACACATGATTATCCAGGCTTAGGAGTTTGCTCTAGTAAATTACATGTTTATTGATTTTTTTATATAAGCACAATATTATTTCACATGTTAGTTATTTAATTCATTGTAATTGTTATGATCTTCATGATATTCTTTAACGTTCCATGCATATATATTGTATACAATAATCTTGCAGGTCTTGTAACAAAAGGGTATTTTGGATGTAAATGTTGTGGACCTTCTCTAAAAGCTAGATGGTCCAACGACCTACGAAAGTCAGTGTATGATTGCTCCAGGGTATTCCTCGCAGAAGAACACCCTTACAGAAGAGCAGTATCCACTTCAATGGTAAACTAGAGAGAACCCAAAGGCCTCCAATAACGACACCAGTTGAATGGCTTAGAGCATATGAGAGAGAGACGGAGAAGGAGTTCATATAAATGTTCGATTCAAATGGGGAGCCTATGTTTGACGATCAAGAATTCTTCGACACCTATGTTGAGAAATTTCCCATTGGGATGAAAAGGAAATCTATCTTTTATAACGTTCCATATTGGGAGCATCTTAAGATGACCCACTTATTAGATCCCATGCATATATTTAAAAATGTTTCATCATCTTTATGGAGGCACATATCATCAAAACAAAGTGACACATTGGTTGTTAGGAAATATCTTATTACTTCAAAAACTAAAAAGAAACATTGGCCAAGACGATTAGAAATTATAGGATCAGAGGTAGGCGCTAGTCCCTCTAATTCATGGTATTTCAAAAAAGGTGATGTCCCATGGATTTTAAAAAAATATGATCTTTCTTTGGCAAATGAAGTTATAACGGGGTGTGAGGGTGTCATCTTCATACGAGTCTTCACTACGGCACTGCTTCATCGTGGATGACCATTCGTCGGGGTTGAAACAACATGACCATTTGAATCTTCTAAGAGTACATATAATGTCAGAAGCATGATTTTATTATTTGTTATATTAATAAATTTAATCCCATGCAAGGATCATAAAACATAACTAATTTTGTATATTATTGCACATGTTTATAACTTTGCAGTGTCATTATTCTTTGTTCGTGCGTGGGTGTGTGAAACATGAATTCCCCCAAGACCTAGGACGTGCCATATCTAAATTATCTACATTTGTACGTTGGATCACGTCAAAGGAGATTCACGTGGCTAGCATTCCACGATGACGTCACGAGATAGTTGAGATTGTGTGTATGTTTGAGAAGGAACTGCCGACGAGTTTCATGGACTTGCAGGTTCATCTTCTAATCCACCTAGTAGATGAGGTTGAATTATTTGGGGTGGTTTCTTGTCGTTGGATGTTCTTCTTAGAGAGGTACATGAAGAAATTGAAAAGTTTTCTTCGACAAAGAGAAAAAACCGAGGGTTTATGGCAAAGGAGTACATATCGTATGAGTCTTTTTATTATGCCAGTGAGTACATCAAGTAGATCGACAACAAACCAGGTGCAGTGATTTGGAGAGATGAAAGGGATGAAGACAAAAGAGAAGGGGAGTTGCTCCAAAGGAATGAAAAAATACACTTGATAAAGAGTAAGCGACTTATAATTTTTCAAATTTACACAAAGTAAATACTCATGATGAACTTTGATATAATGTATATTTTGATCTCATATGTACCATATGTCAGTTTTATTTCAACAGTGAATGCAGAAATTGAAGCAATCAATAAATCCGTTCTTTACAATTCCGAAGTGACACAACCATGAGTCGCATTGTAAGAACAAAAGAGGATGAAATGGGATAGTGACATGAAATAATTCAAATGGTTGAATGGTAGAAGTGTGCCTTATTCCAATCATTTAAAAGAAAATATGCCCCAACAGTTGGGTTGTTGACCAAGTCAGAGAGAAATACGGCACAATCAGTTGTTACCCGTGTGCTGAAGAGGATGCGCTAAACGTAGGGATTGGGTGCACCCACTCGGTAATAATATATTTATGTACATTTTAAACTTAATAATGCACCTTTGAAATGTAATTACATCTATATTTCATATTTTAACTATTGGGTTATTATAAGTCACATGACACTGATTTTTTAATTTTTTTATAGGTGCATTTGTTCCCATATATGTAGGCATATGGACACCATTTTCGCACAGAAAATGCTGATGATGGACACATGACACAAGATTGCGGAGTGGAAGTCGATTTCGGTCAATCTAATCGATCTAGCCACCGTGATCAAAACATAGTATGAGGGACGTTAAGTTACGTCAAAAAGATACAAGAGATCATGGAAGTGGATTTCTTTTCTTTCCAATGTGTTATTTTTAGGTGTAAGTGGTGGAACACCTTTGATCGGAATAATGTAAAAGAAGATCGCCATAGTATGTTGATATGTATCAACTCTAGAAAGATGTGGGATGAAGCTAAGGAGCCCTATGTTTTTCCCAAACACTTCAACCAGGTGTTTTTTAACCAGATGTGTTGGATAGAGATTGGTGGTTCGTATTGAGACATGACTCTAGATCAAAACATATTTTTTAGAACAATAGTGTTATCATGCCAAGCGAGCTGGAAGATAATGAGGGTGATCATGAGAACCGAAGGTGATATGGTACATGTGTTATTTCATCATTTATACTTTTTAAGATGGGTTTTTATAGAGAAGAGGACTTAATTACTTTATAATTAAGATTTTTCTTTTTCTTTTTCGAAACATTATAATATGCATTTTGAATTAATTGGTAATTTGCATTTTGTTAATATTAAAATCATTTCACTTGATAATTTGCAATTATGTTGACCTCAAAAACAATGATGTACTGTATAAAGTTATTTTTTTTGTATGTAAGATCATAATAAAATAATGATAATTCTAACGTACATGAATTTGTTTGCATTATTTTCTAAACTTTATTATGTTATCAAAATTCATATTATTCTAGATTTATTATTTTACAATTATTTATATTGATACAAATTTACAGTTTTACAATTATAATAATTTAACAATATTTATGGTATAAATTTTACTTATGCTAGTTATGGTTCAAAATTGACAATTAATTTACAATTTTACAAATTTAAAAATTTTAATAAATTGAATGATGACAATACATACAATTACAATTATAATTTTACAATTTCACAATACAATTACAATTACAATTTTAGAATTTTACATACAATTACAATTATTTCACATTAATACAATTAAAATTTTACAAATATTTTACATAAAATTAGAATTAGAATTTTACAATTTCACATACAGTTACAATTACAATTTTAGAATTTTACATATAATTACAATTACAATTACAATTTTACAATTAAAATTACAATTACAATTAAAATCACAATTAGAATTAGAATTATAATTATAATTACAAATTTACAATTTTAGAATTTTACATACAATTACAATTACAATTTTACATATATAAAATTACAATTACAATCATTTTACATTAATACAATTACAATTTTACAAATATTTTACATACATTTAGAATTAGAATTAGAATTAGAATCACAATTTTACAATTTCACATACAATTAAAATTACAATTACAATTTCACAATTTTACATATATATAATTACAATTGCAATCATTTCACATTAATACAATTAAAATTTTACAAATATTTTACATACAATTACAATTAGAATTAGAATTACAATTACAATTACAATTTTATAATTTCACATACAATTACACTTACAATTACAATTTTACAATTTTACATGCATTTACAATTACAATTACAATTTTACAATTTTACATATATACAGATACAATTACAGTCATTTCACAATAAATTAAATATTACAATTAAAATTAAAATTTTACAAATATTTTACATACAGTTACAATTCTAATTACAATTAGAAATAAAATTACAATTTTGCAATTTTACGTACAATTAAAATTAAAATTTCAATTACAATCACGACATAATATTTAATAAATATCATGATTTAATATTACAAATAAACATCACGATCATGATAACCATTGTAAAAACATCATATTCGACTAAAAAGCACATTCAAATTCGCTAACGTCATCTAATCATCGTGATCATGATTATCTAACAAAACACAAGCATTGTATAACATCATCACAACACAAGCATCAAATATACATCTCATGTCAAATAACTGCTATCACATACACATCTATCTGCAAGTTGCACTTTAAATGAACATATCTAACATGACCTAACAATATACACATCATGATGAACACCAACATGTAAATTAAGTACAATTGCAACATGAACATAAAATACATGGATAATATATATATATATATATATATATATATATATATATATATATATTAAAACTGTATAATGTTAAAAATATACAACTGTAATATAACTGCATATAATAAATGTCAAATATCAGCTGGTGTTACATCAATATTAGTACTTGTCGAGGCCTGCTCAGTCGATGGTGCAGCCTCGACATGCTCAAATAGATGCCGATCATCAGGTGCCTGTTGATCTGAAGGTGCCTCATGCTGATCAAGATCAACTGTCTACTCATTATCATCACTGTTGGATGTTGTAGGTTGCTCATCTCCAGCGCGAGGTGGAGGAGGAGGTGGAGTACTAGTTGAATGATGATCACTCCCCTGATCGTGATCATCAGATGATGCGATGCTCAACTGTCGACGTACTACATCTCCACCACGCCTATGTCGACCGACCCTCCTCGCCCGTGCCAGTAATCTGGTAGCTCCAACGACACGCCGCATCAAGGTCAACATATCACGTGCCATGCCTCTCCATATCGTTGTCAGCGTATCAACCTATATCTCTATGATAGTGATCGACCTGACTCCCTTCTCCACTAGGAGTCGACAGAGTTGGTCGCCCAACTTCATCCTAAATCTAGTGTCAGGCCTACGCTTCACACCCGCTGGTACCTGCGCATGATCATGAGGACCAGGTCTGTCACTGGTCTGATCCTCTGCATCTGCCATCCCCTAATCGTCAGCAGGATCTACACCTGGATCATTTGGTGGTGGCGACATCTCATCGCCAACAAATGACCCAATATCTATAAAATATATATAAGTACACAACAATAATTAGGCAATTTCATTAAACAATTTAATAAAAAACAAGTTAAAGAACGCGTTAGAATAAATTTAAAGAAAACACTAATATTAACTCTCTCATTCAACGGCTCATCAGTTGCGAAGAGGATGTTGGCACACTCTCGCCAATCCAAACCAGCGTACGAACATGGCACCATAATAAAGGCATGATCATCAACACTGGAGAGAAACTCCAGTGCATCATGAGATATCCTCACAGAAAATTCAGACTCGCTCCTCTTGGGCATCATTTGGCCCCACATCTCCATCCGTACGTGTAAGATCGGTCTACGAAGCTTCCAAAAAAAGTAGGCCTCATATCTGGAAACCTCTCAAAAAATAAACAAAATAGCTCTGAAGCAAAAGTGAAGTTCACCCTCCCTTTTGCCTAAGAACGACATCTATCTAAAGCTGTACAAAACTTCTACAAAAAAATCGCAGACCACCTCGCAAATCGTGGCACCTGTAATAAAGAATCAACATAAAATAAAAGCGGGAAATTAATGTGTTTCCTGTCACTGGTATGGTGTGCAATGATCGACAACAGTAGTGAGAGGCACCTCACCTCCTCTGCACCAAACAAAGAAATACGTAATTGACCACCAGAGACTTGAAAATCTGCAGGACACAGTATATCGACACTAACATATCTCTGGGAGAAAAACCAACTGACTCCCTGCTGCATAGCCAACGAGGACCTCTGGGAACGAGGGAAAATCCTGCCCTCTCCTAGATAGGCTAGTAATAAAATACATGTCCTCCTTAGTGGACATGTACCGCTGGTTAGGACCAACCCGGAAATCCTGTCAGTGGGAATTCCACCTAAAGGTGAGTTGTCGCAATAACCCATTATGGCTCTTTAAGGATGTAGCCTCCTTAAGTGGGTCGATGTCGTAATAGGGTGAGGGTACATAAGTCTCTCCCTCTCTCATGCCTCCCACAGGCGAACCACGTTATACTGGTCTGCCATATGTTCTTGATATTTCTTTTCTTCTCTCCTTTGATGTCGCTGAATGATTCACATATTAAATAAAAAAAATTTATTATTAAATGAGACATATATATATATATATATATATATATATATATATATATATATATATATATATATTAAAAAAAAAAAAATAGTCGGGAGGCCAAAAAAGCAGGTCATGCACCATGTATCGGTGCGTCTGTTTTTATATCGCACACAATCATGATGGCGCTGAAATTTCGAGGCATTGCAAAACATGGTCACTAGGCGGTGCGTTGGACGTAACTATCCGCCCGTTAATGAAACTATCCATCTCGGGGTGGATAGTTACGTCAACGCACTGCCCAACATTAATTCATGGTCAATGGTGTGTTCGTTTAACCAACCGCACCATTGACCATGTACTGATGTCAGGAGGGCGGTGCGTTGACCAAACTACTCGCCCCAGGGCGGATAGTTTCGTCAGTGCACCGCCCTCCTGGCATCATTACATAGTTAACGGTACAGTGGTTTAATTGACCGCACCGTTCACTATGTACCAATGTCTGGAGGGCAGTGCGCTGATCAAATTATGTGCCCCGAGGCGTATAATTTAGTCAATGCACCGCCCTCCTGACATCAGTACATGGTCAACGATGCGATCACTTAAATGACCGCACCGTTGAATATGTACTAATGTCAGGAGGGCAGTGCGCTGAATAAATTATATGCCCCGGGGTGCATGGTTTGGTCAGCGCACCGCCCTCCCGAACTTGGACATAGTCAACGGTGCGGGTGGTTAACCAACTGCACCGCCATTTATGTTTAAAAAAAAAAACATAGTGCACCTTTTTGGTACCACACTAGAACCAGTGCAGTTTTTCGTTAGCACCAGTCGCAGTGTGCCTTGCAAATTTACAGGCAGCACCGCGAACCAGTGCGAGTCGAACGACTCGAGCACACTGTGCGGGAAAAAATAAATTTAAAAAGGGTAAACTTTATTTTTTTTTAGAAATCTAATCCACTAAAAAGTTTACTTATGGAGAAACAAGTAAAATACCTGTACTTTTGGGCGTCGAGAAGGCATATCTGTTGTAGAATTTGAAAAACTAAATCTTCCCACCGTTTTCCAAAATTCAAAATCGAGATGGTGGGCAATGGACGACAGCAATGCATGCAATGGGAGCACCGATGGCAGGGCACCTCATGTAGAAATTATACAACATGCATGTATATCTTGGACTCACCCAATATAACAATGTACTAAAGTTAAATACTGAATCACTTTTACAAATATTTTGCGAAATTACAAACAAAATCGTTAATCACATGAAGTAAAGAAGATTCAAATCACACACAACACAGATAATTTCCCAGGGAAAGATTACAGCCAAAAACCCCACTATCTTCTACTTTATATTCAACATGGATCACGAAACAATTACATACAAAACTCTTCTCACAAGAGCCCTCCAGTACTCAGCTAATTGTCTCACACTATCATACAAAACTAACCAACACATAGCGAATTCTCAGCCTCTAGACAACCTGCCTTGCTTGCACAATCCCTGATGAATGCAATCCCTAAAAGATAAGAATTCTTGCATTCCTTGACTGTGCAAGTATTATGGGCACTCCAATGGGTGTTCGGTTGCATGTGTGTAACCCAATAATCCTACAACTAATAGTCAACTTCCCTTTCACCTAGATCTCAACTGGGTCTCCACTGGATCTGACATGCATGCAACTAATAATAGTAAATCTTCAGTTGCATGTGAGATCATTTATTGTGAATTAATTAATATTTAATTCACTTGATCTCTCACTAGTGTATCTTCATTTATAACTAGCACAATTGAGTTTAACTCACTTAACTGAGTTAAACTTATTACAAGCTACATTAACTAATGCACCACTGCACTTTGAACTCTGTTACATCTAGAATTACTCGGCATGCCTCAACAACTACCTCTAACTCGAAATCCACTAGCTAACTGAGCTTATCACTCTCAGTTAACTATTTCAAGTTATCATTGAGAATAGATTACAGTTTATTGTCCATCTTAATTAAGGGATAATTAAAATAGACATGCACAAAAAATAACACTGTGGGCCCCACCCTAGTGTAGGTGCTTAGTGCATTAGGCGCAGGTGCTGAAATTTTCATGTTGAATCTCAACACTCGCTCTCAACGAGAAAGGGATTATCCTTCACCCTGATCTTGTCAATATGGTATTCAGATTTTCTCCTGGTGAGCGCCTTCGTTAGAATCTCTGCATCCTGATCTTCCATGGGAATGTATTGAAACAACATTATCCTTACCTACACACAATATCTGAGATGATGGTACCATGTATCTATATGCTTGGACCTATCATGAAACACAACATTAATCAAGAGTTTAATGCAACTCTGATTATCACAATGAATCACCGTCAGATCCATCTGAGAACCAAACAAAAAACCAAGATCTTTCTCAACCGGATAGCCTCACATGCAGCTTGACTTGCTGCCATGTATTCCGCTTCCACTGAACTGAGTGCCACAGATCATTGTTTCCTGTTGTACTAGGAAATTGTTGTCGATCCTATGCTGAAGATCCCTCCTGATGTGCTCTTTCTGTCTGATGGACTGCCCGCCCAATCTGCATCTGTGAAGCTTGGAAGCTTCACTCCCTCTATCTGTCGGTACCATAGACCATACTCTGATGTGCCCTGAGTTATCTCAAGACCTGCTTCCCTGCCTTCCAAAAGAGCTTGGTAGGCTTAATAATAGCTTGACTCAGCTGGTTAACTTCCTAGAAAATGTCTGGTCTGGTGTTCGCTAGATACATCAGTGAACCAAATAACTCCCTGTAGATAGTAGCATCCACTACCTCTCCAGAAGTAGCATCCTCTTTCCTCCAATTTCTTGGAAGAGGAGTATACATGGGTTTACAGCTCTCCATGTGAAACTTGCCCAGTATCCCCTTTGCATACTTGCCTTGAGACACAAAAAGTTCACCATTAGGGAAAATTTTAAGGATGGAAAATTATTTTGAAGTTTAAAAATTGGCAAATCTCACTAGTCCCTAATATGAAAACTATAAAATGTTTATTGATGTATTTGTAAAATTATTCAAATTTATAATGATATCTATATTACCTATATAATGTTGGCGATTTTTAAGGTAAAATAATTTTATATTGTAAAATTTGGGCGAATCACTTTTATAAAAAAAATGTAAATTGGCGAAACTTTTTTTGGAAAAACCATGGAAAATTAGCCCACCTGCGAATATTAGCCCCTAAAATTTTCCATGTTCACCATCCTGCTGCCATATTTCCAATCCAAGGAAATAATGAAGGAGTCCCATGTCCTTCATCTCAAAATCCCTTGAAAGATCCTCCTTGCATGAGTGTATCAACTGCTCATCACCAATCAAAATTAGATCATCAACATAAAGAACCATAATCAATAGCTTACCCTCAACCATAATCTGGTGCATGTTTGCATCTGCTTCACTTTTGGTGAAGGCTAGTCTGGTACCAATCACAGGGTGCTTGCTTCAACCCATACAATGCTCTTTTCAGTCAACACACATGCAACTCATTGTTAAAAATTTCAAAACCTTCAAGATTCTCTATGTACACCTCTTCCTCAATGATCCCATTGAGAAACACAGTTTTCACATCCATCTGATGAATGTGCCAGCCCATCTGCGGTGAGAGTGAAAGGATGGATCTTATGGAAGAGTACCTTGCAACATGTGAAAAAGTCTCATCATAATCTATTCCCTCGATCTGTGAGAATCCCTGGGCCACAAATCTGGCCTTGTATTTCTCAACACTCCCATCAACAGCTTGCTTTACCTTGTAGATCCATCTCGGTCCAACCACTGATTTTTTGACCGGCCCTGGGACTATCTCCCATGCACTGTTCTTGACAATGGAGTCATACTTCTCCACCATTGCATCAATCCAAGTTGGTTGTTGCACTGCTTCCTGAAAGGAATATGGTTTAATCACAATATATTTGCTCATAAGAGCCATGTATCCAGTAAATCGGTCAGGAGACTGTCTATGTCTGCGCTGTGAAGTAGGGGCTCCTACATTCTCTACAACATCAAATCTTAATCTACCAGCTTCTGTGGTGCTCCTTCTACCATTTATGATGGATGGCTCTGCATGAGTGTTTTCCTCCACTCCATGAACCTCCTCATGTTGTTGATCCACATCTTGAGACTCATCCTTGGGAACCAATAGTTCCTCCTCTGAATGTAATTCCACCTCCCTCTCAAGGGACAACCGCATGGCTTTCTCCTCATCAAATTTTATATCCCGTCACACACCATTCATTCCGCTTTTTGGAAAATACACACTATAATTATGGGGTGTTTTAGTGTACCCCACAAAAACCTGATCTCAACTGTTGGTTCTAGCTTCTTCCTGGAGTCCTTGGTCACATGCACATAAACAGATGAGCCAAAAATCTTAAAGTGTGAAACATTAGGTTTCTTACTAGTGAAAGCCTCTTTAGGTGTACTCATGCCAAGTATCCTATGAGGACAACAATTTTACACAAATATCGAAGTGTTGCATGCTTTTGCCCACATATGCATCGGTAGGCCTCGATCATGCAACATCGCTCTTATTGTACCCACGATTGTTCTATTATTTCTCTCTGCTATCCCATTTTGTTGTGGGTTATGAGGCGCTATGAGTTCTCTTCGAATTCCTTCTTTGCTGCAAAAGTTCTTGAATTCGTTAGAGATGCATTCTCCACCATTATCGCTCCTAAGAGCCTTCACTTGCTTCCCCGAATATTTCTCCACCAGTGCCTTAAACTCCAAGAACTTAGAGAATGTCTTATCTTTATTCAGCATGAATAAGATCCATCACTTACGAGAATAGTCATCAACAAATATTACATAGTACTTATATTTTGCTGTCGAAGCAACATAAAAAGGACCACACACGTCTGTGTGAACTCTCTCAAGGATCCCCAAATCTCGGTTCTCCTTCTCATGAAAGGTGGCCTTTACATATTTTCCCATAGTACATCCCTTGCATGTGTCTGACTGCGCAAGTGTACCCCTGGGAAGACTAGTAGAAATCTGTTGCATGACTTTCAAGGCTCCATGGTGAAGATAGCCCAATATCTTGTGCCATAATTTTCCCTCATCCCAGCTCACCACTTGATCTTCCTTGCCCATCATTGATGCGCAACCATCTACCTCCAGCTTGTAGAGATTATTAACTCGAATCCCTAACCTATTATCTTGTCCTGTTGTTTTATGTCGCAGGAAAGCTTTTCCTTCACTAAAAACAACATCATAACCTCTATCCTCCAACATTGCGACTGAGACTAAATTTTTCTTCAAACCTGGTACATGCATTACATCTTTTAATTGAAAGGGTTTACCTGAATTCCTCTGGAAGGTAATGGTACCAATCCCGATAGCATTGTACCGCCTGTCATCACCCATTTCAATATGCATCTGGAGATCCTTCTCCTCCAAGTCACTGAAAAGTTTCTTGTCTCCTGTCATGTGAAAGGAAGCGCCACTATCCAAATACCACACAGATACCAATGCACTTGACACCATACATGCGATCAATGAGAAGTCAAGCTCAAATTGTGAGGCAAGAGCCTCACCAGCTGCAGATCCTCTAGCCTTCTTGTTCTTCTTTTTTTGTGGACAATTAGTAGCAAAATGCCCATGCTCGTGACAATGAAAACACTTCACCTTGGACATGTCCTACTTCTTGCCATTCTTGGACTCGGATTTAGGATGGAATTTCTTCCCCTTCCCCTTCTTCGCCTTGGCAGCTAAATCAAAATCCTCTTCATCTTCATTCTTAGATGAAGATCCATCTCTGGTGTTCTGTCTGAACTCCTCCTGCACCAAATCTGACCACAATCGTTCCCAATCTGGAAATTTTTCCCTTCCATTGACAAAGTCTTGATAATTGTGCCAAATCTTTGGAAGTCCTAGGAGATCAAAGCTCACCAAATCATCATCAACGATATTTATACCAACGCTCCCTAGTTCATCTCGACATTGGACAAAATTTGTTCGATATTTTGGTATGGAGTCACCCTTCTCCATCTTGATCTTCCTGAGTTGATCTTTGAGCGCCAATTTCCTATGGTTGTTGCTGCTTTGGAATAGATCTGTCAAAGCCTTCCACACTGCATATGGTGTGGCTTTCCCATGGAGGCTTGAGACAATGTGGTCTCATAATCCCTCCAATAGGATCCTCCTCGCCTTTGCCACTTTCTTTTTCCATGCATCAAGATTTGCAACATCTTTCACAGCGGGTTTAGGAATATCATTGTTAATGAATTCCTTCAAGCCATTGTCTTCGAGTACTGCCTCCATCATTTCCTTCCAAGTAATATAGTTTGAGTTGCCCTCGAGTGCATACTCTAACCTCAAGCCATTGAAAGCCATTTCGATCTTGAATTGGCTGTAGCACCAAGAAAGTCTTTCTGCAATTTCAAATTCTATCCAGTCACAAACTTAGCTCCTTCTTCACTTATGGAATTTCCTGTGCTCCGATACCATGTATAAATTATATACCATGCATGTATCTTGCATTCACCTGATTTAACAATGTGCTAAAGTTAAATATTGAATCGCTTCTACAAATATTTTGCGGAATTAAAAACACAATCACTAATCACATGAAGTAAAGAAGAATAAAATCACACGCAACACAAATAATTCCCTGATGAAAGCTTACAACTAAAAACCCCACTATATTCTATTATATATTCAACATGGATCATGAAAAAATTACATACAAAACTCTTCTCACGAGATCCCTCTAGTACTCAGCTAATTTTCTCACACTGTCATACAAAACTGACCAACACATAGCCAATTCTCAACCTCTAGACAACCTGCCTTGCTTGTGCAATCCCTGATGAATGCAATGCCTAAAAGATAGGAATTCTTGCCTTCCTTGACTGCGCAAGTATCATGGGCACTCCAATGGGTGTTTGGTTGCATGTGTGCGACCCAATAATCCTATAACTAATAGTCAACTTACATTTCACCTAGATATCAAATGGGTCTCCACTGGATCTGACATGCATGCAGCTAATAATAGTAAATCCTCAGTTGCATGTGAGATCACTAATTGTGAATTAATTAATATTTAATTCACTTGATTTCTCACTAGTGTATCTTCAATTACAACTAGCACAATTGAGTTTAACTCACTTAACTGAGTTAAAATGATTACAACCTGCATTAACTGATGCACCACTACACTTTGAACTTTGTTACAACTAGAATTACTCTACATGCCTCACCAACTACCTCTAACTCGAAATCCACTAGCTAACTGAGTTTATCACTCTCAGTTAACTATTTCAAGTTATCATTGAGAATAGATTACAGTTTATTGTCCATCTTAATTAAGGGATAATTAAAATAGAGATACACGAAAAATAGCACTGTGGGCCCCACCCTAGTGTAGGTGCTTAATGCACTAGGCATGGGTGCTGAAATTTTCTTGTTGAATGTCAACACCTCACACAAGGGAAATTCGCACCGGTGCTTGAGAGATCTGGAGCATTGAAAAAAGTGAAAATGCAGATTTTTTTTCCATAATTCTTTTTTTATTTAACCCTGTTCCGGTGTGCGGGTTTTTAAGGCGCACCAGGCAGTTTCTTCCAAACACACTGGGCCTGTTTCAGTTTAGCGCAGGTTTTTATGACGCACTGGGACTGAATCTGTGTAGCGCACTAGTGCGCTACAGTAATGCGACGCATCGGGAGGGTTTGTACAAAGAGCACAATGTCTCGGTGTGCCAACTTGTAGTACGCACCGGTGCTTTTCTAGTTGAACGCACCAGTGCAGTGTAGAATGAGGAACGCATCAGACAAAAAACATCTGCAAAAACCTTCACCCGCCAACCTCCTCTAGAAACCTCAACTACAAAGAAATATCTGTGATATTTTTATAAGGGGTTCCTCAAAAACATCCACTAGAGTGTCTTTTCCTTATAGTACATAAATGTGACCAGTTCGTAGAAAAATACCCTTGTAGCTTCATGGACTAGTCTCTACTCAGTAATATCCCGTATGATTATGGAATTTACACAATTACTATATGTATACACTGGTGAACTAGTTGATCAAATGATAGGCGGATAAGCATATTTCTGAGTTCATTGATAGCATGGACAAGGGTTTTATCCAGCTGAATGATCTGTGCATGTTTTTTATCCCATTTTTCATTAATTTTCTTTGGTACAAATAAGGAAATTATGTTTACAGACGCACCATAATCAACCAAGAAATTGTGCACATTATAATTGAAAATTTCGAATGTTAAAAAAAAAAGGGCAGAGTATATTTGCATCAAATGTTAAAGAATTAAGCATAGATTCTAGGGAACCAGTAGACTTAATAGATCCATTCTATGAAGAAGCATTGTTACCTGAGGCGGTTTTTTCAAGAGCGCGAACGAGCAGTTCCCACTGGCTCGTGATCCTTGTAAGTTTGAGAAGTGAAATAATAGTGTAGATCTTCTTCGTGTCTTTGACTATATAATAATCAAGTATGGGATACATTCTCGAGGTGTCTGAGGATTAACCTTATATGTTTCTTCCATAATGATGGACTTGATTTTGTTGTTCGAGGAAGTACTCTTTGTTGTAGAAATGTCTCCAGACTTGCTCTGAGTGTTTTGCGCTGAGTTGACTAGCGGGTGGATCTTCCTTAACAAATGTTCTTTCAGTTTTCGCCTTGTCAACTTTGGTAAAATTGGACCTTGGATTTTCAAGTTATATCGACCACTTTTCTTTTGAGCCTCCTCTCGACTCAGTGGTTGTTTTTGGCAATCTTCTGTTCAGTTGGGTATACACAACTGAGTTTGTTTACTGCGTGCCCAACACTCATAGTTTATTTGGTTGCAACAGTCTATTCATTTTCTTCCACAGGCTCAGTCTACTCATCAAAAAGTATTGTATCAATAATATACACCGCTAGAGAACTCAGGTTGCGGTTCCATAGCGGAAATTTTTTTCGTAATGATAATCTTGGTGAAATGAACATTATTGGTCCATACCCATAATTTCAACATTCAACACAACGTTTGAGCTCTGCATAGACTTGGTCGGCTAGTTGTTGTCACTTCCAAAGTTGGAAACCCTTCTCAGGATGTTAAATTTAGGAGGATTTCTACTTACAGTGATCTCTCTTGACCTCTGATTTAACTCTTCCAACTCATTAGACAAAGAATTGATAGTGTGGGTCAAGCTCTCAATATCGATAACTTCCTTTTCCTTGGTCTTACTTGAGGAGGTCTGAGACATTTTTCTCGTATCTTTGGATTCCTTGGATGGTTCATCATCAACAATAACTTCGATTAACTTCGGTCGCATGCAAGTCCTTTTCAACTACGATTTCTTCTTCATAATTCTCCGCAAGAGTTTCTTTCACAGTTCTTTTAACGAACTGCACGATTATTATTTGTAAGGAAGATGTGTAGTAATCAATAGTGATGGATTCATGAGGTTTCATATTTGCAAGGAATTTATTAAATATGATTGAAATATTTCACTTTCTCGTTGTGCTCCATCTTAAGATTTCCCATCTCTCTTAACAACATGGCAGGGCTTTTGTCATTCGCAAAATTTTCAAGGAAAATCTTCTTCAACCCCTTCTAATTCTAGATAGAGTTCAAAGGAAGACTATGGTACCATACATTTTCTCTTCCATCTAAGGTACATAGAAAAAGTCTACATGTAATTTCAGCGTAACGTACCTATATCATTTGTAGCTGTAGGTAGAAGTTGTCAAAATGGTCCTCCGCTTTCATTGCTTTGTTAGGGTCATACTTTTTTAACAACTTTTCTGAGTGCCTCAACATCTTGTGTAGAACACCCAGTAGTGAAAGCGAGCCCTAAGACATCTAGTCCAGATCTTGGTCAGCCATATCTTTGTCATTTTTTTCCTCATCTTCATCGAAATCTAATGGTTCTTCTTCTTCTTCGTCGCCTCCTAACCCACAAAAAGTATCGCCTGAGAGTACAACATTATATTTGTCACCGCCATTATAAGATGGAGGTTGTTCTGTTTTCTCTTTATTTTCAACAGTCTCTGGTAACTCTTCAAGGGTGCCAAGAACCAAATATTCAATTATAGAAACCATTATCCCATTAGGTGTGGTTGGGTTATTCTTCGGAAAATAAGGAATATTGTGTACTCCCGTAATCGATCCAATAACTTCTTCAAACTTACAAGTTATAGGAAAGATGACCCAGATTTGGTCGTAAGATATTTCACAAGTTTGTACAAGCTCGAGCTAAGAAGATTCACCAACTTTAGGCATATGAGAAGGGGAGGTGTTGGGAATATTATTGTCTTTACTGAAAGAAGTAGGATTAGGGTGGGTGAGGTTATCAACCATAAAAATCTGGTTTCCCTCCTTTTAGCGCCAAAAATGTTGACGATGTTGGACCCACCAACATTCAAGGGGTCTCCCCGATATGTGATCCCAATTATACCTCACATTGTTTTGGATAGGTGCCCCATACAAAATATGGCACGATTGTTTATTTCTTAAAAATTTTCCTTGGCTCTAACTATGAGCAAGAAAGAGGATAACAGGTGTGCCTTCGAAAAGTAAGTGAGTGTGCCTAGTGAGTGTATGGTTGTATGCGTGTCAAGGTTATTATAATGCGAAGAGAGAGAAAAGTGAGCCCCTAAGAGAGAGGTAGTCGTACCACATTAGTAGAGACACATGCAAAAAATAAGGATCAGTCTAACATCCAACGAAATAGTCCACGAAGATGTGACAGTCATTGTAACCAATACAACAACAAAGATATGTCTAACATCCAGTTAAATAGTCCACAAGGATGCGACAATTATAGCAACCATTACAACACATTCTCAATATTATGAGTACTAAAATAACTGAAATAGTTCAACTACTTCAGCACAGATGAAAGCAAACACGAATTACAAACATTCACGGAATAGTCTTACAAATATTCATAATCCATGCATGAAGAACATGTTGGCCATGAGGCTTATGATATTAATTAAAATTCCCAAGACACATGTATACAACAAACACTGCTAGCTCCAATAATGGAGCGTTTTAGCCACTCCTTGCTCCCCAAAAGAACTAGCTTATCTCTCTAATGCCCTGCGAGAGGAGCCAAGGTGAAAAGTCATTTGCTCATACAATGAGGGCATATATATAACCAATGGGGAGGTGATGCTTCACCTTCCTTGTGAATATTTGACTACCCTCGTGATTATCCTTCCTTGTGAATATTTGACTACCCTCGTGATTATTTGACATATTATGAATTTTCGACTTGACATGACTCTTCAAATTTTGTACATGTCCTTTGGATTTCTAATTTACAATACATTTTTTAATAAGAAATTATTTCACTATTTATCATGGTCTATTCTCATCTAAAGCTCTCATTCACATTATTTCCTGAAGATGGATCCCCATATGTCGACGAAGTTTTGTTAATATTGTGAATTGCTATTCTTCAATTAAGCTTGATAAGCTTGAAAACCATCAAGAAGTTACATAATCCACAAGAATGATGTGTCATATGATGACTCATGACATGACACTGTTGAAATGGAATTCTTGATGACATTGAAATGGAAGGCCATTATTCTTTCTCATTGTTATGTGTCTTATTGAGAATACTCTTTTGTTCGCCTCCATATGGCTTAGAGGTAAGGAGTCTTCAGTGATATCAGGTCTTGAGTTGTGGTCACAAATTGGTGCCCTTTTGCTTTCTCTTGATTGATTAGCTTGCATAATCAACTACAAATATGTCTTCCAACATTTTTCCCTTCTCCATTTCCTTCTCCATCATCCTGTCATGGTATGATAGAGTATGTGCATCTGCAATTCACTCATGACAAGACGACATCAGTCTGATAAACCCCTAGTCTAAGATGTTGCATGTTGATCCACTAACTTAGACAAAATTGTGTGGCAGACTGAGGGAGAGGATCAGTGACTTTGAAATTACACATCTCAAGCAGTCAGGGGTGGATCTTGATCCTTGATACTACACAATGTGCAGTTAAGGATGGACTGAGGAATAAGATCACACAGTTTTGGAGCTCAGTGAAACAGGATGAAGGGTTGAGCATTGATTCAACCTACTGCATAATTCTGGAAGGTAGATAAGGTTGGGTGATTACATAATTTTACAGCTCAAGAGCTAAATGGATGGGCTTGAGGTCAGAGACTACCAATGCACATTTTGGAGGGTTGAATTGCACAATTTTGTACGTCAAGGTTCAGGCTTGAGAATTGAAACTGTGCAATGCACAGTCCTAGGAGGAAGGAACTACGCATTGCTCAGTGTAAAGAGGAATTTTTGTAGATAGAGGGCTAATACTGTGCAATGTGCAGTTTAGGAAGGTCAGATGAGGTTAAGTTTATTGGTCGGAAAGCTTTCAGAATTTGACTAAGTGTGGGATCGGTGAAGCTAATGTGAACATTGATAAGACTTGACTGTGATCACACACTTAGAATACTCGACGACACAACAATATATATCATCTAGGACACATGAACAACATACTTCCCCTAGTGCAACAACGTTCGTGACCACTGACAACAAGTGCAACAACCATGATGACACTTGTGTGAAAATTCTTACAACTTTGGAAATGAGTGTGACGGGTGTTTACAATGTAAGATAATATTATTTACACCAAGTTAACCCCTTGAACCACTAAAAAAATATCATATACATTGTGCAACATTTGACATGTGAAAAGACGACATTTTTCTTTTTTTGCAACAGGGACCAAAATAATTAGAGAAAACACATAAATGGATTTCAATGTTTGCAATGAAAATATGAAAGACCAAGGAAGGCTCTGAAATTTGGTGCAGGCCAAAATTTTGGAGGGTGTTATAGCAGCGACAAAAAATCTGAAGCTCGCGCATGTTTCTAGGGTTTTGGGTCACAGTCGTAGGCTTGTCAAAGGAAATTTTTTACTCTAGTTGTAGGCTTGCGGGATCAAGGTAGCAACTGGAAGCTCTCAATCGCTTGCATGTATCTTCCTCCATGTGACTGGAATCTAAAGTGTTATTTTTTCAGTTGACCGAAGTTTTTTCCTAGTTGACTGCAGAGTTTGGAAGTTGACTTCGGACAGTGACAGTTGATCATAGGCTCCTGAATCAGGGTTTTGATTATTGGCATGGTTGGGTTCATCTCATGGATATTGTTTAGTTGGTTTTTGTTGAATAGGTTTATGGTTGAAGATATGGATCGTTGTACTCTCTCTTTCCTGAATCATTCAATGAAAATCTAATAAGAAGAATAATTTGAAATGGTTTTCCCCATAGTTTTTTTTTCCCTAATCTCCGACCAATTCTGGTGTCTCTATGTGTGAATTATTTTCTTCTATTGTTCCTTTATGTTTCACTAAATTTATGATATTATTGTTCTTTCTACATAGTTGCATATGTTGCTAAATAATTATGTAAATATAAATAATGATATGATGCCATGGGGTGAATTAAAATATGGAAATAATGAAATGCAATTATCAAAGCAAAGAACAATATATCCCTAAAAAAAATTACATGGAATCAAAGTTGGGTTGAAGAAAATTCATTGAATATCATCCCTATGGATACACCTTTGATGGAAGAAAAATAAGATGAAGTATACCTAAAATAATTCTAGGGTTTGAAGGGAACCATAGGATTTTTGTGTATTTGTTGGGCATGTGTTACATTCTTTCCACGACTAGTCGCACGCGCAGGGGGGCGGAAACCACCCATGTTCTTTGTGTCGGGCGCAGTAGGGGGGGAGGAATACCTACCTATGGTTTTGTGCATAGAATTTGTAAATAGTTTTGGGCATGATGATTTTTTACCCATGGTATTTTATAGATCTAGTCAAGGGAACTACGGTTATGTTCTACTTTAGGGTTAATTGATTGGGGCTTATGAATTTTTTGACATATATATATATATATATATATATATATATATATATATATATATATATATATATATATATATATATTGTAACATTGAAAGGAACATAATGAAAAATCAATCTCGTAGTCCTAGTTTTGGGATCCAAAGGAAAATATTTGTGTATATTTGTTTTATGTTTTCGTCTTTGTTTATTTTTCTGTTTTTAAGAATTCGTTTGCAAGTAATTAACATACACAGTTAAATCCTACATTTGGTATTATATTTGTTTCGGCTTCAAAAGTACGCCTCTGCTACTTATGGGTTTTGCTTGGTTTTATGGTAGACCATTTTCAGTGGGAGATTTGTGGGATTGATTCTTGTGGTGAAAGAAGATGGTGAGCAGTGAAAAGATAGAGATTGAGAAATTTAAGGGTCAAATTTTTGGGTTGTGGAAGCTCGATATCGAGGATATTCTAGTGGATAAATATCAGTGGATCGTGGTAGCCTCGGATACTAAACCAATGAGAATGTCAACAGAAGACTGGAGGAAGTTGGATCAGAAGGAAAAGAACACAATATGGTTGTGGATCTCAGATTTAGTATTTTTGAATGTATCGGGGGAAGCTACGACGAAGGTTTTGTGGGACAAGTTAGGGAATTTCTACCAATCTAAGTCTCTGGTGAAAAAATTGTTCCTATGGAAAAAAATGTATAATCTGAGGATGACGGATGGAGACTCAGTGATAGAGCATCTAAATTCCTTTAATATTGTGGTAAGACAATTTTTATCTGTTGATATTAAAATTTTAGACGAAGATAAGTGCATTAGTTTGTTGTGTTCTCTACCATATTCGTGGGACAGTCTGGTTGTTGCAATAGGTAGCAATACAACCACTTTGCAGTTTGATGAAATCGTCTCATGATTGTTGCCAGAGAAGATGAGATGGAAAAATATGGAGAGATAGAATGGAGATGCCTTGTATGTACGAGGATAACCCCAGAACAGAAATAAAATAAGTCTTCGAATGGGATATATAAATCTAGATGGAGATCTAAATCTCCAGGAAAATTTGTAAAGGTTTGTTAGAAATGTAGAAAGGAAGGGCATTACAAAAATTATTGTAGATCTAAAACTCCTGAGAAAGGAAAGGGATATTATGATGCTCCTTTTGCAGAGGCGAAAAACACCTCAGATGAAGGTGGGGATGTGTACTTGGATTCTTCTTCAAGTATACATGTAGATCATGAAGCATGGTTAATTGAATCAGATGCATCATTTCACTTCACTCCCCATAGGGAGTGGTTTTGCGAGTATGAGAAATAGGATGGTGGTAATATCTTCTTAAGGGATGAAAGGAAGGCCAAAATTTTTGGATACAAAAAAGTCAATCTGAAGTTTCAAGGTGGAACGATTAGAACACTTCCTAGTGTTCTGTATATTCCTGCATTGGCTAGAAATCCGATTTCTATAAGCAAGATGGATGATGCATGTGTAAAAACAGTGTTCGAGAAGGATACATGCAAGATGGTTCAAGGAGCACTGCTATTGATGCAAGGAGTTCGGATTGGAAATTTGTACAAGCTTCTAGGTAGCACTATTATTCATGGGTGCAAAAATTATGTGGTTCCTGAAAGTGGAGCTAAAAACATTATGGTCTCTGGAGAAAATACCATGCTATGGCATCGAAGGCTTGGACATATTGGAGAGAACGTCCTTCGAATACTGCATGGTAATGGTATGGTAGAATGTATGTCTAATTTCTCTCTAGATTTCTACTTCTGTGAACATTGTGTGTATAGGGGAAGCAGAATCGGGTGAGTTTCCCCTCTGGTGCTAAGAGGGTGAACCAGATATTAGAGCTTGTGCATAGTGATATGTTTGGACTTGTGTCGGTTCCATCATTATTGGATAAGTTTGTGTACTATGTATTATTTATAGACAACTTCTCAAAGAATACATGGATATATTTCCTCGGGAATAAATATGAATTCTTTGACAGGTTTAAAGAATTTAAGGCTCTGGTGGAAAACCACACAAAGAAGAAGATGAAGGTGTTGAGGATAGATAATGGTGGAGAGTTATGCAAGAAGGAATTTGAAGAGTTTTGTAAAACCTGTGGTATAGCATGACATAAGACTACTCTATACACACCTCAACAAAATGGAGTTTCAAAAATAATGAACATGACGCTGATGGAAAATAAAAGAAGCGTTCTCAGTGGTGTCAGGTTAGGACGAGAATTCTGGGTAGACGCAATGGAGACTGCATGTTACCTGGTTAATAGATCACCTTCATCAGCGTTGGAGGATAAGAGTCCACATGATGTATGGATTGGTAAGAGACCCTCTCTTTCACATATGAGGGTATTTGGTTGTGATGAATATGTACATGTTCCAAAGGAGAGAAGAACCAAGTTGGATAGTAAATCTAAAAGGTGCATCTTTATTGGGTATAAGGATGGTTTAAAAGGTTATAAGCTTTGGAACAAAAAAACAAGGAAGGTTGTTTATAGCCGAGATGTGGTGTTTAGAGAGGTGAAATGTTTTATTAAACATGAAGTCCTACCAAAGGAACCTGAGAAGATAGAGTTTGAGCTGAAGGAGGAAGAATTGTACTCTACAACAGAACATGAATCAAAATATGAAGAGCCACAAACTCCAGTTGTTAGAAGAATAGTTCGAGAAAGAAGGCAGCTAGAAAGGTATAGTCCATATGCTTTCTATTCAAATTTTTCTTTATCTATTACTGATGATGATCCCAAAACTGTCAGGGAGGAAATAGATTCAAACGATGGAAAACTCTTGAAAGAGGTCATTTTTGAAGAAATGGAATCTTTGGAAAAAAATGAGGCTTTGGATTTGGTGGAGTTGTTGACTGGAAGGAAACCCATTTGAAGCAAATGGGTGTTTAAGAAGAAAATGAATGCAGAAGGCAAGGTGGAGAAATATAAATCTTGGTTGGTAGAAGAAGGTTATTCCCAAGTGTCGGTAATTGATTTCAGTGATATTTTTTATCATCTTACCAAGTTAGATTCTATTAGATTACATTTATTTGTTGTTATTAATTTTTATTTTGAGGTAGAAGAGATGGATGTGAAGAAAACATTTCTTCACAGGGATCTAGAAGTAGAGATATGCATGAAGTAACCTGAAGGATTTGCAGTGAAGGGTAAGAAAGAATTGGTATGTAAGTTAAAAAGGTATTTGTATGGGTTAAAATAGTCACCAAGGATGTGGAATCAGAAATTTGATAAATATGTATGGGGACTTGGCTTCACCAGAAGCAAAGTAGATCACTGTGTGTATTTTAATTAATTGGTGGTCGTGTTATTTATTTGGTCTTGTATGTGGATGATATGTTGTTGATTGGAAATGACAAAGAAATTATCCAAGATTTGAAGATCTAATTTTCCTCCAAATTCAACATGAAGGATATTGGTGTTGCAAACTATATTTTGGGCATGGAAATTAAACGAGATCGGGAAAAAAGGAAGATATTGTTAAATCAGAGGAAGTATGTAGATACAATATTGCAGAGATTTAATATGCAAGATAGTAAACCAGTGAAGGTTCCTATTCCTGTAGGTGTAAAGTTATCTGTTGAACAGTGTCCCAAGACACAAGAAGAGGAAGAGGACATGTCTCGTGTTCCATATGCAAGTGCATTCAACAACCTGATGCATGCAATGGTCTGTACTAGACCATACATTACACATGCAGTGGGAGTGTTGAGCAGGTTTATGTCAAAACCATGGAAGGAGAATTGAAAATAATGAAGTAGGTTTTCAGGTATTTGTGTGGCACTAGTGATTATGGTTTGTGCTACCAAGGAAGATCAGGATTGGACAAAGTTTTGGATATTCGTGGCTTTGTTGATGCAGACTGGGCTGGAGATCTAGATCAGAGAATATCTACAGGTGTGTATGTTTTTAACCTATTTGGAGAATCAATCAGTTGGATGAGAAAAATATGGTCTATAGTGGCTACTTCAACTACAGAGGTTGAATACATGGCATCCACTCATGCAAGAAAGGAATCAGTTTGGTTGCAGAGATTGTGTTCAAGTATGGGGTTAGTACAACAAGCTATAAGGATAGACCGTGACATGAAAAGTGAATTTTTATTGGAAAATAACCCTACTTATAATTCAAAGACAAAGCACATTGATATTTAGTATCACTTTGTGAGAGAAATGTTTGAGGAAAAAAAGTGTTGCTGGTAAAGGTGGAAACTTTGAATAATGTTGTAGATGCATTGACGAAGTCTGTGAGCACTGATATTTTTCCTTGGTGTAGAGAAACAATGGGAATTGTAGAGTTGGACCAATGACTAAGCTCTCTTGGGACCCCCTAGGTGGAAAATAAAACAACAAGTGGGAGAATGTTGGGTGTCTGTTATATTCTTTCCAAGACTAGCCGCACGTGTGTGGGGGTCATAAGGGGGTGGAAACTCTCCTTGTTCGTTGCGTGGGGTTTAGCAGGGGGGACATAATCCCCCCTATTAGGGGGTTTTTAGGGGGGTGGTAGCCCCCCTAGACGGGGTCCAGGGTAGTGCCCTGGGAAATTTTTTTTGGACCCTATAATAGGTGGGCATACCTACCTATGGTTTTGTGCATAGGTTTTTCACATGGTTTTGGGCATGATGGTTCTGTCGATGGCATTTTGTAGATCCGGTCAAGGGAGCTATGGTTATGTTATAATCCATGGTTAATGGATTGGGGTTTATGAAAGCTTCTACATGTATATATATGTATTGTAACATTGAAAGGAACATAATGAAAAATCAATCGGGTAGTCCTGGTTTTTGGATCCAGAGGAAAATATATGTGTATATTTGTTTTATGTTCTCGCCATTGTTTATTTTTCTGTTTTTAAGAATTTGTTTGTAGGTAATTTATGTATAGGGTTAAAACCTATAGTATTAGAGTTTGATAGATATTATAAGGTTAGGGTTTGAGATAAACCCTGGTTTATGGCTATGACTTGAGATATGCAATCTAGAAATCCTAGCATGATCAATGTGAAGATGTTCTAGAACTTATGAAATATTTGATATAACGCCTAGATGGGATAGTCTCAATTCGGCCTTGGTTATTGATGAATTTGATGATAATATATTGAAGGCAACAAGTGTTATATGGACAATGTATAGTCAGGAATCTTGAAGGATGGTTCAAGAGGGAGTTGATCTCCTCTCATTAAAGATAAGTACTTTTCGATTTATGTTACTCTTTATGTCTTTACTTTTCTTTATATTTATTGATTTTATCATTGATTATGCTTCTTGCATGTATATTTGAGTATTTGATACTTCTAACCTCATGATGAGAAGTGATAAGTGGATCCTTCTTGAGGATCATCTGAGATGTAGGATAATATGGCTAGTGCAGGAAGAGAAGAGCTACAATTTCACATGAAAAATAAGTTGAAAAAGTGTTCTTGCTGCCAATGTCAAATAGGAAGGTGCACATGTATCTGAATACTACAATCTATGTATAGTTTATTGTTTCAAATGTAGTATTGGATGGAAAGGTAATCCCTAAGGTATGGCGAGGATATTACTTCACAAATAACTCATGCATGCATATGAAACTAATTTTTATTCATGGTACTTATGATGAGATCATGGTGCACTTGGTATTGGACAAGTATCTTACATTGTATTCATGGTAAAGCTACATTGATTAGTATACATGATATTTGGCATGAATATTTTATTATAGACATGATGGTTTTCATATAGAAGGCTAGCTCATTGATTATTATATATGGTAGCTTGATACTATTGATGATGTTTGTGACAAGAATGACAACCTTGATGATAGAAGTGTAACAATAAGATTGATATTCAGGATCTTCTTGTTGAAATTGGTTAGCTTGGTAATTATGACATGTGGTAAAATTGGATGCCCTGACTTGATGGTTAATGATAAAGAAGTGATGAAGTGATCATAATCCTTGAAGTATGATAATACACTTGTCAACTGCCCTAATCATATGACTCAAACCCTCTATCAAAGTTTGATATGATGATGACATGTTATGACCATGATGGATATATGTTTTAGAATCTGATATAGCTTGATTTTACGATCTAACATTTTTGATACATGGAGATATTATAGACAGGTTGATGACTTGAATAATAATGGATGAAGGGGTTACTCATTTAGAGGGAGAATATATCCATAAGATTCCTACACCTATTATCATTTGCATTATATGTATAGAAGATTATTTATTGTTGAAGTAATATTTTTGACATGAATAGACTAAATATCTGATGTTGATAGTCTACAGGAAGTTTTGGTCTGAGAAGAGAGGGTTTCCCTTAGTTTAAACCCCAAACACATGGAAGTAATCTGATTAGTTCAACTAGAAGCCTCACAACCGCACGAAATAAATACTATGGGCATGGTTATGCCTGCATATCACAAAATCTATGCATAAAATCAGGAATGCACCAGGAGTATGACAACCCTAATATATGGAGCAAACAAAAGAAAGTTCTATGAATAGGGAATTTTGAATGGTTGAGTTACTATAATGTGAATATTTTGACTAAAATTATGTTTACAGGTAACCAGAATATGCATATCAATATGTCATTATGATTTAACCATTGAGGCTAGTGTGTGACAATATTTGATAATAGTTGCAAGTGTTTGACTAGATTTCTTTGATTGATATAGATAAGCAGTGTTTGGAGTTTGACATGATGCTTGGTAATTCATAGAGATTCTTTAGAAATTTGACTTGATATGTTTTGTTTTATGTATTAATTGAACTCACTGTGATACAAAATTATTATTTTGATTTGATAACTGATGGTTTTCCTTGATGACAATGCTATGTGGGATAAATAGGCTTCTTTTTCTGTAGGCTGACCTAGCTTCCTGTGATGCCTTTTGCAAGGTTTCCCTCTGACATTCCTGCTCGCCACCTCCTCTCGTGGCCCCTCCAGAGCCCTCTTTGAGACAGGGGTCTACTGATACTCTAGCTCTTTCCTTTATGGAATTATAATCTATTTCTTTATATGAGGCTTCTCTAGCCCTTTCCTCCCTCATTTCCTCCATAGGTCCTCCCAGACCTCATCCTGCTATTTCAAAATTTGTAAATAAACTTGATGACATGCCAGAAATCATCCTTCCTCCAGCTCTCCCTCGTAGAGATGCTCTCTCTTTATCAGAAAGGGTTCTGGTAGGTCAGTTACTAGGCTCTGGCCTTCCCCCAAAATTGTGCAAGAATGGGTGGAACGTAATTGGTCTCATTCCACCCCAAGGAAAAATTTCAATCAGATTCTATGGAATAGGTTTCTTCACATTCCATTTCGAATCCAAAGAGTAAAGAGACATTATATTCATAAATGGACCTTACTTCATGGAAACAAGGGGCCTATATCTAAATAGATGGACTATTGACTTCGATCTTGAGTTAAATGTTCCAAGTGGGGTTCCTGTATGGGTTCATCTTCCCCATCTTCCACTTCACTGTCGAGGAGATTATTTTGTTAAAGTTATTGTAAATGTAGTACGAAATACATCGATCGAAGTGAACCTAAAGAAAAAATTCATGCTTGCACAAGAATCTGTGTTGAAGTCGATCTTGGAAAAGGACTCCCAGAAGCAGTAAAAATTAAGGTGGACAACTGGACTCATATTTAGCAACTAGATTATGAGAAAATACCATTTAAATGCAAGGTATGTCATGAATATGGTCATTTTTATAATATGTGTACTAAGAATGAAATAGAAGAAACTGTTGAACCAAAAGACTCCCAATGGGAAAAAATTAAGTGAAAAAAAAATCAAGAAACAAATCCTTTAAACCGCCTTCCCAACCTCAATATGTCCCTCCTCCCCCCTCATCTCCTTCTCGTGCGAGTGAGGTCCCTTCCTCCTCCTCCCTTCCTCTCTTTCCCTCAGACTCCAATCCCTTTACTTCCCTTACTCCTCCTTCCCCTCCTTTGGACTCCCTTAACCTTACCCCTCCTTCCTTTGGAACCTCCTCCCTCTTCTCCTTGCTCTCCCTATGCCCCCTCCTCCTTAACTTTGCTTCCTCTTCCCACATCCTCCTCCCCCTCCTCTATCTCTCTCCCTCCCTCCTATGACCAAATTCTCAATAGAAACCAATCCACAGATTCTCTTTTATCACCTGACTTCCATAAGAAGCCTGGAAGAAAAAAGAAGAAGCAAAGAACTAAGGGATGAAGTTGCTATGAAGTAAATGGCCTTAGGAACTCAACAGGAAATGGAAAATTTAATTGGGAAAAATACAGGAAATAAAGAAAAGAATCAGAAATCTACCAGAGGGAAAGTTCCCTCAAGAACAACCCAAAGCAAATAAATAACTTGGTCTCTTGGAATTACAGAGGCCTCGGCCACTCCTTGAAGAAAAATGTGGTGAAAGACCTTATAAAATTAGAAATTCTAGACCTCCTCTTGTTTCGGGAGACCAAATCAATGGAGCAATAAATGTCTCAAAATATACAAAAATTAAAAAAACTATGAAGTAACTTATGTTTTAGCAATAGGAGCTTCTGCAGGTATTAGCACTTGGTGGGATAAGTCCTCCTGAGTTTTGTGCTCTCACAAAAAAAACTACATTGGCTAAAAAATGACTTGCAAAATGTAGATTATGGAATTCACGTCAGCCTCTTTAATATCTATGCTCCATCACATTACAGATATAAAGAGCAGTGTTGGAACTCCTTAGTTGAAAACCTAAGTTGTTCCTCCTGTTATCACATCATTCTCGGTGGGGATATAAATCTTTCACTCAATGAAAATGAGAAAAATTGGATGTTTTATGGCCGACCCCTTCAGAAGAAAATTAGAAAACATTATTGAGGAATATAATTTAATGGATATCATCCCAAAAAATGGGAAGTGCACATGGATAAACAAAAGGATTGGTGTTGGAAACATCAAGGAACGCCTCGACGGATTTCTTATTCAAGATTGTCTCACCTCAAAATTTAATTCTATCTCCTCAAAAATTATCCCATTTGTTGCAAATGATCACAAACTAATTGTTATAATATTAGGTGAGGGAGAAAATTTGGGACCTCTTCCTTTCAGATGCAATCCCCTTTGGAGCATCCATGAAGAGGTCCACAAACTGATTGTTGATATTTGGAAACAAAGCATTAACGGATCTCCAAGATTCATGTGGGAATCAAAGATAAAATGTGCAAGAATAGACCTAAAGAAGTGGGCAATATAAAACTTGAAAGAGCCTCAGAAAAATAAAAATAAAAAAGAAGAAGAAGAAGATTGAGCTACAGCAACAACTATAAAATTTACAAAAAAATTGAATAAGGGGAGGAAACAAAAGAAAACCAATGTCAAGAGAAATATCTTCATTGGGATATTTACTAAAACAATAGATCAGAAGAAGAATCATGGAGACTCAAATCCAGAAGCCTCTGGATCCAAGGTGGAGATCAAAATAATGCTTTCCTCCAAAATACCACCAAGATTAAAAATATTAAAATAATATAGAATCAATAAAAGGAGTAGATGAAAGAGAATTAAGGGGACAAGAGGATTTAAAAAATGAAGCATATCAACACTTTAAAATCTGCTTTCAGAAGATTTGGAACCTCCAAATTGTGAAGACTTCATAAAGCACATACCCAATAAGGTCTCCATAGAAGCAAACACAGAAATAATGAAAGAAGTAGATGAAGAAGAACTCAAGGACATAATTTGGTCGTTTCAACCTAACAAAGCCCCGGGGCCCGATGTGTTTTCTTTCTCTTTTTACAGATTGTTTTGGCATCTTATCAAAAAATATTTGTTAAAAATGATTCGATGGACTTTCAAGAAACGAAAGATCAGAGGTTTCACCAATTCCACATATTTGGCTTTAATCCCAAAAGAGTTGAAGCCAACTTCTTTCCAGTGCTTTTGTCCTATCTCTCTCTACAATTCCTCCTATAAAATACTTTCAAAAAATTCAGCCAACAGGATTAAGCCTCTTCTTCAAGGACTAATCTCAGAAAATCATGGAGGTTTCATTCCGAGTAGACAAATAATTAACAACATTATGGTTGTGCAAGAAGCTCTTCATTCAAGATTACTCAAAACAGAGCAAGGATTCATCCTAAAATTAGATATGGCCAGCGTTTTCAATCGAGTGAACTTAACCTTCCTCACATCCGTGCTAAAAAAATTTGGGTTTTCAAATGACCTTACAGATCTCATCCAAGTCTGCATCAAAGGGCCTTGAATAACTCCTCTCATTACCAGAAGACCAAGTATTTTTTTTCAAAGTTCTAGAGGGTTAAGATAAGGATGTCCTCTCTCCCATTTTCTCTATATTTTAATGGTTGAATCCATCAATGGAAATTTAGAATATAGTAGAAGAATTGGTTCCATCACTAGTCTCTCCTTCAAAAATTGCATCAAGAGCATCAATCATTCACTATTTACTGATGACGCTTTGCTTCTTAGGGGATATTCTTGTATTGTTTCCCGTAGATTTAAAAAAATTCTAGATAAATTCTTTGAGGTATCGGATTGTCTCATAAACCATCTCAAAAGTAATATCTATGGCTGGAATGTACCATTCAAAACTCTGCAACGGATTTCACAAATTTTTAATATTCCATTTCAAGTGAATTGGACTGATTTCAAGCATCTGGGATTGCCAATAATGAAGGAAAATATGAAATTAGAAATCTGGAATAGTTCATTAGAAAAAAAGGAAAAGAAATTGCTTGGATGGTGTATTCTTTGGATCAACATTGTTAGAAGGGTCATCCTAATTAAGGTTGTGCTTTAAGCTCTCCCAGCTTATCAATTTGAAATTGTTCAGGCTCTGGAAAGCATTCATAAGAAAATTGAACTCATCATTAGAGGCTTCCTTTGGTAGGGAGGTAAAAATGAAAAAAAAAAATCAGTTAGGTAAGTTGGAATCAAGTCACCTCTACATATGAAGAAGGAGGAATCTATAATAGACTTCCAGGATTGATGAACTTGGCCCTGGGAGAAAAACTTATATGGAGACTAATCATAGGACACTCAAGCTGGTGGAAGCAAATTCTTGAAGCTAAGAATCTCAATTTCCCTCATTTCTCGCTACTCGGCGAAAGGATCCCAATCGAGCCATGTTCTCAGCTTTGGAAATTAGTGAAAAATCCCTCCCTATTATCTCTGAAAATACCTATAGAATTCCAAAAGGAGGGCACAGAGTGCACATTTGGAGGGACTGCATTATGGGTCAGCCTCCCATATCAAATCAACTTGAAATACAACCCCTGTCGGATTGGATGAGCGATAAAGGAATCTCATACTTAAAAAATATTTCCAAATGGAATCAAACAAATGGTTATTGGATAAGATGGAAAACTTCAACAAACTCTCCTGATCTCAAGCTTTAATGGGAACTCTTACTTGGCCTTTTAAAGGGTGTTTCCCCCCTCAAATGTGGACAACAAGATTCTTTCAAATGGAATCCTACAGCTGGGATTTCCATTGTTAAATCATGCTACTCAAAGTTGCAAGAGAAATGGAATAATCAAGACATTTAGATTTGGCCCCTTTGGAAATCAGTTCGGAAGATTGAAAGCCTTCCAAAAACCAAGATATGCATGTGGACCTTGCTAAAAGGAAGGATTTTAAGAGTAGACAACTTTAAAAAAAGAGGTATTATAGGCCCTTCCAAGTGTCCCAGGTGAAAGGAAGAATAATAAACCATCAAACATATTTTCATTGGATGCAAACTTGAAAAATATTGTTGGACTCTCCTCGTTGTTCCACTGGAAATTGATATAAATTTCAATCTAAGTATTCTTCATTTGTACATAAAATGGAAAACTATTTTCCCTTATTCCTTCAAAAACAAGAACACCCTCAATATATTTTGGATTATTTTACCATCCTTCTCACTCTGGCACATTTGGCTTGCCAGAAACAAGAAAGTATTCCAAGACATCAAGTCCGATCCGAGGAAAATTCTCACCAAGACATGGGCTCTCACAGCGGAATTCTTGTTTTCTAAAGGAATTAAAAATATGGACATCTATATTCTTCAACAAGAAGAAATAACATTGATAAGACTAACTAATGAAATATCGAACTTCCCTCAAGTTCTACTCAAGAAATGTCCCCTCAATCCCAAAATCTGGAAAATTCGGCTAAAAGAAAAAGAATGTTTACTGTGGATCAACACTCTCAAGAGACCATGCCTATTTTTCGATGGTGCATCTAAATCTAATCCAGGAAGGGTTGGTTCCGGTGGTTTTATAATGGATCAATACCAAAAATAAAGTCATGCTTTTGAATGGGGTCTTAGCATGGAGTCAAATAACAATGCTGAAGCATACGATTTCTTAATGGGCTCTCAAATTTTACAAAAATAAAAATAAAAAATCCAGTAATCTTTAGTGACTCGTCCATCATTATCCAACAAATGGTAAAAAATACCACTCCAAAGGATGCAGACCCTAGGAAAATCATCCTTCGCATTCGGGAAAATTCGGTAAACTTGGGCTCGGTATCCTTCTACCACATTTTAAGATAAAACAAAAAAATTGTGGATTCTCTCGCAAACAAAGAAGTAATCAGATCCTAGGGTGAAGTCAAAATTTAGAATGACATATCATATCAAATATTCCCCTAGATACCCTCATGCTTCTGCACCAATCTTCATCCTTTGGATTTTTCCATCTCATTATTTGCACCTTATTGAATTTTTCCCATCCTTTTTCCCTAGGATCTCGTATTTTTCCTCTGCTCTCTGCTCCATGCAGATCCTCCTCCCTTCCCCTGATCTCCTTCCTCCTCATTTTCCTCCCTCCCTCATCCTTTATTTTCCTTGTTCCTCCCCCTCCCTTATAATTTTTTGTCTCCTTCCTCCCCTCATCCTCCTTTTATTTTCCTCCTCCCAAAAGTTCTCCTCATTCCATTTTGCTTCTCGGTCCCTTTCTCCCTCTTCTTCTCAGGTTACGCTCCTACTCTTTTCTTGAGTTCTTCCCTTCCTTGCACAAGCCTTCCCCTGCTCCCCTACAGCTCTTTGTGTGTGCTTTTCCCCTTCCCTTCAGTAGCATATGATGTCTCCTTGGCGCGTCCCATTTGATCTTCTTCATGTCTCCTTATCACTCTCTTATGATATCATGTTCTCTAAGAATTCATCCTTGTCGTCATCCCCTTCTAGTTTGTTCCCTTCTCCCTACTGTCATCCCTTTCCTCGTCATGGATTCCCCCACATCCAGTACCTTCTCTTAATGCAAAGGTAATAAAATCATGATCGATCATGTCAAGGAACTTCTCTCTCATCTCAAGGATCAGAAATGAGTAGAGCATGCCTTCATCCTTCATCGACTCAAGGAATACATGAAGGAATTTGAAAATATCAGCAATAAATGTGCTCACATGTAGAACACAATAGACTTCCTCCTAGATGTTATCACCAAAAGGTCTGAAGGCAACTCAAACATGATGGATCACAACAGTGGGATTGGGCATGAGGAAAAAAGGACTGTAAACAAAAATTAATTGATCCATCTCACTCGATGGACCGTTCTTCTGCTAATGCTCTTCTCTACTCATCTCCAGTGTTCTAATTTCTTTTATCTCCATGTCAAGTTCTAGTTGTCTTAGATATATCTCAATTTTCAGAATGCAGTCTATCATTATATGCATCGGTTTTATTTCTTCCCAAAGTCTACTGTAGAAATTAAATGAAAATTTATATTACTACTCCAGCAATATGTCCGGATCTACAAAATGAGTGTTATAGAAGGATCAACCTGTAATGATGTAAAGGAACTGTATGCCAAAAATGCATCAATATCCTCGTATTATTCCTCCATTTTGTTCCCATGAGAAATTTTGTATTTGGAAGTTTTTATTTCCTTTTGGAATATAATATAAAATATCTTATCATGTTAAAAAAAAATGTTATGTGGGCATAGTGACTTTGAGAGACTAATATTGGTATTCAATAACGATTTTGTATTGGCTCATTGGTTGAAGTATATACAATTGTGATTTAGTATGATAAATGGATGAAATTTATATGACTTTTCCCTGACTTATGCATTCCTATTTAGTGACAGAAATTATTCATGATATGATCATAAGGATGGATTAATAAAGGTTGATTAGATAGTACTTGGTAAATAAAAAATTATCGTAACTTGGTATTTGGTTGTAAGCTCTACCTGATAGTTGGTCCAAAGAGTTTGTCACAATGATACTCACAGAAAATTTTATGACTTTGATATTAAATTTGATTTGGTATCTAAGGCTTGATAAGCTGACTTAGCTGATTTAATTGCACAGTATCGATTTGTGTAAGGCTGAGCATATTGGTTTGGTCAAGTGTTATGTTTGTAGAAAGAATTATATGAAACAAGCTTCCCAAGCCTGGTATGTATTTATTGACATTCATCTGGTGAATCCAGGAAGATGTGCCCTCCAAACCTCTACTTCAAAAGTGGTCCAAGGTGTGACTTGATTTTGGTTTTATATGTTGATGGTCTATTCTTGACATGTAATGAGCCTTTTATGATCAAAGTAAGAGGAAGATGGCCTATAAAGTTCGAAATGAAGAATCATGTTTCTGAATTTTGGAAAATAAAATATATGTCGTGAATCTATTGAAGAGTTTGTGGAAAGTGGAAATGAAAATATATTCTTGGTCTGATATATTCTTCTTATGATATGTGATCACATGGATGTATTGATAAGATGAGTGCATCTTGGTACTGCCTTAGTATGAGGTTTTCCATGATATTTTTGGATGAGAAGTTCATAGTTGTAAGCACGGTTGAGGTTGAGTATGATGTTGCTAGCATGTCTATATGTGAGGTAGGATGAAGAATCTCTTTAAATAGTTGTTTGGGCAGGTTATGAATATGACAGGGATACATTGCAATAATAATGAGTGTGATCCAATTGGTAGAGAATCATGTGTATTTCTGAGACTGAGATGTCTTCATTGATACAATGTTGCTATATGAAACAAGCTTAGGCTTGTGGTTGGCACCTCCATGAGAGGGAGGATGAATAAGGTATCATTTTTGTGATATAAAATTGTTCTAATATAATATTTGATTTGACGTCTTGTATGAAAAAGAAATTGTTGCTATTGAGACATGATGATTACCATATATGAGATCGATGATATGTTTATGATCTACAAAGAGCAGGAATGATCGATAATACTGAGTTCAATCTCCCCCCCCCCCTGTCTAAGATCCCAGGGTGAGGAATGGAGATGGAGGGCTCCTGGGGTTGAGGGGTCTCTAGAAAACAGGGTCGTAGATGTTACTCCCCTATTTTTTACCCATAGGGTTGTAGATGTTGCTCCCCTATATTGGTATTTGCAGAGTATACCCCAATTGGCATCATACCCACAAGTTGGGCTTGTTAGCAATACCGCTCCCCGTTTAGCCAACAGGTTGAGAGTGTACTTGGGGATGTAAAACCCAAGTTGATTATGATATAGGTGTTCTACCACATGACACTTGAGGGTCATGGTTGGGAGGATTAGTTGGTAATAGGATGGGTTGAGATGTGATCCCATATATAACCTATTGATCAATATGGGGTTGTATATGTTTATATCCCCTATGACATTTCGGGTGGAGATGTGCTCCCCAATATGATTTTTACGTTGATATTTTCTCCCCTATTTAGTTTTGGGTTGAGACTAACCTCCTCGAAGTGGCTTCAAGATTACATTTTTTTCCTGGTGTTATTCTGGATTGAGCTCATCTCTCTGATGTTGATGTGTGTCGTAGAATTGGATCCTCGCTGATGTTTCCCAGGTAGTAGCATTGGGATCCCTGCTGGAAGTGATTCGGGTGGTATCAGTGGCTCCCCGATGAATAGAGGGTTGTAGAATGAGCCCCACTCTAATATCAAATTCTTCTTCTTTTAGACTAGATAATGTTCAACATATGAGCAAGGACAATCAAGAGATAAGCAAGAGATAAGAAAATATGAACATTGGTGACATTTAGATACTTGATATTGGATATGATTTGATGACAAGATATTTGCGATGATTACATGGTGCAGTTGGAATTTCTCCCTAGATGATAGGGAGTGTTAATTTGGAAGCTCAGTGACAAATTCAAACCATGGGAATAGGTTCTTCTTTTTTAGAGGACCAATTTTGACTATTGAAGCACTCAATTTGGACAAGGGAAAGCGTATTTTTGAATTAAAATCCCACATGTTCATATTTCATCAGGTCCACCCTAAATAAAATTGGACACCCTTGGAAGACTAAAAATACAAGTGACCTCAACCTCATTTGGACATCATCATGAGAAATTATTCTATTCTCTTCCTTGGTTTGGCTCACAGGTCTGAGGCAAGTTCGCAGAAATAGGTTGGCACAGGTTCGAGATTACAGGGTCCGAAGCTCTCACATGTTTCTAGGGTTTTGGGTCACAGCCGAAGCCTTGTCAAAGGCAATTTTCAACTTTAGTAACAAGCTTGCAGGCTCAAGGTAGCAACTGGAAGCTCTCGGTCGCATGCATTTCTCTTCCTCCATGTGAATTGAATCTAAAGTTTGATTCTTTTAGTTGAACAAAGTTTTCGCCAGTTGATCGTAGAGTTCGACAATTAAATGCAGATAGTGACAGTTGATTATAGGCTCCTGAATCAGGGTTTTGATTATTAGCATGGTTGGGTTCATCTCATGGATATTATTTAGTTGATTTTTTCTAGATAGGTTAATAGTTGAAGATATGGATTAATGTACTCTCTCTTTGTTGAATCATTCAATGACAACAAATAAGAAGAAAATTTTGAAAGGGTTTTCCCCATATTGGGTTTTTCTTGGTTATCCGACCAATACTGGTGTCTCTATGTGTGAATGCTTTTCTTCTGTTGTTCCTTTATGTTCCATTTCATTTACGATGTTATTTTTCTTTCTACATAGTTGCATATGTTGTTGAATAATGACGTAAATCTAAATAATGATATGATGTCATGGGGTGAATTTAAATATGGAAATAATGAAATGAAATGATCAAAGAAAAGAACAATATAGCCCTAAGAAAAATTAACAGCAAAGAGGGAGGTTAGTTTGAAAACCTAAAAAATTTAGGTGCAATCAGGAATATGGCACTTAAATAGTTCATTTTTTGCAATGTATCACCTTGGTTTATGTATCTTAAACTCGGGAAAATTGGGGGAAAAGTGATAAATACCTCCTCAAGAACTTCATAGATTTCAAGCACAACATACGAAGAAAATAAAATTAGTAATTTGATTCAAGACACAATTTTTAATTTCTCATTTAATTTCATAGGATAGTTAGTGTCATGTTTAAGAAATATATGAAACCTTTGGTGTTTTCCTTCTCCAGCCATAGATACAAAATTATTGCATCATGTGAGGTTGCATTTTTTTGTATTCAATGATATAATTTAAACCAACTACAATACTCTTTTAGAGTATGAAGAAGATCATCATCATGGAAGAAGAAAAAATACAAATACAAAAGGTAACAAGAGAATATAAATACAAAAGGCAACAAGATAAAATATGATTGTCAAGTTCAACCATGTTGCAAACTACCTTCTATTTTAAATACAGAACAAAAACATAAACAATACAAAAACGCATGCATGAATACTTTCTGAATATCCTTATTTCTTGAACCCTTACCCACATTACCCAATAAACAAAAACTAAAAAAACAAGATGGCTCTACACCAAATACATTCCCCCCCATAAATCTAACACCTTTTGAAAGCTTGCAAAACAACTTCAATATCTAGAATCGCCCCTCGATTACCATTCAATTCCTAGAAACATCATGCAGTAGTGCTTGTAATGAATTCTATTTCATCATAAAAATATTTTTAAAAACACAAGGCATGAGAAATATAATGCAGTGAACTTGTCGGATCCCTTAACTAACTCTCTTGACATTAGTCATTACTCTATAATATAGAGTTTGTGAGGAAGGGTTCTGGCTCTGGTTCTAGGGTTTCTGCAAACCCTCGTCTGAACTCGCTTCATGCCGGCGCGTCTGTCTCCCTTCCTCTAAGGTTTCTGTCTCCTAAGGCCACCCTTCTGATCACCTTGAATGTTTGCCTCTTTCGGAGGGGCGGGTAATACCCCCCCTCCTCCAAACTCTGCCTCCACAACGCTGCCAGATTCGCCAGGTAACGCTGCCCCAGGGAAGTAGACAGTCCCTGACAGGATCAACACTACAGAAAATACTCCCGACACTAAGACCAGTTCTGATCTCCCTGGGATTGAAAGTACTGAACAGACTGCTTCTAAGGCACAACAAAAAGCCTCCTCTGCCACTTGTATTCCTAAAGCTACAGATCGGATCAAAATTAACCTCCCCAGTCACCGTATCAATGGACACATTCAGTACATGAAGGATCACGCCCTCATCGGGAAGTTCATCGGTCTCTGGCCGACTGAGAAGGCTTTGTAGGGATGGATAATGTCCAAATGGAAGCCCAAGGGACAAGTTACTCTATAGCTTGGACCCAAAGGATTTTTCACTGCTATCTTCCACTGCCTTGAGGACAAGAACCGCATCTTTGAAGGAGGCCCCTGTTTCTTCAACTCTGCAGGACTATACCTACGTGATTGGATTGAAAGATTCCATCCAGACAAGGAAGATTTTAGTTGGGCTCCTGTGTGGATACGCATGTATTCCCTGCCTTTGGAATATTGGGATGAAGAGACTCTGCAGGACATTGGCAATGGTCTAGGATAATTTATAAAGGTTGCTGAGGAAACAAAACTCCGACGCTACACTTCCTATGCCAGAATATGCATTTACATGCACCTTGCAAAGCCTCTCACAGATTCGGTAATTTTATTCCACGATGATTTTGAATGGATTCAGACTATTGATTATGAGCACGTCCCTTTCCGATGCAGAAAATGTCATGAGCATGGCCACCTTTTTAGACATTTCCCACTGAACTAGAAGCCCATTTCCCCCCCCCCCCCTAACACTGGAAAAGATGCGAAAGGCTTTACCAGAGTCTCCTCCAGGAAGAAGCATTCCAAGAAATCTCCTATCATCTCTACCGCCCCCAACATCCCTATTACTAGTAACAATTTTGAGATTCTTGCACCTTATGATAATACAAAAGCTCATCAATCTCAGCCCGCTGTTTCTGGCCCCTTACCGGACGCTCCTGCTTCAAATCTCAAAGCCCCTCTAGCCACTGATTCGACTAAAGTCTCTCAAGCCTCCTCTTCGGCTGACATCCAAATCAAACCCTCCTTTCCGGTCCCTACGCTCATGGACATGGATTGCACCCAAGCATCCGCCCCCCCTTCTGGGTCGGAAGACATTGAGCTGAATGTCCGTACTCTCATGGAGGATGAACCTGAAAGTGTTGACATAGGGGAGCTCGACATTCTGGCTCTGGAGGAAGCTTGCCATCAGAAAGAGTATAGCAACATTAAACCCCATCAGATAGATAACTTGGAAGTAGTCCTCTCTCGCGCACAGCAAAGGAACTCCCTGGGTATTCAAGCAGGAGGACCATGGGACGGCAGGAAAATTATGAAAGAATAAAAAAAACGAGGAAGGAAGACAGATTTGCAGAGAACTATTATTGTAGGAGAAATACTTGTGGAATCCGGCAGATTCCCCAAGTTGACAAAGTTCTACAAGACTCTCTCGCACAGTTCCTCATGAAGCTCATCTCGTGGAATGTGAGAGGGCTCAATAGCCCCTCAAAGCACAAAATGATTAAAAATATGATTCAGAAATACAACCCTTCAATGGTCTTTCTTCAGGAGACGAAATGCAACAGCAAAACGCTTGAACTCATTTTGGCCAAAGTTTGGGCTAATTGTCGCTCAGTTTCAGTGGATGCTTCAGGTGCTTCCGGAGGGCTGGAAATCATCTGGGATCCCCAAGTCCTCTCTCTGTATGACTTCCATGCATCCCACTATTGTATTCAAACAACTTTCCATCTGCTAGGTACCAATATACATGGTCACTTAACCAATGTATATTTCCCGCAAGAAATTCAAAAGAAATTAGATCTGCTCAATACCTTAACAGATTTAAACTCTTTAAGGCGTTTCCCGCTTTGGTTCTGTGGAGGGGATTTCAACATGACTACCACTTTGGAGGAAAGATCAGGAGGAAGGCATAGGCTAGAAGGGGACTGCTTAGGTTTCAAAGAATTCATTTCAAATAATCAGCTCGTGGATCTGCAAACCTCCAATGGCACATTCACCTGGACCAACAAGTGCAGCGGACCGTAGCACATTTCCTCCCGTTTGGATCGATTTCTTATGACAGACAATGCTATTCATCTTGGAGGGGACTTTCACTCTTCCATACTTCCCCTTGCGGGCTCGGACCACTGGCCCATCCTCCTGCAATGGTCTAGACCGGGCTCACATTGTAATAGACCATTTAGATTTGAATCATTCTGGTTCTCCCACGTTGGTTTCAAAGACTTTGTTACCAATGCATGGCACTCCTTTGCTCTAGTGGATGGCTCAAAAATGTTCCAATTCCAACAAAAGCTCAGAAATCTCAAGCATTCAATCAAACACTGGAATTAATCTCAGTTTGGCAACATCTTCGACAATAAGAAGGAGCTAGAGCTTCATATGAACCTTCTTCAGCAGGAAATCATCATTGAGGGCAGAACAGAGGACTATGACAAACAAGAAACCGCTCTCCTCACAGAAATTGACAAGAGTAGGCAATAAGAAGAGACTTTCTGGTGACAGAAATCTCGAGTCAGATGGCTTCAAGACGGAGATAAAAACACAAAGTTCTTCCACAGATCCACTATTCAACGAAGGATGCATAATCATATTGCCTTTCTTAACAGCAATCAGGGAATTCGTCTAGAAACGCATGGGGACATTGAAAAAGAGCTCAGAGGGTATTTCAAAAATATTATGCAGGAACCAGAAGGCAATCAAGAGCAAGCTATTCTTTCTTTCACTCAACATATCCCTAAAATCATAACAGAGGATCATAATGCGATGCTTCTCCAGCCTGTCACCCTCCATGAGGTTGAGCAAGCCATTGTTCAACTTAAGGATGGGAAAGCGCCAGGCCCGGATGGATTCACAGCCAATTTTTTTCACGCATTCTGGGAGCTTATTAAACTAGAAATTTGGGCTTTAATGGAAGAATCTCGATCCATGCACTGGATCCTTCCTTCACTAAACTCAACCTTCCTTGCTCTCATCCCCAAGGAGGAGAACTCAAGTACCCCAGATAAATACAGGCCCATCGCGCTCTGCAATGTCATTTATAAGTTGATCTCCAAAGTAATTGCGAACAGGCTTAAGCCTATCCTTCCTCTCCTTATCTCGCCAGAGCAAACAGGATATGTGGAGGGTCGTCAAATTTTGGATGGCATAATCCTATCACATGAGGTAATTCACTCCCTCAAAAACCTCAAGAAACCAGGTATGCTCCTCAAACTTGATTTATCAAAAGCTTTTGACAAACTAAGTTGGAATTATATCAAACAAATCCTTCTGGCTTTTGGTTTCAATGCTCCTTGGACTAGGTGGGTAATGATCCTTCTGTCTTCTCCCAGTTACTCTATCCTTGTTAATGGCTCTCCCTCTTTACCGTTTCGGTCATCTAGGGGTATCCGTCAAGGGGACCCCTTGTCCCCCTTCCTTTTTGTGCTCATGGCTGAAGGCCTTAGTCGACTCATTCATCATGCCACCTCCTCCGGATCTATTAAAGGAATCTCTCTTCATAACAATCCCCCCATTACACATCAACAATTCATGGATGATAACTTACTCTTTGGCCATCCTTCTGTACAAGAAGCCCGGACCCTCAAATCTCTGCTTAACACCTTCTCGGAGGCTTCTGGTACCACCATCAACGCTGCTAAATCCCACATTTTCTTTTTCAATACCCCTCCCATCTCTCAACATAATATTGCAAGAATCTTGGGTTTCATGATTGATGTTCTTCCTTCCAAATATCTTGGAGCTCCCCTGGTCGCCTCAGCGATTAAGCATGCCTCTTGAAGAGCCCTTTTGGATAAGATGGAAGCCCGCCTCTCCTCATGGACTTACCAATCTCTCAATTTGGCCAGCAGAATTATCTTAATCAAATCAGTCCTCCAAGCTATGCCACTTTACCTCTTCTCCATTTTGGCTGCTCCAAAATGCGTGTTGAAGCAAATTCGCAACTTACAGAGGAATTTTCTTTGGGGTTCTTCGGGCCTCAACAGAAAATGGGCTCTTGTTAAATGGACTGAATTATGTACTCCTAAAAATGCAGGGGGGCTGAGCTTACGAGACCTTCTTCACAGTAATCAAACCATGTGTGCCAGTATCTGGTGGA
Source organism: Pinus albicaulis (assembly GCA_034641835.2). Classification (NCBI taxonomy): domain Eukaryota; kingdom Viridiplantae; phylum Streptophyta; class Pinopsida; order Pinales; family Pinaceae; genus Pinus; species Pinus albicaulis. The sequence continues at coordinate 377,911,648 of CM076569.1, read as the reverse complement.
GTTGGGTCTCTAAACCACACATCCCTTGGGCACGTCTTTGGCAGGTCAAGTATGCGCCAGGCAGATCCCAGGTTGATCTCATACGTTTTAGTTCTGACGCTCCTGGCTCGCTGATATGGAATGCGGCAAAGCATCATGGAGCCTTCATCCAAACTCACAGTTTCTGGGAAACCCATTCAGGAGACAAAGCTAGATTTTGGGAAGATTCTTGGCAACAGTTGCCGAAACTCTCCTCGCTCTTCCTTAAACCTCAGTGGCAAAACAAACTTAGGAATGCCATCCCCAACCATGTCAATAATTTTTGGCAACCCAATTCTTCCCATGGTCATCAAGTATGGAAACCAGCACTCATTTGGCAAGAAGATTGGCAGGGGGAGACCTATGGCGACATTGAACAGGAGCTAAGCCTAAGAAGGATTAAGGTATCGAATCAAGCTGATAGGTTAAGATGGGGATACACGCCACGGGGTAACTTTTCTACTCAAGAAGCTTATAGATTACTCTACTGCCCGCAGCAGGAACAGCAGGATCGCATCTTGGCTCAAGTCTGGCAACCTAAAACCTGGCCTAAAATATCCACCTTCCTTTGGCTCCTCAGCAAAGGAAAAATTCTCACTTGGGACAATCTCCTAAAAAGAGGTTTTATTGGACCATCAAGATGCCCCAGTTGTCAGTCTCAGGTAGAATTAATACAGCACCTCCTTGATTCTTTTTCTTTAGTTACTTATCTCTGGGATCAATTCACCTTATGCTTCGGAAGGACTGGGAGACGGGAAGGGGATATCAATAATACAATCAGAAGGTGGCCTTCACATCCGTTCCACTGTCTATTGCTCAATACCATTTGGAACTTGTTCCCGGGATTCATCTACTGGGCCACTTGGAAGGAGCATAATCACAAAACATTCAAGGATGTTGTCACTCCGAATACCATCATTTGGTCCAATCTCAAGCGCAATCTGCAAGAGACTTTAGCTCTTATTCCCTGGCAAGATTCGGATATGCCTTCCTCGCCAGCGGAAAGTCTCATTTGGAAGAGATGGAACCTCAATCTCAATCACCCTGAACAACAATCCCAGAACACCTTGAAGCATTCGGATTCGCCCCTTTCTTGGTCGCCTCCTATGCCTCGGGCTTTCAAAATGAATTTTGATGGCGCGGCTAAAGGAAATCCGGGACCTGCTGGTTTTGGAGGCATATTTAGGAATCATGGAGGAACTACAGCTCACATCTATTTCGGCTCTCTTGGTCGCGACTCTAACAATGCTGCTGAACTCGAAGGCTTATGGCAGGGGTTATGCATAGCAGAGAAAGAGAACTTCTTCCCTCTAGAAGTTGAAGGGGATTCTCATATCCTTATTGAGGCGGCAATTCGTCTCCACTCTGGCTCTACAGCTTCCAACATAGCTTCTAGTTGGATACTGCAAAGTAGATTGGAACTTATTGAAACATGGCTTAAGACGCCTAAAGCTATCTCCTTCAAGCATATTAGACGCACGGCTAACAAAGTTGTTGATCATTTGGCTAATCAAGGTGCTCTTCAGACTACTCCATTCTACGAAGGCCCTCTTTAGAATTCCGATGATGAACAGCTCATTCAGGAATGCACTTCCTTGGTGCGACAGGATCTCCAAGCCCCGGATGCGGGTGGCCAGCATGTCTGATTGGTGGCAAGGGTGGTGGGCTAGCGCGTGGGGTTCTACCACCGCCACCCTACTCTGCGTCCTCCATGCCATTAATAGCATTAACACTGCGCCGTCCGGGGCATTTATGTTGCACATTCGCCCAGACTCGCGCTCGCTCCACAGAGATATGGCTTCTCCGGGACGCTTCAGACTGGCTATGCTGCCCTTTTGTTCCTACTTCTCCTTGGAGGTCTCTGAGCCAAGCTCTCGGACCAATACTAGGTGTAGGTGCTCGCTTTCCTGTTGTATAAACCTTGCTCTTGGTATGCACTTCTCACAGAGCTCCTTTTGCACTCATAGTTTCGGCATTCGCTCTGTTTCTATCCCTGTGGAGATCGATTCTTATCCGCCTTCGGTCCTCAGTTTTGGCACGCCTGCCCTGACCCTGCCCTCGGCTTCCTATTCTTTCAAACTCAGCTTTACTCACCTGCATACCATGCCTCGTTTGCGCCATAGGAGGAGAAGCAGACGAGGCTCAAGTCGTGGTGGTCCATCCCGTCGCCCTCCTCCCTCCTCGCCTAGCTCCTCTTCTCCGCCGTCTGATTCCATGCGGGGTCGTTATCCTGAGACACGCAGCGGGCAGAGCTCTTTGGCGGGGCGAGGGACTGATCTGCCTGCAAGAGGCCTCTCCAGTCTCCTCCCGGGTCAGCAGCACAGGGCTCAGTTCCGCTTCCCCTGCTTGCTTAACATGCCTACTGTCACGGCCACCATCACCATTGATTTCAAAGAAGAGCCGCCTGATTCGACTGCCGAGCTCACCGACTCTCCTCCGGCGCAATTGACGACTGATAGGCCTTGTTCTCCTTCTAAAGAAGGTCAGAAGCGGAAGATGGTTGAGGGCAGCTCCTCGCAGGACCCCTTCATGGATTCTGGAGCGGGCGAATTCAAGAGAGGTTGTTTTACTACTCCTGTTGTCAAGGAGGGGGCGGACGCTACCAAGCAGGATGCTCCGGGTGATAATGTTGATGTGCAGGCTGAGGATGAACCTGAAGCCTACGCCTACCGTGTGGTCGAGTCTCTTCCTTCCTCTCAAGGTAATTAATGGCCTTTCTGCTTTCTGGCTTGTTTTTGGCTGCTCGTTGTGCCAGGCTCAGCTCTGGTAATCGTATGCTGACTCAGTTTAGATGGTTTTACTTCTACTGCTCTTTTGATTGCCGGTTTCCCCTTCGTGGGCGGCAGATTATCCTGTATAAGATCGAACATGTTTACAATTCCGGAGCTGAATGTTGTAGGTTGATTTTGCTGTTGGGGTTCTCCGGCTGGTTTCCCCTATGAGGGCGGCTTTTTTTTGCTGAGATGCCTGTTTGTGCTTCATTGTTGTAACTGTCTCTCGGCACTGTGTGTTGTTATTTTGACAAAATGTCATGGCTGTACTAGAATTCCCATCTCTCGGGCCAGAATTTCTAAGGCCTTGGCCTCCATGTAATGTTTTTTTGTATATTAATAGATTAAGCTTATTCAAAAAAAAAAAAACAAAACAAAACAAAAACTCTCTTGAACATTGCACCTAAAGCATTCCATCCTACTGGAAAAGCTATGCTCATTACATCCCGACTTGTATATAAACCCATGTTTGTTTGTATGGTTTTAATATAAGTTCTTTCAACTAAGGAAATTGATGAAAACTATATGAAAGCAATTTACCTGCCACAAATCCAGTAACCAGATTTCCAACTAGAGAAATTTGAATCAGGCATAAGAGAAGTGCATGGAGTGAATTATTGCAACCAGAGCCAATGAAAAATGGTAGGATTATTGCAGTCAAGTGAGGCTAATTAAGGAATTATAATTCCAACCATGCTAAAGGAAATATTTATCCCAGATCCTCAAGTAACATTGGAGATCATAGAAAGAGAATAACCTCATGTAAGCAATGCAATGTTTGTTGCATTGAAGGGTCCCGAGATCTGGATAAAAACTCAAGAGGATTGTAACTTTCATCTTAGTGATAGAATTAAGGATGAGTGTCGTTGACTTTTCACTCCTCCATAGCACACCCAGATTCATGGCCATTTCCCTTGTTAATGCCAAAGGAATAGACACTACACCTGTGTATTTAGACTCTAGAATCTCTATGAAATTTATACAAATGGACACTTTTATTTTCAAGCATTTTGTTATTTTTTGCACATCCATTGCATGATTGCAATATCACACAACCAATAGGCATAAATATAGAAATCCATTTTAAAATGGAGTATCAAACATTAGAAGTTATTATAATATAATTGGAGAGATATGTTTTGAAATGGAACCAAACAATATCTAGAAGAAACACCAAGCAAAGGAAAATGAGGAAAAAAAATTATACAAAATCTAATGGATAGACATAAAAAGGTAAAATAAAAAATAAAAAAATTTCAACTTTATCAAATAAAATAACAACATATGTCCCCACTAAAAGTTACCAACAACCTTCTTGTTAACATCATCAAAGAAGTTGATGGACTTAGACAATAAATTTAACATCATCAAAAGAAGTCGATGGACTTAAACAATAAATACCAGGAAAACATGCCATTATGGATTGTGATGATAAAAAAGGGACATATTGTCACCATATGGCATAATAAGGCATAATAACCCTAAAGAATTTATGGTGTTTACTTTTAAAAATAATTCATTTTCAAGCCAATGTGACATGCAATCTCTACAAAACACCATTTCTTGTCATGTTATGAATCTTTTGCAGACATTTTTCCCTTTATTTTTAAACCCGAAGATAAAATCAAAGGCAACATTTCGTAGATTTAATGAACTTATCTAATTATTCGTACATTCCTAAGCTTGAAATAAAACAGAAAATACAAACTAAACACATGGGCTCTATGCAAGTCGTGTTCACATATTGCACGCTTACCTTTTTTTAATTAATTATTATAAATATACATTGTTTATTTTATACAATTTGCTGATAAATTTAAAGAATGGTGCGTACCCACTCACATATATTATTAAAATTAGAAATAAAAATAAAAAAGAATAGCTAAAAGACTTTTCCATCAAGGCATGCTCGGTGCATGCTCCCAACCTATCTGAACTATCTTATTTTATGCGGGAATTAGTAAACAAAAGCTTTAGTGAATCCTTCCAGGTTAGAGAGTCACTTGTTCCATCACTACAGTATAGCGATACTTACTATTACTGTTGTGGAATGTTATTGCTCGATCATTGCAATATAGCGGTACTTATTATTGTTGTCGTGAAAGGTTATCATTGCTACTATTGTTGCTATGGAATGTTATGGAATGTTATTGCTATTTTTTTTTTCAAGAGAAAAAAAAAACTGTTTTCAGTATATTAAAAGGGAAAAACAGTCTATATACCGATTACATATGTCCACCAATAGAGGGAGAGCCCATGTTTATCCAAACAGGATAATAGGAAGACTCAGCCTTGGCCAAATGTGGTAAAAAACCCCATATCAAAAAGATACAGAATCAGCAGAAATATACAGTGAGACCCTCATATGGGATATGAGGAAATCTGTAAAGTCAAAAGCAAAATACAGGAATGATGCATATAACTCGAGGGTAGGATGATACAGAAAAAGACATCAGACACCCTGATGATCAGTTCCACCCAAAAAGCACAAATAAAGTTCAAAGACCAGCCCCCTTTGAGAGGAGCCCACATTATATGACGGGAAAAACCAAAAAGGATCCAACCAGGCTCACATGATACCAGAAACCCATCACCCACTCCAGAAACATGACAATTGGAAAGTCATCCAATGAGGGAACCGCCAGATCCAATGTGAATACAATCCAGACAGATTGTGAAGTGTGAACAATCACTCTGCAGCTAGTAACTGATCATAAGGAAAACGATTAGACCATACAAAAACAGTAAATCAGAGAGAAGATTACCATGTTAACCAGAATGCCAGAGTCCATCAAGCAAGACGAAAACAGGCCCACGGATCCGGCAATATCATATGGGAGATTCAGCTTGATATAAGCCAAACAGATATGACATGCACCAGACCCACCTTTCATCACCACTGAAATAAAAAGCTGTTGAGCCTATAAATTGTATCTGTATGAATCCACCTCCTGATTATTCCTGAAGAAACTGACAGAGATGAATCCTAAAGGATGTTTTAGTCCCTTCTTTGAAAGTCTATCAGCTCTTCCATTTAGATCCCTGTATATATGATGTAGAGTAGCCCTCTGGAAAGTGGCTAATATGAAAAGAATGCGATCGATCCACCCGCGTAGATTTGATCCATTGAGTTTGGCTTTACCCGATATGCCATCAATAACGACCCGAGAGTCCCCATATATGTCAATGCAGGGAATTTTTAAGTGATGAGCCACCATGATCCCGCACCACAGTGCCATAATCTCCGCTTTATTATTTGTACCAAAACCCCCATTGCATATGATATGATACCTCTCCTCGCCATTTAATTTGATCCAGGCCCCGCATCCACATATGCCCTCCTGTTGAGCTCCATCGAAGAAAATAGCCGGAAGTTGAATGCCGTGTGGCCTTATTCTTATGGACAGATCTTTGCAAATAACAGCCGGGCCAGGGTTGGATACGAAACAAGCTGAGAAAGACCACGAAATCAGGATAGACATACAAGATGGTTGGGGTGGATTGCTCACATTAACTTTATGGGGTATGCGGTTTATGAAGATGCACGAGGTCTGAGTCTTACCATGCTTATAGCAATCAACCATTGCTGGCATGCGTGCAGGCATGAGTTTTAAGCTTGAGGTGTTAATGGGGGCCTCCCTTCGATTTTTTTTTATTCTATTTGTGTTGAGGTCGCACGAGGTCTGAGTCTTTCCATGCTTAGAGGAGTCGTTCATTGCTTGCATGCCTGTAGGTATGAGTTTATGAGTTTGAAGCTTGATCGTAAGATCTCCACTTGGGAATTAAGCGTTAGAGATGGCTAGGGTCATTGTGTAGTAAAGTGATTGAATTTCCAATTGTGCTTGTATTGTAAACCAAACCCTACCACAACAATATATGACATAATGGCTACAACAATATATGATAGAGTGGGATAAAAATACAAATGTGATGGTAATAGATTGAGTAGGTGGATACTTTACTTTAGTACTTCTAACATAATAATACCAGGATTTGGTTCTATTGTAATGGGATTATTCCTCTAGGTGGAGTTCAATGAACTCAATGTTGGACCTCAGATCTCCTTGAAGGTTGATTTAAGGTCTTACTTAGTAAGTTGAAAGCCCTATTTATTACCTATATTGTCGTGGATATTTAGGAAACCCTTGTTCACCTGACCAGAGGTGTTATGCGTAATCTACGACTGTGGACATAATTATCTTCCCTAGACCTAGTGGCCTGGTCTAGAAAAACAGAAGGAAAAGAATATAATTTTTCCCTTAAAGTAATTGAACAACAAGATGAGGCTTACCTAGAATCCATCGCAAGCTTCACTCATTGGCTTGTACGCTCTAATACTAGCTTTGATTTTTATAATTAGAACCTACACATATAAATGCAACAAGCCAAAGAACTACGATATCTATGTAGCATTATCCAATCATTTCATTCAGTGGATCAGCAAAACATTGAAACATATGAACATAAACATCATATATAGGAAAACAATGTACTTCTTGTATTAATAGAAATGGAGAGAGTTACAACCAAATATAGGAGTTGATCATGTAGAGAACTCCTCAAGTTGACTTGTCATTCCTTGCCACAAGTACACCTCTATGTCACCTTAATGCATGGGATGATGACCCTCTTAGAACCAAGGCAGCAACATGAGGGTAATCAATCTCCAAAATCCAACCCCTAGCTTGTGGATGGAAGTAAATATATAGGAGAGGATGGTGGTTTAGGAATTATTATCCATTTACCAATCTAAGCTTGAGTTCCACTCTTGGTGGGAGGATGAGCTCAAGGGATAAGGGGTGAAATCTCCAAGGTAGGATGAGATAGGATTTGAAAGTCTTGTCCAAGGTAAATGGTTAGAACAACTCTTGGAAGCTTCTGGAAGAAGAGGCTTCAGGATTCCTTTTATTTTTCCCGAATTTCTAGAATCATCGCACCCCCAACAACGGCCAACTTGCAAATGATCAGTGCAGGTGCAGAGTGGAGAAACCTGCACAGAACGCAGACTCCTAAGGGAATAGAGTGTGTTGGGCCTTAAAAGCATGGAAATGAAGCAGTTAAACCCAGAAACTCGGGGATTAGGGAGAGTCACGCCTAGTGCTTTGCTCAAGGATGATGACAAGGTGCTTATGGATGATCCAGTTAACAGTCCTATTGACCATATGTGACAAAATGGTCTATAACAGGAGGGTTTTAATGCTCAAGCCATCATATGGAATATGATGGCATTACTTCTAAGAAAAAAATGTGCTAGATCATAGGATACATGAGAAGCGTCAGGTTAGACATCTAGGGCCATAGTCTCAAGGTCATGCTTAGTAAGCAAGAATATTGGTCATTGTTGCCTATATATCCAAAAACTTAACATCACTATAAATGGCCTCAACACCTTATCATCGTACCTTTTGACCAATATTTCAGTCACAATTGTCGTTTAGCAAGAAAATCCTTTGTGATGGTAGGAAATATATTGTGGTAAATGAAACCATCTCTATAGAGATTCCACATACCTCTGCTATATGGATTTTTTCTTCACGCTTTCTTTCTGAAAGTGTGTCGATCATCCTTCAACTATGACAATATTTGTTGGATTTGAGGCATAAGGGTTTAATGGTTTCCAATTTAAAACATTTGCATTCAAAATAGGGTTTGTTATCACATGCAAATAGGAATTAACCCTAACAAATTCAATTATCTAATGCTATCGGTTTTTTATCGTATGCAAATAGGCATTGACTCTAACAAAATTAATTCTCCATAAATGCTATCAAGGGTTTTTTATTTGCATGGAGAGAACATTGGACCTAACAAATTCAATTCTTCATAAGTGCTATCAAGGATTTGTTATTGTGTGTTGACTAACATTGCCCCTAACAAATTCAATTCTCCACAAGTGCTATAAGTTACTGGCCCTAACAAATTCAATTCTCCACAGGTGTTATAAGTTACTAGCCCTAACAAAAGGGTGTAAATTATAGAAAGTGCACATGTTAAATGGCCAAATGCGGGCCTTGCCAAACATTTGAGCAATGGACTCAAGGCTCACATTTGAGAACCCAACAAAAGAAAAGAAAAAGAGCCTTCTAAAATCGTCAACACAATAATTAAGAAAAAATTGGCACATCACAATATTTAAGCAAAAACCAACACAAGAATTCAACAAAAAAAAAAAAGAAACGAAAAAGAATGTGCCAGCAATACTTGGGAAGATGGATAGTTGTTATGCCCAACAAAAGAAAGAAAATGAATGCGCTTGTAATAACTACGAAAATGAATAGTGCTTTTGCCAAATTTTCCCAAGATTTTCATCAGATCACGAATACTCTAATGCCATTATAGATCATTGAGAGAACAAAATGACAATATCACAACCATATGGCAATATCACATTGCCATGTGTTTAAATTATGATATAAATATAAAAAAAAATTATAACTTTGAATAAAAAATTTAAAGCGAATGGTTTTGGATATCCCAAGTTTTTTTATGGGAAAATAAAAGCAAAGACCTTTTAAAAAATTTGGGATAAACACAAACTCAATAAACTTTGGTTAAACGTAAACTCAATAAATTTTGACTTCTAAAAACTTTGGATAAACTCAAAGCCAATAATTTGTTTGTTTTCACAAACTTTGGATAAATGCAAAACTGGACCTAAAAGCAAAATAAAACCCCAAATTGAATGCCAATGAAAACCATTTAAAAACTAATTAAGTAATTTTAAACATTAACCTTTTCAAAAAAACTGATATTTAAAACGTCAAAAGAAATTAATTCATGGTCAAAGCTATATCTATAGCTATATACACTTTCGGCGGGTATAATAACATGCCTTCAAACATTAAACTATATAAACAGTAAACAGTGAAGGAATAAAGGTTTTGTCATAGAAAAAACATAAAGTATATATGATTTCCCTTAATTGCATTGTTACCCAGCTTTTTTATTTAAGGTATTTAGTTTATAAATATAGATATTCACACAATAAAAGAAATTAATTCTATGGTCAAAGCTACATCTATAGCTATATACACTTTCGGAGGGTATAATAACATACCTTCAAACATTAAACTATATAAACAGTGAAGGAATAAAGGTTTTGTCGAAAAACATAAAGTAAATATGATTTCCATTAATGTCATTGTTACCCAGCTTTTTGATTTAAAGGATTTAGTATATAAATATAGATACTTACACAATAAAACTTTGGTTGCCAATTTGCCTTGCCGAGGATTTTTCATATGACGGTTTTCATTTATAGTAGATATTTATGAAAGTAAATATATGTAAATAAATTAAAGTAAACATATTAAATTTAAGTTAGTGTTAAATTTTATAATCAGGTTAAGTTATACATTATTGATTAGTAAATTAAGATATTTGGTTATTTGTAATTGAATATTGTTGTCTTATTGGAAAATTCAATTCTACCTAATAATAATAATGTTTTGATTAATTACTCATATATACTTGCTGGAAAGTCAAATTTACATATATAAATAAACTAGCAGTTGCCCCAAGAGGTGCAAGGAGAGGCCGATAGGAGTATTATTTGTTAATTATTAATTTTAAGTAATTGTAGTTTTTTAGATGAAGGAGATTTTGCAATGTAACAGTGAAGTCAGTCCCTGTTTTGTTATCTTATCTGATCCTTCACTACATGCAAACTTTGAAAGCATGCAAATGAATCTCTAACTATAAATTGATGAATATGATTTTTTCGAGTGTGATAGACTACTCAAAAATAGAAATTAAAGACAATAGAGTAAACAAAATTAGTATTTCTTGTGAACTTGTAAGCACTGTTAATGCAATTGTCAGAAGGTCTCTGTAATAGCTCTCTGTACAGATCTGCACCCTCAGACATCTCATATAGATATGCATGCCAGATAAGGTGGAGCATTCCCACCTCAGAATCTACACCTTATCTAAAGTCAAAGTCAGAAAACAGAATTTACTAAAAATAAAACAAACAGCACTGTCCATTTCATTTTAGTGCCTTGTCTCATTAACTGAAGATAAACGGAACTTTATCCCATCATAAGACTGGTTGCTGATGCATGATGACATATAAATCCACTTAACTTATGTTTTAATTTATAAGTTTAAATGTTACATATCTCATCCATACTGGGTTGCTGTTTTCTATATGAATATTATATTGAGTGGAGAGATGTTACATGTCACCTCAGCTCTAAAAATGGAGCATTTCAGATCTGTCTTATACTTAGGTTGTTGAATGCACCTTGTTTCTCCCTGGACTGTACAATATTTGTTGTGTCATTTAATTTTCTTTTTTCAGTCCACAAAAGCTAGATGTGCTAATGGGTTATTTCTAACACATTTCTAACCTCTGTTTCAGGAAAAAAATGGCAGGGCATTTCTTTTTTCCCATGTGATACACATAAGCATAAGTACAAAGAAGGGAAGTACATCCTTGAAAATTAAAAAATAATGGCTTCTATACAAAGCAACAACCAAAAAGTAAAAGCTACGTTAAATCTACAGTCCTGTAATTCTGTCTTTCATAACCAGTGTCCTGTTTTAACCTTACCACATATTCATATACCAGTGCTCTCCAATTGGTAACTGGGAAAACATATCCTACATCAATGTACGCACATATTCTTTTTGCTTCCGTAAAGTCTATATTCTTTGGTATAGGAGGTGAGCAGTTGTGGAATTTCAACAATTTGTCTAGATCCACTACAATATTTTCAGAAGTTCATCAGAGTACTTTTCAGCCCTGCATTTCCTCTTCGTGTCACTGATATGCCAGTGAAAGAATTCTTGATGACAATTTGATTTGTTGTGAGGATGATAAGACATTGTCAAGACTGAGTGCTGTAAATATTTTAGTGATTTTTGAGTAGGCGATAGGATTTTGGTACTTGATTTAATTGGAAATAAAGAATATAAACTTCATCGTTTTCCAAGCTAAGAAATAGGAAATTGTTTCAGTAGTCTTCGAAGATTATGGTAATGTGGTTAAACCTTTGTTCTTTCTTTTGAATTTTGTGGCGACAGACAGGAGACTGGAGGAAGCTGACTGCTGTAGAAGAATTAGAGGATATATTCCCTAAAGAGGTAGTATATACTATATATAGTGACTTCTGAACTTGTTACTTTTAATCCAATGCCTGTTCATCCACTTAGAAGTTTACTCTACTGCACAGGTGGTCGACCTCATTGTAGCAAATATACATGATTCGGGACCACTGAATCTAAATCTTGATAGGAGAACAGATTTATCTTTATCATGGGTGTGGCAAAAACCTGTTGATCAAAGCATAGGTAAGAAAAAATCTGATCGGGTATAAATTGAATCCTTTGTTCCAATGCTTATCTGGAAAATTAGCACCTATTTGACTGACTGATGCTGACAGAAGCAGTATTTTGTCTGTGGGCATTTCCCAATAGCAGAGACGAAAAACAAAGACTGATCAGCAAGCTAATCTTCCATGACAAATTGGCATCTCCTTTGAGAAACTCGAGCAAAATTCCAAGGATGTTAGCTTGAAGTTTCTTGAGCATGGTAATGCTTCAAATAATGAAACCCAAGCCCGGTGGGCTGCTCTGTCACTGTCAACTGAGTAATGTGACCATTTCATGATGGTTTCGTTTGCCACTGAGGTACATGCTACAACATTATGATGCTTAAAGGACTGACATTTGATTATAGGAGCAAAGGACTGACATTTAGATGAAGCAGATGACTTGTTCCTGCATCAACAAAACATGTGTAAGTTCAAGGACAAGTCAATTTGCTTTGGACATTTCTTTGCAGCAAGGGAGCACACTAATCAATCATTATGCAATGCATGTATTGGGATGTTAAATGGGGATTGGTAATTATATTTTGAATTCTCCACCTGTAATGAGCATCTGTATTAGAGGGCACCTCGGCAGGCATAATATTGTGCAGGTCAGGCCATTTCGTATCAACAGCACTTAGAGTGAAGAAAAACGTTGGGCTCCCAAGCTGTGTGATCATGTCAGTTAGCTCATTACGACGCTTGTTCCAAAAAGAGCGTGTACCTCGTAGGGATGAACCAAAGTGCATGACCATTTCTGGAATTTTTGAATTTGGAAAGTTGTGAAGACATTGCTGCAAATCTGATACAGTTGTTGGAAAATTGTTTTCAATGTTTTTTTTTATAAAAACATTGGCATTTGATTGGCTACGGTGGCGCATCAACATGTTATATATGTAGTAACGGAATCTTGGATGTTGGCCGAAGCGATTATCGTGGTAGCGTAACAGGTGACAGGCATATTCATGCAGCTCAACTTTTGTAATTCTTGGTTGTGCAATCATGGCAATGCCTGTTGGGAAAAGTGTGGGAAATGCCATAGAGAAGAGGCCCTCAGTAGTGTATTCATTGATAGGTGATACAGATATTTTAGGCCAATCAATTGAATTTGTTGATTTAGAATTTGTGGAGTGCAAGTAAGCATGAATGCGGTCAAGTTCATTACAAGAGTTTGGAAGAATTGGAACAAATGAAGAAGGTTGGATATCTAATGAAGGTAGAATGGCATGAAGATTATTAGTAGATTCGACTATGTTTTCCTGGGGTATATATGAAGACGTGGTTACGTTATGAAGAAGATTAGAAATATCAGTAGGTTGATCTGGTAGAGCGGAAATTGCAGATGAGTTGAGTTCAACATCTTTGTAGTAGGGATCATGAGCGAGTTTGTATTCTAGTGCAGCTAGAACACGTGATTTAGAAACGATGAATTCATAAGATGATTGAGAAGGGTTTTGCCTTCTAACAATGAGGACGTCTAATTCAGAAACAAGGCGAGGTAGATATTTCGCAATGGTAGTAATGTCTTGAGGGAAGCTGATTGTATGGCCACTATATTTGTATTGACCACCACGAGTATGCGTTACTTGTAGAATCGGATTTACACGTGCGATTAGCATTTCTTCAATCTGTGTTAAATTCTGAAGGACATATGGTTGTTCGCCAGGATCCATGTTGTTGGCATGAGTGAAACGGTTTGAATTTTTTGATGTTGCACATCGGGAGCAAGAGAGGGTACCATGCGAACATTTTGTCTTCATGCCTGGATATGATTCTGTGCATAGTGTGCAAACATGCAATGGAGAAAGGTTATCTATTTTTTTCCTAAAGCGATGGTGTTCTTCATTGAGGGGGGGGCTATATAGGTTTTGGGCAGAGGGAGTCTCTTTTCGTTTTTTATAAAGAAGTCATCGTCGTGCATTTATTGCTTCTTTGTTTTGAGCATAAAGAAGGCGACAACGTGCTTTTTTTTCTGCATCTTCATTGTTTGATGACATATCTAGCAAAGTACAAATAATTCTATGTTAGGGATGAGGTGCGAGATTTACAAATTACAAATTGAGGTATGAATGCATATGAAATGTATGACATTGTGTTGAAAGCTGAAATTTCTAGATAACTATTAATAACTGATAGTAAGAGTTTTAAATCATTTTCAAATAGATGTTGGTATGAACCTTTTTTTGTAGTGCCAAGTAGAAGTATTTATATTGTTGAAATGTGAAATGGTAAATATACATACTTGTAGTCATTAAAAAAATGTTATTGTAAAAGTAACTGTGCATTACAATGGGAGTGAGAAAGGAACTATACATGGAATTTATATTATTGAAATGTGAAATGGAAAATATACATACTTGTAGTCATTTAGAAAATGTTACTGTAAAAGTAACTGTGCATTACAACAACATGGTTGTATGTTACAATGGTAGGGAGAAAGGAACTATACAGGGATGTTATTTTCTATTTACAGAAATAAAAAAGGTCTACATATAAGAACTGAGGTCAAAGGCGACGAGCAACAGAGTGTTGTGAAATGGTAAGTGCGGCAATGTCTTTTAGGATTTCCGTGCATGCATCATCATATTGAATTTCTTCTGAACTTAGAAAAATAGGTTGGAGATGTTCAACACCATTGTAGTACTCTTTTTTAATGGAAAGTGATAGAGAGTAGTGATGCCCTGATATACGGCTACATATTTTCTGAAGATCAGTTGGTTCAATGGAAAGGAGGAACAAGTCTTTAGCTGTGATGCCCATAAGCTCATTTCCCGCATCATTGAAAACAGTGACATTTTGAAGCTGGCCAGTGTGGTCATGCAATTCGATTTTCAGTCTGTAACGGTAGTCGCATTCTGGAAATTCACCGTTGCACTTTGTACAATGCCAGAGATTGTTAGAATGGTGGCTTACTTTTTTCATGCATTGTTTCCCATTGTAATCCAATGGACAAGCAAGAAAATAGAAATCGTCCATGCGTAGACGAGTTATTGTGGCACGAACCAAAACCCATACTGCTTTCTCCAAGATTTCCATGCTAGATATTTCCTGAATGGTCTTTTGTGGTAAAGCTCGCTTGGAAGACAGAGTATAATTTCTGCTCAATGAAGGAGACGAAGAGTTGTAGCCTGTATCACGGAACCAAGTTTGGAGTTGTTTAGTTTCTTCAATGTCTGGATTTATAAGAAGAGTGGTAGTGGAAATTGTCCCAATAGTGATTCCATTAAATTCAGTTATCCGGCCACCTTTCACACAAAGGATTGGTGGGTTGTCAGAAGAGTCGACTCCAACAAGGTCCTTTCCTATAGGGAGACATTGATCTCCCCATATTGTTAAATCAATGCTGAAACCTGACTTGTCCTTCAATGTTATTGTTTTTTTTAATATTTCAGTTCCATATCTTCTTCTTATTGTAGAAGCAGGGGAGGTGGAGGTAACGACACCAAGAACATCGACAAGTGTATTTGGGTTTGTGGATTTCACTTCAGCAATAGTCCTGAAATGAAAGCTTTGGTAAGGAAAGCTTGGGTCATCTTCTAAACATGGTGTCACAGTTGATGTAGCAAGCAAGTAAATCTCCCATTTGTTGTTTAAATGGTTGTAGTTTGGGTTTGCTTGCTTTATTGTTCCATTGGAGACAATATATAGTTGCCCAACTTCAATGAGATTGTATAGAGATTCAGCTAGATCAGCAAATGCAGAAAGATGGATTTCATCTTTGTCACGACCAATGAGGTCAAAGCCGAAAACTTTTCCTGACCCACGTGCAGTGTTGCAATTCTTCAAGGGTGTTTTTGATAATACTCTACCTTGAATCGACCAATACTTTCGGTACGGATGGAGTGATGTAAATGATACAAGCGATGTTGTAGGTGTGCTTGTTGGAGTCGAAGTATTTGGAAGAATATTGTGTGCTGATGAAGAACCTGAATGAGATTCGCTTGCCTGTGCATGCAATAGCGATGAGAAGTCCTTAACCAAAGGGCTGCTACAGTAGACAACCTCAAGTTCTAGGATTCGAATGGATCTGAAATGGATGAAGAAATTATTTAAATTTAAAATGAATGTTCAACTCATTTGTATTCAGTAATAATCCAAAAAAATAAAGGGGAAAGTGTAAAACAAAGCCTAATCTTACGTAGAGTTTTGGGACACTGTGCAAGTTGATTTTGTGAGTGAAATGATTGAACCGATTTGAATGTCTTCAGATGCAACTTGTGTGCCATAAGCAAATGGGAGCAAAGTCCTGTGTTGATATGTGCCATCAGAGAGAGTGATGTGGTAGTGGGGAGCGTTGGTTTTTGACGAATAGACAGATCCGATATTCACTACTTGCAGTAGGGGTTGCATCTCAGTCGAACCATTTAGCATTTTGGGGATGGCATTCTCAGTCAAAATCGGCTCCATCACGGTAGTAAAGTGCAAATTTTTTATTTGCAATGGTAATACCTGCAATTTATTTTAATGCATTGGAAGAGATATTAATGCATTAAATAAATTGTATGCAAAGCATAAATTAGCATTTTTGTAATCGTTATCTAATAGATTTGTTCATAATGAACACTTAGATTTCTAATTAAATGCAATAATAATAATAATAAACAAACAAAGTCTATTAATGCATCAAGGAGTCTAATAAAGGAGACTACAATAAGGAGTTTACAATCCCATAGAACCCAATACAGAATGGGGTTGCTGAACACACCAACATATCTATCATTGAGACAGCAAAGGCCATGATTCACGACAATGGACATGAACTTTTCTAATGTATTTGGGTAGAAACATGTAATAATGTTGTCTACATCTTGAGTTGATGTCCACAGAGGATCCTCAAGGACAAAACATTAGAGGATGCTTTACTGGTGAGAAGCTATAGGTATCCCATTTCTGTGTATACAGTAGTTCAGTTTATATTCATGTTCTTGATGAGAAACATTCTAAATTTGAGCCCTCGAGTGTCAATGGGATCTTTGTTGGATATATTGAAACTTGCAAAGTGTGGTAGATCTACATTCCAGCTCAGTGGAAAACAGTGGTGAGCAGGGATGTGAAGTTTGACAAGAGTGGGCAGTCCTCAAGGTTACAAGAGCCTCTCATAATGAGGGATGGAAGCAAAAATCTTGTGGTTTCAGATTAGATCTAAAATTAAAAGAGAAACCAAATTCGAGCAAATGAAAAGAGACCTCACTACCTTTCAGTTTAGCTACAAAGACGAGGGCTTACACAGATATTACAGGATGCAGATGAAAAGGCTAGAGGACTTAAATCTACATTTTGGGTGAGTCATGCATCTAAGAAGTTTTCTATTTGTGTTGCATTAAAGACCTCTATTCCAGTGACATAGATTTTGAACTTTCCGGTTTTGTTTTGCAGATTTTCATACTGAGTAATTTGGTTCAGCTGAGTTCTGCATTTGAGGGCCTTTTGGGCTTCATAATAAATTTTTCTCTGATTCATTTTGAGCTAAATATTAAGGGTTTTAGACACGCTTCATACAGAAGAACTGGGTGTTATTGTAAAACTTGTGTGTTTAAAAGCATCTTCTAAGCTTCAAAGTGTTGTCCAGCGTGAAGGATCTCATGTTCTGCATCTAGGGTTTGGGATGGACTTCATATTAAGAATTTTTTGTGTTAATGACAGATGCGGGCTAGAGGCCCATTTTGAGCTTTACTAAGAAAGTGACTGAGTTTAAGAGCATTCCAGTTTTCTGCTGAAGGGCGTGTACTCTTATGCAAAAGAAATACTTCCAGATCCGCATTATACTCTTATGATAAGCAATCTTTCTGACGGGCTTGACTATACCAAGCAATGGGATATTTCATTTACAAACTATGCAAAGAATAAGGTAAAAGACTAAGAACACATATTCTTCCAATGCCCAAACTATGAAAATATTCCTATAAAGTATAACATAACCCATAACAGTATGCAACATCAATGAGCCAATACAATGCTTTGATCTTCTAAGGCGTTGGAACTTTTACATGAAATGTGAAGACAAGGTTTCACTCTGTGTCTTTCGACATGCAAGAAGTTGATAAGGGGCCTTTGCTTTAAAGGCAGGCTACAACAGGCATTACAGTTAGGAGATGATATGGTAAGTAAAGGGTCATTTTCTGCAAAACTGGAATACCTACTACTTTCCCAACATATAGCACTGCCATATTCTTGCTTTATCAACAACACAATATAGGTCTATATGAACACTTTAATAAAATAAGTCTTATAAGAAATTTTCGGTAACAATCACATATAAGTGCAGCCCAAATAGCTGTACTCATGGATATCCTGATCCAACACGGACAACACTTCCGAGAATTTGAAATTGGAAAAGATAAAGTTGCATAGTTATTTAATGCTCTGCTCCCATCTTCCTATGTTATTTATATTTCTCCTTAGAGATAGCCCCAGTGCATCCTTATTTGAATGACAATAAGGCAGCAAAACATGACACTTTGCACAGGGTTAGTGTTGTTTTGTCTCAAGAATGGTTCTTCCTTATTTCAATGACACTACTCAGGCAGCAAAACAGAACACTTTGCACAGGGTTAGTGGTGTTTTGCCTCAATAATGGATCTTCCTTATTTCAATGACACTGCTCAGGCATTATTGAGAATCAGGAGCAAGGAAATATACAGAAGATCCATTATTGAGGAAAAACACCACTAACCCTGTTCAAATATGAGTTAGGGTTTCTCTGATGAACTGTGATTGAATCTCTGGTTAATATCTGATTCATTAACTTCAAAATGATGTCATTCTGCAGTGGAGATAGAGTGGGATGTTAGCTTGAAGAATATTTTTACGAATACTTTCATTCAGCATCAGTTAGGAAAATGAAAATTGTTTCATAATTGAAACCCATTTTGAAATTCAATACTCTAATTCATTAAAGATACCCTAGCCAAAGAAAATGACCTGTAAATGAGTCCTTGAATATCAATGTTACTGGACTCTGGAGACCTTGAAATGAAGAAAACAAGACTTAAATGAACCCTTTGCTATCTTGCTTTTGTTTTCCTCATATTTTTTTCTCTATCTTTAACAAAAACATTTTGCTCTACTATTGGTATCCGAATAAGGCTGTTTTGTATTTCAGTCAAGAATTTTGTTGAACCCATGAAACTATGGGTTGAGCATCTTTCATGGAACGAATAAAACTTAGTGAGCCAAGGTTTCTAATCCTCTATAATCTTATAGCTTTGACTGTGTTTTGCAATTTTATTACTTTATATATTAATATTATGCAAGTGATATGCTTAATGCTTCTAAGCTCTGGCACATAAGCTTTGGTTGTCAATGTTTAACATGTATCTAGAATTTCCGTATGCTTCTTAGCACAAGCTTCAAATTTCACATTTTTGATGTTTTCTATCAGCCTATTGATTTCAGAGGACTTTGTTTTATTTATGGACAGGAACTACAACAATGCATATTATGCAAAAGTAGGTGGTCTTTCCACCAGGGATATTAATCATCTTGAAATTGAGTTCTTGTTCATGTTAGACTTTCTTCTGAGATGAATGAGCGTTGCTCACAAGATGATTCTCGAAAACAAGAGTTGTCTATAAGTTGCAGTTACAGGGGATCCTAGAAAAATTTTGTAGCAGCTGTAAGAGCACATGGAAAAGAGCAATGAAACTCAAGCACATGTCATTAATATCATCAGTATTGTACCATATTATAATTTCATGCAATATTTTTTGCACAAAGTCATTTTGATCTTTAGACTGGTAATATATTCTGGAAGAGACAGCACAAGGCAGGGTTGTGTTCTGAGATATTAGCACCTAACCCTTCTTTACAGAATGGTGACTGCAAACCTTGTGTTGCCTTGTTACATATGTGGCTATATCTGCATCGTGGTTTGCAAGATGACAAGCAACTCTGGAGGCTTGCAAGTGATTTTTTGTCACAAGAATGATTACAACGCTGTCTAATGTCTATGTAATTTTGGAAGTTTTTTTCATCGTATTTATAGTTTAAGAAGCTTTCAGCATACAGAAACCTGATTTATTTTTTATCCAAAACTCTAATTTTTACAAAACAATACAAATCCAGTTATAGTCATAGTCTTTTCTACAATGTAATCCTGTTACATAAATTATCAGGTTACCATTTTAAAATGAGTGCATTATCTTAAAATTCTTTCTCAGATGCTGGAATTAGAATAAATCTATGATGTCTCTGATACCGTATACTTCTTACTGCTAAATATGATGTCTCACCTACTCTGTAAAATCACATACAACATAAACATTTTCACAGTAACAAGAGGAACTTGTGCAAAAAGAAACATTAAATTACCTGAACAAGAAGGAGAGGATAGGAAAAAATGTCTTTGGAAGCAAAATCAAGCTGGGGAAGAAGTTGAGTGAGGTGTTGAGAGGGTGAAAAATCTCCAAAATCGTTAAGGGTGGAATCTGTTACAGCCCCAGCTGCATTGAGTTTGCTCAATTTAGAAAGGCACTTGTTCCAGTTGTCAATGCTAATGGAACTCCAAAACGAAATGGAGCGCTGAATGAAAAACCCAAACCAAACGGTGTTCTTCGTGAAAATGGAAGATTAAAGGTCACACCTAAAAAGCGAACAGGAGAGAATCAGGAGCAGGGAAATATACAGAAGATAAGGGAATTGGAAACAGAGGTGGAATATCTCAAAAAGAATTCTGAATCCAAAGAAAATTGTCTACAGAATTTGATGTTAGAATGCCAACCTGATAACACTGCTATGCGTTGTTGCCGACTAAGCTCTGCTTTGCTGTGGAGCTGCAGATCAGCAAAGAATCCGATGCCGCAAATGGAAGACGCCATTATTTGTGAATACGTTTGTAGTGGAGTTAGTGGTGTAGGAAAGAAAATTAATTAACCCTCATCCTCTCTGAACTGCCATGGCTGATTGCAAGGGAGTCTGCCAGATTGTGTCAGGCAACAGTTCAAAATGTGAGGGAACAAGTGTCAGCTGGAAGATCTTTACCGGAAAATGAATTGGATGGCCGACAAATACTCTAACCGCTTATCGAAACCTCAGTCCATGTTCATACTAGAAGAACCCGCAAGCACGCCGCGAAAAAAGGAGTCAAAACGCGGTGAGCTTAAGAGATCCAGGGATTGAAATAACCTATCACCGGTGCCTCTGCAAAATTTTAATGCGCGACTAAAATTTGGGGAAATAGGTGTAGGGAACAGGTGTCACCCACAGGTTAAAACTCTCAAGGAACAAGTGTCAGCTGCACATTGAATATGTTGACGATGAAAAACGTGATCTCTTTCAAAAGAGAAGGCCTATCGGCCTAATTAATTACAAAATAATTAATATTTTTTAAAAGGACACTGCAATCTCCAAAAAATAAAAATGTTTGTGGCTTAGTTTAAATGTTAATAAATTAATTTAAAAATATTAAATTCAACTTAGTGTTAAAGTTTATAGTCAGGTTAATTTATATTCTACTTATTAGTAAATTGAAGTATTTGGTTATTTGTAATTCAAAGTTGTTGTCATACTGGAGAATCCAATCCTACCCAACAATAACAATAATAATTTTTTGATTAATTACTCAAATAAGCCTGTTGGAAAGTTAAATCTACATATATAAACAAATTAATTACAAAACAACTAATATTTTTTAAAAGAATATTACAATCTCCAAAAAAAAAAAATCACATCTATTAAATAAAAATTAAATTGTTTGCAAACTAATATATATATATATATATATATATATATATATATATATATATATATATATATATATATATATATATATATATATATATATATATATATATATATAATGGCTTATTATAACCTATTTCAAATTGCTAAAATTCAAATTTAATTTTTTTCTTATTAATAATATTAAAAAACCACAACTTATTTTTTATAATAATAGTAACAAAATATGAAATTATTAACATAATCAATAAACTACACATGTAACAAAAATATCGAGAGAATTGCAGGTATGGCTAGCTCTACAGCTTAATACAAGTTCATTTGATTTCAAAATTCTTAACCCAAGCTCTAGAACTTTGGTTATATGAGTTCTAGATACATGTAGTGGGGACTGTAATATTGTATTAAGTGTATGAGTATTACTTTAGCATTTGTGATCATAATTATCTGAACTTTCTCTAGCCCTCAATCGAGCACCAGATGTGTAACATACCTACTCAACCTGCTGCATTTACACATGGTGAATCAATTTTACGTAATTTCAATTTAACTGTTTATTCAAGAATTGGTTGGAAACGAATTCTTGATAACCACCTATGGACATTCGCTATTTACCGGAGATCTTTGGAGAAGTTTTTAGGAGTTGAAATTTTATTATACCATGGAGTTTAGAGGTGGATACGATGGTATAGTTGCTTGTTCCTCCAACTACCGCATCCTCACACTACGGTTGGTGGAACCTGTGCTGTCGTTGTACTCCAAATTCTGAAAAATGAGCGTGAAAGCCTGAAAGATTACCATATTTGTATCCACGTACCATACTTGCGCTTTGTTAGGTTTGTGTTATATTCTTTCTACGACTAGTCACGCGCGCGGGGGTAACAGGGGGGGCGATAGCCCGCCCTGTCGGGGTCTGGGGCAACACCCCAGGAAAAAAAATTTGGTCCTTATTTTCCGGTGGGTGGACCCGCCCATGGTTTTGTGCATGGGTTTGCACATGGTTTTGGGGCATGATGGTTTTCGGCCCCTGGTATTTTATAGATCCGGTCAAGGGAATTATGGTTATGTTCTAATCTAGGGTTAATGGATTTGGGTTTATGTATGCTTTAGCATGTATATATATGTGTTGTAACACTAAAAGGAATATAATGAAAAATCAAGTTGGTCGTCCCGATTTGGGATCCAGGGGAAAATCTCTGTGTTTATATGTTTTATGTTTTATGCTCTCGCTATTGTTTATTTTTTGTTTTAAAGATTCGTTCATAGATAATTTCTATACAGGGTTAAAACCTACATTTGGTATCAGAGCAGTTTCGGCTTCAAGGGGATGCCTTTGCTGCTGAGGGGATTTTTTCTCGGGCCTTAGGTAGACCCTGTTCAGTGGGAGATCTGCGGGATCAATTCTTGCGGTGAAAGAAGATGGCGAGCGGCAGGAAGATAGAGATCGAGAAATTTAATGGTCATAGTTTTGAGTTGTGGAAGCTCAAGATGGAGGATCTGCTGGTGGATAAAGATCAGTGGATCGTGGTAGATCCGGGTACTAAACCAACGGCAATGGCAGATGAAGACTGGAAGAAACTGGATTGGAAGGCAAGAGCACAATACGGTTGTGTGTCTCAGTTTCAGTATTGTTGAATTTATCTGGGGAAGCTACGGTGAAGACCTTGTGGGACAAGCTAGGGACTTTGTACCAATCTAAGTCTCTGGTGAATAAATTGTTCCTACGGAAAAAGTTGTATTACCTGAGGATGAAGGATGGAGACTCGGTGACAGAGCATCTGAACGCCTTCAATATTGTGGTAAGTCAGTTGTCATCTATTGATATTAAAATCTTAGATGAAGATAAGTGCATCAGTTTATTGTGTTCTCTACCAGACTCGTGGGACAGTATGGTTATTGCAATAGGTAGCAATACAACTACCTTGAATTTTTATGATATTGTCTCAGCCTTGTTGTCGGAGGAAATGAGACGGAGAAATATGGAGGGCCAGAATGGAGATGCCTTCTCTGTACGAGGAAGGTCCCAAAATAGAAACAAGAATAAGGTTTCAAGTGGGAGATCTAAATCTCCTAGAAATTTTGTAAAGGTGTGTTGGAAATGCGGAAAGGAAGGGCACTACAAAAAGGACTGAACATTTAAAGCTCCTGAAAAAGGAAAGGGATCTGATGATGCTCCTTCTGTAGAGGCAAAAGCCACCTTGGATGAAGGTGGGGATGTGTATTTGGCTTCTTCTTCAAATACACATGTAGATCATGCGTCATGGTTGATTGACTCGGGTGCATCCTTTCACTTCACTCCCCATAGGGAGTGGTTCTGCGAGTATGAGAAATATGATGGCGGTGATGTCTTCTTAGGTGATGATAGGAAGGCTAGAATCGTCGGACGTGGAAAATTCAAGCTAAAGCTGCAAGGTGGAAGGATTAGAACACTTCCTGGTGTTCTACACATTCCTGCATTGGCCAGAAATCTGATTTCTGTAAGAAAGATGGATGATACAGGTGTAAAAACAGTGTTCGAGAAAGATGCATGTAAGATGGTTCGGGGAGCATTGGTATTAATGCGGGGAGTTTGGATAGGAACTCTGTACAAGCTTTAGGGCAGCACTATTATTGATGGGTGCAACAGTTTTGTGGTTCCCAAAAGTGGAGTGGAAAGCCTAGCGGTATCTGGAGAAAAGACCATGCTATGGCATCAAATGCTTAGACATATTGGAGAGAAGGGCCTTCGGATACTGCATGGAAATGGTATGGTAGAAGGTATGTATAATAGCTCTCTGGATTTCAATTTCTGTGAACATTGTGTATATGGGAAGCAGAATCGGGTGAGTTTTCCTTCTGGTGCTAAGAGGGCAAACAAGATATTAGAGCTTATGCACAGTGATGTGTTTGGAACTGTGTCGGTTCCATCACTGGGTAAGTCTGTGTACTATGTTTCATTCATATATGACTTCTCAAGGAATACATGGATATATTTCTTGAGGAAGAAATCTGAAGTCTTTGGACATTAAGGACTTAAGGCTCGGGTGGGAAAACCGAAGAAGATAAAGGTGTCGAGGATGATAATGGTGGGGAGTTCTACAAGAAGGAATTTGAAGAGTTCAGAAGAAGTGGTATAGAAACTGAAAATACTACTCCATACACACCTCAAAGAAAGTGGAGTTGGCAGAAGAATGAACAGACGCCGATGGAAAAGGCAAGAAGCATGCTCTCATGGTACTCTGGTTAGGACAAGAATTTCAAAAGAAAGGGAGACTGCATGTTACTTGGTTAACAGATCACCTTCATCAGCATTGGAGGATAAGACTCCACATGAGGTATGGACTGGTAAGAAACCCTCTCTTTCACATCTGAGGGTATTTGGATGTGATGCATATGTACATGTTCTAAAGAGAAAAGGAGCAAGTTGGATAATAAATTTGAAAGGTGCATCTTTATTGGGTATAAGGATGGTTTAAAGGGTTACAAGCTTTGGAACCCGGAAACAAGGAAGGTTGTGTATAGTCAAGATGTGGTGTTTAGAGAGGTGAAAGATATTGTTAAACATGATGTCCTACCAAAGGAACTTGAGAAGATATAGTTTGAGCTAAAGGAGGATGAATCAGAATCTACAACAGAAGAAGACTCAGAAGAGGAAGAGCCACAAACTCCAGCAGTGAGAAGATCAGTTCGGGAAAGAAGACAACCAGAAAGGTATAGTCCATTTGCTTTCTATTAAAAATTTTCTTTAACTATAACTGATGATGATCCCAGAACCGTCAGGGAGGCAGTAGATTCAGAGGATGGAAAACTCTGGAAGGAGGCCATGGTTAATGAAATGGCATCCTTGCACAAAAATGAGGCATGGGATCTGGTGGAGTTGTCGGCTGGAAGGAAGTCCATTGGGAGAAAATGGGTGTTTAAGAGGAAGATGAATTTAGAAGGCAAGGTGGAGAAATACAAAGCTCGGTTGGTAGCAAAAGGTTATTCCCAGGTGCTGGGAATTGATTTTGGTGATATTTTTTCTCATGTTGCCAAAGTTACTTCTATTAGATTACTTTTATCTGTTGTTGTTGCATTTGATTTTGAGGTGGAACAGATGGATGTGAAGACAACATTCTTTCACGGGGATCTGGAAGACGATATCTACATGAAACAACCTGAAGGCTTTATGGTGAAGGGGAAGAAAGAGCTCGTATGCAAGTTAAAGAAGTCTTTGTATGGGTTAAAACAGTCACCAAGGATGTGGTATCAGAAATTTGATACCTATATACGGGGACTTGGCTTCACCAGAAACAAGGAGGATCACTGTGTTTTTTTTAAATTAATTGGTGACCGTGTTATTTATTTGTTCTTGTATGTGGATGATATGTTGTTGATTGGAAATGACAAAGAAATTATCCAAGATTTGAAGACCCAACTGTTCTCCAAATTCGACATGAAGGATCTTGGTGCTGCAAACTATATTTTGGGCATGGAAATTAAGAGATATTGGAAAAAAAGGAAGCTTTGTTAAACCAGAGGAAGTATGTCGAGACTATATTGCAGAGGTTCAATATGCAGGATATTAAACTGGTGAGTGTTCCTATTCCTGTAGGTACAAAGTTGTCCGCTGAATAGTGTCCCAAGACACAAGAAGAAGAGGAGGATATGTCTCGTGTTCCATATGCAAGTGCAATGGGTAGCCTGATGTAGGCAATGGTCTGTACTAGACCAGACATTGCACATGTAGTGGGAGTATTGAGAAGGTTTATGTCAAACCCAGGGAAGGCGCATTGGACAGCAGTGAAGCGGTTTTTCAGATATTTGCATGGCACTAGTGATTATGGCTTGTGCTACCAGGGAAGACTAGGATTGGAAAGAGTGTTGGACAGTCGTGGTTTTGCTGATGTAGACTGGGCTAGAGATCTGGACCAAAGAAGATCTACAAGTGGGTATGTGTTTAGCCAATTTGGAGGTTCAGTCTATTGGATGAGTAAAAGACAGTCTATAGTGGCTCTTTCAACTACAGAGGCAGAATACATGGCAGCCACTCATGCAAGCAAGGACGTAGTTTGGTTGCAGAGATTATGTTCAAGTATGGGGTTGGTGCAGCAAGCTATAAGGATAGACTTTGATAGGCAAAGTGCAATTTTCTTGGCTAAGAACCCTGCTTATCATTCAAAGACAAAGCACATTGATGTTCAATATCACTTTGTGAGATATAGGGTTGAAGCTAAAAGGGTGTTGTCGGTAAAGGTGGACACTTTGGAGAATATTGCAGATGCATTGACAAAGTCTGTGAGCACTCAGAAGTTCTCTTGGTGTAGAGAAACAATGGGTGTTGCAAAGTTGGGCTAATGACTCAACTCTCCTGTGGCCCCCTGTGGAAGGAAAACAACAAGTGGGAGAATCTTGGGTTTGTGTTATATTGTTTTCATGACTAGTCAAGCGCGAAGGGGTAGCAGGGGGGTCACAGGTCGGGGTCCGGGGCAGTGCCCCAGGAAAAAAAATTTGGTCCTTATTTTCTGGTGGGCGGACCCACCCATGGTTTTGTGCATGGGTTTGCACATGGTTTTGGGGCATGATGGTTTTCGGCCCTTGGTATTTTGTAGATCCGGTCAAGGGAACTACGGTTATGTTCTAATCCAGAGTTAATGGATTAGGGTTTATGTATGCTTCGGCGTGTATATATATGTGTTGTAACACTAAAAGGAATATAATGAAAAATCAAGTTGGTCGTCCCGATTTGGGATCCAAGGGAAAATCTCTGTGTTTATCTGTTTTATGTTTTATGCTCTCGCTATTGTTTATTTTCTGTTTTGAAGATTTGTTCGTAGATAATTTCTATACAGGGTTAAAACCTACCTGCTCGGCCCACAATGTTGTCAGTTCGGAGTTTGGTCCTTTGGTTATGACAGCGCTGCTAACTACTAGGGTTCCAAACTTGCCTGCGTATGAAGAAGAACCATTTAATATTGCCACTTTCACTGGCAGTAACCTGCAGGGAGACGATGGCGACAATCATAGCCAGAGTTATGATTGCTCAAGAATCAGCCAATTGAAGATAAGTCATCCTATTAATTATCTTAAAATTTTACACAGTTATCTTTAGTTATATCAATAGTGGATAATCACTCAGTATGTCTTTGGGAAGAGTTAAGTATTTAATACTTGAAAATGTGTAGATATTTCAAAGATAATTGATGCGTTTTCTAGAAAAGAATTCTTGAATTTTGTGCATATAGAGAACTTATGCTATTTTTCTTAGTAAAGAAAGATATTTTACTGAATGTAGATAAAGATAATAATTATGTTAACCTTTTATAAAGAAAATATATCTATCTACAACACTAAACGCTAAATGCTCTTGGTAGAATAGTTATGCTAAAATCAGTGCTTCAATCATTTCCTCTTTACCAATTGTCAGGAAGAGCTTGCCCTAAAGGTATATGTAATCAAATGGTTAGCCTCTTCAAGAAGTTTTTATGGCAAGGCACACAGGTCAATAGAAAATGGGCTCTTTTAACATGGGATAAACTTATCAAACCAAAATTTGTAGGTGGATTGGGATTGAGAGATCCCTTTGTTTTAAATAATGTTATGGGTGCTAAACTATGGTGGAGATGGATTCAAGGAGGACATGATCTATGGAAGAGCATATGGGAAACTAAATATGATATGCCGCAGTTAGTCACAGGTAAATTGAAAGTGGATATAGTCCTAAGAGAATCTTCAATTTCTAATCTTGCAGCAATGAACAGATACTAATTTGATCCCATAGTTTCTGGGAAGTGAGAGAAGGAAGAACAACACTTTTTTGGGAAGATTCATGGCAGCAAAGAGAGAAGTTGTTCAGTAGACTTGATTTAGGAGAAATTTTTCTTTTAACTAATACTCCAAACTGCAGATTAATCCACAACTATTGGAGTCAACAACAGAATAGTTAGTGGAGAAAATGGAAGGAGAAAATCCATTGGCTAGAAGCTCCGGAAACGCAACAATGGGCTAACTTGGAACAAGAACTTAAATCCAGAAAAATTTGCTAAGCAAATGGTTCTGATATTCTTCGATGGGGTTATCAGACAAAAAGAATGTTCACTATCAAGGAAGGATATCATATTCACTCACAAAATGTTCTTAATAATGAAGGATTGATATGGAAGAAAATTTGGGTATCGAAACATTGGCCAAAAGTGGAATATTTCCTATGGTTGGTAAGTCATCGTAAAATTTTGACATGGGAAAATTTACAGAAGAGAGGAATGTATGGGCCATCCAAATGTTATCTATGTCATGCAGGAATTGAAACAATAGAACATCTTCTCAATAGTTTCTCCACCATCGAGACTCTGTGGAGGCGTTTAGAACAACTATTCAGACAAACAGATAGAGATGATCAGAATATAAATGAAACCATAAGGAATTGGCGGCAAGGAGGATTTAAATGTGAAGTGTTCAATAGAGCCTGGAGATTATCAATTGGGTTTCTCCTCTGGAGCATATGGAAAGAAAGGAACCATAGGATCTTCAAAGATGAAGAACAAACCATGAATCAAATCTGGTAGAATCTAATAGAGAATATCTGTGAAACTATCTTGGTGGAAAGTTGGTCTGATGATGATTGGAATGCTGAAGGTTTTGAAGCCCAAATTTCGGCTCAGTTAAATTTAAAACCCTAAATGCTATATAAAAATATGTGGAAGTATAAACCACCATCTCAAAATATAGAAGAAAAGTGGAAGCCCCCCCAAACAGGTTTCATTAAACTGAATTATGATGGGGCTTCAAAAGGTAATCCGGGTCAAGCAAGAACTAGAGGGATATTCCGGAACTCGTTAGGGGAAGCCTGTCGGGTTTATGCATCAGATTTGGACTTTGCAACCAATAATGAAGCAGAACTCATGGCGCTAAAACAAGGGCTACTCATAGCCATCAGAGAAAACTACCAATGAGTCATAATAGAAGGAGACTCGGCAATGGTCACAACTATTCTCTGCAAATTAAAACACAGTTCGACTTGGGAGAAAATCAGTAAGAGCTGGAGAAATGCGACCCTAATTAGAGAAATAAGCATGTTGATTAGAGACATCCAGTATCTGATACCATGACACATTTGTCGAAAAGGAAATGAGGCAGCAGATTATTTAGAAAATTGGGGCTGTAAAAATTCTAATAGGAATTTGGATGCAAACCCAAGTGATCAAATCTGGAACATTGAGTTACATTCCCTATAGCTTATTATACAAAATGATCTCGGAAAAAATACAGAACCCCGATCGGGGTGGTGGAATGAAAGGTTGATAGTGTCAGATGTAAGGCCTATCAGAGGATAATTAAGGTTAATTAATGGTAAGAGATGTGGCTTACCTCACCTGCCACTTAACCACCATCCCAATGCAATCTCATTATTATAACAATTGTCTTGACATACTGGATCTGTCTCGGTGGCAAGGTAGAAGGGTTAAATCCTTTTCCGGTTATGGTTTTCATTCTATTCCTCTTCGCACTGGAGAAAGGGGCTGTAATCCGCCAAGGAAGTTGATGAAGGATGGGTTGCGCTTCTTGAAAGGGTATGTTCTGGCTTCTCTTATCATGGCTTCTAATTTAGTTTTGACTCTGCGACTCAAGACGATGTCTTCTGGTTTTCTGACAGGTGATCTTAACCAAGCTGATTTATCAGGTTCTCTACTGTGTTTTTTCGGCCTGCATGTCATGATAGAAGGAATACACTTTAATTTCCAGCCTTGTTTTCATAGTCCTGCTTCTCATTGGGTTGTATGTCTAGGGTTTCAATTATGTTTTCTTCCCACTGCATGCGGCCTTAGGGGTAATGCTAGATTGTATCAGAAGCTACATTCTCCTCATAGTAATTATGGTTATCTTCAAAATGTGATTTTTTGTCTGGCTAGAATTGTTTGTTGGGACTTTTTCCATTTTAAGGGTTGTAACATGGACTGGTTCTATTCTCCCTACAACATCTTCGCTTCGTTGCTGTTACGGTTCCCTGTTGGTTTGTCTCCTTATAGTTATAATTCTTGTCTGGTTGTTTTTTTTATCTGCACTATTGCTGCTTTAAATCGTTTCTGGGTTGGTCATATCCTTGTGGGGCAGTTCGGTGAGAACAATCATTTGCATGGTCAATTTCGCAGTAGTAAGATTGTCGAGTATGTCTTCTTCCAGGGTAATATTCATGGTCTGAGAAATCTTGTTCTGTTAAAACTTACCAAGGGTCTGTTCGTAAATGAGTTTAGCCCTGCGTATTTTAAACTCTGTAAAAATGCAGTTGTATTCCAAAGCACCACTATCATTACTAGCCTCAGCCAGTCTGCTCAGCCTCATTCAGGGATCTGTTTGTTTTCAAATGGCGTCTCTGCTATGTCTCATCTTTTACGAAGGAATCAAAAAAGGAAGGTCTGGCATTAGGATTCTAAGTTTTATCTATTCGCTAATGTTCTATATACAAGATTTTTCTCAATTCAAAGCAGGAACAAGGATATTCAGGGTGCAATGACAAAAGGCAAGGGAAGGAAAATTCACTTAGCCCAAGTTGCAAAAACAAGAAAAAGAGGAAGGAAAACCAATCAACACACCCTTGAAGGTATAGCAAAAAGCTATGAAACTGGAATTCCGATAGCTATTAAGAAAACAATTCAGGGCTGGGAGAGAGATATTGATGAAGAAGATGATAATAGTGAGGACAGAATGGAATTCCTCTCAGACGTAGGTAGTACACGAGGGAGAGCCTCTCTTTTTCAACAATCTGTTAAAACTTACTGGAAGATCAAATGTGTGCTTGCAAAAGCACTGATGAGTACACATGAGAAACAGCTGAATTCTTCCCTGTTGTTTGAGCTCCAGCGGATGAAACAAGACATGAGGGAAATGAAAAAGGTCCAGTTTCAAACCAATGCAAGACTGGCAAGGATGGAGCAACAACTGCAAAACTTGCAGCAAGCAGAGATGCCAGGGTCAACTGCAAATGACCCTACACCGGTTGATTCATCTGATGATTAATTCTCCTTTTTAAGATATTTTTTGTATTTTCTTGGACGCTATTAGGCTTACTCTATGTTTTATATGCAGTTTTTATGGACATAGTCAAGGGTTACTAGTCGTTATTAGAAGAAAGAAACAATACCAATTTTGGCTGGCATATAACTCTCTGATGTGGCCAACAGACCTAGTTTCCTTCGGGCAGGTTGAGGCTACCAAACATTGCATCTTTTGTATAGCAACTTGCTCTTTACACAATAGAAAATAGACGAGTCCTAATAAATTTACAAAATATATATATATATATACACAACAGTGAGAGATAAGTTACACTTAGATTGTCTTTATATAAATACATACAACAGTAAAAGATATTGATCTTAGTGAATTACCATGGTAAAATACATAATCTATGTCAATTCTTGAAAATATTGTTATGTTAATCTTTTAGAAATATATACCATGGTAAAAGACGTCATGTATTTCTTAAAATGGTTAGTATTATGTCAATCTTTTAGAAAGATATACCATGGTAAAAGACATAATCCTTGTATATTTCTTGAAATGATTGGTATTATGTCAATCTTTTAGAAAGATAATGTTATTAAAGATATACCATGGTAAAAGGAAAAAAACCCATGTTGTCTCTTCTTGAAAAGATTGCTATTATGTTAATCTTTTACATGAAAATAATATTTCATGATGATAGAATTCTAAGAAGGGAAAATGTGTTGCCTACATTAAAGGAAAAGCTATCTCTCTTGCATGTACAAAGAGGGAGAGTTATCTCTCTTGCATGCACAAAGAATAGCCATTGTGTTATAGAGGTATGTTATTTGCATGGATAAAAGAAATATTGAGCTATCTTAATAATTAGGAAAAATATGTGAGTACCTTTATGTTAACAGAACTATTATGTTAGTTTATGTTAGTTTATTTTGAAATAACATCATATAAATTCATGCAATATTTGTATTAGATTTCATTGGAAAGAATATACATTTGTATGTGGGAAATGATAACAAGTTTTGTTATCCTACATTGGAAAAGATTCTTTAGCGAAGAAGATGAATTACATGTACAAAAACTAAAGTAATGTTTTGGTTTTCCTTGAAATATATATATATATATATATATATATATATATATATATATATATATGGGTAATGTTGGTATAATATTTGGAGAATAAGACATGTATTCTTATGCTTTATTCCATTATTTTTATGGAAAATAAACCATGTCTTTGCATGCCTATTATGTTATATTTCCTGGAAAAGGAAATATGTGTTTGCATGTTCTCTTGTGTTAAGCATTCCTTTGGGAAGACTCGTGATGGAAGCTATGTGCTCCGTTGTGTAAGAATTCCTTTGGGAAGACTCTTTTGGAATCTATACGCATTTGCATGCATGGGAGCAACATTTGTTATGATAGCTTTCCTTCCATGCACCAAGAAGTAATAGCTTAAGGGTTAGTTATTTTGATTAAATTTATGTAAATCACATGCACGAATATCGTAACTGATGTATCAATTTCATTTAAAGACAAGATTGGGAGATGTAGCTATTGTCTTGCAGGAATGTGTGCTTATGTGAGGGAAACATTAGTTAATGTGATGACTTATAACTAGCACATATGCAGTATGTGTTGTTAAAGGGAGAATGTCAAGGTATTTACTTTCATGTCATGAATATACATGAGTAGAGGAAGAAGTTTCTCTAGTATAGATTTATGAAATGATTGATTAATACTTTATGAATCTTGACATCAATGTATGTTGAAGGCAACATTAGCAGGGAATGATGGTGACTTGTACAAAGGAAATTTTATGCTTAACATGGTGGCAGGTAAATGATTATGGTACATACAGATGAGTGTGAGCTACAGGATGATCCAATGTACGATTGTCCATTGTAGGTAAATGATTATGGTTCATGTAGATGAGTGTGAGCTACAGGATGATCCAATGTACGATTGTCCATTGTAGGTAAATGATTATGGTTCATGCAGATGAGTGTGAGTTGCAGGATGATCCAATGTATGATGGTCCATTGTAGGTACATCCATGCCACCAAGATATGAAGATTGGTGGGCAAATTCTATCATGTTTATTATAATGTCTTTAAGCTAGATATTTGTAAATTTATTTGTACGATTTATAAACGATGGTTAAGAGATGGTCTCCCTTATAAGCCATTGAGTGAGGGCTGAACACCCTCACGAGTGTTTAATAATAAAATTAAATGTTTGTTGGTTTTCACTCTACTGGGTTTCCAAGGTATATTGGTGTTCAATGATGTGATTGATTATTGTGTCAAGTTGATGATGTTGATTCCTTTCTTGTTGTGATGTTCATAATATCAAGTATATGATGACTACAAGAATGATGAAATTATTGCAAGGTTACATCATACAGTTTTATGTTAATGTATTACAATGGAGGTGCTTAATGGTTAAGCAATTTACCATTCTTAAACTAAGGTTACATTATGAACTGGTGAACATTCTAACTAATGATGTATAAGGAATATTTAATAGTGATTTGAATAGTTACCTGTGGGTAACTTGTATAAAAAAATTTAACTCCTTGCATTTCCATGTGAAGTTATCGGTATATGTTACAAGATGACACACCTTTTGTGCAAGGAGATCTACGATTCTTGAGATTTAGGGGTCAATGAATTTGATGAGGAGTGATCATAGGGTAACCACCAGCACTAGATGGTAAACCTTTTGCTTGTAAGGTGTTCCAGGAGATCTACAGTTCCTGGGACTTAGGGATCAATGGACGTTCTGATTCTGATTTCATGAGGGGGTGATGAGAGGATAACCACCAGCTCGCTCTGCTTGTAGAACCGTAATCCTGATGGACATTCGTCATCATCAACTTCGTGAATTCCAATGTGTTTGCAATGTAGCAATCAAAAAGAGAAAAGCAAATATGATTAGACAAAATTTTCTTATGATATAGTAGGCATTAATATTGAAGTGTTACTAGTTACAAGGCATGACCTTATACGAAATATTATAGACAATAGCATTACAAATCAATGTTAATGTTAATAAAAATATTTACAATAAAATAAAATAAAAATAAATAAATTATAAAGTTTTACTTTATGAAATTAAAAATTATTTTACAAGTTTTACAGATCAACGTAAAAACTAATGACTAATACTTGCTATGGAAAGCATAATACTTATCAAGGCACATATAATAATATAAATATTATAAATCATTTAAAAAAAATTTAACCATAAAGTAATGAAAGTTTTTAAATATTAATAATTATAATAAATTTTATATGTGTGTTAGGATAAAATTTGCTTCATAAAAAATATTAACACATTTAAAATTTTAATAAAATAAATATATAAATAAAATAAAAGAGAGAAAAAGATACATTTAAGATTTTATGCATTATGTTAAACAAGTATCATTGGACAATCCAAAATAACAAAATACATTGTGATTTACACCTAGTGATTGAATGCAACATCATATTAGTGTGATGCTAATTCATATTTTCTTGCGACTAATCAAATTTTCCTTTTATTAAAAGTTCCGAGGATTTAGATTTTTATGATTATTTTTGTGTATAGAATTGGTTTCTGGATCCATCTCATAAATATTGGTAGTTTCATTGAGACATTGAACTATCATATGTGATTCATCATAAAGATTTAAAAAGTAATGAATCATGAAGATGACTACCAATATTTATGGGATGGATCCACAAACAAATTATATTATTAAAGTTGATTAATTAATTTTAAATCTTTATATTTATTAAAATTTTACTTTTATTTTGCAAGTGTCAACATGTAGAAGTATTACTCAACAAAAATTATAGAAAATTATCATTTCACTTATTCTATGCATGGCTCACAGCGGGTAGATGGTGATGGGGTGTATTTTTAAGTCACTTCATGATGTGAATGAAGGTCACCATTTCAAAACTTCTTGAGAAAAAATACAACCATGTTAAGGGTTGGTGTGCCCCAAGTTAGGTGTGATCCCCTAGTGATTTTTAAGGCTTATGTTCCTCTGAGTAGCTATCACAAATCTTGGCTAATCTCATTAGCTTCTAATATGAAAACTATAAAATGTTTGTTGATATCTTTATAGAAATATCCAAATATCTAATTACTTTGTAGGTAGAGTCCATATAATTTTGACAAACTATAGGGTAAAATAATTTTATACTCTCAAATCATTTTTAGAATCTAAATGTAAATTATCCAAAAAAAATTGGAAAATTGGCCCACTTGCCAGTATTAACCCTTAAAATTTTCCAATTATTAGATGTGATTAAGCTATTTCATGTTTTTTTTTTGTGACTAGTAAATTTTACATCCTTCTAATTAATTCTGGTGAAAATTTCTTTTGATTATTAAATGGGTTTTATTGTGTTCAGCCATCAACATTTTGGGTTCAGTGTTGTTCACCATACTCTGTTAAGCTTATTCCACCAAATAAGAGGAATTAGAGACACATTAAACTTTTTATTTTATTCTTTTTCTTAATTATAAATATTGATCCAATAGTGTAAAATTATGGTGCCAATATATTCTAGTTGTCATTTTTGGATTAATAGATGGAATTCTCACAAATAACTTCCTTGCATGTCTAAATCATAAAGTTAAGCCATGTTTTAATTTTTGTGACTAGTCAATTTTACATCCTTCCAATTAATTTTGGTGAAACTTTCTTTTGATTATTAAATGTGTTTTATTATCTTCAACCATCAACATTTTGGGTTCAGTGTTGGTCACCATACTTTGTTAAGCTTATTTCACCAAGTAAGAGGAATTAGAGAAGAAAGATAACAAACATGATGATATCATTTACAAAATATTAGATTATCATTTTCATATTTATTATATCGTCTTTCTATTTTTCTAGTAGACACATTAATTTTTTTCTTAATTACAAATCTTGATTCAATACTCAATGTCAATATATTCTAGTTGTCACTTTTGTGTCAATAGATGAAATTCTCACAAATAACTTTTTTGCATGTCTAATTGTATAATTAAGTCAATTATCCAAATTAATAAAAAAGAAAAAATATAAATAAGTAAGCCAAATTGAAACAACAACCAAACAATTTCACATTTACCAAATTACAATTACAAATTTACCACACTACCTATTAATAACCACTTATCAATTTCAAATTTACCAAATTACAATTACAAATTTACTATACCACCTATTAATAACCATGTATCATCATTAACCATTAATAATAAATAGTCTTTACTATACCACCCACGTATCATCGTTAACCATTAATGAGAAATAGCCTTTGAACATGGCAATGCACCTATTAATAACCATGTATCGTCATTAACCATTAATGAGAAATAGCCTTTACTATACCACCTACAAGCCTTATTTCCTCTGCCATAGGCCCATAAATGCACCTAGGCAGGAAATGCCCGCCGTCAAATTAAAGTTGTAGATCATCCTACGGCGAGCATCCCCTGCCTGGGCGCATTTATGGGCCTATGGCAGAGGAAATAAGCCTCGCCTACCACCTACTAATAACCACGTATCATCATTATAACCATTAATGAGAAAAAGCCTTTGAACATGGCCCTGAACTTAATGAAATGTCCTCCTTCGCATTATTCTTCACTCATTGTCGGGTGGCGAGCCTTATATTCCAGTCTATCTGCCCATAAATGCACCGAGAGACGAAATAACCACCATCAAATTAAAGCAATAAATGATCACCTGCACGTGGGATTATGAAACACCCTCCAGTTCACAATTAAAAAAAATCCAAAAATCACATTCTCCTCCACTCTTCGGATTAAAAAATCCAAACAATCTAATAACCAATTCCCACTCCATCGAATCACTTAATTCATTAATGTACGCCTTCCCAACATATTTAAGTTTTTGGAAGCAAGAATTGGGTGGAGAACATTCTGTTTTCTGGCAGTTAACTTTAGCATTTATGGCCAAGGTTTGAGTATGGATCAACGAGGTAACTTAATGGTTTTGCTCGGGATTTGAACAGTGGAGCACCAACAGTAGGATCTGGTGACAACAATTGAATGGTGGTTAGTTTTTTTGGTGTGTTATTACAGAATTTTTTTATTTTTTTATTTACATTAAAGAATTTTATTTTTTTATTTTTTTTTTTGTTTGATGGTTTTTTAATTAATATTGTTTAAATAGATTTAATGGTTAAGAGCATGTGTTTCTTCGGGTTAAAATTAGAGAGAAAGAGTATGTTTTTTCTAAAAAGATAAAGACTCAAAACCACAAAGATAGAGTATGTATGTTTTCGATCGGTAAGCAGAGATAAATCCTTATCTTATTGTTTAAATAGATTTAATGGTTAAGAGCATGTGTTTCTTCGGGTTAAAATTAGAGAGAAAGAGTATGTTTTTTCTAAAAAGATAAAGACTCAAAACCACAAAGATAGAATATGTATGTTTTCGATCGGTAAGCAGAGATAAATCCTTATCTCACAAACAAAAAAATCTCATATACTAATTTACTCTAATATTTTTATGAAGATATTCATAATTCATTATTTTGATTAGTGTATAATTCATTATTTTGATTAGTGTATTTGTGAGGATATTCATGTTTCATTATTTTGATTAATATGTTGCAGTGGAATTATAGCTCGTGGAATTATTCCAAATCTTGTCTATTTGAAAGAGAACATGAAAGCCAGCGTCAGTGTTCTGTCTTGCAATTAAATGTTCGCATATTTTATTGTTTACTTTGACCTTTGACCTTTGTGACATAATATAGGTTGAATGGTCGGTTCCTTTGTATACAACTATTCTATCAATTCAGCTTTTCTTGAATTCATATATTTATGATTGATTCAAATGAAACATAATTTGGCTATATATTTAAATAACAAATAATATCTTGAACGTCCCTTCTACATTTAAAGCTTTTCAATAAGCATATATGTTAGCGTTCTATATAATAGTTTGAAGTTAATGAGCTTCTACGATTCGATTTGTTGAATGTGTGTAATATTGATGTGCATATCTATTTCATATAAATAGATCTAATATTGTTTGATATAATATATGTTTAATGTTAAAAAAAATTTATATATATATATATATATTTTTCTTAATGTTAAGGGTCGTTTAGCATTATAGGAAAGATAGCAAAAGAAAGAAATAAAAAATTTATGCACTTTTGTTTCTTTACTGGTGTTTCTGTGAGAAAAATTGAAATTGAAATTTTGTAGAATTGAGTTACAACAGTTATAAAGGACATTAATTTGAGGAATCTCATCAATATCTTTTTTTTCAGAAGTAAGTTCATTGATAATGTGTGCTTCTTTAGAATGTCTCTTGTATGTACCTTTCAACTGCATAAACCGATACAGGTGTGTGTTCTCTTGTGGTACAAGGGCACATTGTTGCCATGTTGCCACCAATAGGTAAATGGAAGGAAAGATGAAACTAAATCTTGAAAGGTCTGCATTGAAAGCATTCGAAACACTATAGTTAGAAGCCCAATAGGTTGTACTTCATAAGAGACTACTAAGTAGCTTAAGTATGGTATATAATTCTAATATTTACGCTAGTGGGTTAAGCATTTGATGAGAATATTTTTTTTTTGGATTTGGAAGTTTCAATGATTATTGACAATGGGTTGCATTTTGTGATATGGAAAATGTGTCAATTTAAGGAATCTTTAAAATTCACAAGATGTGAATTTTTCACTCCCAAACAATTCAACATTTGGGGAACCTTATAAAAAACTAGTTATCTAAAAAAAATTAAAAATGTTGCTTGCTACAATAATAAAAATTTGCACACAACATCACATCATTTCCAACCTATATCTTGAAGGTCAACATAAAGGGTAAAAGACCAAATTACTTATAGCTATATAGAATTTAAAACTTGCTTCAAAATTTCTTCCATCACGACTCAATAACAACAAAAATACTAGTATGTCATCATTAACAGGAAGGAGACAAATAAATCAAATAGTGATGAGGTAGTAGCATATATCCTACCTGATAGCTTTCAAAATAAAAGGGTGACATACTTGCTACTTGATAGCTTTCAAAACATAAGGGTGACACACTTGAGTAGCGAGACAATTACAACAACAAGAAAATGAGAACATAACCAATCTGATGCAAGACTCTTTTTAATGATATGTTATGTGTCGAGGATATTCCAAGCAGGCCGATATTCCAAAATATGTTCAAAATGAAGGTAATGCACAACACCTTACTCGAAAATATTTATGAAAATTCTCTTCATTAAGATTTGGGAAATACACTGTAACGCCCCCTTCCCACATCTATCCAAGTAACTGGCCAACCGGGATAAACATGTGACGAGAGGATACTATAATTAGATTTAACCTCCTAGGTGACCTTAAGGAAGTGGATCAACGGAAAATCAACATACAAATCTTTTGCAGCAACAGCAACATGCACACAAGGTAACCCAACCTTTCAGACATTTTACCCCTGGGTCACACTGACATTTTGACCTCTTTGAGCCGTAGTCGTGGGCATAACACTAGATGCCAGAGGCCGGGGCCCCAAAAACTTAGTTTTGTGCTTGCATCTCCGATATTTATACCACCTTTTGAGGCCCAAAACCCAGTGCTTTGCCCAGAACTTCATGAAAAGTTAAGAGATTATAAATAACAATACTACAATGATAAGGAAGCAATCACATCATTAAGAACTCATCTGGACGACTCCTAGCCATGACATACATTATGTCAAACATGTCACAAACATGAAAGCTACATGTATAAACAACATAACTAATTATAGGGGTCTCATACTTATCTGAGAATCGCTAAAAAGCATTGCTCCCCTACATCATTACTGTTGAGATTTTTGATTGTTGGGGTAGCTTCGGATGTGCTCTAGCTCCCAAAATTTGTTAAGGGACTAAAGTACATGAGATCTCCAAGACCCAGAAAGGGATTTGAGAAATTCCATCCAGTTTGGGAGAAAATTAATTAATTAATATTTTAAATTAAGGACCCTAAGTCTAACTTAGAAAAATTAAAATATTAAAGGTAATTAATTTAAACATGTGATGGAAATGACTTAAGTCACATGGATCAAGATTTCTTTTAATATTAGCTTTCGACTCAAGATTAGATCATTGCCGTTGGTTTCCCAACGAGAAAGTATAAAGGAAATGCCTGGGTTTGGTTGGAGAACTCACACACAAAGGCAGAGCACTGAGACTAAGCTAGAATTCTAGGGTGTGGTTTACTAAGAATTTCCATAAGTGTTTCAACTGCAGCGAGGGGTAGTATTGCCTAAGGCGATGATCTGATCCCGGAGCCGAGAGTTAGCAAGAGGCAGAGAAGTAGCAACCAGGAGCAGCACAGAGAAGTAGAGGCTATGCAGCAGCTACGCAGCACAGAGGGTTTCAGTCGCTACGCAGGTGCTATGCAAGCCCAGAAAGGGCAGTGTAGAGGTAGCAGGAAGCCATCCAAGCTTACGCAGGGCCATCCAGGGCAGCATAAGGACTGCATCACCCAGTTTGGGGTTACAAATTCCTCTCCTGAACAGCGTAGGGGCATCGGCAGGTCAGCAAGGCTGACGCAGGTAGCTTCAGAGCAGCACGGGGGTTTCTAGAGGCAGAAATGGGTTGAGTTCTATAAATCTCGTTTGAGGGTGTGAATCAATCCAGTTTTCTGTCTCCGGAACAGTAGGTATTGCTGCAGATTTTATATTTCTCTGTCAGTTTAACCAATAAGGTGCCCAGATTTTCTATACTTAGATTCTACATAATAATATAAACCCTCTAGTAGCCATAAAACCGGTTTTCCCGCATTGGGTTTTTCCGGGGATAGTTGTCAAGAAAAACTTGTGTGTCACTTTGTTTGTGTGCATGTATTCAGTTTTTAGATCTGTATTAGTGAGTATTGTTAATGTGTTTACTTTGATGTTAATATTGAAATCTCATATTAATAACTTGATTAAGTAGGAGAAGTATAGCCTGATTTAACAGTAGGGTTTCTACATTAGTCATATTCAGAAATTTCACAATTAGCTGCCATACAATATATTTTACCATAGATACATGGTGCATTCATTTACAAGTAAAAACATGGATAGATCCATACATCATCACGGATAAAATGCGGGCTTATAACCAGCATAATAACAATAAAAATACCATGGATACAACAACAATACAATCCACATAATAACCAGTGAAATTATACATCAAATACAAAAGGAATGTGTTTCTCATTAATGAGTGTAAAAACCAACTAGAGATGGGACTTCCATGTTCGATCCAACCATAGATTAGCTGAATAAATCTCTCTTCATCCAATCACCCTCGTTCCATATACCAAGCATGAATGTGGGACTCAAACCAAAAGAACCAACTAGGGCATCCCCAAGCTAAACCACATTACCTTCATCAAATATAAATCATGCATTACCATGATATGCACCCGATCACTAGGCCGACACAAGCATGGATATCACCGAATTCTCTTCGCCTAAACCGTGAGGAATTTTCCTGTATGGTAGTCTCTCAGGTTTTACTGCAACCCACAGTATGAATTAAGGGTCACTAGGCCCTAAACGGAGACATACTCTCCAGTATTTACCATATATCCAACTCGATATTCCTAGTCCTAAATGGACAGCAAACCACCTCTCATGCTTTACCGCAATCCAAACTCGGATTACTAGGCCCTAAACTGAGGCAACACATGAACTAATTCCATAATCATTCTTAGATCCACCTCGCTCAGCTTCGAATGCATCCGGTAATCTAGCTAAACCAAACATGAGAAATCCACAACACCATGGCTATCCGAAAATGGAAAGGCTTGGCTGAATACATTGTCACGCCTGGAAAAAACCCATGCCAAGATATAAAAGAACCACATGCAATACCATGCATGCCAACTCTAGCAAGGAAATCATACATGCAAATCAATACCTACAAAGAATCTTGTTGTAGTTGCTTGATTCCTTCTCCTCCTTGTTTTCTTCCTCCTCCTTCCTATTTTCTTACCCTTCTTTCTCCAATTCCAAAGTGCTCCAAAAACTCTAAGTTTCCAAGAGAGAGAGAGAGAGAGAGAGAGAGAATAATGAGAGCCATCAGTGTGAGCAAAAAGCTTGTCAATTGATCCTCAAGAACCTTTTTATCAATGAGGCCTCTATTTTCTTCATTTTCCATTATTTTCCTCCTCACATGCAACCTGTGACCTTTCACCTTCCTTCTCTCCTATTTTCCATTATTTTCATAAATAAATGTGTCGAAACTGCTTCATTCCTTTCCAAAGTATTTGTCATTTCGTTTTCCAATTTCCTTTAACCATAATAACCGAAATGAACACTCACTAGGATACTTTTCTCAACATTCAGCTTGGAATAAGTGTCTCATCAACTGTGGTTATTATTTTTTCATTTATTAACTTTTATGACATGGAATTTTCACTAGGGCTATTACAGAACCCTCCCCCTTCGGGGACACCATCTTCGGTGTTAAACCACACATATAACTCAGCAAAACCACTAAAAATCAAACATACTATGAAAAATTTGAATTTACTAAAAAGAAATCCTACATCAGTAATCTAATTTACTTCTTCTACTTTGTGTATAAAATCTTTCGGCGAAAATCACATTCCAATAGATTTTGTCGACGCGTTTCGAACCAGCTATTGTGGTTCATCATCAGGACGAGATAAGAAATCTGATCTAGGACATAGCTTAAATAGATAGGAAACTCTGACTAGCCGTTATTCCAAAACGGATAATTAGACTGAATCAAGAACTTCAAAGATAAAATAATAATAGAGTTATAATTATTCCATAACGGATAATTTGACTAAATAAGGAAAATAATAGTTGAATTATTATTATTGTATTCTATTAATAATTAAAAGATTTAAATATAATAAATATTTATATATAATTAATTAAAAAAAAATAAAAATAAAAATAAAATAAAATAAAAATAAAAATGCACTAAGATAAAATACATAAATAAATAAATAATTTTTTTAAAATAAATAAGTAAAAATAAATAAATAATCAAATGAAAATAAAAATATAAAAATAACATAAATAAATAAAGATAGATAGAAATAAAAATAAAAATAAATGAACGAAAAATAATAACAATCAAAGTAGAATTATTATTATTCCATAACGGATAATTTGACGGAATAAGGAAAATAATAGTTGAATTATTATTATTGTATTCTATTAATAATTAGAAGATTTAAATATAACAAATATTTATATATAATTAATTTAAAAATAATAATAATAATAACATAGATAGATAGAAATATAAAATATAAAATAAAAATAACATATATAGATAAAAATAAATTAACGAAAAATAATAATATTCAAAATAAATACTAATGATAAGTAATTAAATAAATAATAATAATAAATAAATAGAAACAAAAATAAAAATAAAATCAAGAACAGAAAGGGAAGACTAAAACAAAAAACAGAGGAGAAGAAAGGAAACGAAGGAGAACAGAAGGGAAGAAAACCAAAGACTAAGAGTGAAGGGCAGGGATCCAACATCTGCTAAGACTTCACCCATCATCCCTGTTGAGGTTGACTGGCCTCTTTTCGATCTCTAAGGCCTCCCTTAACTTTCTATGGTGGAAATGGTCTA
The DNA here is from genome assembly GCA_034641835.2 of Pinus albicaulis. Lineage (NCBI taxonomy): Eukaryota > Viridiplantae > Streptophyta > Pinopsida > Pinales > Pinaceae > Pinus > Pinus albicaulis. The sequence goes on along the minus strand of CM076569.1, from coordinate 377,867,265 downwards.
TCCTTGCAATAACTTCCGCATCTTCGATGCAAATGTGATGCTTTGTATTTTCTTCTCCTACTTTTTTTATTAACTTAAAAAGTTATTTTTCTGAATAATACAAGAAAAACATCGAAGTAAATACATTGGTGCCTACACAAATATAGAGATCAAGTACTGAAGAAATAAGGACATTCGACAAAGGACACAATATTTTTCGGAAAAATGTTGCTGAAAAAACCCAATGCGGGAAAACCGATGTAGCAGCTCTTGAGGGTTTTATTATTATGCAGATTTCTGAATACAAACTACAGTACCAATAGTGGTTTTCCAAACAAATAAAATCTCAGCAGAAGTACCTCTATCTTTGGAGATAGATATTATGGTTGATTCAGATCAGAATGAAGAACCCCACAGGTGCCTATGCAGTCCCCAACAAGCTCTGCGTTGATATTGCATCACCCTTCAGTGTGGTTGTGTCACCCTTTCTGATCTGCTGAATACAAGCCCGATATGGCCCACTTAAACCCCAACGTTGCCCCTTCTAGATCTTCGTAAGCTCCTCTAGACCTATGTCACCCCTCTGGGCCTACGTGAGCCTCTGTGTTGGCTCTGCGTGAGCCTGGCTGGGCTTGTGTCACCCCTGTTGGGCCTGCGTCACCCCTTATGGGTCTTCACTGCTACTCTGGTGTTGATTTTCCTCTCTGCTATTGTATTCTCGGCCTTGGATCAGAAATACCGTTGTTGAACTTCCCCTCATTGCACTACAATCTCACTCGAAAATTCTCAACAACCCGCGCCCCAGAATTTTGACTTAGCTCAAGTGCTGCCACTCTGTGTGTGTTCTCCAACTGAACCCAAGCTTCCTTTAATACTTTTCAATTTGACAAATCAATAGTCGTGATCTAATCTCTAATTGATGGTTAATATTAGAAAAGACTTTATCCTCGTCCCTTAAAACATTCTCACCCACATGTTTAAATTAATTCACTTTAATTATTTAATTTCCCTAAGTTAGACTTAGGGTTTCCATTAAAATAATTAATTATTTGAATAACTTAAGCTTTGGGTGGAATTTCTCCAAACAATTTCTGGGTCTTGGAGATCTCATGTGTTCTAGCCCCTCCACTAAGTTTCAAAGCTAGAGCACATCCTACGCTACACCAAAAATCAACTCTCCCTCATAGCAAGGAATGTGCTCTAGCAACACTTCAACCTCAAGCATCACCCTGATCCACAGCATCGGTCCCCTGCGTTGTTGATGCTTGGCCTGTTGCCCCTCATCCTCTGCATTGTTTCCTTTTGTACTACTACCCATGACTCTGACACAGTCACTGCCTCATTTGTACTACAGATCCCTTTCAAATGTTGCATCATGCTACCCATAGCACTTCCACTGCTAACTGTTACACTGCAACTTAGTTGCTAAGAGTTAAGAAACTAAAGAACATCACCCAAAATATTGACAGATAATTCATTTTGGCTACATCTCGATACTGAAACACCCTATGTTGATAATCTACATTGACCCTCTAGAGCTTTGTGTTGCTGCTGCTCTGCTCTCCATAAGCACCGCCTCTGCACTGCTGAAATCCCATCAACCTTTGCGTTGTCACCACAATGTTGTTACCTCTGCTCTGCGCTTCTTAATTCGTTAGCGTCCTAGCTCTTCCAATATGCCTCCATAATCCTCTGCATCAACTAACTCCATTCATCCTCCTACTTTCATTAAGGGCTCTCGTAGCTCGTATGTGATCGAAGAGTTTGGGCACCTCAAGGATCTAGCCCCTTTCCACCATCTATAGTTAAATCTATAGATCTATGTCGCCCCACCTCTTCTCTTGAGGCACATGAGCACTCATAGCCACATCGTCATCACTCCCATCATCACTCTTAGTTTATGCAGCCTTTGAATTGGAATATTCCTTTCCCTTCTTCTTCTGAGGACAAGTTGCGGCGAAATGTCCTAGTTCACCACATCTAAAGCACCTGACATTTGAAAGGTTTTTCTTCTTCTTCCCTCATTGCCCCTGTTGTCCCTTAGATGCGAGAGCCGCATCTTCCTCCTCCTCCTTCTTGATCTTGATTTCGTCACTGGTGTTGCCCGCCTTGGTCAACCTCCTGATCTCTTCTTGTCAAGGATCTTCCCACATGTCTTTCCAATTTGGAAGTGTCGCTCTGCCCAAAATTCCTTGGACAAAGGTCTCCCACTCTTAAGACACTGCATTCAGGGCAGTCCTGACCAATAGATCCTCATCAAGAGTGGCCCCCATAGCAACCAGTTGATCACAAATCACCTTCCATCTAATGAGGAAGGGGTTGATTTTCTCTCCCTTATGCATATGAAATAATCGAAATTGATTCTACATAAGCATTCTCCTTTGGACAGAAGTCCCTTGATACATTGAGGTCAACGTTGTCTACATCTAATTTGTTGTGTTCTTTTCAACAATGTGTGGGACCACATGATCCTTGACCTTGTCCATAATTAAGCACTTGGCCCTTGGTTGCACTTCCTCATACTTATTCAAAGGATCACCGTCAACAGGAACTGCTACAACCTTCTCAGCATGATCTTTGATGTGATATTCATCTAGAACTGATAGGATTATGGCCTTCCATACGACGAATTTGGATACTCCGTCCAACCTGTCCTTATCCCTCAATCCATGTGCGGCCATCTCTGCTCAAAATATGTCGAAGCGAATACTCTTCCCCCTTCTTCTGTTACTGCCCTCAACAAAGGACCTGAATCTGGGTTTCTTGGTGCTAGAAACCCTCTAGAGAATATTTTCCCTCTAACAAGTGATTTCCCTCACGGAAAACCTCCACCAATTGTTGTCGAATCATCCCTCTCCAATCACTCTGTTGATCAGATATCAAACTTCTTGGTAAGAAAGTATGTTGAGGAACTGCTTCCCCTTAGTTTGTCACACACTACTAGACATTGTTCTGCACCGACATAAACAATGCCCCACTAGCAACTTTCAAATAACAAAGCTGCATTTCCATCCACGACAACTATAAGAACGAAGACCTTTACCCTCTTTGTTGGATCTGTGTCACTTCCTCTCGAATTGTGTCACCCTTCTGGGTCTACGTGAGCTAGCCTGGTTTTGCGTCGCCCCTCTTGGGCCTGCACTTCCCTCTATGCTGCTTCTTCCTGGATCTGCGATGTCACTTGGGATAGTCGCTTTCCTACAGTTTAACTTTGTCTCTTCGTTGATGGCTTCAGCTCTCCCTGATATTCAATAGCTCTGATACCATATGAAAATTTCTAAATTTACTAAACAGAAATCCTACAGCAGTAATTTGATTTAATTCTCCTACTTGTTTTATTAACTTAACAAGTTATTTTTCTGAATAATATAATAAAAACATCGAATTAAAAACATTGTTGCCTACTGAAATATACAGATCAAGTACTGAAGAAATAAGCACATTCGACAAAGGACACAGAAGATTTTTCGGACAAATTTCCCCGAAAAAAACCCAATGCAGGAAAACCAGTGCAACAGCTCTTGAGGGTTTTATTATTATGCAGATTTCTGAATACAAACTAGGGTACTAGTAGTGGTTTACCTAATAGATAAAATCCTAGCAGAAGTACCTCTATCTCTAGAGACAAATATTATGGTTGATTCAACTTAGAATGAAGAACCCCACAAGTGCCTACACAGTCCCCAGCAAGATTTGCGTTGAGACTGCGTCACCCTTCAGTGTGGTTGCATCACCCTTTTTGATATGTTGAATACGAGCCCGATCTAGTCCACTAAAACCCCAACGCTTCCCCTTTTGGCTCTGCATCAACCCCTATAGGCTTGTGTCACCCCTATGGGCCTGCATGAGCCTGGTTGGGCATGTGTCGCCCTTGTTGGGCCTACGCCACCTCTCTTGGACCTACGTCACTCCTTTGGTGCTAATTTTCCTCTTTTCTATTGTATTCTTGGCCTTGGATTAGAAATCCCATTGTTGAACTGCCCCTCGTTGCACTGCAAGCTCACTCAAAAATTCCCAGCAAACCGCGCCCCAGAATTTTGACTAGCTCAAGTGTTGCCACTCTGTGTGTGTTCTCCAAATAACCCCAAGCATTCCTTCTTTTCCAGTTGACGAATCAATGGTCATGATATAATCTCTAATCGACGATTAATATTAGAAAATATGTGATCCTCTTCACTTAGAACATTCTCGCCCACATGTTTAAATTAATTCACTTTAATTATTTAATTTTCCTAAGTTAGACTTAGGGTCTCCATTAATATAATTAATTATTTGAATAACTTCAGCTTTGGGTGGAATTTCTCCAAACGATTTCTGGGTCTTGTAGATCTCATTTGTTCTAGGTCCTCCACAAAGTTTTGAAGCTAGAGCACATCCAATGTTACCCAAAAAATCAACACATACTTCCCATGGAGCTTTATAACATAGCTCGTTGCAATATTTACAATGAATAACCTGCTCAAAAGAAAAAATCATCATGATAATCATATTGTGTACTGGAGCTTTATAAGAAAGCTCATTACAATATTTACAATATTCTACACATATACACATTTTCTCAACCATCAAATAAAAGGATATGATGCTCGTATTGGCAACAAGGGAATCCAGAGGCTCACACCTCCACCCTCAAAGTATTACCAAGATTCACTTCCTTCCCAAGAATTCCAAAATCCACTGTCATAATCAAATTCTGCACCTAATTTCCAGTGCTACAATCTTGCACTAATGTACCCTCAGTGAACAGTTATCGGCTCATTTTTCTAGGGTACACTTCCAATGTGCATCTGATTCCATATCACAATGCTAATAACCAAAACAAATCCATCCTCGGCCTTCCCTTCTCTACTACACATTCCCTCAGGAAATCTGGTAATCCCCTTCCATGCAGTCACTCACTTTCCAAGTTCCCCAGCATCCCTTATCTGGGGTGATCCATACCTTGGCAAGGCTTATTCACATCGGAAGATAAAACAACCAAGGAATATACCTACATCAAAACCATCATATCGGTCATAGCATGCTCATGAAAATAAATGGACACTATTGGGTACCAGTTTCCCACAATGGCCCTTCTCCTGAAGTGCTTTACCAGCATACTCCTGCATGTTCCAATTCCTTTTGCCATTGCTGCTAATTCTTGCAGTCAATTTCAACCACCCCAAATGGGAATTGCATGTTTTCCTATACCAAGCACATAATTTCCATTAAGTTAAAAATAAATTGAAATAACTTTAAATAATACCTCATTGGTAACTCATCAATAAGGTACACTTGCAATCTTGTTTACTTCATGTCACAACAAGTGAAACTTTTTGTTTGATAAAATCATCATGTATAAACATATCACATCTAGTTAGCTCAAAACACAACCATCATAGGTCAAAATCATGAATCACATGCAATCATCACAAGTTAGAATCATAGATCACATGCTTAATAAAACTGAAATAAAATACCGACACTTATCCTTCATCGACCCTTACTTCTGCCTTTGTTCTTTCTGTAAACACACCAGATTGGTTACCACGCCCGGGAGGCACCCAATGTCTTTGCTTCTCTTCAATCACGTACACATACACAGTGTACATCACAACATGTACATCCACACAAGGCGTACAACACCACACAATACATACACCCACACCCGATGTAAAAAACAACACAATACAGACGCCTACACCGGCATACAACACATACACCTACACCTGGTGTACAATACGACACAAAAATTATACATACACATAATACAATACAACAAATACACATGTCACGATACCATGACTACATAATGCACATACGTAGTACCACATCCTGCAATAAAACATGTATGACATGCACACAATACCACATGTACACCAGTACCATATGCACATGTACACATTACCACTTGTACACAATACTACCTGCACAACGTGTGCACAACATCACATGTACACGGCACCACCTGCACAATGTGTACACAACACAAAATTTACATCGCACCACTTGTAAAATGTGTATATAATACCACACATACACAGGGCCACATGCACGACATGTGCACAACACCACATGTACACAATGCCACATGCACGACATGTGCACGAAACTACATGTACAATCATGAACACAACACCATATGTACATAGTACATATGTGCAACACACACACAACGCCATATGTACATAGCATTGCATATGCAATATACACACAACACCACATATACAACAGGCATACAACATCATGTGTACACAATACTACATATGTGACATGTACACATCACCATAGATGTAATCACTGAATATAAAACATGCGCAACATATAAACAATAGTAGTACTGCACATCCATAGACCACACATTGACCCCACAAGAAACCTTGATTCTAGTGTCTTTCCACTATCCATGCTTATCCTAGCATGTCGCATATCACACTACTTTCACTTCTCTCATGTACCCCTCAGTATTACATGTCCATAACATAAACATATGCATAGCACAAGCATATAATATCAATTCATGTCCACATGATATTGAACTGATAGATCTGTTAGGGCTACTCTTCCCATTTGATTCCCCATAAGACTAGGAATATCTTCATGCCATTCATCTGCATGAGCAATCATTCCTCCACAAGAATTTTCCTTGAAAACCATGTCAGACAGTGACATAGCTGATACATACATACGTACATAAATAATCATTAGCATAAACCAACCATGATCCTGTCATACAACAACCTACATACACACATATATACATATAAACATTAGCATTTAAACAATCATGATCCATGACGACCCTGTCAGACACGAAATACATACATGCATATATACATAAATATATAGAAATCAACATAATCATGATCACAACACAATTGCTAGATATCATAAGGTCTAGGTTAAGAGAAATTCTTTTATTCATGCACAACATGCACAACATTGAGAACAACAGTTCCCAACATAGCCAAGGAATATAACACCTCAACTCCATTCACTTTAAATTTTGTGTTACCTTTCTCGCGATTGTTCTGTTGCCGTCCACTTACCTCAATGGACCCAACCAATCCAATTGGTTATCATATTCTTACATTTAATTTCCCTTATACATGCATCAAGATTCATCTGAGTCTTTCATTACCTGTTGGGTTTCATTCAGCTCTCCCAAAGCTTCGTTAACTTTCCTCTTTCCCAACAAATTCCCAAGACTCTCAAAATGTAAAAGGCAAGAAGAAGAACAATCAAGAAGAAGACCATGAAAAACCAAAAGCAATATGACACTGCAAAAAAGTGGTATGTCCATGCACTAGATGCAATCAATACCACAAATCAAGCGCAACAATTTACAAGAGACCAAAAGCACAATACTAGCAACAAACACCATGACTCAATCCCCATGGATTCCCAAAGCTTCCAAGGGAAGGCTCAACCCGATCATTTTCAAATATTTCATTGAATTCTCTTGCCATGAAATCCCATGCATCATACTTCCACAACCACATAATTGTCAGCGTATAAATACATATAACAATATACCAATTATCTTACCTTCTTATGCCAAACACACTGTTGTGTATCTGAACACATACATATATCATCTCTCAAGGGATTCCAACCTCTTGATGAATCCAGCCATAACTAGAAACCAAATTATATACCTGTCAAATACATGTTCATGAATGTAGCACATATCCGCATAATTTCAGACAAAATCAAGGTTAAGTAGACTTCATGTATGCAAAGCACTCATTCATTTGGAATTATGGTTTCCAAACATAGCTAAAGTAATGTTTACCCAATTCATTTATTTTACCATTTACCTTGTTGTAATCGAGCCCTACTATGTATTTCCATATCACCCATCTGCTAGTTATATAAACACATAAACTATTACCTTGTCATGCTAATACCAAGCATGTTGCCTTGCAACTATTCACACATGTCAATCACATGTTCCAAATATCAAGACAACATATCTATTAGCTAAAATCGGTCCCTACGAAGAATAACAACCATGTCATAATCAACTAATAGTCAAGATCAAATACTACAACTATCACTTACTTACACTCAAGTAAATATCAATTGTCTCAACGCATACCTGTTATTACAACCATATTCATGAAATATTACAAACACATTCTCGTATCATACAATTAATCAAACATTCAAACAAAATATAAACGTACCATGTTAAACAAATCAACTAAATGACGTAATAGACATGAAATCACTCAAACACCAAATAGATGACATAAACAAGCATTCAAGCACCAAGTATACGACATAAGAAAACTCATACCTTAATGTACCTTGGGGGAGGATATCTTTTCTGCAAAATCAATCTAGATTAGCACGATATAAATTCACAACACATCAACTCAAATCCTAAATAAGGTCATGATATCCATAATAGTAACCAGATAACATGTTCAGATTATAAACTCATAAACAAATTTCATTCATGCATAGCAATCACAAAGGCACAGTCAATCTAGATTAGTACAACACAATGTCACCAACAGATTGACTCATACGTGGATGTCATAACCCTAACCATAAAGTTAACTAACATATAACAAAAAGAAGCTAACATATAACATGTTCATCAACAACATAAAACATAGTCATCAAGTTAATGCCATGTCTGACTTACCAATGCATGTACATTGTTGAGTCCTGATTTTTCTCATTTTTTATAGTGTTTCTAAGGCCTTGCTTCCCCCTTTTTAAACTCTTTTGACCCTTAATAACTCTTTTTTTTCCATATTACATGTGTTTTGACCAAAAGGGTGTTGTGAGCTTTAAGGTATGCAAATTATTCTAAAAAGTATCATTTCACTTTGTTCTTGAGTATTTTCGAAGCTAAATGTTACCTAATTGAATTATCTACAATTTCAAGGTTGACTGAATGAATATTATTCAGGCTAATTATATTCTGAATCAGTTCCACAGTTTCCTGCAGACAGCCTGTGATTCGCTGATTTCCTGCAAACGTTCAGCGATTTCCTGTAGACATGGATTTCCTGTAACCGTTTCTATTTCCTGTAGCGATATCGGTGATTGAGTGTGTTCCAGTCAGCCTCAAGAAGAACAAGAACATGGGTTTTGTTAGGAAATATTCCTACATGGATGTTGTCCTATTGGCTCCCTTGAAACTACCACCGAAACTGCCCATATCTTCAGTACTTTCATCAATGGACGTATTGGGAAATACTCCAGCAACCCAACGATATCAATTTGATCCATGATTTCAGTCTTGGATCAAACTCAGCATAGTTATTTTTATTGTCTTTTCCATTTATTGTTAGCAAAAAATTGCATTATGTTATTTTTCCTAATTTGAGCAAGTTTATGCCTCTACACTTGTATAGATAATTTTATGGTTTATTTCCAAAGGAGGCTAGATGTACCAGACTTCTGCACTATTGTAATATTTTTCCAAATAAATATAAAATTACATGTTCTTCTGATCTCTCTGTGTAAACTCCTTTAGTAGTAAAATGGGTTGTGAGTAAGGGAGGGCCCCCTTTACTCACAACTCCAGTAGTTTCAGATTTTTGTTTGATTTGATATTTCTCATGAATCGATAGAATCATTGCACAACTGTTGTTCTCTTTTCTAATTTGTAGTAGCACATGTATAATGATTAAATGGTGAAGCTTATTTGATGAATATTTTTGGATTCATTTGATCAAGTTTTGATTTATATTGTGAAATGTTAAATTGGTTTAATTGTTGTTTGATTGGTCCCTTATCTTTTTATGATCAGCATCAACAATTTTAAGTGTTGTAGAGGGATGATTAAATCCACTCCATAGCCTTTGTTGCTAAGTTTTGATGGGGAAAAGAGGTATTGAGTTGTGTGTGTATGTTTTTGTTTAGAAAAACACTTAAATTATTAGCCTGCATATATTTTTCATAGCATCTCATAAGCTTACCTACCCCTGGCTGATGATTTATGCCTGTCAAATTATAAGTCTATAATTTTACCAAACATTTTGGTGTCGTTGTCGGGGAGGTGCTAAGGGATGATACTGAAAGTATTTTAGTATTATTTCTTATTGTTTGAGATTTTCAAGACTAGGGGAGTCGAAGTGGTAAGACGTGGGGTAAGGCCTATGCACCTGCAGAGATCAGAATTCGCCAAAGCCATGTCCTGATTGTTTGGTAAGTAGAGTTTTGAATTTTCTTCATAATATATGAATAGGGTCCAATATTTTCAAAAAATTTAGTGGTGGTATGAGCACCAATTCGTCCACTAATAAACTAGCAAGGACAAGGAAGTCTGTAAAGAACAAGGCAACGAAGGAAGAGGAATCCGAGTAGGAGGTTTGTAGTTTTGAAAATATCTTGGTAGTTGATCCCAAGAAGATTAATACTCCCACAGCAGATTCTTCTGTCAGAAGGTATTATGTTGGAGTATTAAGTTTTTTGGGATCAACTACCAAGTTCCTTTCAAAACTATAAACCTCCTGTTCGGATTCTTATTCCTTCGTTTCCTTGTTCTTTACAGACTTCATTATCCTTGCCAGTTTATTAGTGGACGAAGTGGTGCTCACACCACCACTAAAATATTTTGAAAATATTGGACCCTATTCATATATTATGCAGAAAATTCAAAACTCTACTTACCAAACTATCAGGACATGGCTTTGGCGAATTCTGATCTCTGCAGGTGCGTAGGCCTTACCCCACCACGTCTTACCAATTCGACTCCCCCAGTCCTAAAAATCTCAAACAACAATAAATCATGCGAAAACACTTTCAGTATCATCGCTTAGCACCTCCCCGTCTAAGGGATGATCACACTAGTTAACTAACACCTATCATGCATGTAACCATACCGTCAATAAAATGAAAGGCATACACATTACCATAATGCATATGACTACATTGATAAACTAGAATTTATCACATATGTAACCATAATAATAATAGAATGACAAACATATAAGTAAACCTATTAATTACAAAAACCATGAATCACATACCTGCATGCCAAGCATACAAATTTGTATGAAGATATGCTCTTACCCCAAAGTCCATTGTTGCAACTTCACTTTAATGATTTTCATCTCATGTTCTATCTTATCCAACACATTAGCATCATAACATACCAATATCATCATAATGACCTAATTGCATACAATGACCTTATGCACAACAACCTCAATCCAACCAATGCAAAATTGACCATATGCACCCACTTGACATGTATAACCAATCTTGAATGACCAATGCATGTTCAACATAAGACATCACACAAAAAATCATACACGAATAACACTGAAGCATGGCCAATATATAACATTAGCATAAGTGATCAATGCATGTACAATATCTAACAATATGAAAGCAAGTGTGCACGAACAATACACAAGCATGAGAAGCACATAATCAGTCATACACTCATGAAAACATGTTAACAACAACAGCATCAACCTTCACATGGCGACATCACTACAACCATGATCAACACCATGCAAATGCAATAAGTACACATAGGCCAAAGCATTCTAAACACATATACAATCAACACAAATGCATGATAAACACACTTCTCATCCAATCCGAAGGTTGAACCATGCTCTGATACCACTCTGTAACACCCTCTTCCCACATCTACCCAAGTAATCATCCAACCGAGGTAAACATGCGATGAGAGGCTACTATAATGAGATTCCACCTCCTAGGTGACCTTAAGTAAGTGGAACCAATGGAAACACAACATACAGACCTTATATAGCAACAAAAACACCCCCCTCGGAGGTAACCCAACCTTGCAGGCCTCTTACCCCTGGGTCACACTGAAATTTTGACCTTTTTGAACCATAGTTGCACGCATAACACTGCACGCTAGCGGTCAGGGCTCCAAAAACTCAGTTTTGTGCCTACATCTCCAGGATTTGAGCCACCTTTTCAGGCCCAGAACCCGGTGTTTTTCCCAGAACTTCATGAAAATTCCAGAGATGATAAATAACAACAGTGATATGATAAGGAACCAATCACATCATTAAGAATTCATCTGGACCCCTCCTATCCATGACAGGATTTTTTTCAAACATGTCACAAGCATAAAAGCTACAGGTATAAAAAACATAACTGAGTATAGGGGTCTCATAATTATCTTAGAGTCCCTAAGAAGCATTCCTCCTCTACATCATTAGCTTCCATACAATCTATTTGACCATAGATACATGGCGCATTCATTTACAATTAAAAGCATAGATAGAGCCATACATCATCACTGATAAAATACAGGCTTATAACTAACACAATAACAACATAAATACCATGGATACAACAACAATAGAATCCACATAATAACCAGGGAAATTATACATCAAATACCAAATAAATGTGCTTCTCATTAATGAGTGTAAAAACCAACCAGAGATGGGATTTCCACATTCCATGTGAACATAGATTGGCTAAGAAAAATCTCTCTTCAACCAACCACCCCTTGTACCATATTCTAAGCATGAATATGGGACTCAAACTGAAAGAACGAACCAGAGCATCCCGAGGCTAAACCACCTCACCCTCATCAAATATAAATCAGGCTTTACCGTGATCCACACCTGATCACTAGGCCAACACAAGCATGGATATCACCGAATTATCTCTGCCCAAATCGTGAGGAAATTTTCTATCTCCTAGTATCTCATGCTTTACCACAACCCACAGTCTGAATCAGGGATCACTAGACCCTAAACCGAGACATACTCTCTAGGCTTTACCGTATATCCTAAACTTGGGATTCCTAGGCCTGAATGCAGATAAAACCACCTCTCAGGCTTTACCGTAATCCAAACTTGGATTACTAGGCCCTAAACCGAGGCAACACATGAATCGGTTCCATAATCATTTGGAGATCCACCTCACTCAGCTTCGAATCCATCCAGAAATCTAGCCAAACCAAACATGAGAACTCCACAACACCATGGCTATCCATAAATGGAAATGTTAGGATGAATACACTGTCACACCTGGAAAAACCCATGCCAAGACAGAAAACAACCACATGCAATACCATGTATGCCAAATCTAGCAAGGAAATCATACATGCAAATCAATACCTGCAAAGGATCCTACTATAGATGCTTGATTCATGCTCCTCCTTTCTTTCTTCCTTCTTCTTCATGTTTTCTTTCCCTTCTTTCTCCAATCCCAAAGTGATCCAAAACCTCTAAGTTTCCAAGAGTGAGAGAGAGAATAATGATCCATAAGTGTGAGCAAAAATCTTTTCAATTGATCCTCAGAAGTTGTTTTTATCAATGAGACCTATATTTTCTTCATTTTCGATTATTTTCCTTCATTTTCCTTCTCACATGAAACTTATGACCTTTCACCTTCCTTTTCTCCTAATTTCTATTATTTTCATAAATAAATATGCCAAAAATTCCTCATGTCTTTCCAAATCCTTTGTCAATTTCCTTTAGTCATAATAACCGAAATGAACACTCACTAGGATGTTTTTCCCAAAATTCAGCTTGGAATAAGTGTCCCATCAACCGTGGTTATTATTTTTGCCTTTACTAACTTTTATTACATGGAATTTTCACTAGGTTTGTTACATACACCATTCCAAATTACTCTTAAGTAAATGATTTAAATCAAACATTTCATAGCACAAGTAATCTCGTATCACCTTTAATTCACAATGCAATGGAAAATAGTTTTTGTTAGAAGGGATTCAATATACACTTTCTTTGGATTAGTTAACGGGCTTGAGGGGTACCTATTTCAATTTCCAAAATAATATCCCATGACTTTGCACCCTGCCTCATCCTTATGTATCTCATGTCATTTGCAAGAGAGAAAAACCTTAGCAGATAACTTAATGGTTTTTCTATCTGAGTAAATCAATGATTAGTTGACTACAATGGATACCATTGCTAAATAACAAAAAATTGATAAAATTCATCTTTTAAAGTTATCTAATTAAAATTACACCCCTAGTCAAAGGTGGGTTGTAGGGTAAGAAAAATGTGGTTATTGATGTTACCCCCGCCATTATTCAAGTCTCTCCAATGACAAGCTTGTGTTTGTGTTGATGCTCATGGATGTGTCATTACATCCAACAACAGTTTAGTAGTTGGAGGTAGATGCAAATAAAGCAATTCCTTGAAGGAATACATAACCCACATGTAGCCTCTTAGCTAAAGAATTGAGAAGTGATGATGTTAGTTGCACTTTCTCCTAGTTAGGGGTAAGGTGTGTGAAATTTGGGTGTTGTGACATTACCTCCACCAGCATTCAATTGTATCCAATGACAAACTTGAGTGTGTGTTGATGCTCATGGATGCACGACAACACGCAACAGTGATTAGGGATAGGTGCAAACCCTAGGAGTCTTCAAAAAAATAGTTAAGCAACACACAACCCCTTATCTAAAGTATTTTGAATGGGGCTTGGTGAAATTCTTGGGTGTCTTTGAAGAAAGAGATACCCCATGTCCAGCCTCTTCACTAAGGATTCAATTTATGATTCCAAATTGAATGGTATCAGTTGCAATTTTTTACCCAGGCAAGCTCACTCTTTGTCTTCCTTGAGTTGAACATGACTCATTTTTAGTCCAATTGTGTAAGCCTCTCACTTCTCCTCTTCATTCCCTTGTAGCTCTAGAATGTTTTCCTTTTTCCACTCATGTGACCAAAAGGTGGTGATTTATGAAGAGGTAGCATGAGCTAGATAGAAGAGACCTTTCCATTACAATTTGTTTGAGCCACCATGTTAATCCATCCTCTAATTTTGATGTTGGATAAATTGCAATATGAATTTCTACTGTAAAAAGGTTAGACAAAGGAAATGTCGACCCTTCCCCCACAAGGGAAAAACCCTATAGAGGAAGAGAGTTTTCAATAGAATAATGCATAAGACTCAAAACTGGCGAGACTGAAGCTTGAGCATTCAAATTTGGTGACATGACATATTTGACCCGAGAGGGTGAATTCACAATTGGAGATAACACGACTGGTGATCCTGGTTCATGACCCAAGGGAACCAATCTGGTTGAATTATCTCTTATTTTCTAGAATAAAGTTTATCATCACAGACCTCATAGAAATTTCGGGTGCAAACCTCTTGACAGAGAGAACAAAAATTGCACAAGAGCCACTGCATTAGATTTGTGACATTAGGTTTACCACAACACCAGACACTCCCAGTTAATCCAAACCTATTTTGCATTTGAATCCTCCAAAATCCACTTTAAAGAACCCCACACACACAAAGAATGATCCCAGTGATACCAAGACCTTCCAACGCCATAAGTGGGTAGTATATGGAAGAAGAACATAGATGAAGACAAATGTGATATGTTATGTGATATAAATGTAAACCAATTTGAATAAAAGAGAAATCTTAATGTTATTGATAACTTTTTATAATTGAGGCCTTTCTATTTCCTTTATTAGGTGAAATTTCAAATAAATAATTAAAAATTTTAGATATTTGAATTAGTAACTATGAAACATTTAAAACATCAATTAATAGTTGAGACTACTTATTATTTCAATACCTTCAAAATTTTCATTTTAATATCAATTTTTTTATAGCAAACTTATTTCTTGAAATTCTAGATAAAAAATTATTTTAATAAACAATTTTTTGATAATAATTTTACTTACTAGTAATCTAGTAGAAAGGAAGGGCATCTATGTTTGTCCAAATAAAGAGAATAACTTCTTTGGAAATAATATCCATGAAAGATTTTATAGCTTGAAAGTAGCACTTATATGTTTTTTTCTTCTCATCAACAAATTTTCCGAGTAGATTTTTACAATCAAATAGAGTACCTCAAACAATTCTTTGATTATATATGAATTTGAATCATAAAATATATACTCAATTTTTTTTGTATTTTATTCACATTAATTTTTTATAAAGAAATTTCCAAAGAGTGATTTTAATTATATATTAATTTTTTTCCAAATATTTTAGAATTTAAAGTGATTTTAATTATATATTAATTTATTCTTGTCGTATTTTTAATCACAAATAGCTAAATCGGAGAACATTTGGAAAACTCCATTTTTAAATGATAATATTGGGCATATACATAATAGTTATATTTTGAAAAAGATTTCATCTTCCCATGTGATTTTTCAAAGGTGGAATAAATAACTAATATTATATGAAATATAGAAGATGTTATAAATCATATGGAGTCTACATTGAATTCTAACCAATGATGGATGGTTGTTGTTTGAGATGCAAAGGAATACAACAAGATCTCTGAGAAAAGAAAATGCACATGTCTAATTCTTGTTTGTAATTAATTTTAAAAATAAATCAAGTTCCCAATTTGTAATTCATTAATTCTAATTAGTTTTTTTTAATAAAATCATTTTTTTAATCATCAATGTTACGTAATCATAAGCTTCCGTTAAAACCCCAAAAAAAAAGTATACATTTAATTTTCAATCATAATATTCCATGCAATAGAATAATATTCCAATAAGCTTCACCATACATTTCACTTTTTTGTTTAGAAGATATTAACTTTTATGAATTCCCCGCACCCATTTCAACTATAAGAACACCTATCGGTCTAAATATAATCTTCAGTACGCAATAATATAAGATGAAGAGGACAGCCTTTCCTGTAATGCGTGTTGATCTTGCATGATTTTGGCTTTCACATCTGGAATTCATGTTTTTATTTAAGGACTCCATGTTTCACATCCAGAATTCATCTTAGAAGATAAAAGAAAGGCATTAACATCAAACCTTAATTGAGAATCAAACCAACCAGTACATGGATAATGAGATAATATGGGGCCTTCACTGAAAGAAAAGATGAGATCATAAGGACTTCAATGGTTTGAACTGGTGGGAGATGGCATATTTATCAAGATCGAAAGGAAAAAAAAATATTCTCACTGAATAATTGAAAGGAAAAAAATCCCTTACCCAATTAAAAAGAAAAATTATGAAGGTTATTAATAAGAGATGGAGAAATATTTGTACACTGGGCTATCCAAGGAAGAGGAAGCGAACCGTCAACAAATTGGAGGAGGAAGTGAACCATTAGCAAATTGAACTGAGTGTGCCATTGGTAGAGGAAGTAGTTAAACCAACAAAAAGGAATTAAACTTTTAATAATTTTTTTATTAGCATTGCAACTCTGATTTGGCTCACAGTTCATTATACCATTATGGAAAAAAAAAAAAAAAAAAAAAAAAGGAGAAATTGTAGGTCTACATTGCAACAAAATCTAAACATCAAAATACTCTTATCCATACATTGAGAAGACTTTTAAAAATAGTCTCATGAACTAATCGATCTAGTCAAATATTGGAAAATTCGTTACTGGATATATATATATATATATATATATATATATATATATATATATATATATATATATATATATATATATATATACAGAAGTAGTTTATGCAAAGGAAGAGAAAGGGGTTGCAGCAAGAAGGTCAGTCAAAACCCTCATAGTCTTAAATTAAAAGGATACACATACATACACATACAATAACATCAGCCAATTTAAATGAATAATTGGAGTTAGTACAGTATGTGATCCTTGAAAGGACCCATTTTTTCAAATTTCAATATATAAGCGACCTTCCAATTGGAAAATTAACAAACCCTAGGTTGGAAGTTGCAAGCCTATAAAATTAAAAAAGACCCAAAGCCTAGTTCTGTTGTAGAAAACGGTACTCTTATTGTGGTTGTGCATCATCCCATAAGAACCGAAGGTATCACGAACTAGTGGACAATGGAATGGAAGGTAAAACTTAGAAACTGAAAAACAAAACCCTTGTCTAGGAACCAAATGCAATAGACATTGTGTTAGCACAGTTCTTTGCTAATTCATGAGCCCATTCCATAGTTTATTTTTAGGATTAAACTTCAAAAATTTCAAAATTATAAAAAATAAAAATAAAATAAAATAAATGGTCGTTATTGGAATTTCCAGAAGCACCAGTTTTAGCCCTTTCATACAGTCTATTATTTTCATGTTTCTGTCTTTTTTATTTTTATTCCGATGTTGCCGGAATTTCCAGAAGCATACTATGTTTTTTAAAATAAAACGAAAAAACGCATCTGCTTTAGTTATACCACGTGTCATAATGTAAATACGCCTCAAATATTTTTTAAATATTTTTAGATCTAATGATAGGTGTCGTATTACAATCAGTTAGCTAAATTCAATTCATTATATACGTTGAGCCACATGTGTCATCCATAGTTATGGACTAAACCGTTACCCGTCATGCCTGTCAACTCCAAGTCAGTCATTTGTGTATCTAGGTACGTGTTTTTCTAAATCAAGGAGATTGTGGTTATCAAACTACACACCATAACCGTTTGGTTGGCTGCACGGAAACGCTGCCGGAAATTCCAGCCAATCAACAGCAAATACTGCAGAGGTGACTGCAAGTCATAAACTCACTTGCCATAATCCATCTGGAGCTCTCATACGGAAAACACAGCCAACTGAAGGTGGTGATGGTGTGTTACATGGTGCACATCATGGTGAGGAATATTTTCAATGATGGAGGATAATTTGCATGGGGTGATGGACCAAGTTTTAGTTTTAAATCCACCTAAAAAACAAGAATTCTATCATTCAAAATTTTACTTGTTGGGATTCGAATTTGTTGAGATTCATAGTTCAAGAAGGAGTCTGGATTTCAAACAATATTCCAGAGGTAATACACGCCACACCTATAAGGTAAAACTCCCCCTACTCTGCCACCTATCATTTGTAGGAGACAAAGGCATTTATTTTTTTGAAGATGACTAAAACAGGTTGTAAGATAAATCGAGTAGAACCACAGGGTGCAGATTTGGTTGATGTCAATTCGAGGGTAAGAAGTTTGTTTATGCAATCAGGGTGGTATCCTATTAGTACCAGGTTATGGAGCTCTCACTCAGGAGTTGCTCAAGATTTTTATAACTCTTTTAATGGACAGGAAGCTACAGTTATGGCCTTATTTTTTAGGTTTCTGAAGACTCCATTGCTGAAGCCTTTAACCTTCCCCAAGAAGGAGAAAGGCAGTTCAAAGGACAAGTGATTACAAGAGGTGATCTTAATAGCTTCCTCAAATATTATCATAGAGGGCAAAGGGAATTCCAAGAAGCTACCTTAAGAATGACTGGGAAGAAGCTATCAATATTATTAAGATATACCTCACATGGGAAAGGAGGTCTACAGTTGTATCCCTATATCACACGAGGTTTATTTTTCATATTGCAGGGATGAAGACATGAAATCTGCCATTTTTCTTATTGAAAAGCCTGACAAAGATGTCAGCAAGGGTTCAAATTCACACTGATGTTTGTGAGTATAGCTTGTACCACCAAGCTTTGATCAAAGTTCTAGTTGAAAAAGAGTTGGGAAAGAGAAACTAGACTTGGGACCATTTTTTATTCTATAGGGCAGACCAAACTGCACCTACACCTCCAGTTCCACACCAAATCCTCAGTCTGCAAAGAGAAGAACAAAGATAAAAGCCCAAAAATAAAACATTCATAAGAAGGCCAAAGGTAAGAAATAGAAGGTTTCTACAGTCAATGTTGAAAGAAAGGTGGAAAAAGGAGAGAGCTCCTCAACAAGCAAACCCGAGTCCATGAAAATAGTACCCCGTGTTCCTCCATTTCCTAATGTTTACGCTAGAGCCAAAAGAGAAGGTCTGCAACATCAGATAAATCAAAAGTGCAAGTGCTACCGGAAATTACGAAAGCACATATTCAACAAAAGTTGCAGAAAGAGTATAATCCTACACCATCAGATGAAGAACTCCTCGAGGATGTTGGATATGAAATCAGCAGCAAGAAGAAGAAACAATAAGCTAAACCTATTGCTATCCCCAGAAAGAGGCATACAAGAGACATCAATAAGTTTAGGCTTAAGTCCAAGGCTCTACATAATCCAAGCCTAATGACACAGTTTATTGACATTGAAGGTAAATCTAAAGGTTCAAAAACAGAAAAATCCATGAAGAAAAGCAAGAACACAACCCCTTCAGAACAGCACTCAGAGCCCTCAAAAAGAAGAAAAACAAAAAAGGGTTCTAAGGAGGACAAAGACCCTGTCAAGGAGGCAACTACAAGAGCAACCATATCTAGAACATCAGCTACTGACAACAAAACTGACTTAGATAAATTGGTTGAAGTTGCAGCATACATAGAGGAAAGGTAAAAATGTTTTTGGTACTAATTCCTTTTTTCTTATTAGTCACAATTTTGAACAGCAGCCTAGGTGTCATAGAATACAAGTCAGCACTGAATTTTCATAATTTTCTGTGTATTTATAAAAATAAACAGGGTGCTACCGGAATTTCCAGTAGCATTCCAGATTTTGTGCAGTTACAGGTTTGTACCGAAATTTCTAGCAGCACTTGTTTTAACTGAATTTTGACACCTTTCATCAAGTTTTTCCGAGCCAGTTAAGGATGGATAAGAACCCATAACCAAATGGATAATACAAGTGATGGTGAGAGGTGGTTATGAGTTTTTTGGAGGTCTTATTAAATAGAGCTACATGGTTATTAAATACAAAAGACACAAGGAGATAATTCAACAGGAAAAAGGGTAGCATGACAGCGCACACAGCATTCTAGCCCAGAATTCTTCTCTTCTTTCTTCTCCATTTGTCCTTTCTGTTAGATTTCGATGAGATAAGGTTGTGATGTCTTTTGACACATATTTTATGTTAGAATTAATGTTTCATTTTTTTTAGAAGAGATGGAGTTGGTTCCTCTCTTTCTATATATACCACTTGAACATACTATTTCCAGGTTGGATGTTAGTCTACCTGAAGTCTAAATATAATAAAAGACATTTTTGCTTCATGCTGGAGGATTTTGTGACTCGAGGAACATCTAATGTGTGGTTTGTATCTTTTCTTTGTTAATTGCTTCTAAAATATGAATTTCAGCAACTAGTAAAGTGTGAGTGAGAAGTTGTTAAAGGATTTAATAGTAAATTATCTGCTCTATGTTTTTTGCAAGTTATATGTGTGTAATCGAACATCTCGGTGAATATTTCATAAAGGATTTTTGGAATACCTTATACATGCAATCTATTTTCTAAATGTTGTTTTACTTTGCATAAACAGAGTTTGTGTAAAGAACCATCATCATAGTTGTGACTGATTTAGGATAGGAATATTTCCTGAAATAGGTACCAGTTATTCATCTTCTTCCACTTATATACTATGCTCCCTATAATACCTTTTACCCACACAATTTATACTTGCCACAGCTTTCCAAATGCATGAAAGTCTTAAAGAACATTAAATCATTTCAAAATATTTGAGAAAGCCATCCCACCACTCAAACAACCCCTTTTAAAAGTTTAAATGAACTATGATGTGTAAGGCTTACTCCTTAAGCAGTGAAGGAGTGACTTCTTACGCTAACACACTGGTAAGAGAATTAATTTAAATACCTGTAAAATCTTATAGTAACTAAACTGAAATATATGCATTTATAACATATAAGGATAGGGGAATTAGAAGTGGAGAGATGGCTCTGAAGATGCGTGAAGCTAGGGTTTGGACCTCCGAAGCGGTCTTGGCTACGGTAAAATTGAGGTATCGCACTCTTTCCATTAGCAATGACCTTGTTCTCATATGCATGGCAAGTGGATTTGGCTTTCTTCCCCAGACCTAATCGCAATCGAATGCCATCAACAAAATATGCTGTAACACTCAAATAATTTTGCGGATCTGGTTATGGGCTAGATATGACTTAGCAGAATATCACTTCCACGAGCAAGGGTTTATCATGTCGTCAGAAGGACAGAGACTGCCAGAGCGGATCTGCATCTCCTCCCTTGTAGGTGTAGATCTGTATCTGACTCGTGTCTAGTTCAAATCATCACGCGAGATCAGATCTATAGCAGATCCACCATATCTTATTGCTCTCTCCCCAAATGAAACCCAGATCACAATTTCGACACTGGAGGCCATGCATATTGAGAGATCGGATAGATGTTGTTGGATCTGTGCGGATGAGACCAGCATACAACTGTCGAAGCAATATGCAACAGGGACACAGTTAGAAGGGTTTTTAACACCATATTTTGGGACGCAATTCACCGGTAAGATAGATCTAGCCACTACAAGCAGAGATCTATGGTTATTTCTGAACTTACTTGTAGATCATGTCAATTTTAAGTAGATTGTTGTCTCGATGGGGATCTGTTGGATAGAGGAGCCCCTTAATTTGGTTTATCTCTCTCATGGCCTGGAATGGGCAAAGAAGATCTGGTCAAACATTTCATTACACCCAGATCTACTATCCATTATCCCAGATCTACACCCTCAACAACCATTTTGTGCTTTTCACACTGATAGGGTGGTTCATATGGGGTGCGACAGTGCACAGACACCGCTGCATAAATCACCAATATATAGAGAGCAGCATCCCTCTATGGTGATGGAACAAGTTGATACAAAACCAGATCTGTCAGAAGCCTCTTGTATCCAAATCTTTATCAAATCACTGGAAGGTAAATAAATATGCATAAGAATCAATATCCGGGAATGGATCAGAGATCTTAAACAAATGCTTCAAGACAAGAGAAGCACTCCAACTTGCATGCAATGTCTGATTTATGCAGGGAAAATCATGAGAGACGAAGCAAATCTACAGGAATACGGCACTGAACCAGATTCAATTATCACTCTCACCTCGAAACTTCTAGAAGGTTTGCCTGGAACCAGATCCAAAGGAAATGCAACATTTAAAGATGCAATAAAATGGAAGGAAGCACTAACATAGGCTCACACTATTCTAGGCCCATACATAGTGGATCAAATGAACCAAGTGTCATCCTTGACAGTAAATATACCTGAGGTAAAGGCAATCCATGACGAATTTCATTCTAAAGGAATTATATGTAGATTCAATGGCTTTTGGCCCAAATCTGTGCCATTACGTGAAAGGATCTAATCCATATGGACATAAAAATGTGATATCCACTTCTGCTCCGAGGCATTTTTTATCATCAAATTTGACACAAAAAAGGATAGAGAATATGCACTAAATGAATGTCCCTGGTTTTGGGGCAATGCAGACCTATTTACTACACATTGGTTTTCTGAATTTGATGCAAATACCACGGTTGTCTCCAAAATTTTGTGGGTTAGATTGCATAATCTACCATTACATTTTTGGCACCCTAAAGTGTTAGCGGGAATTGGGAATTCCCTAGTGAAATTCATAAAGATAGATATTGATCGAACCACAATGGAAATCTATACATTTTCCAGAATTTGCATGGAGGTGGATCTTAGTAAAAGGTTACCTGGCCGCATTCAGCTAACTTACAACAATCAGTAGGGGTCACAGCCCCTAGACTATGAAAATACTACCTTTCACTATCGTATTTTTCATCTTACTGGCCATATTCAAAACGCATATCCATAAGCTAAAAAGGAAATAAGGAAAGGATGGAAGTTTTCTAAATTCCCTGAAGAAGAAATTGAATATGTTGAACCCGCAAACAATACCACTAGCAACAATGTTCAGAACACTTAGGAAGAGGTGATGAAGGATGAAGTCGTGCATCAATCTGCATTGATTCTAGTACAAACCAAACAACAACATTAGCTTGTGACGGCTTCAGCTGAAAAATCAGCTAGTGGCACCAAATGAACACACATTTCAAAAAATTCAAATTCTGACAAAGAAATCCAGCCTAATGTAAAAGAGTCTCAAGTATCTACCCCAACCAATTCAAATGGTTGGAGGAAAGTGGAGAAAAATAAAGGTAGGAAAGAGTAGAATGGGTTAAATCTCCGATGATTTGGAATTTATTTGATCTTGCATACAAAAATCTATGAAAATGCATATGTTATCTAGCATCTACATCATGTAATTTCGTTCAATGAAAAAAATTATGATCTTTCCTTGGGAAAAAAACATAGAAGGATAGGGTTATCAAATGTTAAAAAAAAATACACTAGTTGCAAAAAAAATAGCAAAGAATGGAAAGAAATTCTCTATAGATTTTAAGGAAAGATTTTAGAAAGAAAATTACTTGTAATCTTGGTCAGCCATGGAACAACACCACAATAATTGGGAATTTCTAACTTAAGAGTTGAATAACCTTCTCCTCTCAAGCCAAACAAAGAGGCATGTATCTTCCATTCATCATGGTTGCAAGATTACAGGATGGCTCACCTCCTTGACAATAAAAGTCTCGAACAAGTGAAGTTTGCCATTGTAGGGTGGAAAGACAAAAAAAAAATACCTAGAAACACAAATGACTACCAAGCAACAAGAACTCTAACTCAACTGTAAAATAACACGCCCACAAGAAACAAAAATGTTGTATGCAAGCTGGAAGAATACCAAATAAAGGAACGAGAACAAACTCTAGCAGGGCATGGTTTCCTTCATATTTCTTGTAGAAGGTTCAGGTAAGAGGGCGAAAAGTTGACATAATACATATTAAACCAACGACAATAAATCCTTTGTAGATTTCAAGGAAAGTTTTTAGAAAAAAAAGATTACCTATAATATTAGTGAACCATGGAAGATCATCCTGTAAGAACTAGAGGTATCATGAACCAGTGGACAGTGGATTGGAAGGTAAAAGTTAAAAACTAAAAAATGAAACCCTCATATAGGAACCAAATGCAATGTACATTGGTAAGAGATTTAATGAAAATACTTGTAAAAGCCCAAAGGAACTAGACCACAATACCTACGTAGATAACATAGAACGATAGGATTATCAATTTTTTTTTTTTAAATACATTAATTGCAAAATTTCTAGAAGATAATGGAAAGAAATCCTTTATAGATTTCAAGGAAATTTTTTAGAAAAAAAAAATTACCTATAATCTTAGCGAGCCATGGAAGAGCACCGCAACAATTTGGAATTTCTAACCTAAGATTTGAATAACCTTATCCTTTAAAGTCGCACAGAGAGGTATCTTCCTCCCATTCATCATGGTTGCATGATTGTAGAATGGCTCACCTCCTTGACAAGAAAATTCTTGAAGAAGTGAAGTTTGCCATTGTACATGATAAAGATAAAAAAAATTACCCAGAAACACAAACAACTGCCAAGTAACAAGAACTCCAATTCAAGCATAAAAGAACAACAATGTTGTCTACAAGTTGGAAGAAGACTATAGAAAGGAACGAGAACAAACCCTAGTAGAGCATGGTTTCCTTTGTATGTCTTGTGGAAGGTTCGGGAAGAAGGGTGAGAATATGACATATGACATATTAAACTAACGAAAAGAAATCCTCTATAGATTTCAAGAACATTTTTAGAAAAAATAATTTGCCTGTAATCTTGGTGAGACATGGAAGAGCACTGCAACAATTGGGAATTTCTAACCTAAGAGTCGAATAACCTTCTCCTTTCAAGTTGCAGAGAGAGGCGGGATCTTGTCATTCATCATGGTTTCAATATTAGAGTATGGCTAGCCTCCTCGACAAGAAAAGTCTCGAAGAAGTGAAGTTTTCCATCGTATGGTGAATTGACAAAAAATAAATTACCCAAAAACACAAACAAATGCCAAGAAATAAGAACTCTAGCTCAAGCGTAAAATAACATGCCCACAAGAAACAATTATATTCTCTACAACTTGAAAGAAGACCATAGAAAGTAATGAGTACAAACCCTAGAAGAGCATGGTTTCCTTTGTATGTCTTGTGGAAGGTTCATGAAAGAGGGCGATATTTTGACATGTGACATATTAAACCAATGACGAAAAACACTCCAATTGTCTAACACATAATAAACAGCCCAGGACTGTTGAAAGTGGCATGGGAGGGGAGTTCTTCTCAAAGGGGATGCCTTACGGTGTAAAACTAAAAATCAATATAGATTTTAAACCTAACTAATTAACGTTGTGTTCATTGGGCTCATGAAACTTCCTATGGTGCACTTTCTACGTAAGTGTTCAAGAGAGGGATAAAAATTAAAAATGAATAAATGTGGCTTTCCTCCACACGTTTAAGAGTGGGATAAAAATTAAAAATAAATAAATTTTAATTTCCTCAACATGTATTTACTAGTGGGATAAAAATTTAAAATTATTAAATGTGGTGTTTTGGTTGTTATTTACTAGAATAAATGTTTCACTGCTATAATGCCATTAGGTTTTAGCCTACTTAGGTTTTAGGGTTTTTCTTTCCATAAATGTTGTGGGAAAAATTCAAGTTTAGATTTTGTTATATTATAATTTATTGGGTGTATATTCTAAATTTATTTGATTCATGTTTCAAAAAATTACGTAAAACATAAATTTTTATAAGTATTAATAAACATTTTGAACATTAAATTATAGTATTAATAATATTAATAATGTTAATATTGTCCATGGGTTTTGGATAAACTGTGATTGGGTGTGATGTTAAGGCACTCCTGGATTTTAAGTCATCAGTTCAATTACCCACCCTATTTGGGTGTTATTCTTAGACATGACCATTATGTAGCCTCACCAATGCCATAATTACAAAAAAAAAAAAAAAAAAAAAAAAAAAATGTTAATATTATTATTATTAATGTTTTTTTTTGGTAAATTTATTTGTATTACCTAAAAATACAAAATTACAACCTTCTGATCATCATAAGTAAGCTCAGTGCATGAAAATACATTTATTACAATACATTTATTACCTTCCTGGTCTTGGATCCTAGGATTTTTCATGGATTTTTCCATTTTTCCTTTTCACTTGTTGACGTCAATCCATTTCGAAGAGTTACCAGGAAAAAATGTGGATGAGACATTGACAACATTTCTTTGAGTCCTATCCATTGACATAGGCTTTGCAATATTTGTTGCTTCCTTTTCACTATTTGAGTGATCTCATTTGTGGGTGTGCTTATGTCCACTCAATGACAGAGCCAAAATTATGGTTGAGTCTCTTACAATTTCCATCAAAGGATTGCCTTCCTCTGTTGAGGGAGACAATGTCTCTACCTATGACTAAGTTGAATCTAGAGGAATTTATTTGGCAGTAAGTGTCTTATGTTGTTTTTTTTTTTTTTCCTGCTTGGGATCTAAAGTGGTCTTGGATCCTTTTTTTCCCTTTTGATCATTCCATTCACGACTCTTTTTCTTAGCATCCAGGTGTGGATAGGTCCCTTGCGAAAAAGGGAAATAATTCTAAACATGGTCAGGTTGTTGATAAATCCTACATTGGAATGAAGTGTTTTCATAGTCCAATGATTGTGTATAAACCCTACGCCTCTAGTTGAGAATTATTTTACTAAGCAACCCTTTAATAAGGTCCACTTCAACACATATGCGAACAAATGTGACTATTCCTTTCACAATCCTTTCAGTGTCCATTTTTATGAAGCAACCTAATAAGTTTCCACCTCAGCTAAGATATCTAGATGTGTCAAATGAATGGGTGGGTTAAGAATCCTTACCCATATTAGAGTTTTCATATCCTTCATGGAAAGAGGATTAAAATCAGGAAACTATGGTTCAAACAAGAGACCATAACAATCCCAAAACTAGGGTCCCTAATCGAAAACATTTTTCCATTCCTCTATATTTATGAAAAGCACAATAAACAACCTTTTGACAAAAAATGAAACACTGTATTTTCATACCATTTCGGGTGCACCCAATCCAACATAGAAAATGTTGATGGAAAAAATCCATTAAAATTACAGATGATCACCTATTGTTCATAAATTACAGCCAAAAAACTGGAGATAATGTCATCCACTTCAACAAAGGAGGTTTCCACTACCTGATTCACAACAAATTCATGTCTTTGAGAGATCTTTAGGATTAGGAGGTGAAATGCATGGCTTTATAGAATACTTAAAGGATTTGGGTTGGGAGGAGTACAACGCACTCCAGCCTTTTGTTCCACCTCTTAATCTCGATACTAGATAAATCGAGGCATCATTGGTTATGACATACTCATGAAGGAGTTTCAAATCCTAGAGATTCCTACCTCCATGTAGGAGTTGATTGTTGGAATAATGGAATCCCATCCCCATATGAATCGAGGTTGTAAGTGAGGATACATGACCTGTGACTTTGATTTTCATACAGAAGGAGCATTGTGAAAAAAGGTCTCACAAAGATAGTGAAATTATCTAGATCTAGGGTAATAACCTCATTTTGGATGCCAGAAGAGCCTTGCAACAGAAGAGATTTCCCATATTCTACCCTTAAGGTAGGTTTGATTTTTGCAAACCCTCCTCTAGAAGCAAACTAACACCCTCTAAAATTATTGATCTTTCCCACACTAACTCGCGACCTAAGGAAAAATGGTATTCAGTACCCACATAATTTGCAGAGTTAGGGTTTTGAAAAACTGAAAACTCTCCTGGCTTGAGAACCTTTAGGACATCGATGATGGCATCCTCTATACCGTTAAGACGCTTGTTGAGTCCCAAACTTGCATCTTTCCTATACACCTTTCTAGACTTTTTCCATTTACCTGGACCTCCTAATTCATCAACATCGTTGCATATTAATCATAAAAGAGCATTTAAAGTGGTTTTTAAC
Organism: Pinus albicaulis; assembly: GCA_034641835.2. NCBI lineage: Eukaryota > Viridiplantae > Streptophyta > Pinopsida > Pinales > Pinaceae > Pinus > Pinus albicaulis. The sequence continues at coordinate 377,838,827 of CM076569.1, read as the reverse complement.
TATGTTTTGTGTCTGTTGTGTGAATTAGATTTTTGCTCATTGAGCTGCGGAATCTTGTCACTTTCGCGGTACAATACGCTTTCCGCGACCATTTTTGTTAAAGTCTATATTGCAGGTGTCTTAGAACAAATCAAGCCACATGACCCAGGATTGGAAATGACATGGATATGGGTGAGTTCCTATTGGCTCGATCGAATTCACCAAAGAAGGTCGTGGTCAAAGGTAGTCAAGCGGTGGTCAACCTAAGAGTCCTATGGTGACAGAACTACATTTTTCACCACGTGAAGACTTGCGTGGCCGTTCCTAAATATCAGGGGACATATCAACACCTGTGAACTGCTCCATAAGCCGAATCCAACGGCCACCCTCCATAGATTTAATCTTCATGGCAACCATAATGCTAGATTTCTGAACGTGGTTGTTCACGTGTCTTTTATCAGCGCAGATTGTAGGAAAGTAGTTATGTCATCCTCTGTTATAAATAATGCGTTCTCATACGCATATTAGCTAGCTTTTGTAATATAATTTTGCTGTAAAGAAAGCCCACTGTGCCGTGACATTATTTCCTTGTTATGATTGTGTTTTGAATACATGAGAAGGCTCTGTTCATAAGCATAATTCGTGGTTGATAGTTGTTCCCCGAGGATTGTGCAGAGGGCCCCTGCACACGCCGAGGTTTTGTTTATTGCTGTATAGTTTCATGCTTTATTTCCTTACGTTCATTATGCCATAGTTATTCACGTGTATATATTACATCTCTTATGGTATTAACGTTTTATTTCTGTCCATAATTTTTCATGCTTTATACTACTGTTAACTGATCAGTGTCTTTGTTCCAGATTACAGTAGGCAGCCCGGGCATTTGCACATAGTTTTACAATGACTAATGACATGGAATCGGTCTTGTCCTTCTGCTGATTTATTTTTCTTAGCTTTTAATTCCAGCACTGTTTTATTTATTTCAGTTTTGTACATTTGCTTTATTAGTTAGATTAGATATTAAATTACTCATGTCATTATCAGTTACCTCCGAAAGCCATAGCGAGACTAATGGTGAGGGATTGAAGTATGAGGGTGTAGTTTGATATTAGTTTATTTTTCTGCAAGTTAGATATTAAATTGCTCATGTCATTATCAGTTACCTCCGAAAGCCATAGCGAGACTAATAGTGAGGGATTGAAGTATGAGTGTGTAATTTGATATTAGTTTATTTTTCTGCAAATTAGATATCAGATTGCTCACGTTGTTTATGATTACCTCCGAAAGCCATAGCGAGACTAATGGTGAGGGGTCAGAATATGAGTTGATGTAATTTGATTTTAGCTTTGCTTGCAATTCTTGGATTTCTTTGAGCACAGTTTCTTTTGTATTTAGACAGCAGCAAGGGTAATGGGTTTCATGATCAATAGTTCATTGTTTGTTTGACTAGTATAATGGCACATTTTCATTTTCTTTTAGGAATTAATTTTGTCATTGCATGTTTCTAAAACCCTTTTGAAGTTTGAAGTTTGGGAAATCATTATAAAGGACATCATTGCCTTGAACATTTATATCCATACTCGTCTTTTAGAATTTCCATCTCACATTAGGAAACCAACCAAGATAAAAACCCCCAAGATAAATAAAAAAACCCAAAAACGACAAAAAGTAAGAGATAGGTTATCTTGCACATATAGTGCGCCAAACTTCGTCAGCTTACGAATCCCGGATTGACAAATTAATGTAGCAATTTAGGACACACTAAATTGACCAAACAACGCTTGCGGACCTTCACGGTGGAGGCAACACATGCAGAGCACTACATGCCAAGCACCTTGACTAGGTTTTTTGTATCTCCAATTGCGGTGATGGATCTCTCAAGAGTTCATTGGGTACCTCTTTTTCACCTTCACCTTGCACTCCTCCAAATTCTTCTCAGCATTCACATGGAAGATCCTATGCCCACTCATGTCATGGTGAGCATCAAGGTTGTTTGTCTTTTTATAGCAAGCCTTTTCCCCCTCTTAGTTAAAGGTGGTGATTAATTTTTGAGCACAAGCCACGACAAGCAATGAATAAAGAGTAGCCTCAACAATTTGGAAAATGCCTGAGACAGGCCTTTGAAACTACAAAAGGATTTTAATCAGATCAAAGGGTCGACCCTTTAGATCTGAGACTTCGAGGTGGGGAGCAGAAGTCTATAGGTATTTTGATCTGCCATCCAAACCCTTGATGAAAAATTGGTACTTGATGAATGTGTTCTGAATGGTGGAAACTAGGGTTGCAGATTTCCATTGGCTATCCCCTCATACATATCTTAGTATTATTATTAATGTTATTATTAATAATTAAATATAATAATATTACTATAATAATTATTACACTAATAATATTAATGTAATAGTTAAATATAATAATATTATCACATGTAATAATTAATTTTATCTTAATATAATAATATTAATGTTATTATTAATATTAATATTAATAACATTATTATTATTATTATTATTAACATTAATATTAAGAATATAAAAATAGTATTATATTATTAATGTTATTAGTAATATATAAGTAAGGTGTGGTCTAATTTATAGAAGAAATGACCTTTTTCAGGACCATTTTTCTAATTAATTTTAATCAAAATCCAACATAGATTTTTAAAAACTTGAGTTTAAATTGTTTAACCTGCATAATTCGAGTGTCCGGGAGGCTTTTCAAGGTGTTGAATCTAATTATACATTCAAAAATGTATTTTAAACAACAAAAAATATTGAAATTGTATTTCCAAATTTCGGTGAATTCTAGTGAAAAAGACTATTTTTTCTATAAGTTAGACTACACCTATAAGTAATAATATTAATATTAACAACATAACAATAATATTTCTATTTCCCGGATTTCGACCCAACCACTGCAGTGATTACCAAAACTCCGGTTTGGGTCAGGCTACCCAATCTCCCGGTTCACCTCTGGCACATTTCAGTCTATCGAGGAATAGGAAACGCCCTGGGCCACTTTATAATGGCAGACTATGATCGAGAATACCATCGACTATACACATATGCCAAAATATGTGTGGAGGTTGACATTAGCAAAGGTTTGCCTGACCAGATTATTCTCAAAATATGGACACATATCCTAGATTATGAGAACACATCTTTCCGATGCCGACATTGTCACCAAACTGGGTATCTTCAGAAATCCTGCCCCATATTCCTTGCAAAAAAAAAAGGAAAACATTCCTCCATCCAAATCTAAAATATGGACACCATGCAGTCTGTCGTCTGTGGATGACACTGAAGCTCCAAGTTCAAAAGACGAAGAGATAGATGCAGAAATGGAAGAGGCTCAACAGGCTAATGGCTTGTCATCTGCCGCACCTGGGGATCCTCCAGACACGCTGAACTCCCAGAAACGTACTCATGAGTCCTCCTCTTCTGATACAGACAAGGAGACTCCTCCCACTGCTACTACCAGTCTACAAGTGGCTCTAGCCCATCATCACCAAGCTGGATGGGTAAGAATCATCAAGAAGAAAGGAAAAAAACTTCGCTTAGAGGCTTCTGCCCATTTTGGGTAGATTTTTGTTCTTTCTGTTCATCTCTTTAGTCATTCTCCTTTGCTCACTCTTTGTTTCTCCTCCTCTTCACGGGACCGAGGTGGATAGTTCATCCTTTCCGGTTGGCCAGTTTCTTGTCTCTCTTGTTTGTAATATGGCCTTTTACCATATCTTCTCTTAATAGAATTAGTCATATTCTGATTTAAAAAAAATATATATATATTTCTATAATTATTATCATTATTCATATCATTAATAATAGTGATATTAATTTAAATAATATTAGACGTGTAATATTAATATTAATAATAACATAATTAATAACATTAACAATGTTGCATTATTAACATTAATATAATATTATTAATATATTAAGTGTATAAAAATATCATAATTACATTAAATAGTATTTACATTAATATTATAATAATATAATCATATAATTAATAATATATTAATATTATAAAAATAATAATAGCTATAGTCGTCAAGTCCCACTAGCACAACTGGTTGAGGATGGGCCTCGTCAGAAGGGCGACCCAGGATCAAACCTCGTGGAGATTGTTCTCCCTGTGCTATGGGGAGGAGACAATTTAAACCCAGTTTTCTTAGTGCTAGTGTGGCACAGGTCGGGTGTGATCCCCGAGTGATTTTGATGGCTTAAATGCCCTTGAGTCGCAATTTCTCAAGCCACAAATCAATCCTGATGTAATCTCTGGTGAACTCAGACCACTTGACAAACAAACAAACAAAAAAAATTAGCTACAGTCAACCATGGTTAAATTTCAACAACCACCATTGCAATGGTAGTTATACTCAAATCATTTTCAACCATAGCCAAACCATAGTCAAAATATGGTCAACCATAGTCAAACAGTAATCAAATCATTATCATTTTTAGTCAATCATATTCAATAGTGTTTGAACATATTCAAACCATGTTTAACCATAGTCAACCATGATCAACCATAGTCATACAATGGTCAGCCATAGTCATATAATTGTTAATTGCAGTCAAAACATAGTTAATGATGTTTAAACATGGTGAACATGGACAATTATAGCCAATTTTGATCAATCATAGTGAAACAATTGTTAAACATAGTCATTTCTAGTCAAAACATAATGATGTTTAATAGAGTGAACATGGAAAACCATAGTCAACCATAGTCAAATAATCGTTAACAATAGCCAAAAACATAGTCAGCGATGTTTAATAATACTGACACATGGTTAAGCATAATCTAGCCATGGTCAACCATAGTCAATTATTGTCACCATGGTTGACTATGGTTAACTATGATTAACCATAGTTAAATATGGTCACCACAGTCAACCATTTTCAACCATAATTGACTCGATTCAGCATGGTTAACCATCGTTAACCATGGTCAGTCATGTTCAACCTAGGAAACCTAGGTCAACCATGGTTGATCATAGTCATCTTTGGTAAACCATAGTCACCATAATCATCCTTTGAAAACCATGGTTAACCCATGATTAAGCATGGTCAACTATGGTTAATATGGTCAAACATGGTTAACCCATGATTAGGCATGGTCAACTATGGTTAATATGGTCAAGCATGGTCAACCCAGGTCACCATGGTCAACCAGAGTCATCATTATCAATATAGACAACCATAATCTATCATAGAAAAATATGGTCAACCATGGTCATATTAGTCAAACCATGTTCACCCATGGTTAAACCATGCTCACTCATAGTCAATGTTTAAAAATGTTAAATAATATTAATATTAATATGGTTTAAAATGCATTTGTTTATTAATGTGGCTGACTATCTTTGACTATGTTCGACAATGTTTGAAAGTCAACACTCTTCAACTTCAGTCAAGCATAATTTCCTATTATTATTAATGATTAATATTAATAGTCAACCACATTATTCAAACATTGTTAAAAAGGTAAACCTTATGGTCAATGTTAAAATAGTTGACCATGATCAAACCTAGTCAATCCTATGTTTACCATATTTAACAATAGTCAACCTTGTTCACTCATGTTTTTCCTTAGCCAATGTAACTCAACCATGTTCAATTATAGTCAATGATGGTTGACCAAAGTCAAACATTTTCAACCTTAGTCAACTATAGTCATCCTTGGTCAGTCATAATCAAGATTTAAAAATGTTTAATACTAACAATATTAATATTAATAAAGTTGACTAATAATGATAATATTAATATTAATATTGGCCTCAAGGGTTAGCTCAATTGGTTGATTCCCCATCGTCAAAGCACATTTTCTATTGAGAGGTCATATGTTCAATTCTCTCGAGATTCTCGGGGTTAGACTCTATGGTTGAGCCAACATGAAGTGATACCTTTGGGTGGATTTTCCTATTACAAACATTCCATGGACATAATGGTCATCAATATTTTCGTTTCGTGAACCACATAGAAAAAAATATTAATACTAATATTATGATGTTAGAATGGTACAAAAATTTATCCAACGTCGCAATGTGACAAACATTTTCGCGATGCTACATTACATTACAATTTATCCAATGTCACAATGCGACATTCCAAAATTAGTCAATGACATTTATTAATGTAGTTGACTATGTTAACAGTCAACACTCTTCAACTTTAGTAAAACATAATCGCCTATTAATATTATTGATTAATATTAATAAGGAAACATGTGATGTCGTAATGGTACAAAAATCTATCCAACGTCGCAATGTGACAATATTGTTGCAATGTTACATTACATTGCAATTTATCCAACATTGTAATGTGACATTACAAAATTAGTCAACCACAATTACTAATGTGGTTAACTATCTTCAACTATGTTTGAATATGTTTGACAGTTGACACTCTTAAACTTCAATCAAACATAATCGCCTATCAATATTAATAATTAAACATAGTCAAACAAAGTCAACCTTTATAATCAATGTTTAAATAGTTGACCATGATAAAACTATTATTAATATTAATAAAGTTGACTAATGATAATAATACTAAGGTTGACTATATTAATCATATTCCACTGTAGTCAACCATGGTTGTCTAAAGTCAAACATTGTCAACCCTAGTCAATCAATGTCAATCTTGGTTGGTCATGGTTAAATTTAAACATGTTTAATAATAATATTATTAATATTAATAAAGTTGACAGATAATAATAATAATAATAAATTTGACTATTATTATATGATTGAATATATTAGTAATAGTTGACCATGATCAACTATGATTAATATTTAATATTTAATAATAATATTAGAGCTTGTTAATAAGGTTTAATATTTGATAATGTTTTATAATATAAATATTAATTTTAATAAAGATTAGAGTAATAATAATAATAACAATATTAATATCAAGGGTGACTATATTATTATTATTAGTTTATCATGATCTAACTTGGTCAACTTTAGGTTTACCATATTTTCCCATCATTTTCAACACATTGTCTCCCCTCCTTTTCCTACTTGTAGTCGAAGGGCTAAGCAGGCTTCTACTGGCATCTAAGCAGAGGGGGGATCTTCACGGTATTGAAGTTGCAACCAATTTATTCATCACTCACCTTCTTTTTGTGGATGACATTCTACTTTTCAGCAATGGTTCCAGATATGATCTAGAGAGCTTAAAAGAAGCCCTGCAACTCTTTCAAAAAGTAACGGGTATGATCCAAAATGAAAGGAAATCATCTTTGGCATTCGAAGGTCTATCACAAAGGGAATTTCAAATGGTGCAAACCTTCCTACATTTTGAGGAAAATTCTATCATGGACAGCTTCAAATACCTTGATTTAATCTAAATCTAAATTCCTATAAGAAGGTTGGCTAGAGGTGGATTTTGGAGAAGCTGGAAAAATAAATACGACATTGGAGATTCAAATGGATTTCGAGAGCAAGAAGATTGGTCTTGATTAAATCGATGGTTGGGGTAGTTCCCATGTATTGGACTGCCCTCACATGGGTTATGAAAGGCATCCTTAAGGCCATAAGGAAGATGTGTGGGAGATTTCTATGGGCAAGGAATAAGGAAGATAATGTTCTACCATGGGTAGCTTGGGACAAAATAGTGATGAATGAACCCTAGGGAGGATGGGGACTCAAAGACCTTCCTTTATTTGTGAAGTGTCTTTCAACAAAGTCAAGTTGGTGGCTCCTCTCTACGGATAACCTCTAGACAAGAGTGGTGTCTAGAAAGTATATTTTCCCTCTCATTAGACAAATGGGTTAGGAAGCCAATCAAAAGGACCTCGAACGCATCGACCATTTGGAAAGTGATTGTTGTTTCTTTTAATATCGTGGGTGTGAGCCTCGCATGGCACATCGAAAGCGGAGAAAGATTTTGGTTAGGCCTTGATCCATGGCTAGGCTTTCCAGAAAATTACAGACTGTCCCCAAAGATGGTGACATTCATGAACGAGTAGGGGATAATTTATTTAAGTTAGATTACGGATGATAGAATAAAATCCATCTGGTCCCAGGGATGGAAGAGTACAGAACAGCTCCATTTTCACAGTGATCTCACGGGCTTATGGCAAGTGTACATTTCTAGTCTTCGAAGGGCACATATCAGAATTACAAAGCGTGAAGGCACGCAAAGATGGGTGCATTCTCCTTCAGGACTTTACTCTCCAAAATCCAGGTATCGTTCCAATTCGGGTCCTGGTTATAAATTGAACCAAATTGGTAGTGGTAAAAGATATGGATGATGGCCTACCTATCCAAGTCTAGTTTGTTTCTATGGTGTGTTATCAGAAATAAAATACCAGTCTGAGATAATATCCAAAAAAGACGCAAAGAGGGTCGTGGTTGGTGCATCCCATGTAAAAAAGCGGAAGAATTTGTATCACGTGTTTATGAACTGTCCTTTTTCTACAAGCATTTTGGAGCTCACAAAAAGGGCATGGGGTGAAATTTGGAATGGAGAGGACCGACTTCTGGGGAGGCTTGAAAATCGTGGTGGGATTCAGCTCATCGAAGTCATGCATAGAAACATTCCTCCCTTGTATTGTTGGGGTGTGACCTGGATTGTTGGGAACAAAGTGACTTTTTGGAGACAACACGTCAGCCACTGCTCTCATTGCCTCCAAAATTGTAGCCATTTATTTTCTTTTTCCCATAAAGGAATCAAATCCAACTCCTCGAGTGGTAGGTGTAGAGGAAGTCAATCAGAAAATATTGTGGGCTTATTTTGATGGGGGTGTCTGATGAACACATGGTTTGTGGAGAGGGTCTTATCTTGCATCTCAACGGTCAACACTTTTAGAAATCAGGAAGAGGGACAAACAATTATGTAGAACTTATTTCCATAAAACTCCTTTTATGTTGGGTTGTGGAATTGGGATGTCACTCTCTCCAAGTTTTTTGGGAATGTTTAAACGTTAATACTCAATGTTGTCCAAAGATGTCATAATCACACTTTGATACCTATTTTAAAAGATATACAACAACTAAAACTATATTTTGACTTTGTTTCCTATTGTCATATATAGGAGAAGTGGAACGCAGATGCAGACTTATTATCTAAGGAAGGTGCTCGAAAGGATTTGGGCATATGGCATATGAGTGAGCACATAGAAGGGGAAGTGTAGTCATATTAGTATCAATCTTTCATTGAAATATAAAATGATGCAATAGTTTTTTTTTTTTGAATGTAGGTACGATGTTCTAATATTATCCATGCTATATGTATTTTTTATTTATATTGAGTAGTGTGTAAAAGCTACTCTCGGTTCCTAGATGCTCGTAGACAAAGTTTTTGATCTTCACAGAACTACACTAATCTATGGGTTGTCTATTTTGTTTTATGAGCCCGATTTTTATTTTTTGCTCATGATGGATGAATGGAAGAATGCTTCATGCGTGTACTTCGTAAATTTTTATATCTTAATAAATGGTTACGATTTTTCTGTGGAAAAATAAATAAATAAATTAGACTAATAGTATTAATATTAATATTAAGGGTGCGTATATTATTATTATTATTATCAGTTTATCATGATATAACTTGGTCTAATCTATGTTTACCATAGTCAACAACAGTGATCCTTAGTCAAACAAGGTCAACCTTGGTTGGTCATATTCAAGCTTTAAAATGTTTACTAATAATAATAATATTAATAATAAGGTTGAATTATATTATTATTATGAATAATTTTAAAAATAATAATAACAATATTACTATTAATATTAATCATAGTATTAATATTGATTAGGTTTATCAATAAGGAAAAGAGATGGAGTCAGTGAGTTGCGCTAGGGTTTTGTATCCTTCTAGCTCCTATATGAGTGTCGTTGTCGACCATAAGATGGAAATATGGTTCATGTTCTTATGATGGAGGGATCACACGATCCCTTTCTTTAATTTGGAGACTATTCATTGCGTTGGTGAGTTTCTTTGTGACCATCGGTACATTGAGCAAAGTGTTTTTCTTGACCATACCTGCTGCAAACTGAAAGATTTTTCTTCAGGAATAATGGTTGGGTTGTTCTATAGAGTGTACACGCGATTGGCCTCCCCTAATTTACAACGGCAAAGATCAATCGTGGAGAAAAAAAACTATAACCTATGGTGGTGTGTTTCCTCTGGGGCAGCACGAACAGGATAACCTTGCAGGGTTGTCACATTTTTTCATGCAAGGGTTAGATTGGTACTCCTTTTCCTGTACAACTTCACGGGATCGAGATTCATCCACGATAATATGGATTATTTGGAATCCATATTTTTTCGCAGCAGATGTATATGCATAGGGTTCTTTCACAACACTTCTTGTTGGAGAATATAATTCCAACCACCTGCTAGGTGTCGAAACAGTCTGTCCAAGTGTCCCAGTTAAGTTTCAGTTAGTCCAGTTTAGTCAAGTTTCACTCCAGTCATTTATTGTTGATGTTTCCATTGTAATCTTATTTATATAATTCGTAACTTAGAAGAGAAATCCTCTGCTCCACTTATTTTTTGTTTTCAATTCTTGTCATGGTATCAAAGCTAGTTTGTATAAGACTCCCTGAGAAAGAAGCAACATGAGCGAAGTTGGAACAGCAAAGGAAGAGGTAGAGAAGGAAGCGCAACAAGAGAAATCTCTCATTGCGGAGAAGAAATAACAAAACCAATGTTATAATGAAAAATATTTGCAGAACCAATGTGATTCTGCAAATAATTTTAATTCTAACATTGGTTTTGTCCTTCTACTTTGCAATGAGAGCTTTCTCTTTGTGGGCTTCTCTCTGCTGCTTTTAGGCAGCAAGCATCTTCAAACTTCTACTTCTCTCTCAAAGAGTCTTATGTAGGCTCGCCTCTTCTCTCTTCTGCTCCAACTTCACTCACGTTGTTGCTCTCTCGGGAAGTCTTATGCAAACTAGATCTGATAACATTACAAGAATTGAAAACCAAAATGAAGTCGAGCAAAGGATTGTCTCACAAAATAGAATCATGTCGATATCATGTTTTTGTTGCATCATCTACAACCAATCATCATTAGCCAAAAATTATTTATCAAATTTTACATCAACAATATTAATCACTTGATTTACCATAGTAGTTTTACTCTCTTCAGCAAGATTTTTTGCTGGATTCACCAAACTTTCTTCCACGTGTGGTTGTGCATAGTGGGGTTCACAATGGAAGGCGAATTTGTGAAAAGCTTTGTAAAAGCGTTGTGCTTGTAGAGAAGTTGTAAACCCATTTGTTTGTGAAAGAGCAGCGGAGAAGCCACCACAAAAGAGGTCTGCAAATCGTTTTTTTTTTAAGTCATAGTCATCCAGAGCTCAACAAATGGGAAAATCCAAGAGGATAAAGAGTTAACAGGAGATATTTGAAACATTTTTAGATATGGAAGTGAAGAGGAAAAAGGACACCTTTACATTAAAATGCATAAAAGAATCTATGGATGACAACTTTCTTCCCCTCATTTAAAATTCCAAGACAACCAAGGAGGCCTCGGATACCCTTGAGAGGTGTTTTGGTGCAAGGGGGAGCATTGAAGTTGAAGATGAAGGTGGATCTATAGAAGAATATATATAGCAAGATGAAAAGACTCAGCCACAAGTGGATGATGTCTATGACGAAATTGCAGAAGCAATAGAAAAGGAGCACAAAGTTGCTCATGAACCCCACTGTGCACAGCCACAAGTGGAAGAAACTTTAGTGAATTCAGCAACAAAGCTTCTTCAATACAATTTGATGAATCCAGCAACAGAGCTTGCTGATGACAATTTGATGATTCGAACAAGGAAGCTTGTTGATGACGATTTGGTGAATCTAGCAAGAGAGCTTGTTGATGAGAGTAAAACTACCATGGTAGATCCAATGATTAATATTGCTGATGTAAAATTTGATAAAGAATTTTTGGTTAATGATGATTGGTTGCAGATGATGCAACAGAAATATCATATAGACATAATGTTATTCAGTGATAAAATCCCAATTGAGTAAGTAGAAGACAACCTGTTTGCAGCAACACAAAATAGTGAAGAAGAGACAGAGATAAATACAAAAACAAAAACAGAGACAAAGGCAGATGAAAAGAAAGAAGTATGCAAAGAGAAAACAGAAACAGAGATAGAGGCACAAGCAGAGAAGGAAGTGCAACAAGAGAAATCTCTCATTGGAGAGTAGAATGAACAAAACCAATGTGGTTTTGAAGATTTTTTTACACTTACCATTGATTTCCAATCTGCAGGTAAACAGAACGATTATGAAGAAGAGTTAAAGTTCCTTGAAACATGGCTTGCAACACCATGTCTAGATGAGGTCTACGCAGAAGCTTTAGATATGAATTTTGAAGACAACATGCATGATAACACATCAATGAAATTTTTAGGTATTGGAGTTTTGAAGAAATAAAATTTTGTTCTCATCTTATGTTGTAGAAGATTGATGATGAAAATCGCACTACCAAAGATAATATGTGGCAACAGCTCACATACAAGTCATTTTTTGAATAAGTCCAAGACATGCTTAAAAATCATGGAATGATAGAAGACCAACACCAGAAAATGAAGAAATTGAGGTCTGAAGGGGACAACAAAAAGAAAAAATTGAAACAATTTAGAGGTTACAGGATCTGGAAGAAGAGAAAAAGAAAACTAAATCTAGTTGAAGTCAATTTTTTAAATTGTAAGCCTCGCTGAGACATAGACCAACAGGTATCTTAATTAAATTTTTATGTGGTTGTAATTAAGGGGGAGTGTTGGAAAATCTAATTCCAACCACCTTCTAAGTGTCGAAACCATCCATCCAAGTGTCCCAGTTAAGTTTCAGTTAGTCCAGTTTAGTCAAGTTTCACTCCAGTCATTTACTGCTGATGTTTCCAATGTAATCTTATTTAACTATTCGTAATACTCATAAGAGAAATTCTCTTCTCCACTTCTTCTTTTTTTTTAAATTCTTGTCACTTCTATGGTAGTGGTGTGGTATTTCCAAACAGTTCATATCTGGGCGCTGCCACAAATCATGAGATCATAAATTTTTTCAACGAATTTCAACTTTATCTATCCCATATTGAACAAAATGAAATTTGGATCAGGAGGAGGTTTTATAGATTTTTGTTAAAACCCTAAGTGGGAAAATTTTCCTACTTGGGGTTTAGGGTTCGAACCTTGTGGAAAACTTGAATTAGGTCATAAAGACTCACCCTTAGTATACCAGTGTTTTTAGAAAGTCTGATTTTTTACGAGAAATTGTTGCAAGATATCATTCAGATGAAATTATATGGCATCTAACAAAAATCTATCATAGTATTAAATCTCTCTAAGGGGTGGAGCTTCAGATATATGAAACCTCAATGGACCAACCTCATTCAATCATGTAGTGAAAGGGAAGGCTATAACCCCTACTGGCCAGATCCAAAATATGTGAGGACCTTACATATTCGATCAATTAGAAAAAGCTCTAGTACTGGACGTCAAACCTGGCTAGAGGTAAAATCATTTTTTTCGATCTATAATCTACATCATTAATATGAAAATTTATCGGTTTTTGGCTAAGAACTGAATATTTACATCAATGGGTATATTCTTCTTGGACACCCAATTGTGAAATTTATTTATGTTCCAAGGGTTCAATTTGACTCACAAAAAGAGAGGGAGAAATATTGAGAAGTTTTGACCCTGGTTAATAGCCTACATTCCATGTCTCTTGTCTATTTATGTTTATGCATTGGTAGTTTTTTTATGAAGAAGAACACTAATAACTTAAGAAAAAATAATATCCTAATCTAATGAAGTAAAATAATCACAAGCAGATACTAAGGAAGAAGATAAATCACCTAATTCATGATGCCCTAGATTTCTCAACATGGTATCGGAGCTAAGGTGTCAAAGTCAAGGAATGGTATCTTATCGAGGGACACTCAAGGAAGGCATCAAGGCAATTTGAAGGATATCAAAGTGAAGTCGAGATATACACTGAAGAATGAAACCCTAGATCAAAGAAGCAAGTCTACTTCAAAAGAAGTCTTGGTATCATCAAATAATCGAGGCCAAAGCCTTATTTCTACTCAAGGCGAATAGATCTACAAATCAAGGAAAATAGAAGTCTACACCAGCAAGTGTTGTGGAACCTATAGTCCTTATCAAAAGACCACAAATACCCTCATCAATATGAAGAGATCTACAAAGCAATATATCCAAGAGAATAATTTCTAGGACTAAGATCACATCATCTTGGAGACCCTAGAAGAATTTCTGATCTACACTCATTCACCACTGAGAAGTTGAAGTATATTGAAGACAAAGAAGGTTAGAATGCATGGTCATCATCTTCAAAATTTATAATGAAAGTTTCCTCTCGTTTAAGCAAGGATCCCTTTCCTTATCCTTAAAGAAGATCATTCGAGGAAGCATAAAAGCATCCTCATGAATCACCATCCACAAAGGAAGCTATATCTAAAGGCATTGACATCATAAAAGGAGCAATCTCCTTTATTGAAGAAGGGCTTTCCATTTGGAAGAATATCATCCAAAAGGGAGCACTAATACATCTTCAACCACCATCAAAGTGATCAAGTTGAAGATTTCATCTTCACTTGTCAAGTAAGTATCTATAATTCTATAATCAAATTTGGTAAAATGACTTCATTTTGCAAGGAGATCTATACGTCGGTTGGGTCATTGAAATTCCTTGCATGGAAAAGGAGGATAGACATAGTCCTCGAAGAAAGTGAATTCATTAAACATATCAATGGAAAGGTCTCCTCAAAATACATGGGAAGGGATTCTTATGAAAGGTCTCCTCATATATAAGTGTTGGATACATCAAATAAATATATATGATAAGCTGGTAGAACTATTCTCTGAAGATGCGATAAAGGAGATCACATCACATAGATCTAATCTACACATTGAAGGTATCAAAGGATAAAGGGTTATCTTCATAAGATCTCAATTGCAAGATCTGGGAGAGATAATCCTCATTGTTCTAAATGTACTAACTGATGAACAAGGTAACAAATGTTTGTGAGGATAAGAAATTTATTCAATAACGTTTAATTTCTATGCAAGAAAGGATATGACAGGTTAAGGGAAAAAGTATTAAAGGATAAAATTAAAGGTATTCATACATTTTCCGAAAGGAAAGAAGAACGTAGCGAAGAATAAATGCTATATAGAAAATATTGTACTAAGCTTAATAAGGGCAATAACAAGGAAGATAGAGAAGAAGTCCATTTCACCGAAGAAGTGGAGAGAGCTGAAAGAGGAAAAGCATTAGAAGCAAGAGATCGTGACATCACCATAGGGAATCATGAAGGATGGATGGAACAAAATCCATGGTAGTCAAATATGAAGGATGTAGATATTGGTAACCTCATTAGAAACTTAAGGAAAAGAATAATTCATCCAGGACAAGCCTCAACGTACATCAAGTCAAAAAGGAAACATCTATTGGATAGGGATATGCAAGATCCTCAAGATTCTCTAATGGAATATTCATTGGAAGATTCACCGATCTAGAAAGGAAGCAAGTGTTTCATTAGGAACTCCAAGTTGTGGAATTCATGGGATGATGGTATGATGACATAAGAAATGATGCAGATCAAGGGGTTGAAGATCCTTTCAATCAAGGAAGTTGTTGAAAGAAGCCTAGATGACCTAAAGGTAAATGGGGTATGTATGCTTTTATTTGATTTTATAAAGTCATGTTTTATGGTTGCAGGTTACTTGGATCACTCCTCTATTTTGAGAAGCATGATAAAATGAAATGAATCTCCTCCTATGAAATAATGTTGGAAGGCATGGGTCACACCAAATGAATTCAACATAATATGTCCTCATATGAAGTATGAGGTGGTTGAATACAATTAAGGAACTCTGATTGGAAGCTCCTGGGAATGAAATGAAATGTGTGTGAACAAAAGGAAGGAAGAGATCGTGAGATATGCAACCATGGTAAAGAAAATCAACATTCGGAAGACCAAGAAGATTTGACTAGGAAATATCCTGTAAATATATGAAGACTTTGATAGAAGTATGGAAAGGATGGAGACCCTTCACAATGGATATATTTGGGAGATATGTCAACATGCATGCAGGATGTTGATGCAAACAAAAATATGTCATGATAAAAGACCATCACAAAGGTAATTTTGATTCAAGTTTTAATTTCTTATTTTTGAACAAATATCTGGATGGGTTTATGCAATACTGCCAAAGGGAAGAACTATGGATGTCTTCCAAGAGGATCATATACAAGGATGTAAGATCCTTCCAGAAAATATCGCATGAAGGCGGCATCAAGACATGAAGCAAGACCAGATGAAGACTAATGGATCACTTTCTAATGAAAGGAATCATGACATGGATGAAAGTGATGGATGGTATATACCCTATGAAGAAGCCACAAAATATGAAGACTCCTTGACAAAGAAAGTCATTACATCGAAGGAACGATCTCTTCAAGCAACTGGTTGCAGAGCTGTAGGTCCCTAATTAAGAGGGATCCTGAAAACAAGTTTCTTACTTGGAATAAACTTGGAAATTCCTAAGTCAAGAGAGATGTTAGGTACATTCCTTCTGTAGGAATGAGTACATTCCATTATTGGAATTTATATTTCCTCCGTAATTGAGAGGGAGAGATAGACACGTTTTTATAGCCTTCACTTGGGAAGATAGAATGGAGGATTAGGTAATCATTTGGCATCTGATGCTCTTTGAGGATGAGATACGACATCCAAGATAAGGGTAATTGTGGACCGATATTCTTTAAGCACTGACTATCCAAGATAAAAATAATCCAAATTAGGTCATACTTTGTGAACACTCGGGTGGAGTATGTACCTTGAGAGACAATGATTATGGTGTCTATAAATCATTGGTCTCATCATCATTGTGATTTGATCATGTGGATAGAGTTGTTAGTCAAGGCCTTTGTATGTGACATGTTGGAAAGTGTAACTAAGTTCAGTCTTCATATTGACTATGTAATTATGTATTTATGTAATGAAGAAAACAGATAATAAAATGTATTTTTGTTAAGCTTGCTTCATGGGTTTCATGAGCAAGAATTTCATTATAGTTCAAAAGACTTCTTCTTGATGTCTTTTAGGGAATTTTCATCTTGTCATACATAGAGTCATGTATATGAAGTAAATTCAATAATAGTATGCCTCAAGACCTTATCAATTAATCTTGAAGACATGGCTCAATGTGATGCGCAAGATCAATGTTGGAATATCTCCTCAACACAGCCTATGAGCAGTGAACAAGTCAGCTCACATACCCTTAATTAAGTCAACTTCATAACTTAAGGACAGGTTGGCTAATTTACAGACAGGATCAACTATTTAAAGGAGTATGTGGATCCAGTTTGACACAAGAATTTTTGAAAAGGATCTGTGATTTAATGCGGAATTTCAAGACTTGAATAAAGTGCGAGAAAAGAAGATTAGGACTGTGGTTTATGCATAGAATAAAGGCAGGTCAGCAAAGAAGGAATTTTGGATATATATGTGGTTACCAAACAGTGTGCTATTACAGTGTGAATCTTAGGAATCTGCAATCTCAGCGAAGTACAAGGATGTTTTTCAAGGGTCAATACTATTCAATTCAAGGCTATCTTTAAGTGGAACAAAGTGTTGGAAGAAGATCATTTGGAAATCTAAGAAAGGAGTTTATTGAAGGCCAAGGTTACTATGTTAAGGATTGTTGAATAGAGACCAAGATTCTCTAAGTATCAAGTGCAGAACAATGCATAAATAAGGAAGAAGAAATCTAGAGACCGAGCTCTCTAGTCCTAGTGCAGAAAGGTGTAGGACAATGCAGAAAAGAAGGATTGGCCTAAGGAGTCAAGAAAGAAGAAGTAACAAGGTCTTGGGGGCATACAAGGGTCAAGGGTCTATGTAATGGTCATGGTACTTGTCAACTAATAATATATCAGAATAATTTCTTGTGGGTTTTCCTCTCCAAGAGGGAGAGGTTTTGGCCCTGGCTTGAAGAGCCTAAATTTGTGTCTCTTGTGTTTTGATAACTAACTTGATGAAAGACATAATAAGCTAAGAAGAGAAGACTTAAGTAAAATAAGTAAGCTCACAAGTAGTTATCAAGTAGAGAATTTTAATTAAACCTAGCCCTACCTAATTCTCAACATGGCAATGCTAGTTGATATGATGCTAGATAGATGACTTACCAATCCGATTCTTATAATGAGAAATTCTTCAAATTGAGAATGACCAAGTACCATTATGAATACCTCCCTAGCTAAGAGGGAGCGTTGAAAAGTGTAACTAGGTTCGGTCTTCATAATGACATGTAATTGTGACTTTTTTAAATGTTGTAAAGAAGGAAAATAAAATTATTATTCTAATACTTGCTTCATGGGTTTCATGAGCAAGGGATTTTATTTTAGATATCTCCCAATGTGGGCCTTTAGGAATTGTCATAGAGTTAATGCCATGTATATAAGTCTATAAATTTGTCTAGAATCCCTCCAACGATAAGTAGTAGTCCTCCTCTTCCTATGTCAGCCTTAAGATGAAGCATAACTCATGTTGGCTCACAATTATGGAGACACAACCCTTCAGATACATGTGTCAGCTTGTTTTTGGAGGACCAACCACTATAAATAGGCATGAAGACACTTCGCATTTCCACAATCATAAATTTGTATATACCCCTGATATTTTCGAATGAACAGAACACTAACAACTTTGGATTTCTAGTACAGTCAAAAAATGGTTCGGATCTCTAAATTTGGGTGGATAGCTACAGTAAGGAAATTCGGATGTCTCTACAATTTCAGATGGACAGAGGCAGAGTGAAATTTGGATACATATTTGTGATTTCAGATTGGAAGTAACAAGATATCTCTAAGTAAACTACAGTGACACAATTCAAAAAGGAAATGAAACTACAGTTCAGTGATGTCTCACAGTCAAGGGAATTTAGATCCCTATGAGACTCAGATCACAGTAAAGGGAGAACAGTTTGGATGGGTCAAGGGATAGCAAGGAGTGATTAAGGGGCAACGAATTTTTGTCTAGTTAGGGAGTTATTATTCAGTAATGTATCATTGTGTTTTGGTACTAATGCAGAGGTCACATTTTTGTGACATTACATTGACACGCTTCGGTGCCATGAAGAGTATATCTATATCTCGTTGAAGAGATGATCTCAGAGCAAAGAGGGTCAAAGAAGAAGAGGATAAGAAGAACAAATAAATAGGGTATTGGTCTTGGAGTGGCTAATAGGTCAAGGGTCTTGGTCTTGGTATTCATCAATTGGAATCTCTATGAGAAGAATTTTTGCAAGTTTTTCTATCAAAGAGTGAGTGTTTGGCCCTGGTTGATAGCCTACATTTTGTGTCTCTTATCTATTTATGTTTATGCATTGGTAGTTGTTTGGTGAAGAAGAACACTAATAAATCAAGAAAAAAGAAGATCATAATCTAATGAAGTAAAATATTCACAAATAGTTACTAATGAAGAAGAGAAATTACCTAATTCATGATGCCCTATATTTCTCAACATGGTATAAGGAAAGGAACAAGTCATCCAGGACAAGGCTCATCATACATCAAGTCAAAAGGGAAACATTTGCTAGATAGGGATATGCAATATCCTCAAGATTCTCTGATGGAATCCTCATCGGAGGGTTCACCGATCTAGAGAGGAAGCAAGTGTTTCATAAGGTAGGATGACATAAGAAAAGAAGCAAATCAAAGGATTGAATATTTTTTCAATCAAGGAAGTTGTTGAAAGAAGCCTAAATGACCTAAAGGTAAATGAGGTATGTATGTTTGTATTTAATATTATAATTTCATGTCGTATGGTTGCAGGTAACATGGATCACTACTTCTATCTTGAGAAGCATGTTCAAATGGAAAAGGATCTCCTCCTCTGAAAGGATGCAAGAAGGTGTATGTCACACTAGATGAAATCAACATAATATGTCCTCATATGAAGTATGAGGTGGTTGACTAAAATTAAGGAACTCTGATTGGAAGCTCCTAGGAATAGAATGTGTGAAGAAAGGAAGGAAGAGGTCATGAAATCTGAAACCATGATCAACATCCAAAAGACCAAGAAGATTTGACTAGAAAATCTCCCGGAAAGATATGAAGACTGATGAAATTCTGAAAAAGATGGAGACCCTTGACAATGGATATCTTTGGGAGAAGTGTCAACATGTATACAGGATGTTGATACCTACAGGAAGATGTCATTATGAAAGACCATCACAAAGGTAATTTTGATTTAAGTGTCATTTCTTATTTTTGAACAAATATCTAGATGGGCTTATGCAGGAATGCAAAAGGGAAGAACTGTGGATGACTTCCAAGAGGACCATATAGGATGATGTAAGATCCTTCCAGAAAATATGGCATGTAAAAAGCAGCATGACATGAAGCAAGTCCATGTGAATATTGATGGATCACTTTCGGATGAAAGGAATGATGACATGACTGACTCGTGGATGAAAGTGATGGATGGTATGTGCCCTATGAAGAAGTCCCAAAAGATGAAGACTCCATAACAAAGAAGAAATGTGTGACATTGAAGGAAGGAGTTCTTCAAAGCAGTTGGTTGTCCCATTATCTCCACCTAAGGAGTTGCTATAGGTCCCTAATTAAGAGAGAACCTGGAAACAAGTTTCTTACTTGGAAGAAAATTGGAAATTCATAATCCAAGAGGGAGCTTAGGTACATTCCTTGTGTAGGAATGAGCACATTCCGTTATTGGAATATGTCCTCCCTAATTGAAAAGGAGAGATAAACATGTCATTCTTGTCTTCACTTGGGAAGACAAAATGGAGGATTGGGTAATCATCTAGCATATGATACTCTTTGAGGATGAGATAGGCCATCCAAGATAAGTGTAGTCGTAGAGGACCGATATACTTTGAGGACTGGGAATCCAAGATAAGAATAGTCCTGCTGGAACACACCATGAGAACTTGGGTGGGGTATGTTCCGGGAGAGACAATGATGAGGGTGTATATAAATCATTGGTCTCGCCAGCATTGAGCTCAAATCTTGTGGAGAGATATAGTTGTGAGTCGAGGCCTTGTTATATGAAAATTCTGGTTAATATGATGCTAGACATATGGGTTACCAATCTGATTCTTCTTATGAGAAATTATTCGTACTGAGAATGACCAAGTACCATTATAAAAACCCCCTAGTTAAGAGGGAGTGTTGAAAAGTGTAACTAGGTTCGGTCTTCATAATGATATGTAATTGTGACTTTTGTAAATGACGTAATGAAGAAAATAAAATTATTATTGTAAGCCTTGCTTCATGGGCTTCATGAGCAAGTGATTTTATTTTAGAAGGCTCCCATTGAGAGCCTTAAGATTTTTCATTTAATTCAAAGATTCAATTTCATGTATGAAGAGCTATTCTTGAGCACATGTCAAATAAATAGAAGAGTATGTAGCCCTCCAACGACAAGCACACAATCCTCTCTTCTTTTTGGCTTCTAAATAAGGTGGAAAACTCATGTCGGCTCACATTATGGAGACACGCTTATTCATAAGTACATGTCGACTTGATATGACGGACAAACCACTATAAATAGCAACCTCGGCACAGTCCACAGAGATAAAATTTCGGATATATCTCTCTGAAATTTTCAGCGGCAATAGAAGTTAAGACTTTGCATATCTCTAAGAATTTGCAAGAAAAAAAGATCGGATTTTTTGGTTGGGAAGTCACAATATATATATAGTTCGTATAATAGTGCAGAAGAAAGTTCAAGTAAGGTACAACAACGAAGAAGTGAGGAGTTGATCTTGGTCAACAAAATTCAGATTTATCTCTCTATATTTCGGATGGACAGTGACACATGAGATAAAAGTTTGGAATGACAAATTGTTGAAGGGAAATTGGACCCCTCCAAAGAGGTAGCAAAGCTCGGATTACAGTGGCAGTAATATATGAAGTGGATATAATCATAGTATAGATGTTACCTTACATTATCTCTGTCTCGGTGTTATATCAAGTGTAGTAAGGCAACTTTGATGACATGACAGTTCGTTTTCACGAGAAGAGATGATCTTAGTTTATGTTATGAAGAAGGTTGAAATGGAAGAGAGGACGAGAAGAATGAAAAGGGACATGTGTCTTGGTCTTGGAGAGGCTACTAGGTCAACAGTCTTGGTCTTGGTATTCATCAATTGGAATCTCTATATAAAGAATTTGTGCAGGTTTTCCTCTCAAAGAGTGAGAGGTTTTGGCCCTAGCTCATAGCCTACATGTTGTGTCTCTTGTCTATTTATGTTCATGCATTTGTTACTATTTGATGAAGAAGAACACTAATAATCTAACAAGAAGAAGATCATAATCTAAACAAGTAAAAATTATTCACAAACAGTCACTAATCAAAGAGAAATCACCTAATGCTAATTCCCTATATTTCTCAACATGGTTTCAGAGCAAGTTTCGATCTTGGGACCTGTGGGTTATGGGCCCATCACACTTTCTCTATGGGGTAGAGTTGGGATTTTTATTACCCCATGGTTCCTAGAATTTGATGCTACAATCATGGTTGTTACTACAATTTGTGAGATTACCAAATCTCCCTCTCCCTTTTTGGCATCATCAAGTCTTGGAAGATATTGGGAATAATCTTGGAAAACTCAGAAAAATGGACACTGACAGAATACAAAAATGTCTCTTTACGTTTTCCAGAATTTGTGTGGAGATATACCTTAGTAAAGTTCTACCTAATTGTATCCATCTAAAATATGAAAAATTTTAGTGGAAGCAGGTTTTAGATTATGAGAATACGACATTTAGATGTTGAATATGCTTTCAAACAGGACACCTACAAAACACATGCCCATGGGAAAAAAAGATCCTAAAAAGGAATAAGAGGCAAGCATGTAAGTTAAATGGATAGAAGGTACCTGACATTTCTGAGGATGAAGGAGAAGAAACCATGGAAAATAATCCACATATGCATGTTCATGCACAACATGGAAGCCAAGAAGATGAAGGAGCTGGGGACCAATCAGAAAATGTGACTCATATCTAGAAGGGTACAGAATTAGCAAAAAACAAAGCACCAAAACAATAGAAAGAGGAAACACTCATTGAAAAAGGATTAGGGGTATAAAGAGAACCCGTGTTTCTGAAAGTTCATTTTTAGACAAAGAAGTCCCTTTGCAAGAAACTGTAAATAAATTGGCAATAATAACAATTGATCACAATCATGGGGTTTGGAAAAAAGTTCAAGAAAAGAAAGGAAATCAGGGCAAGTGATTATTATTGAACTTAGTCCCATACAAATTATGTATTGTTTTTACATTTTTTTTTAATTTTTTGTGCATTAGTTGAAAGGCCAACGTGATCGAACATCTAGTGGAATCTACATAATGTAATTTTATTCCTTGTTTACAAGTTGAATAAAATTACAATTTTTTCTTAGGAAAAAAATATTTTTTATTAATAATATTAACGTTTGTGAATAAGGTTTAATATTTAATGGTAATAATATTAGGGTCTATAAATAATGTTTAAGAAAGTTGACTACTAATAATAATATTAAGGTTAACTATAGAAGATGACCATAGTTAGCTATGGTCACCATGTTTAACTATGGTTGACAATAGTCAACCGTTGTAGCATGTAGATAACTATGGTCAATCGTCATCAACCATAGTTGACTCTATTCACAATGGTTAACAATAGTCAACCATGGTCAACCATCAACTTTAGTTAGCCATCATAAGCCATTGTGACCAACCATGGTCGTATTTGGTTAACCATAGTTAGTCTTGGATAACGATAGTCAACCCATGCTCAACGTGGCAAACCATGGTCAACCATGGTTAGAATGTGTTGAGAAATCAATGTGCATGTATATTAGGGTTGATTCCTCTTTCTTGATAATTACTTGTGGGTGTTTGTTGGTTTTTGTTACTTAATTATGTCTTCTTCATGAAGTAATTTCCAAAATATAACGTACATGAAGATCAGAAGAGACAAAGAACACTTCGAGCCAGGGAAAAACCCCACAAGGGAAGAAAACTCAAACAACTTCTCTTATTGTAGAATCATATCAAAGTGAGACATCCAAGACCAAGACCTCCATAAGGAACCAATTCATCCCTCCTTCAAATTTCCTCCAACCAAACCAAGTCAACAAGAATCAAAGTTGGTCAAACATGTTCAATTGAAAATTTCAGACCTGCAACTTCACAGAGTTGGCCTAGCACTTTCGTAGGAATAGAATTTCGACCATGTAATTCGTAGAGTAATCCCAACAACTTCACACATGTGATCAAAGAAAAGAAAAAATTTAATCTTTCTTCTTTCTGTGGATTCTTCTCTCTCCTTGGGCTTCGCTCTTCTTCTTCTCCTTTCTTGTATATAAATTGAAGCGTGTGAGTGAGAAAATGAGGTCGAAGTTTCTTCCTTTTATAACCATCCAGGAGGTCAAATTAGGTCTCTTCAAGGCCGACTTGACAAGGCAGGGCCAACTTGGTCTTGTGGGACAAAATGACCCTTTTTGTCTCAAAATAATATTTTTCTTTTTGTTACAAATTTTCCAAATGAGACTCTGACATATGACAAAATTTCTTATTGAATCAATAAACCCTAAAAGCATGAAGAACATGCTTTGACCAGAATGATAATAATAATAAATTTATTTTTCTTCTTTTTTCTTTTTACAAGAAATGCATATAGATACAAGTATAAAGATGATTATGAAGTCTGAACCTAGTTACATTTTTCAATAGAATGATCAAACATACTCTACCTCAATCAACATTAATGTAACATTAATACGTTGTTACATTAATGGTTGACAATTGTCAAACTTAGTTAGCCTCGATCAACCATATTCAACCTTGGTCAACCTCATCAACCATGATCAAACTCATCAACCCTCTTCAACCATTGTCAGTGATGGCCAACAAATCCATCCCGCACACATCAGCCATCAACTAGTACAACCACATTAGTAAATGTGGTTGATATATGTTGATCAGTGGCATTTTCCACCTTTTATACGTCAATCATATAATTAATTTGTTACGATGTTATAATCAAAAAGTTGTAGCTTTGTAGTATCTTCTGTGCTTGGACTTGTAATTAAAAGTGTTAAGTTTTGTAGGCTTTTCTATGCTTGGACTTCTTACATTCGTACACTAGTATATTCGTATTAGTAATAAAGTTTATAATAATATGAAGTGAAGTGTCCTTTTTTAAATGATATTTTAATTTTTTAATAATACTATAAGGTGAAGTTTTATATTATTTTTAACAACGTTGTGGTTGAAATTTCATATTACATGCAATTATATATGATTTATGATTTTATTTTTAAGAATGAATTGTGTTATTATTATTATTATTATTTAAAAAAAATATTTTATTTTATGAAATTTGAAATAATTTTATATTGATTTATGATTTTGGTTTTTTTTTTTTTTTTTAAATGAAGTGTTAATTGTTTTTTTTTTCAAACATAAAATAAAATATTACAAAACTTAATACTCTAAAAAAATGAATTTATGTTGGTTATGCTTTTTTTACGAGTAAAATAAGATAATTAGTGCAATTATTAGGTAGTCTCAAAAAATCTTAAAGCATTTCTAATTATAGAATTAGCACAACCACATTAGTAAATGTGGTCGATATGCATCAATTGGTGTTATTTTCATATGGCGTAATAAATTGAAAGATGGAATATACTACACAATTTCAACACTTTAAAGTATATCACTAGAACAAGTTAATCATATCACTATATAGTCCAAATGTAGAAGAGTGTATAACTCATAAAACTAATCATTTCACTCTATAGTCCAAATGTAGAAGAGTGTACAAATAATAAAACTTACTTCCCTCACACCTCAAAGTTACAGAAACACTAGTAATTATACGACTATAGCAAGTCACATGGCATAGGAAAATGAAACTTCACCTTACACAATGTTGGTCAAGCTAATGTAACAACAAATTTTTAGATATTTACTTGATTATTAATAGTTTTATTAACTTGTTTACTAACAGTTTTATTTCTTCGCTTAGAAACATTAGTAATTATATGACTATACATTTATAACAATTGCAAGTATAAAAAGTATTATAAAATTTAACTAAACATTATACATTATATATTATATTGGTTAAGCTAGTTGCGTAGGTTAAATATAGGTACTTGCATAGGTGTTAAATGTTAGATGTGTAGGTGTTAGATATATATGTGTTAGATTTTAAATGTTAGATGTGTAGGTGTTAGATATATATGTGTTAGATTTTAAATGTTAGATGTGTAAAAGTTAAATATGTGAATATTTTTTAAATGTAAGTATAACTATGTTATGTTATGTAAACATTTTGACTTGATCAAATTTAGTTTAAAAAAAATAAAATAATAATTAATCATTGAAATAAAGCAAATATAAAATAGTAAATTTAATGGAGTCTTTTGGGCTCCGAGTTTTCAAAACCCATGGTATTCTTCTCTAATGGTCAAATAATATATATATATATATATGTATATATATATATATATATATATATATAATTTTAATAAAATTGAGATAAAATAGTAAATTTATGGATTGAGGTTTTTGCATTGTTTTGTTCATGGTATTCCGGTCAAATTACATAAATTAATTAATTAAATAATTAAAATAATAATAATTAATAATTAAAATAAAATTGATATAAAATAGTAAATCTAAGGATGAAGATTTTTTTAGCTCCGAGTTTTCACAACCTAGTGTGAAGAGAAATAAGAGCATGAAAAAAATAAAATGAGTCATACATTTTGTTTATATGTTTTTGTCTGCATTAAAATTTATTGGAGTTGCTCAGTTGAGACTATGTCAACCATTGATTTTGACCTCCCCATGGAAAAATCATTGGAGTATGTCTCTTAGATGTTCATAATAGCGTAGTTTAGACATAATTGTTATTGAGTTTTATTTAGGAGATCAAATGATAACATTACAAATAAAATTAAACCAGGATGGTTAGTATCCTAGACTCTTGCACACTCCTGCATAGATAGATGTATATATACTTAATGGGTTTTGTTGTATAATAGAGGAGCTTAAAAAGTTTGACAGTATAAGAACAAAACTTCAAGTAGTTTGTCTTAACTACCAACCTTATATATATCAAATCAGCCTAGATCCATCTTGACTCCGGATTTATTAAGCGTCTAGAGAGATCAAATCTCTCAAGGTGTATACATTTCCTCAAGTTTTACACTCAAAAAATAGGTTTGCACCATGAGAGATTTGATATAGGCTAGTATAACAATAAATTTTACATCTTAACTTGGTTAGGAAGCATAGAATGCGCTAGAAACTTCACCTTACACTATTTGGTATAGCTAGTCTAAAAACAAATTTTAGATTTTAACTTGGTTACTAACAGTTTTAGATCTTACCCCTAAGGGGGGTGGAAAATTGTGGGCATATGGACGTTGGGAAGGGGAATTAATCCCTCCCGAGAATTAATTGGCATTACAAGTGGCAAGTTAGCGGCATGCACTACATAATGCATAGAACCTTCAATATTTTGATCAAAAGTTTTATTAGCGAGTTGGTGAGTTTAATCTGGATGTGTGCAAGCTTGGTTATGGGTGGTTGGGAGGGTGAAGAGGCTACCAACATGTGCATGCTCCTCAGATAGGTGGTGCTATTGGGGACAAGTCGCATTGGATTTGGGATCTTGGTGGGGTGAAGAGTTGGGGCTCACTTTGCTACTGGAATAATTTAGTAAGGGAAAGACGAAAACAGGATTCGACCACCGGAGGGGCGTTTCAATACTGGCTTTTCGCTTTTGGCAATTGGGTTAGCATCCTTGGTTGTCCATGTGGCCTTCTTAGGGCAATATTGACCTTCTTAGGGAAATATTTTTAGTTCGTCAGGGGGCGGAATTATCTAGTAAGGTTTATTTCTTGGGTTTATGAAGAGTAGTCTGGAATTCACAAGCCCTGGACCAGAAGTCAGAGTTGGTGGTTGTCAAGGTTTTACGCGCGGTGTGCCCTGTGTTCTATCTCGGGTGTTTTTTAGGTTGTGTAATTCATCCGTGAGTGGAAATTCCCAAACCATTGTTGATGGCAACAAAATCTCCTTATGCTTAGGTAAATTGGGTCTTCTGGTCTACTCGTATAGATTTGTGAGCTCCCCTTCTACCCTGAAGGGTATGATGTTAACCTGGTTGGAATAGAAATTGTTGAGTGGAGTTTCGTTTCAACATGCAGTGGCATTTTGGTAGGCAATTCATATTTTCCAGGTTATACCCTCATTAATGCGGTTGGGCAGTATATGCTCACCGTTAGATTTAAATCTAACGGTGAGCATATACTGCCCAACCGCATTAATGAGGCTATAGCCTGGGAAATAATGGTCGCCCATTTTGGTAGAGCAAAGTGGAAGGTTTGGCCAAGCGTTACCTCTCCTAAGCGAGGTTCAGTCTTAGTATTGGGGGAATATCACAGTTGTGTACAAGGCTCTTGAGGTACAACCGAACTTGTGTTCAATGCTAGAGTCAAGGTGTGGTTTTCCGCATGTTAGAGTAGGGTTGACAATGTATAGACAACACAACGAAGTGCGGAGAGGGTTAGGAACGAGAGGGCAATGAGTTGAGCACAAAGGGCTAGATGTGAAGAGAGGAGGAGAAGGCGGAATGGAAGTTGTCAGGACGCCGAGTCGACATCACCACCCCAAGGTGAGTCGAGCGCCAAACCAGGTGCTCATAACACTTGAGGATGAGTTGTTGTCAACTGCGCACGCCCAAGTCACACGAGGGCAACGAGCGTGGGGCATGGGCGGTCTATGACAGAGGGTGCCCACACAACTAGGGAAGGAGCCCGTGCACGGTGTAGCGGCCTCTACCCACACCATAGCACGCCCGGGCAAGGCAAGGTGATGACGTAGCAGGCAGAGGATGCAACGAGCGAAGTGAGCAGCGACAAGACGTGACGTGCAAGTAAAGCGACCGAAAGGGAATTGCGAAAACGAAAAGACAAGCAGAGTTCAGAAAGGGGCGTTTGCACGCCCTTTAGCATGTCGACCCATGGGGGCACGCCCATAGGCAGGGGCGCCCACGAAAATGTTGAGTAGACTCACATGAAGAATAGGGTCGTCGACCAAGTTAATGAACGTGGTGGGACGAATATATATTCAAGAGAGTGAATCGACCAAGCAGGAACAAAGGCAACTCGCAGAAGTTCAAAAAAAAGGTGAAGTTGTGGACTAGGTAGTTCGAAAGAAATGCGGGTAGAACAGTGTGACCGGTGGGAAGAAAAGTGCAACCTACGTTCAGTGAGCAGCATCCTATGCCTATGTGCTCGCCTAGGTAAGGCATGGCAGTGAGATTTTGTTTTGGGTGTTTTCTACAATTGTGGTTGTAATGAACTTGGGGTTTCTTGTATTGTGGGAGTGTTGCGACCACATTGGGCCAACATCCAATTGATGTAAAAATACCAAAAATAATACAAGTTTACTTTTAGAACTCTCTTGGCACATGTTTGAGTCTCTTTATTGTTGATATCGCACTTTGATGTTTTGTTATGGATTCCACACATAACTTAATAAAATGAATGAAGAAGTTGTAATTTGCGTAGTCCGGAAATTAAGTAATCATTAATTGTCCTTAACATTGCGATGAACCTTGTCAGTGGCCCATGACGGTAGGACCACCGTGTGGACGTGACAGATGGTATTAGAGCTAGTGCGATGGAGTGCAAAAGAGACCAGGGATGTATACAGACTAGTGTTCTTGATGACAAGAAGGGTTGGTTGCATAGCTTGGGATTTTTGGACTTGGAGATTCATGGCAAGGTCGTCCAAGCAATGGTGAACACAAGGGCCACACATAATTTTATTAAGGCAGGTTTGGAAAAAGAAGTTGGGTTGCATCTCACCCCCAAGTAAGTGGAGTTCAAGGCAGAGAACTCGAAGGCTATAGTGTCGGGATTGGCAAGTGATGTGCCAATTCGAATTGCAGATTGGCATGGTTGTTTAGACTTCACTGTGGTGGAGATGAACGACTTTGACATAATATTGAGGCAAGACTTTTTGAAAAGCAAAAAAGTGATTGTTGTGTCGTTTTTGATGAAATTATGTTGATTGGGGGCATACGTATTTGGACTTTTCCTACCCACCAGTGGCGAAGGGAGGTAAACGTGCAACATGTTTATATACTAAGTATGAGTAGGGTGATCTGGAGATCAGATATTGAGACATGCGACCATCATTAGAGAGATTAGGGAAGATGACGAGATGGAGAACCCTGTTCTAGCCAAGATTTCTGATGTATTGGATGAGTATGTAGATCTGATGCTCGGTGAATTGACAAAAGTACTTCCACCAAGACATGCAGTGGACCATCACATTGAGCTAGAGTCGAGGAAGCAACCACCAGCGAAAGATCCTTATCGGTTTTCAGGGTCGGAGTTGGAAGAGTTGAAGTGCCAATTGAAGGAGTTGGTGGATGTAGGCTTCATATGCCCTTCACAGACCCTGTATGTTGCTCCAGTATTGTTTCAAAAGAAGAAAGACATAAGTGAGTTGCAGAGGTGTTGTGAGTATCGTGTTAAACAAGCAAACGATATAAGAACAAATATCCACTGCCACTTGCAGCAGATTGTTTCGACAAGCTTGCGAAGGCACAAGTGTTTTTGAAGCTCAATTTGAGGCATGGGTATTATCAGGTAGTGACAAGATATGGAAGCTTTGAGTTCCTTGTCATGCCATTTGGGTTGTGCAGCACTCATGCGATGTTCTGCACTTTGATGAACGATGTCTTGCGTCCATACCAGGATTCTTTCATAGTGGTATACTTCGACGATATCGTAGTTTACAGCGACAACATGGAGGGTCACAGGAGACACTTGGCATTGGTATTTGAGGCACCAAGGAAGAATTGGTTGTTCTTGAAGAAGTCAAAGTGCATGTTGGCTCAATCCGACATTTCGTTCCTTAGACACTTGGTAAGTCAAGGATACATACAGATGGATGGAGCCTAGAAGGTTCATGTGATAAAGGATTGCAAGGAACCGAGGAATGTCCCATGAGATGAGAGTCTTCTTGGAGAAGATGAACTACCAACAGAAGTTTGTAGAGGGTTACTCCAAGGTGATTGCACCGCTAACAGAGTTGTTGAAGAAGGACAAGCGTTGGAGTTGGACTGAGATATGTCATGAAGCATTTGAAGATTTGCAGAAGAGGATGGTTACAATGTTGATACTTAAGTTCCCTGACTTTGAGCGACCATTTGAGGTGCACACGAATGCTTCTAATTTTAAGATTGGGGGACTGCTCATGCAGGATGGACATCCGGTGGCATATTAGAGTCAAAAGTTGCAAGATAGAGAGCGACGGTATCTGGTTCATGAGAAGGAGATGTTTGTGATCATCCATTGTTTGCAGATATGGCGAGACTACTTGATTGGGAAGCCATTTGTTGTCAAGACTGACGACGTTTTTGCTAGTTACTTTGCATCCCAACTGAAGTTTTCAGCTAAGCAATCTCGTTGGCAAGACTTCTTGGCAAAATTTGACATGACTATTGAGTATAGGCCAAATAGACTAAATGTTGTCGCAGATGCCCTCAAGCAGGAAGGCACAGTTGGTTGTGATTGAGGAGGAAGAAGACCGTGTTGAACGAAGTGGGAGTCAAGTTCGTATGAGTGTGGAGATGCAGAGTAGACTTTGTGCAAGTCTAGAGACTGATACTCAAGCAAAGAACATTGTGAAGCAGGGGAAGGAAGGAAAGATGAGGAAGTTCTTTTTGTGAGATGGACTCTTGTTCTATGGTGACCGTCTCTACATTCCGAAGTCATCTGAACTTGGGAGGCACCTCTTGAAGGAGTTCCACGATTCTCCTTGGTTTGGCCACCCAAGGCAGCGTCACACTTTAGCATTGTTGGAGAGATGGTACTTTTGGGAGAAGATGAGAGAGGATGTAGAGTATGTGCACACTTGCATCATTTGTCAACAAGACAAATTGGACAGCATAAGACATGGAGTGTTGTTGCATCCTTTCACGATTCCGGAGAGACCTTGGCTGAGTGTTTCAATGGAATTCATCACTCCTATACTACAGGCATAGGGGTGAAATGGGATCATGGTCATTGTTGATCGTGTTTCCAAGAATGCCATCTTCATTCCAACGAAGATGCCATGTGGAGCCGAGAAGACAGCTGGGTTATTCTTCAAGAATGTTGTGAAGTATTGAGGAGTGTCGTTGAGTATTGTGTCTAACCGAGATCCGAGATTTACAGGAAAATTTTGGACCACGTTGTTCAAGTTAGTCGAGCAGAGTTGTTGCATAGTTCAAGATACCATCAGCAGATAGGTGGGCTGAATGCATCAACTCATTATTGGAGAACTACTTGAGACATTATGTGAGGGTTGATCAGAAGAATTGGCCCAAGTTGTTGGATGTAGCATAGTTCAACTACAACTTGCAAAAAAGTTCAGCGACATGGTATAGTACATTCAAGTTGGTGGGCAAATGTCGATCACACCGTGTTACCAAGAGGATATGTGAGGAGTCTGCATGCGAAGAGGTTCTTGACAACATGGGAGGAGTCCTTGGAGTTAGCACGAGTGCACCTGACAGATGCAACAGGCAGAATGAAGAAATGAGCAAACAAGGAAAAGAGGGAGGCAGAATGAAGAAATGAGCAACAGAGGAGCGCACACTTTGAAGTTGGGGACATGGTTCTTTTGAAGATAACATGAGATCAATTTCAGCTACCAAAGGGGATAGTTAAATCTTTGACGAGGAAGTATGAAGGACCATTCAAAGTGAAGCAAACGATTGGAGAGGTTGCTTATGAGCTCGAGCTACCGAACCATATGCGTTCCAAACATCTCATGTTCCATGTGAGTCAACTCAAGAAGGGTAGACTTGATGCAGATCATCATGAGAGAGCAGCGCCATTAAGAGGACCAACCCTGATCGTTGACCGACCATACTTAGTTTTCGACAAGATCTTGGACCTTAGAACCACTAGAGTCAAAAGCGTCATGAAGATGGAGTAATTCGTGCGATGGAAGAATGCACCGGAGG
This sequence comes from Pinus albicaulis, assembly GCA_034641835.2. Classification (NCBI taxonomy): domain Eukaryota; kingdom Viridiplantae; phylum Streptophyta; class Pinopsida; order Pinales; family Pinaceae; genus Pinus; species Pinus albicaulis. Next base: position 377,805,810 of record CM076569.1, on the reverse strand, counting down.
AAAGTGGTTGGGAGACGAAGGATTCGTTGTGGAGATGGAAGAAGGAGATTGCACAATCTGACAATGAGTTAGCTCAATCAGTAGCATTATCGAGGACTACAAAGTGGGGGAGTATGTTAGGACCCCGAGTCGGCATCACCCAACCGAGTGCCCATGACACTTGAGGACAAGTTGGTGGCAGTGCGCGCCTAAGTCGCGCAAGGGCAACAAGCATTGGGTGTACGATGCAAGGTGCCCACACAACTTGCGCAAGAGCATATGCACAATGTAGTGGCATGTGCTTACGAGGCGCTCGCACCATGGGGCACTCGAGCAAGTCGAGGCAACAAAGTAGCAAGTGGATAATGCAATGGGCGAAGCGAATAGCAAGGGCACGAGGCAGCAACAAGACATGACGTGCAAGTAAAGTGAGTGAAAGGGCATTGCAGAAACGATAATGCAAGCGGAGCGCGGGCAAGGGGTGTATGCTCGCCCTTTGGCAGGTCGACATATGGGCGCGACCCATAGGCAAGAGCGCCCACGAAAATGTTGAGTCAACTCAAATGAAGAATAGTGGCGGCCAAGTTAATGAACACGGTGGGACAACTATATATTCAAGAGAGTGACTCGACCAAGGAGGAACAGGGGCAACTCTTAGGGGCGTTGGCCAAGTTAATGAACATGGTGGTACAACTATATATTCAAGAGAGTGACTCGACCAAGGAGGAACAAAGGCAGCTCGCATAAGTTCAGAAGAGAGGCGTGAAGTTATGGATTGGGCCGTTCATAAGCAGTGTGTACAAAACAGTGCAGCATGCGTTCAACAAATAGCAACCTACGCCTATGCAAACCTACAAAATTCTGTTTTGGATGTTTTCTGCAATTGTAGCTGTAATGAACTTGGGGTTTCTTGTATTGTAAAAGAAGTGTTGTGACCACATTGTGCCAGCCTCCCATTGATGTAAAAATACCGGATGTAAAAATACAGTTTACTTTTTGAACTCTCTTGGCACATGTTTGGGTCTCTTGATATCACACTTTGATGTTTTGTTATGGATTCCGCACATAACTTAATAAAATGAATGAAGAAGTTGTAATAAGCATAATTGTGATTGTAGGCGTAGTTCGGAAATTAAGTAATCATTAATCGTTCTTAACATTGCGATGAACCTTCTCGGTGCCACACGCCCACAACGGTGGAACCACAGTGCGGACGTGACAAAAGCGGAGCTAGAGAGGTGGCCCTCAACCATCCCCTTCTTCAGGTCATGTTGTTCTCCCACCTTGTCGGTGCCACACGCCCACAACGGTGGAACCACAATGTGGACGTGACAAAAGCGGAGCTAGAGGAGGTGGCCCTCAACCATGCCCCTTCTTCTGGTCATGTTGTTCTCCCCCCTTTCAACAAACACCTCCTTCCGGTCATGTTGTTCTCCCCGCCCCCTTTTGACACGCCCCTTTTTCAACAAACACCTCCTTCTGGTCATATTGTTCTCCCCCCCAACCTTCCGACATGCCCCTTCTACTGGTCAGGTTGTCCCCCCACACCCCCGGCCCACCTCGACACGCTGGATTCCCAACTGCAGTACATCATCCTTCTCCTAAAACCGCAGGAACAAGATTGCCATGATGACCAAAATGAAGACAAACGCTTCATGAACAATCTGCAACATGTTGGATTGTTTGGATTCCCTTCGACGGGTTAGCAGAGATTGGCGAAGTATGGAGTGCATGGAGGAACTGTTAGTACAACTAAAATTTCATGTCCATGGTGATCATAGGTCTCCAGATCCTCCGGAGCAAGAACTGGTTATTCCAGCATCAGCAAATCTTCTTGTTTCCTGATGTCGGTGGGCTGCCCATATGTTGTCGTCATCAACAATAGTGAGTTTGTTCACCCATCTGTTGTCGTCATCAACAATAATGAGCTTGGTTACGACCAACATCAGAACTTCAAACTAGGATACTCGGTATCTAAACTTGTAGGGCTGGTCCTGCACTATTTCTGAAGGGGAAGGGGCCGGTACAATTTCAGTGGAATTTTGTCTTTGTGCAATTAAGCTTAACTTTAAAACAAACAAGTTACTATATTTTCCACATTACATCTCGAGTGGAATCGAGTCTCTGCAATTAAGCTAAACTCTAAACTTTAAAATAGACAAAGCTTCTATGTTTTCTACATTATATCTTGATTGTAATTTCGATTGTTGACCGTATATGAGACTCTACACTATTGTATTTTTCTTAAACATAGATCTACAAGGCTGAAAAGAAAGTATTCGTGGCGTCTTAAATTGTATTTAGACAGTTAGCCTCGATGGCTCGACCAATAGCACGAAGAAGTAAGCAGAGTAGCAAGCGGATACTAACCAATGAATGAATATAATACAAATAAACATCCACGAGAAGGAAAACCCAAACGAAGTTATACAGGGGAGATTGGGCAGCAAGCTTATGTGAGGTTATTGTACACGATAAAGTTTGGTGCCTAAATGATCATCATACAAAGTGAGGCAGATATCTAATAGCTCAACACCAATATCACATTTTCAAACCATTGCCAATCCATGAGAAATAAATACATTATACTTTTCAAAGCGAAGAAGGTGAGATAATGCAGATCGCAAAAGCATATAGGGGTATCACATTTTCAAACCAATGCCAATCCATGAGAAATAAATACATTGTACTTTTCAAAGCGAAGAAGGTGAGATAATGCAGATCGCAAAAGCATATAGGGGTTTTATTAAAGGTGATAGTTGGATGTGTAATGCCACTGTACCATATAGCCAAAAAAACAATCGTGCAGCCCTCCGGTGCTATGTATGAATCAATTGACTGGTTCAATTGTTCAATAATTGTAGAATTGTTTGCTTTACACAGAAGCGTTACGTTGAGAATAAATTAAAGAAGTGCAAATACAAACACAAATACAGGTCTTCATGATCTTCTCGAAGGCAGCGGGACCAAGTATGCCACGCTTGCAAGTAAAAAGGCAAAAAAAAGGCAACAATTGTAAACAACAGTTCTGTTGCCTTGTTCAAGATGTTTAGGTACCAAACTCTTGACAGTTATAAACACTCCTTCTGGTGCCTTGTTCAAGATTTTTGAGTACCAATGACTCAGTCGTAGGGATTCTGCACTCTTTCCATTGTCTAGTTCAAGATGTTTGGGTGTCCTAAATAAATAATTTCATTCAAAAAGCTCTCTATAGAAAATAGAGAATTTGCAAGCAGGAGACATCATTTTCTATAAACATATGCCCTCTCACTAGGGTTTATAAGAGGAGACATAATTTACAAATAGTTAGTATCTAAGGATTTCATCAGATACAACCATTTTTAACAAGAAAAAATGCCACAAATGTTATTGCTGATATTGGACCGGTTTAAAATTACAGTAGAAATAATTGCTGGAGCTTTGACTCTCTGGCTATTCCAATTCGTACCACCATCATTGTCTTGTAAATCTTTTCAATCATCTCTCATGTGTTAAACTTCTTTGCAACTTCAACTTATTAATAATCTTGTTTGAAAAATGCATATTCAATATTCTTAGTCAATCCCAAAATCCTTGCAAAACATTTTCAAGGATACACAACGCAGATGTATGAGATTACCAGAGAAATGCAAAAGATATTGATATTTGAACAAGGTAACAGTTACATAATATCCGCTGAAACAGATGACAAACATATAAAGTTTTTGTGCTTTCACATGGCACATTAAAGAACATTAACCTATCAACAACAAATCTTAACAAAGACTATAATACAGACAAACTACTCAATCAGACACCCTAAAATGCACATGAATCTGCTTAAGCCTACCTACCAAATGCAAGTATCGCTACAAAACCACGTATCCAATCTGAAGCAGAAGAAGTTCTCACAGAATAAGGGATTCAAACAACCTGAATGGTAAACTTGGTACTTAGATTCAAGGCCAGAGAAGGCCGGTTATTTGAAGATAGGGTAAAAAAGGCATAGCTCTCCTAGTCTTTTCTCTGCACCTGGCCCATGCAGGTAGTGCAGATCGAGTTGACTGATCCGAAAAGACCAGAGAGGCTTTCAATCCAACAAACTTCCAAGAGTAAGGCTCCTGGCTTCACGAATAAGGATGATCATAATTTTCAGAAAGCACAACTTAGATATAGACACTAAGAAGTTCATCCTACAGAATGTAGTACAAAAGTTTTTATAAGCGTTAGGAAAAAAATACTTCTACAGCGGTATTTCTTTGTTAAATATCCAACTAAAAGTGCAGGTTTCTCCTTGTTTTGCCCTTTCTTGAGCTCGCTCATCCAGCCTTCTGATACGAGGTGCCAATTTGCATACATAATCTTGAGCCTTCCTTCCTTTGCTCGAAAGACCCTCTATTTTCTCCACATTCCATCTCTTAACCAAGAATTCCAAAATATCCGCGTAGTCCCTCGCTGTGTATACCCCTAATCTCTGAGCAACAGCTGAAAAGTGATCAAACAAACCATTATCCTGCCCATCGTACATCAAATGTGCAGGCATGGAAACCTTTTTACGCATCATATCTTCAAAATCCGACATTGTGGCGTCAGGATCAATCTCAAACAGCTTTTCCACTATCTTAGTATATGCGGTCTCATGGCGCTTCTCGTCTGCAGCAATAGTTCCACATATTTGAGCCAATTTCAAATCACCGTATCCTTTAGCAAATCTTGCAGTGTTGCCATGTGATACAAATGTTGCTCTCTCCTGGAAAGAAGTGTATAGGAAGCCCAGATAGGGGTTATTTTCTGTGCGTGGATCCTAAATATGCCAAAACGTGAAGTCAGATAATATTCATCAACAATATCCTGCAGAAAGCTCCCAACATGCAATATAGAAAATCCAGTAAAATAGCATTACAAAATGCAATCCCACAACCTATTGACACCAATAGTAAATGTAATAAAATACTTCGACCATATGTTTGTAAAGTTTGAACGCTTGAGTCGTCACTTACCATTCCAGAACCAATCAAATACTGGATGGTTTTCTCAACCTGTCTCATGTCCACTCGGCCACACAAGTAAAGATACTTATTAAGAAGATCACCGTGTCTATTTTCCTCAGCTGTCCACATACGTGTCCACCTTGCCCAGGATGTGGGACTGGCACCAGTTTCATCTCTTACACCGTCCAAGGTGTTGAGCATGGTCTGGTAAGTGGGCAACGCCTCCTCGGTAATCATATCTCCCACAAGGCAAACTAAATAGTCATCTGGTAATTCAAGTGACCGCTCCCGCAACTCTCTAACTTCTTCAAGGAAGCCCTCAGAAGAAGCATCAGGCAAAAAGTCCTGTGGCTGCCAAGACTTCTCAACAGTCTTTAAATGAACCAATATATTGTCTTCTGCCCAGTCCTCGAGTGATTTAAAGATCTCAATCTTCTCAGGTGGCATAGAATGCAACACCTGCTCATGAACTTCACGTGGTTGGATTTTAATCCTTTCAACTGCCCTGAAAATGAAACTAATGATATCAGAAATCACAAGTCATTAGTTCATAAAAACTAAAAATATGATTGATGAGATACATGAGGGAATTAAGTTAACGCATTCCCCACAATATCCCTGACTGACATAATCTACTTATTTGCCATGACTACATCACCAAACATGACAATTAAATGGGAATCTGAAACTTGATCCATGGGCAGATGCCAGATACAAACAGCCTAAAGAAGACAGGGACGCTACCTATTAAAATAATCAGAAGAGCAAAGTCAATCCCACTACTCTGATTGAATTGAGATGGATAAAAAGACCATTTACGCTTTAAAAATTTGTCTCGAGTTTCTCTACTCTAGCTTTTTATATTTTTCAATTAATTTAGGTGGAATATGTGTACAAGATGGGAGAAGCACTTTCTTATTTATCTTTGGAGCGCCTTTACAAAAATCTCAAGAATATTTCTCTACTGCCATCAATGCAATCGCCAAGTCAGTCCTGTTCCACTGAAACTGGAGTTTTAACCCAGCTACGCAAAGGAAAGGATTCCTTCACAGCCGCAAGCACTGTGAAAGGCACGGGCATTCCAAAATACAGACATCGTTTGTAATAAAAAATAAGGCTCAAAGTTTGATAGGCTAGCATATGTGAGTGCATTTTACCATGCCTCCAAAGTCTTTATACGATGAGACTCGTCACTCCTGGCACAGGGGTGAAAAGGAAGACATCATTCGGGACAATTAAATAGAAGTGATCCATCTTTTCCCAGAAATAACAACGCCATAATTACAAAATATGATGGTATGATGGATACAGAAGCATGACCACTGAAAATATGATGACCATCTACTGCCATTTATAAGATATGAGAAAAACAAAATTTTCAACATGTTCCCAAAACCACCAAAAATGTAATATAAAAACAAGAAGAAATTGCAATTTCCTAAAACCACGATATCTTGTCGAGATAAACAGGCTCAGCAAGAGAAAATATTTATATTAAGAATAAGATATAGAATTAAGGATATACTACAATGAGTATATGCAAATATAAGATCTGTATTATGACATATTACAGAGAAACAAAGGGAAAAATTTTAAAAATAAAAATCGACACTTGCAATTCAAGCTGATCTCACATCCTAAAATAGGAGAGTTCCATAATGAGATAACTTAAGCATTATTTATGTCAACAGAAGAAAGGTGCTTGACAGCTAAGGGCAGGGAGATCCCAAGATATATATATATATATATATATATATATATATATATATATATGCCTAATAAACTTTAATTAATCCATATTAATTAAGCAGACCACAAAGTTTTTGAAGGTCTTTGATTCTTGTAGACTCACTATGTATTGATCCTCGGTTAATATTAATAATTAATCTATGTTAGTTAATATTAATCTATGTTAGTTGGCAAACAACTTGCACATTTGGGCAGAAATATGTATATTCAAATCTTATGAATATAAATTTTGTGACCGTGATGGAACCAAAAAGGACACTAAAAAGGCTAATAGGATGTACAGATATTGCCTTAACATATATACAGATGACAGGATTTTATTTTCTAGTTAAAAGCTTTGTCCATAATTGGCACTTATATGTTCTACTCTAAGAGTCAAATTTTTGTTTAGTGTGTCACAAATTTATAAAAAGCAGAGAACCAATTACCTTGTTCAGAACTTCATTTGGAGGTTAAAAAGGGTGATCTCCATGATAACATGTTAATCCTAGGGAAATCTGAATCTGACGAAGCAAAGATTGCATCCAATAACAAATAGAACAAAAAAAATACACATAGATAAGGTCAAGAAAGAAATTGCTTTTGGTCAAAAACAGAGAAATGGAAAAAACCAGAATAAAAGAGGACAAAAGAGGAACGATTGCGTAATGCCAAATCACAAAATCAAGATACAAGGTCAGTGAAAAGGAAGAGACTCGAGAGTAATGGAGTTTAGTAGTAGTTTGTATGGAGACCAGACACCTTGGTGACATTTTCATGTAGAATGTACTTTTCTGGATCAAAAAGAGGTTCTGATAAGACCATCCCATTTTCAGACTCTAAAGAGATAGTAGCGTTCAGAATTTTTCTAGACATACAGCCAGAATCCCAAACTGCCTCCCTGCAGGGTAAAGAATCCTTTAGGATAAAAATCCAGTCAAAAACATATTATTAAAATACCTTAGCACAATGTTATGGTAAAGCAACTTGAATGTAATGGAAATTACTGTATTTACCTCAGCACAACAGTCGGTGCACAATGAATGCAAGGATAAAATTAGGAAAGAAAAATTGGACAGCACAGTATTGAAAATGAGAGCTAAAACGGTAATATAGTGAAAATTCCAAAAGCAAATTTGCTAGCACATTGTTTACCTATGGCTGTGAGGTATTCGGAAAACTCTCTGATCGTCTTTTTCTTGACATAAGATAAAATTACATAAGAAATTAACTAAAAGAGAATTTATTTTTTTAATTTCTACATTTCGTTTAAATAACTACCCTTATAACCAGGTTATTCACCAATTTTTTAAGAGTAAAACCACAAGAGGATACCAAGGGATCCTTCCCATTTTCAAGGGATCCACATGTCTAACAACATCCCTTGGGTTACCTGGTTGAGCTAATCCCTTGGGCTACCTTATAGCTAGTTTATCCAAACAGTAAATCTCTTTACTGTGCTAGAAAACTGACAATAGAGTAGAAGAGAAAGTTTAAAACAAACAAACAACACATGCTTAAGACGAGTAAATCTGGCCTGAGTTAGAGAAAAAAGGAAAATTTGATCTTCCTTTCCAAAGGAGAAAATGACGAATGCTGGCAACCAAACGGGTAACTTTTTAGTTTTATCTTTCTACCTTCTGGGGTTTTTATCCATGATTTTACATAGATCTCTCTACTGTGCTGGAAAAATGACAGACACAGCTTAAAGAACCGATAAGAACTAGCAAATTGCTGATTTATTTTGTTGAAATAACAACATCTACAAAGCGGCTGCTGAAGACCATACATGCAGAAGACGATGAGCAAATCTGCCATGAGTTCGAAATTGAAAAACGAAAATTCTCTAACGATCTTCCTTGCCACAAAAGATAGGATACTAGAAGAGGCAACCTTTTCCCTTCATATCTTAACCTTGTAACGATATCATCCCGACTAGGATTTTATTTTAATTTCTATTGTGCTGAAAAAATAACAATAAGTTCGTCGGAGATTAAAGAACCTACGAGCACACGCAAATTGCTGAATAGTCCGTTTAAATGGCAACGCCTCCAAAGCGGCCGCTTAAGACCAGACATGCAGAGGACTAATAAGCAAAACCTGCAAATATGTGATCGCCATTTGCTGGTAAATACAGTGTATCCTAAGGAAGACGCTAAAATCCTGAACAGGTAGGTACCAGGGCCATATCGAGACAAACTATCAGCCGATCAGCGCAAAATAAGCATCTCGGCAGTTAAAGATAGCAATATCTTCTCTAATATCCACAATACTATCAAAGCATTCAAATCTTCCTCCGAAAAAGGGAAAAACAATCAAAACATTCAATAAACTAAGCAAAATTGTAACACATTCTCGACATTGAAGTCGAACAGACGATCCGTCATCCACACACTCGAATGTATGAAAAATGCAACCCTTTGATTCAATATTACCAGCTTAGGGTTTAAGAAATTGAAGTACTTACTTGGCTTTAGGAGGCAGCGTTGCGGTCATGGAAACCCGGTGCGATCCAGCCAAATCTACACGCAGTGCTGTGCCGAGCTTGACACCATGGAAGCACGGCGAAGGCGCAGGGCAACCAGCAGCAAACGAGGTGCCATATTTGGGAATTCCAATGCGTTCTACAACACAAGCAGTGGACGCCATCTCTTCTGCAAAGATACACTAAGACAAAGTGTTTCCGCTTAAACTTCGAAAGGTTGTGTCCAAAGCAGAAATAAATAGAGAAAAGCCTAGCTTATGTGCTTATGGCCAAAAAAAATATAAATACAAACGCTAAATACTAAATACTAACCGTAAACTACAAGTTCGTGGGCTTTGAGCTCCACTTGGCTGTTTGCATGCGAAATAGAGAACAAATATCAGACTCAGTGGTCAGTATTTGCTTTTAACTTCATCACGTGCCCACAGTTTCCTCACTCCCATGGATTAACCCCAACCACTATGGCAATGCCAAGTCTATAGTTGTTTTAATATCTACCTTACCTGTCATTAATTCCAAGGTCCTCGGATTACTCGCTCGTTATGACCGAGGTTAGCTTGTGTGTTTGGGAACTCTGAGTCGATGGTGCTGCTCTGTTAGGTTGGGATAAAAAGAACTTGTTCATGAAGTAACCTCGTGAGCTAGATATTAATAAATATCTAGAGAAAGATATTAATATTAAAAAATATCTTTATATTCACTTGCCGTGAAGAATGTCAACATAATTTTATCCTTGACTCATTCTCTGTGGGTTCTCTATAAAACCACTCTCAATGTCCGTTTATTTTGACATATTTGAACCGACATATGTGAGAAGTGATTTTACAGTTGGCAGATTTTCACCGACAGAGATATCGTCCAGCATACCATTCAGTTAAAATGAAATGTGTTTACACGTAAAAAGTTGCAAGTCTCATTTTTACTTTTTATTTAAGATGCTGTAGTTGTCATTTTACTAATAAAAAATAATAAGAACATAAATATTTTAATTAAAGATTCTAATTTCGTTTTTTTTAAGGAAGAGTAAAATTCATCATTTTTTGTGGTTAAATTGTGATTTGGTGGTGTGCGAGACATGGATAAGCGATCGGGTTTGACATTAAGAAGGGAGCACTTGAGTGGCTTTTAAGTAATTGGACTTTGGTGGAGTTATATTTGTGGGTTTTCAACCTTGGGAATGATTAAAATTTTCTAATTGGCCAAGAGTTCACATTTCAAGGTGTGGGGTTCTAGATATGCATAAACTAGCAATTGCACCAAGAGGCGCAAAGGAACGCCGGGGCGGTAGATATGTAAGGGGAGTAATTTAATGGAAAGAAAAAAAGTTTCTGACGATATGAAATTTTGGATTTTAAATTGTCAGTCAGTTTTTTTTTTTTTTTTTTTTTTTTTTTTGGTCACGGTATGCACACAGTTAGTAAGCTGCTTAAAACCCTGAAAAATGATAACTTTGAAACCCATGAGTCATCACCTGAAACCAACAAATTATCAAAAACTTGAAATTATACCGTGTACAAGGGCTCGATTCGCAATAGCAAGTGAACACCATATGTCCGAGCCCAAAGCCAACTACAACACACCTGGGCCTAAACATCGAACAAATCCGACGGTCTGGCGTACGTCGCTCTTCCACCTTTGATTGGACAACTGCAAGCGAACATCGCAAAATTTCTTGGTCCGACCTTTAAGGGCTCCAAAGGACGCGATATTCATTGTTTTACGAAACCACCCTAGGCCTACGTGTCAAGGACAGGGGTGTAATGCGTTTTGTTTTACAGAAACCGCTCACTGCCTTATGCCTTGTGCGAAAACCGCCTTTCGCCTCCAGAAACTGCCATCACTCTTAACACAAGGTCCCACTTGGTACCTCAAGGTTCCGCCTATGGTTTATTGCACAGTTCGATCTTAGCCTTCGTAATAACACTTCCAACATTGATTCACGGCACCTGTGCGATCTATACATTCTGGGTTTGTGCGTCTTCCACAACTAAACCTCATCGCTCTCATCGGTACCTCACTCAGATTAAAGTCGTAATTTCTGCAGTGCTTGGGCTACCACTGGCGAGAATTCCCGGTTAACACATTGAAGGTAGGGTGTTCCTTTTACCACTGGAAGCTGACATCCATAGATAAACTTATCAGATTCAACGAGGAATCAGAATTTTCTCCTCGGGAACTTTTATGCAGAGTTAACGCAAATAGGGGATTTCTGTTGCGTTTCGTGAATCCCATAGTGATTCTCTTCGACCTTCTTTGAGATACTATCCAGAAAGAAATTAAAGCAATTCTCCACAACATGCACAACCTGGCACTTCACGAAGGGGAATCCTCCTTCAGTTTCTGAAGGTTAATTACACCCTTAACTCAATTGAGTCGAATAACAGTGTTGAGTCCGGTGCGTTAATTAACTTTCCAAGGGTATGTGGCGGCACCTCGTCTATAGTGGATGCTGCCAAATGAGATTGCACGAATTTCTTTGAGTTTGAAGGTGCTACCACATGTCGTATTCTCCCAAATCAACTCTGTAATTGCCTCGTCGCCTTTCCTCTGCGTTCATAGGGCAAACCCTGCAAAACACACCGTTAATACCTTGCAAAAGCGGGCTGGAGCTGCTTCTAAGTAGCCCAATGTGGACTGTGTCTACAATTTATCATAGGAGGAGCTCTGCTCAAAGATCTCGTTTTGCGACGCTCCTGCGGGAGGCTCAAGGTTGTCGGAAGAGCGGGTGTGGGTATAGACAATGTGGATCTGCAGGCAGCGACTGAGTTTGGGTGCCTGGTCGTCAATGCTCCCATTGAAAATATCGGTGTGGCTGTTGAACACGGGATCGCCTTGAGCGCATCCATGGCGCAGGACATGCCCCAGGTCGATGGATCCCCCGGGCATGATATCCACATCTTGGAAGTTGCTCGTTTTGCCTAATGAATAGAGAGTGCAGGAGGATGGCAGGGGGCCTTAAGCATGCGGTCGAAGTCATCAGCTCAACCAGATCACTGATATCACCCTCAACGTCTCTTCCGTGAACCAATCACTGTTAACGAGCGCGCGTAGAACCGGTGCCCAGACCCCGTCCACGTGGCAGAATCTAATTGGTTCCATGCGCGATAGGAAAACTGTTTCTCATTGGCTGGGGTGAACAGTGTTTGCTCACCCCAAGCCCGCAAAGAAAACGCCTCTGGCGTAAAAATGTGAGAGGTCATGATGACTTTATAAATCTTTATAAAGTGACATTACATAGTGACAGTAAAAGTGATGAAAAACATTAGAAAAGCCAATGACAATACAAGTGATGAAAAACATTAGAAAAGAAAATAAAAATTAAAAGGAAAAGGGAATAAATTCAAATTGGAGAAAATGAGAGAAATTGGAAAAATGGAATTAACAGAGCAGAAATTGATGTCTCTCTCATTCTGCATTTTTTTCTATTTTTTTTCTCTGGATATTAGATTGGTCAACCTAATCAATAACTTTATAATATATTTATATACTATATAACATATTTAATTGCTTTAAGAAATAGATTGTTCAAAAACTAATAAGGGTGGGGATAGTTAAAATTTATATTCACATTACTTACATTAAAAAAAATCAATATATAATTAAAAAATTAAAAAATTATATTTACATTAGCCACCTAAATATAAATAGGAAAAAATTAAAAAATTTATATTTACATTTTATATTTATTCAACCTACATTTAAAAAAAAAAATCAATCTACATTCAAAAGAATCAATATTAAATTAAAAAATGTAAAAATTTTATAGCTACATCACCTATGTTAAAAAACAACATTTAATTCGAATGAAATGCTCATGATCACACAATAAGTTTGATTTTCAGCGGCGACCGACATCCAAAATTTGCAACGTACACGTAGCCTCTATTCAGGGTTTATTTTCTATGTGGAACCATTGTACATGGCGCTGCAAGAAGTCGCCTGGCTATGGCACACGTGGTAAGCAACGTGTCACTGTCACATAAACTCCAACATCCATTTTTAAGTTGACAGGCGTTTTAGGTGTTTCTTTTGAATCAGCGCAGCTCTGATTTTCGTCTACACTTCTCCTATAGGCTTAATATCTGTTAGGACCCTTTGCGCTCAGGGTCTACCTGAAAATACCCGCAACCGGTGCTCTGCGTGCGAGGTCATATTGTCAATTAATGTGGTGCACGACCAACAACTCGTAATTTCTGCATGCACGATGACTATTATTCCTTTGATGAGTTAGCTGTTTGTGTTTTTGAATCATCCGGTAACCCTGTTCCACAAACAGAAACGTGCAGTGTGAACGGCCCACGTCAAAGTCTCATAGCCCGCCGACGAAAACCAGAGAAGGTAGGCGATTGCGAAGTTTTGTGAGTTCAAATTTGTTTAATTTGCTGTTGTTAAAGCACTGTTCAATTTTGCATGGTGAATTTATGTATAACCTGTAATCTGCTTCAAGAAAATCAATTTTCTGCCCCTCTATGAGGGTTTGAAATAACATCCCCTGCACAATGCGAATCTCCGTTTGGTTCCTTTTCAGTACTTCTCCACATCTTCGAATCTGGAATGGCTATTGTCATCAGTACTATTCTCAAACACTCTTGACTCTCCATGACTCATTTCATTTACTTATTAAAACTTCGAATCAAATCAGAGTTTGGCATTTTCTAATTGCAGTGACTGAGGGCATGCTTGGTATGGACGGTCTTTGTGTCGTGACTATAATACATACATTGCTTTGTGGTTGCTTCAGCATCAGCTTAACATGTTTATGATTCGATTTTTGTTCTTTAGTATTGTTTCTTTGTCAAAGCATGAGTATATTAGTAATGAAGTGCTATTCTTTTAAATCGAAATTTGAGTAGTGAGAAGTCACGGTTTCAAAATAAAAAGCTGAAAACCGTCCAATGTGATATATGGTACTCGCCTGTGAAGGGGGTTGGGATCAAATGTGTTACATTGAAGCATTTTTAGCGCTCAAACCCCCCGAAGATATGTTGCAGTGTAAGCAGACCAACATAATTAATTGTGCACTGGGTGTAAGCCCCAACAGCATTCACGGTCCATGGATGCCTTTTTATATAGATGCAGGGTTGGTATTTATGTTCATTGCTCAAGGCTAATGATGATTAGTAAAACAAAAAATACGCCTCTCTGGAATAAGAAGTGTGTATTGGGATTTTCCTTATAATTGTCATAAACGAAATTTACTCGTTTTTTTTTTGTCTTATCTCTAGAGTTTGCAATAGAGACAGGGCTAATGTTTAGATGCTCGAGCTAATAGTTGAGTTTTTACCTTGTATGACTCGTAAATCAAGACGCAAATTCTTCTTAACATCAGCCCACACTTTCAGAAATTCAGGTGTGAAGCAGGCTGCCAGTTGTGTGAAGCATCAGTAGTCTCTGGCACTCTGATTAGTAGCCTTTCTATCAACCTTCTTGCAAACAACTCAGTACGAGGCGTTACACACAGTTCCTTCACTAGATTTCATATTTTTTTGGTTCTATTGAATGCACTCTTTGTAGCCCATGAATACCAATGAAAATGGTAGTTTGTCTGAGGTTTTTCAAAATGGTAATTTTACACAATTTTGACTGGCTTGCAGAAACACCGTTAACCCCTTTTTTGAATGGGGTAACTCCCTTGATTGCCCAATTTTGTCCAGGATAAATTGTGAGTAAAAGTACCCATATAAGGTTTATCCTCATCCAACATCTTCAATAGTCTTAATCAATGGTTTTGAAAACTCTATAACATCATTGGCATCCCTCCAAAACGATAATTGAAGATCGATGTAGTTATATTGTTTGCATCTGTTCTCTTTTTGTACTTTGAATCAATTTGGGTTTGATAAACATTCTTTTGGGAACTTAAGGTTTGCAAAGAAATGATTTTTTGGCAAACTAATTAATAATAGGTTGGGCTAGCTCCTTGTTCTCTATAAATGTTCTCATCAAATTGACCATCATGGGTGATTACAGCTAAATTTGGTTATTAATTCGGCCTTGTTCAATCTTATTTATGCTTGTTTCACTATCATATAGAATGAGGTTCAACTTCATACAATATGTTGCAAATGTTGTACAAAAAAATGGAGGACTGTTTCTTCATAAAATGGAAAATACACACCGCATTGAAGCAGCTCAGGGGTCCCTTCTTCACATTGATTGGCAAAACTTGGGTTCTACATGATATTCATAGCGAAAATCAAATTTGCGCTTCATATTTTAACATTAAACATAAAATTCATAGATAGGGGGACTCTTAAAGTCTATTGAACTTCCAACAAAGGTGAAAGGCAAGGCAGAGGCGTTGCAAAATTCAGAATCCAGTGATTGGGCCATTTCAGTTTTGAGCTGTTTGCTTCTCATTGGATTTATATAAAGCCTGACTGTCTGAGGGAAAGCTCCTGATGGTATCTTCTATCGGCATTGTGAAGCAGTAGTGGTTTGGTTGTTCTGCATTTGCTGGACACACTGAGTATGGAACAGCAGGAACAGACCTCGCTCTTTGTCAATACTCCTTTATTGGAACCAGGTATTTGTTTTCATGTTTTATTCTAAATTCAGGGTGTATTGAGTTTCTGGTTTCAACAGAGGTCAAACGTTCAAAACATTAAACTATTCTCCCTTACCAATATGGTTTTGAGCTCTATTGTTGTTCACATTCATTACATGTAGCAAAATTCTCTATTGATTAGAATCTTCAAGCCAAAAATACAGATTGTTCTCCACCTGCGCGCTGGTTCGCGTCTGAGACAGGAATGGAAGGCTGAACGTTCCCTCCCCAGGTTTTTGGGAATGAATTCATAGGTGAAATCACGCTATTGGAAGGGGTTGCCATGGCCAGAATCGTCGGGATCATGCGCCAGCTTGAGGGCAACTATAGTAAGTTTCTTCTCAGGCGCTGCAGCCTTAGGAGACATGATCATGTCCACACCACGCGCCTTTTCAGAATCTCCATGGCCGCCTGGTTAATGGTTGCTGCCGCTGTTGCTCGTAGACTGGAGCGTTTCCATTCTTTCAACCCGCGGTTCGAAAGACGAAACCCGTTTACGAGTCATTACGGAGACCACACGTGGAAAATTTGAATTGGTTCCATGCGCATAGAGAACGCTTTCTCATTGGCTGGGGTGAACAGTGTTTGCTCACCCCAAGCCCGCAATGGAAAACGCCTCCGGCGTAACAATAAAAGATGGGGGCTTTTGCTAGTTTAGATGAGCTAAAGCATAGTTCCTTTTTGGCAATACACAATATTATTAAGGTATTATCTAGGTTTTGTTATATTATTAAGGTATTATTTAGGTTTTGTGCTCACCTCATAGCAAGGAAGTATCAACACTTTTTAGGGAGTGGGAGTGGTTTATCTTTTGGATTAACTTGTAAGGGTATTAAATGATCTAGGGTTTGTGATAGTTATAAGAAGGTTATTGAAATTGGTTTTGGGATAGTTATGGGAAGGTTATTGAAATTTATTAATGTTTACTAACACACTTTTTCTTTTCTTTTCTTTTCTTTTTTTGGGAAAAAGGTTATTGGTTCAACATTTTGGGCAATAATTAGCAAGTTGGTTGTAGCATTATTTTTGAGTAAATTATTTATGTTATTTGCTTGCTCAAGAATTAAGTAATATCATAATATTCTTTATATGAGTTGGGATATCGTGATGAAAGAAAAAAGAAAAAAAAAAAGTAAGTTTTTAGTACATAGTGAAATCCTCTTTTCTTGGCCTCTGTTACATGTATAAATCCCAATTATGGTTTTAAACCTAGTTTCTAGGGCTTTTAGAATTTTTGTATCTATTTGGCATGTACCATGAAGATAGCAAATATGTGATTATTTTTTATGATGGATATTTGGATTATCTAATTGACCTAGAGGATCCTTTGGTTCTATCTAACTCAACCTTTTCTAAACTAAAATAATCGTTACTCAAGTAATAACTATGTGTCATTTTTATTTTTTGGATAAAAAGAACAACAATTTTTTTTCCTTGGAATACACACACACACACACACACACAAACTAGTTGTAGATCCATCTTAATCATATATTTGATCCCTCTTAGCGCTTGATAGATCCAAGGTTAAGATGAATCTTGGCTTGTCATATACAAATCACCTTTTTATAGAGTTAAGGGGAGAAGATTCTCCAACTTTGCATGACTAAGAAGTGTTTTTTTGTTATTATTCCCACATGCATGGCTAACAAGTGTCCATTTCTCTTTATTGTTTCCCTCTCTTTTATGCACAAGTTACCAATGTCTTCTTTTTTTCAATTATAAATCACATCATTATTCATTTACATGTGCATCAATTAACATATCAGATACAACCTTTAATGTTGTACTTGGTCCAAAGGGGAGACCACTTATCCACATATATAGAGGAGAAAATATGTATATGTAAATATCTAGTAGCATTAAATATCCTCATTTTCTACATTAATTGGTTGATATCGTGTATTAAATGAGTATTGTGGGTTGCCTTGAGGTTTGGGGAAAATAGTGAAATTTATGAGTATTGTGGGTTGCCTTGAGGTTTGGGGAAAATAGTGAAATTTTAGTTATAACCGTGCGATAAGAAAGACTTTGCAACTATGTTTTAATTATTTTAAATAATTCATTTAATATTATTTTAATTAACATTTTTCCAAAAGTATACAAGAAGGGGTCGATGACCATTAATGAGGGTGGTTGAGGAGACAGAAGGGGGATGGAAATGGGAGAAGGAAAAAAAGAGAAAATTATACAAGGTAGTGAATTTATATCAGAAGAAAGACATTGTGACTTAACTATTTTTTTGGCAGAATGACATTGCTTGGAATTATCATAACTATTGGAATACTAGTTTTGTGGGTTAGTTGTTGTTCTTGGAACTTCGGGCATGGAGAGTTAGGAAATCCTAAGGTTTCCAAGAGCTAGGGAGTTGCATAGGTTATTCCTAGTTGAATAGGATGATACAAATCGAGTTTGAGCAAGAAAATATAAAGGAGAGACACATTATGCTTAATTAACTAAATTTTTAAGAGAAGCCATAATGGACCAAATCAAACAAGATAATATGTATTTATCCTTATTACTCCATAAATTTTGTTATGAATTACTATAAAGAAACTTATTAGTCAGCTCGTCAATGAAATTGAAGTAATACTTGAACTTAATCTCCTAGTTATAAGTTAATTGTTGTAGGGATTAATTGTTAAATGTAATGCTTGACAACCAAAATGAAATGTTTAATCCTTAGGCTTAAATTATAGTTTTACAATAGAAAATTAAAAAAAGTGTACATTAGATTATGCTACAAATTTTACATCTCAAAAGGGTAAAGATATAAACAAAGTTTGATAACATAAGTATAATTTACAATACCCATTAAAGGGTTAGGACAAAGGATGAGGTTATATGAAGGAGGTGGTGAGATGCATCAAATCCCATATTAATAATGGTCACTTGCAAATGAGTTCCCTAAGTCTAGAGAATATGGTTTGGAAATGAAAATGCTCATAAAAGTTGCTGCCAAAAGCCACCCAAGAAAAGTGTAAGAGCCCCGAGTTGATTTTCCATGTAAATAGAAGGACATTATAAAGGAAAAAATAAGACCAAGGTCATAGACACATATTCCAAGCTAAATGGAGGGGGGGGACATTATAGTGGGAATCACTTGTGGTTAATTCATGGATATGGAAATTGGCAAAGGAAATAGACAATAAAATGGAAATTAATTAAAAGAATAAAGGAAAATAGGAGAAAGGGAGATGAAGAGACACAAATATGCATGTAAGGGAAACTAGAGATAAATTAGAGGAAAATGAAATAGAAAGGAAAAAGGAAAGGAAGAGATTAGATATCAATGATAAAAAGGCACCAGAGAAATAATTCACAAATTTTGTCAGTTTTAGCTTTGGATCAATTTCAGAAAGAGATCTCCAAGAGGAAAGAGAGAGCAAGCAAGGGACAAGAAAAGGAAGCAAAGGACAAGCAAGAAGAAATATAACAAGAAAATGAAAGCAAGGGAGCACAAGGAGAAGATTGGAAGAGCAACTGCAGCAAGAAGATTTTGCAGGTAAAAGGTTGCATGTGTGATTTCCTTGTTTGGATTTGAATGCATGGCGCATGCATTTAGTTTACATGGTTATTTGTTGTTAATGGCATGGTATTTTCTTGGATTGACAATGGTTTCAGCCTTTCCTTGTTATTTCCTAGATAACCATGTTGTGATGGAATTCATTCTTGGTTGAGATTTGGATTGCCAGAAGATTTTGGATCCAGGTGAGGTGGTCTCAAGAAAATCCCAAGGGTTGGGTGTGGAGATGGTTTTCTCTGGGAATCCCTTGACAGGTGGGTGGAGATGGGAAAATTCCTCTGGGTATGGTGAAGAAATTCTGAGGCATCCAAGCTTGTGTTGGTTTGGTGATTTCTAGACTGGTGTAGGTGAAATCACTATAGTTGAGGGTTGAGGTGGTTTAGCCTCTAGAAACCCTGGTTGATTTTGTTTTGGTTTATCCCATCATATCCCATATTCATACTTGGAATATGGCATGGGGGTGATTAGCTGAAAGAAATATTTTGGTTCAACCCAATCTATGGTCGGGTGGTACGTGGAAGTCCCTGATCTGGTTGGCATTTGCATATGTATTTTTGCATTGATTCCTATTGAGAATAATGAGCGCATGTATTGGTTATTTTATTGATTTTATGATTGGTTTGTCATGGCTTCGTTTTCGTCAATTGTTGGTTATAGGCATGGTTAAATGATGTGCTCTTGTTATGGATCTTGTTCATTATTCAATAAGTTATTGTATGGTTATATGAATGCATGACTAACAAGCATTCATTTCTCTTTATTTTTTACCTCTCATTTATGTACAAGTTACCAATGTCTTCTTTGTTTCAATGATACATCACATCATTATTCATTTTCATGTGCATCAATTAACATATCAATACAACCTTTAATGTTGTACTTGGTCCAAAGGGGAGACCACCTATGCCACACTTCTAAGTTTGATCCACATATATAAAGGGGAAAATATGTATATGTAAATATCTAGTAGCATTAAATATTCTTATTTACTTGATTAATTGGTCGATATCATGTATTAAATGATTATTGTGGGTTGCCATGAACTTTGGGGAAAATAGTGAAATTTTAGTTATAACTGTGCATGATAAGAAAGACTTTGCAACTATGTTTTAATTATTTTATATAATTCATTTAATATTTATTTTAATTAACATTTTTTCCAAAAGTGTAGAAGAAGGGGTCAATGACCATTAATGAGGGTGGTTGAGGAGACAGAAGGGGGATGGAAATGGGAGAAGGAAAACAAGATAAAATTATACAGGGTAGTGAATTTATATCAGAAGAAAGACATTGTGACTCAATTATTTTTTTGGCAGAATGACATTGCTTAGAATTATCATAACTATTGGAATACTAGTTTTGTGGATTAGTTTTTGTTCTTGGAACTTCGGGCATGGAGAGCTAGGAAATCCTAAGGTTTCCGAGAGCTAGGGAGTTGCATAGGTTATTCCCTAGTTGAATAGAAGGATAAAAATCTAGTTTAGCAAGAAAAATATAAAGGAGAGGTGCACTATGCTTAATTAACCAATTTTTTTAAGAGAAGACACATTGGACCAAATCAAACAAGATAATAGGTATTTCTCCTTTGATCTGAAATTGATTGTTAGTTAACGTTGTGCTAATATTAGTTTCAGATTTAACATGAAAGTGCTTTGATTTGCTTCTTATACAAGGGCTTATACATGTGCTTATGATTGACAATTCAATAAACTTAATGAGATTAAGTGTATTTCATGAACATAAAAGCATGGAAACTAAATGTTGAACAACAACATATAAAAACACAGCGAACACAAATAAATGAGTCAAATACACATGGTTTTAATTAAGGAGTTCACCCCTCCTGGGCTACATCTCCTTGGTCCAAATTCATAGCTTAGGCCTTTGTATTAGCTTCAATTGTGCAAAAGCATTGTTTACAGTCTCCTGTTGCCTCTACAACCTGCTCCAAAGGCTCCAAAACATGAAAATATACCAAGAATGACTATTCTTGAGCCAAAATTGGTCGAAAATTGCCTCAGTTATGGCAAAACCAAATTTTCCTAATTTTTCTCCACTAAAACTGGAAGTCTGCCAATTAAATCCACTAAAATTGGAGATTCCGCCGCATTTGGCGAGTCTGCTAGATCCACCGCTAAGATAAACCACACTTAATTAAAGATAAGCAAGGATTAAAGTGTAGTTAATGCACATTTTGTGTGAACTGTGTGTATTAACATGGCTTAACCACGGATTAGTGTTAATAACACGGTTTTACAACTTTAAACTCCTGCCAATGAATAGTTCTTGGCCTTCGATTCTAAGCGCTTGGACATGTGGGAGCGGGTTGGCCCCCTTCGGACCCCCAACTCCCACTTTGACAAACTTCAAGTAGTGGCGGAGTCCTATGGTTAATAAGGACTTGTAGTATGGTGCAACGGTTGGTGTTGTCATTAGTTTGGGGGAGGTTGCTGGGTCGACCCCGACCTCCGCCCCTCCAGTCATAACTTTTTTATTGAACGTAACCAAAGATTTGGACTTTGGATAAAAATATATGTTGATATATATTGGCCATAACATTTGACTATGGTTTGTGAATAATATATGCGCCTAACATTTGAATTCGACCTTCGAATAAAATATATATGTACCATACAACCTTGCCATGGGGGAGGGTATGTGGCAGCCTCTGGCTGCGCCACGTGGCCCTTCTCCATTGGCCCAAAAAATTCACCATTAAAATAATAATCCATGATAGATAAAAATTGCAACCTTAGGATTAGGAGGACAATTTCAATTTCCCCAAGAAACATTGGTGAATCTGATTGTGACGCTTGTCACAGTGTCGCTGGCTAAAATCTGGAGAATATTCCCTGAATATTCCTGAGGTACTGACTGGACTGCCAAGTCATCAGTCTGTCATTGTTCTACACATTTTTTCCCTGTTTGAGAAAACAAACAAAAGACCATAACTTACTCATACGAACTCGGATTTTGATCAAACGAGTTGTGTTGGAATCCTGGTGACGAGCTCTATCTGGTTGCTCTGATTTGGATCATTTCTGATAACTTCTTTTTTTGAGCTAAATACTGAGCCTCTGATCATTCCTCCCCATTAGAAGCCTTTTGGACCCCAAAAGATACTATCAATTATTCAGCAGGTGAGGGCACAACTCCCTCACCCTTTCACTCTCCATCCATTTGGCCTTGGAAGGATTTTGTCCCTTGAGTCCCACTCTAAGGTATTCGACATTCCCTCTCCTTGAAGTTCCGATTCTTCTATCAAGTATGAGATCTTGCTGAAGTTCATCAAGTTATTCTAGCGATAAATCATCTATTGATGGCAGTTGAACATGCTCTCCTTGATCATCAATCAAAGGAGGCTCAAAAAATCTCAAATTCTCAACATTAACGAAATAATATATTTGCTTTTAAGGAGGCAAATCTAGCTTAAATGCACTAGTACCAATCTTTTCCAAAATTTTAAATGGACCATAACGGATTGTCTTGAGCTTTTTACCTTCCCCTTGCAATATTTCTTTACTGATATATAACCAAAATTCATCTCCAACCTGGAATTTGTGATCAACATGGTGTTTATCATGCCTTGCCTTGGAGTTTCCTTGACTCTTTTCAAGTTGTTCTTGCACTGTGTGATGTACCAACTGAATTTGCTCAATGAACTTCCTTGCATGATCTATGTCATTATGACCATCTATAGTGACATATTTCTCAAAGATGAAGTCCAAAGGCGATCTTGGCAAGTACCCAAGAAATGCCTCAAACGACGATGTGTTTGTGGAAGAATGCTTTGCCCTGTTGTGTGCATGCTGAATGTAATGTAATTGTTCGTCCCACAACTTGGGATGTTTGCTACAATAACCTCTAAGAAGATGAATGCCTATCATATTAACCACCTTGGTCTGACCATTTGTTTGCGGATGAAATTTTGTACTCTTCTTCAACTTTGTGTCCATCATGTCCCACAATTTTGACCAAAAATTCCCAACAAATCGGGAATCTCGATCACTTACAATAGAAGTAGGGAGACCAAAATGAAGCTATACATTTTGAAAGAAAATATGAGCGGTTTGTTCAGCTATAATTGTTTTCTTACATGGCATCAAAAGACACATTTTGTTGAACCTATCTACCACAACATACAAGTAATCATGACCTTTCCTTGACATTGGAAGACCACCTAAAAAATCCATTGAGATACTCTCCCAAGGATGTGAAGGAACCAGAAGTAGAGTGTACAATCCAAGTTTCCTATTACTAGGCTTACTTATTGCACATAAAGAACATCCTCTAATAAAACGAGATACACTATCAATCATGCGTAGCCAATAACAATACCTTTGGATATTCGCTACTGTCTTGCCTACACCGAAATGTCCAGCAATCAATGAAGTGTGCACCTTCCTTATGATATTGTTTCTTTCTCCCTGTGGTATACATAACTTGCCCAAATGATACAACAAATTGTTATGCACATGATAATCTAACTCTTCATTTTGGTTTCCTTGACTCAAGCTTTCATACACATCTTGAAAATCACTATCATATGCATATTGTTCTATGTAACTTTCATGCATAACTAAATTGTGCTTGAGTATAATAGATGAATTTACAATAGGCCTAGAGAGCATATCAGCTACCTTATTGTAGATTCCCTTTTTATACCTGATAACCAACTAAAATTGTTGTAGAAATCCCATCCATTTGAAATGTCTTGATTGCTGCAACTTTGACTGTGATTGTAAGTACTACAATGGTTGATGGTTGATATGGATAATGGTCTCTTTCCCCATAAAATGGTACTTCCATTTCTTTACACTTTGTACCAATGCATATAAATCTTTGTCATAGGTGGGATAGTTAGTCATAGCTCCATTAAAAATTTCAAAATGAAATGAAATAGGCTTACCATGTTGCATGAGAACTGCTCCTATGGCATAATCACTTGAATTTGTTTGGATCTCAAATGGTTCTCTAAGATCCGGAAGAGCCAATACTGGTGCTAAAATTATCTTTTTCTTTAAAGCATCAAATGATTTTTGCTGCATATCTCCCCAATGGAATACTTTCTTGACACTTGTCAATGCATGTAACGGAGCTGCAATGGAAGAAAAATTAACCATGAATTTCCTCCAATATTGTGATGCCCCAAGAAATATTCTTACCTCTGTAACTATATTGGGCTTGGGCCATTTCAGAATGACCTCTACTTTGGAAGGATCTATCTTCAACTCACCTCCTCCAACAATGTGTCCCAAATACACTAAAGAAGTCTTGCCAAACTCACACTTTGACATATTTAAAAATAATTTCTCTTTTTTCAAGACATCAAGTACCTTGTTCACATGCATGACATGTTCATCTCTTGATTTGTTGAATACAAGTATGTCATCTAAGTAAAAAATGACGAAGTCAGCTAGAAATTGTCTTAGTACATCATTCATGACTCTCATGAAAGTAGTTGGAGCATTTGTTAGACCAAATGGTATAACTAGCCACTCAAACAATCCTTGTCTAGTTTTAAATGTAGTTTTCCAAATGTCCTCCTCGGTTATTCTAACTTGATGATAACCACTTCACAAATCTAACTTAGTGAAATATCTTGCATACTTTAACCGATCTAGCAAATCATAAATGTGTGGGAGTGGGTAGTGATTCTTTACAGTGATTTTATTCAGTGCACGGAAATCTATGCACATGCGCCAAGTCCCGTCCATCTTTAGTACCAAAACAATTGGTGAACCACATGGCGAAGTAGATGGGCGTATGATACCTTTTTTCAGCAATTTTTGATTTTTCTTCTTTATTTCCAAACTCTCCATAATTGACATGCGATACATACCAATGTTTGGAAGTGGAACATCTTGCTGCAGCTAAATCTCATGCTGAATTCCTCTCTTGGGAGGTAACCCATTTGGTTCTTGAAACATATCGCCATGCTGACTGACCACATCAAACAAATCAGATTTTAATTTTTCATCACATCCTTCAAAATATTCATATTCAACATCATCCTTTTCCTTGATCATGAGAAGTGTTGTGGTTCCTATGTTTTGGCCAGATTGGCAAGACCAAAAGATAAGACAACATCAAACCACTTTGGGACCCTAGGATCTAGCCCTCCTGGATCCAGAGAGGGATTTCTCTATAAATGTAAAGAATGATATATCTTTAAAGCTCAAAATGAGGTATTAGGCTAGGTATGAAGCACAAGGGGTTTTTTATTTTGATTGTTTGTTTGGTTGGAGATCATTAACTGAGAAGGTTATGGAAGTAAAGAAGAAACTGAATAGAAGGATGTTTCAACATGGGAAGATAGGTCAAGAGAAAGGTTAATCCATTGGGCTATGGAGTCATGAAAAGGGATTACTTACATAAAAAATATCCAAGGGTTTCCATAGGGCAAGTCATATATACTAAAGGATCTTTTTAGATAGATGATGGAATGGAACATTAAGAATGGGTGAAAGAAAGAAACCAAAGTGCAACCTAAGATTAGGTCAGATGTCATTTAAATCCAGACCTGCTTTCAGCATACTTCAAAGGAAACTCTCATAAAGACACAAAGGGTAGCTTAAGATCAGGTCAGATGTCATTTAAATCCAGACCTGCTTTCAACATAATCTCAAGGAAAATAATCCAACAGTCCTCATAACCACTTTCAGGATGGTAGAAAACATTTAATATGAAACAAAGAGTAAGGCCTAAGATCAGAGAAGGACTTTTAACCTTCAATGCTTTTGACACTAACTCAAAGGGATCTTGGAAAGGCTAACTGTTGGAAAGGAACCTAGTGAAACAGGGCTAGATCTAATCTCTCAGTTTCCCAATTCTTTCAGCTGAAACCAGACAATAACATCTAAGGAAACAAACTCCAATTCATACATCAGTAAGCATGGACCAACCAACTTCTATACTGGTTAAATTGTGATGAATTTGCTCTTAGATACACAAATAGCAGAAAACATCAAAGATAAGAAGAGCATGAAGCATTAGGGTACTTTGCAGCATTATATCCTAAGCTAGATTACTGATTCTTATCAGAGAATAATGGACAGTGTGAAAGACATGAAATGAAACAATCATAGTAAGGAAAACATCACCCGTAATATAGACTAGAATCCTGTGAAATTTGCTTGTTCAATTGATGTGCAAAACCAGTCACATACTCTGAGCTCAATGGCTCTTTACATTCCAAACTTCTCCTCCCAGCCTACTAAATTACAAACTACTCAGCTACTTCCCCTCAATAATAGTTATAACAACTAATAGAATCCCGACAACCAACAACAGCCTTTACAATGTATTCTTTGGAGTTATTATAGGAGAATGAGTGATACCAGGAGTAGATGTAAACTTAATCGTTTCATTATGACAGAGGAGAAGAAGGTCGAGTGCCCATTCTGCAAAATGGCTCTTCATTAACTGTGTGTACTTTGAAGTCTGGTCTAAAATTCTTTGTTAATAACTTCAGGTATGTTCTTTGAAGTATTCTGACTGATGGTACTCTGTATTTCCTTTAGAAATAAGTAAAGTGGATAAAAGGTTTGCAAGGTCTCCCATACTCCCATAACTGTTGTCCTGACAGTTATTTAAGGCCTCTGTCAGTGTAATAACTGATCTGGTGTTCGATGGAAGATGGAGGAAGTCATATGGTCGGTCTTTTCTTGGAGAAAACGCTCTGCTGATGTCAATTCACTGATATAACATGTTTATGTGCTTTAGGCTTCATTAAGCCTCTTAATCATCTTCATGGTCTTCACTGCGTCTTTATCCTTTCTAAACATTGGATTATAATCATCAATCTTCAATAATAGGCATTAATCCTTTGATCTGTCTCAGCTGATACACTTGCCACTTCTGCTGACTATTCCTGTGAATGTGCTGGTTTTGGAGGTGCAGGAGGGTCTAATCAGGTTTTGACACTGATCCCTTAATGAAATACATGTTTTAAAACCTCTTCAGTGGTGTATTTCCCTATACCTTTGGCTCTGAGACAGTTTTCTAGCACTTCATGTCACCATTGACAGTGACTGTGAAACAGAGTGAGTTAAACACCTGTAACCCTGCAAAAAGATAACAAACTCATTATGAAAAAACCTGTGGGAGTGGGTGAGGCTTACTGCGGAGGCTCGTGGAGGATGAAATAGCAATGGCGGAAAGGTGAATGTAGTGGAAAAAATGGTGAAAAACTATGTCAGAAGGTGAAATTATGGTCTGATGAAGATTGGGTGCGTCGTGGTTTCTGGACCGTCCGATTAGACTGATAGACGGTGATCAACGGCTCAGATTTCACGATGAAGTCCTTTGGAAAGTTAGGCGGAGAAATTGACTTCAGTGTTAAAACACAGAAAATTTTACGCCCGGGCAAATACAAAGGGAAAAGGAGAAAAAGAGAGGAACAGGGGCGTTTTGGTGGTGGGATCGGGAGCACGGGAGGATTGAATGTGGGTCGTTCGATCATAAAAGAGATCAACGATGGAGATCTCATGAGGAATTCGTTTGAATGGCGGAAGAATAAAAACGCAATGCGATATAGGCCGTTCGATCAAAACAATCAACGACTAGGATTAAACACGAAAGCTCGATGTGGAGGAAAAAAGGTGGTAAGGCGGAAAACCAGGGTGGTTTTCGCGCGAGGTTGAGGGTGGTAGACTGATTTCAGAAAATTTACGTGATTCCACTCATCTCACGGCACGTGGCAAAACTAAACCGCCCATATCGCGCGATTTCGAAACGTTAAAGGCCGGACACTAAAATAACGCGATATGTTTTTCGGCCGTTGGATTACGGGCGGGGAAATCTGATGGTGGAAATGAGAGCGTGATGGGGTAAGATGCGCGGGCGGAAAGGTGGGAAAGGTCAACGGCGGTTTAAATGCTGACCGTTGGATCTGCGGATCGGATGGTGGAGATTTAGAAGAAAAAGTGGGGGATGAAGGGGTAAGTGAATGATCGGGAAGAAGGGGAGCCGTCAGATCTATAGCAATGGACGGCGGAGATCTAATCGGGGAAATGTTTCGGGCCTGGTGGACAGACAGAAAATGAGTGATGCGATTAGATTCTGACCGTCGGATTGGAAGGGTAATTAACGGCCAAGATTGGATCGGTGAGCGCTGATGAAGGACTTATGAGCGGAGACCCGATTGTATCTCAGTCGTCGGATCTGTAGAGATGGACGGTCAAGATTAGATCAGAGGATCACATAAGCGGGGGGTAGCACGGTGGTGTGGCGCGACGCGATTTAGCGCTGGCCGTCGGATTTGGAAAGATCGACGGTGGTGATTGCAGCGGAGGTCGATAGAGCAAAGGCTCATCGCATCGAGAAATTTCGGAAGAACAAAGGAAAAAGTGGAAACGGAAAGCTCCGATTGCGATTTTTCGATTGGGGCTAGCACCTGGTTCTGGCGCCGGGTTATATGCGGAGAAAGAGGCTAAGGGATAAGCTGAAAGGGGCTTAAGTCCTTAATGTAAAAATGAGTGTTTTAGGCCTGAATTTAGTGCTTTTTAAGGCCAAATGGGGGGGTTCCGGTAAAGGGAAAAAGGGATTTTTAAACCAAATGAAGGGAGCCATAAGGTTTAAAAGGGGATTTTGATGATTTAGAGGGCTAATGAGGGATTTTAGAGGAATTTTGAAAGGAAAAAAAAGGAGGTGAAAATGGAGGCTCTGTGAGGCTGAAATAGGGCAGATGGAGGCCTTTTTGAGCATTTTCTTCCACAAACAGTGAGGATTTTTAATGGAAACAATAGTGAAGATTACTTCAAAGGGAAAAGGGCACATGGAGGCTTCAAGGATGGAATATTTTCAAGGGAAATGTTTCTCTTGAAGGCTCAGAAACATTTTAGCCACCTGTTTGCTATGTCAAAAATTTATAGGTGGCTAACAAGAAGCACAAAATTTTTACTTACATTAACTAGCCTCTTCATTTGCCCTGCATTAACTAAAGAAATATTCAGTTTTTTGCGATGAGCTCTCACAATATATTCCAGCCCGTCCTTAAGAAAATGATATTTGTTCTCATGGCGATAAAACAACGCTTTCCTGTCACACAATTATGGACTTCCCAAGATAATCCCAGAAATGTCAAGTGGAACCACATCTAACTCAACTTCATCAACAAAGTTTGCAGTAATAGCAAATCAAAATATACATTTCCATGTAACCTGTAAATTGGCATTCTTAAATATCCAACCCAAAAGGTATGGTTTATGATGCGGTATGGTTTCAAGGTTAAGCTTTTTGACCAAGTCTTCTGAAATCAGGTTTGCTTGTGACCCACTATCAAACAATGCATCAAACTCTATATGATTTGAAATCACTCTAACATGGAACAATTCTATCATTGTGTCTTCATTTGGAGTGTTGTTGTGACTATTTGAGGAACTAGTACTTGCTATGGCTTCCTTTCCTTTGTTAACCATGGCTACAATCTTAGTCTCATCTCCTGAATTGGATCCATGATCTTGTTGTGTGGTGGAAATCATCTTCTGTTTCCCCTTGTTATTTGGTTTCTTTGGCCTTAGTTCGGGATGTAGTTTCCAATAGTGGGCTTCATCATGCCCCTCTTTGGAACAATGTTTGCATGTAGTTTTCTCCCCTTCTTTCTTGATGCTTTCATTCTTCTCCCTTCTCTTTTCCCTTACCCCTGAATGGCTTCTTCTTACTACCCTCTTCCTGATTGTTCATTCCCCTTGCTTCAAGATGTGTGGCTTGCACACATACTTCATCTAATTTGTTTGTGTTAAACATAAGGATAGTATGTTTCAAGTAGGAATGTAAACCCCCAATGTATTTCAAGAGTGTGTCTTGTGAATTCAAGTTTACTCCTAACAACAAAGCCCTCTTTCTAAACTCCTGGGTGTACTCTTGAACAATTTGGCCTTTTAGTTGCCTAAAGTTTTTCCAAATCATTATTGCTTTCTACATATAGGCTAATGGATAAAACTGTCTTTTAATGGAATAAATGAATTCAACCCAAGAAATGGGTATCTTACCATGAATTCACATTTCCTCTTGAGTCTTTGCCTGCCACCAAACTAGTGCTGCTCCTTCTAGCCTTAATGAAGCCAACTAGATCTTTATGTCGTCCTCTTGTAGATTGTGAATTCTACAGTATACTTCCAATTGATGGATCCAATTTTCTAACTTATTTGCACTTACCTCACCATTGTACACGGGAAGTTCAAACTTGATGTCAAACTTGAGTAATGGAGTTTTTCCTTTTGGGATTTTTGAATGAGTGTGGGTGGTTTTTGTGGTGGAAGCGGAAGATGAAGATGTTGATGAAGATGATGAGGATGAGGATGGTGGAGATTGAGGTGGCTTTCCTCCACTACCTTTATAACTCTTCTCTTCATCCTTCTTACCATCTGAAGATTCTTCTCCATGTGGAGGCTTAGTACCTTTCCCTACTCTTTCTGCAGTGAATGCATCAAACATGATTTTAACCATTCTCTGAATGTCCTTGAAGTCTCTCTTGACATCCTCTTCTTCTGAATGTCCATGAGTCTTTCCAACACCTGAAATAATAGCTAAGGATTCAAGCTCAACCTCTGATGTGTGTACCTCTTCAATCACTTCAGCTTCTTGTGCAATTTGTACCTCTTCAATCTCAATTGCTGGAGATAGAACTTGAGGTGCTTCAAGTGAATATTTGAGTGGAACTTTGGGTGAAGATGATGCTCTCTTAGCTCTCTTTCTTATTGTCCTAATCTCAGGACTAACAACCATTAGCTTCCCTTCTCCTCTCTGCAACTTCAACCTTGTAAGCATCACAAAATTGCAACTATTAAAAATCTTCTAGCACAATCTCAAGAAAAGCCAACAAATAACCTTTAGAAACCTTGTGCTCTGATACCAACTTGATCTGAAATCAATTGTTAGTTAATGTTGTGCTAATATCAGTTTCATATTTAACATGAACGTGCTTTGGTTTTCTTCTTATACAAGGGTTTATACATGTGCTCATGATTGACAATTCAATAAACTTGATGAGATTAAGTGTATTTCATGAACATAAAAGCATGAAAACTAAATTATGAACAACAAAATATAAAAACACAACAAGCACAAATAACTGAGTCAAATACACATGGTTTTGATGAAGGAGTTCACTCCTCCTAGGCTACATCTCCTTGGTTCAGCTTCATAGTCTAGGCCTTTGTATTAGCTTGAATTGTGAAAAAGTGTTGTTTACAGTCTCCTGTAGCTTCTTAAACTTGCTCCAATGGCTCCAAAACATCAAAATCTACCAAGAATGACTCTTCCCGAGCCAAAATTGGTCGAAAATTGCCTCAATTATGGCAAAACCAAATTTTCCTAGTTTTTCTCCACTAAAATTGAAGTCCGATAGTTAACTCCACTAAAAGTGGATATTCCGCCTCATTTGGCGGGTTCGCCAGATCCGCCACTAAGATAAGCCGCACTTAACTAAAGATAAGCAGGGATTAAAATGTAGTTAATGCGTGTTTAGCGCTAAGTGTGTTTTGCACTAACTGTGCATATTAACGTGGCTTAACCAAAGATTAGTGTTAATAACACGATTTTACAACTTTAAAATACCGGCAATGAATAGTGCCTGGCCTTCGGTTTTGAGCGCTTGGACATGTGGGAGGGTGTTGGCTCGTGGGGCTGGCCCCCTCCGGATCCCCAACTCCCGCTCTGACAAACTTCAAGTAGTGGAAAAGTCCTATGGTTAATAAGGACTTGTGTTATGGTGCAACGGTTGGCGCTGGCATTAGTTTGGGGGAGGTCGTGGGGTCGACCCCGACCTCCGCCCCTCCAGTCATAATTTTTTTATCGAACGTAACCAAAGGTTTGGACTTTAACACTATTACTGATGAAATAGGTAACTGCACTGGTACCTACTTTTTGACGTAGCAAGAAAAACACCCGATTTTGAAAAGTGGTGATGCAGAATCAATTTTTTTTTTAGCATGTTTTTGGCACTTTGTTTATTTATTTATTTATAATTTATAATTTTAATTATTATTATTTTATTTTATTTTTATTTTATTTTTCCCTGTGATGCTTTTTATGTCGATTTTGAATAGTGGCGGCATATCATCACCAACGCTTTTTTAGAGGATTGATTTTGACACTATACATTTTCTAATGTCTTCTTCTTCCGCGAGGTGTTTATTTTTAAGTGTATTTATGTACTTGTGTTTTAAAAAGAAAAAAATATTTTTTTTAAAAATAAAAATTTGTAATGATATCTTCACTTTTTCACATAGATAAAAAATGAAAAAAAGGTCAATATTATAAAGTTTATATTTTCTACATGTTTATGTATTGATAATTAATTTTTCAATGCAAATCAAATAATTGTCACTAAAAAAACAATATTTTGAACGATATGACAAAAAAAACAAATTTTCAATACAAATAGAATGCAAAAAATACACTTTTAGAGTCTTTTTGTTAAAAAAAACATGTTAAATAAACTAATTTTTGGGAAAATCTTAACAAAAAAACTTAAGAAAATAACATTTTTATTGAATTTTATATCAAAAAATAATAGTAATCACATGTTTTTTGCAAAAAATAAGGATTCTTCTCATAAAATATCAAAGTCTAAACATTACAAGTAAAACTGATTAATAGATCTAAAAAATGAGCCTTGTTTGCAAGCATAACTTAAAGATCCTCAAAAATATCAACTAATACATGTTCAACATCATCTAGAACATCATTGATGGTTTCTTCCGTAACATTTTCTACTTCATTTTGGTCATTGTCATCTTCTAATGGATCTTTAATGTCTGCAAATCTTACAAAGTGTCCCTTTCCAATCATTCCATATAATGGTGGCTGAGGTTCCTTTGCTTTTTTTGCCACACGTGATTTATTAAAATTCCCTTTCCTCAAACCAACTTCTTGCTTCGCATCTGGAAGGAATTCAAGAGTGTTAATTCTTTGTTGAATAAATTTGCATTGCATTGGGTCTTTCTCAATGGCAATGCAATTTCTTCCTTTTGGTAGGCAATAAGCTAATGTAGCACCTAATCATCAAGTACAAAAGAAATAAGTAAGAAAATTAGTATAAAGACATAAAAAGTAAAAAGTAAAATATTTAAATTTAAATTTTTATAATAAAACTTACCTGAACCTGAAAATAGATCCAAAACCCAATCTCCTTCATTTGACGACGTCACCCGGCCTGCCTCCGGCCTCCGGTTGGGTGGAGGGCAATTATGAGAATCGCCCTCCGCCTAGCCGAGGGCCGGAGGCAGGTTGGGCAGCCCTCGACGGCGCCACTCGATTGGCCTCCGACCAACCGGGGGAAATTCTTGGAATCACCCTCCGCCCAGCCAGGGGTGATTCTCGGAATCGCCCTTCACCCAGCCGGAAGCGATTCTCGGAAACACCCTCCGCCCAGCCAGGGGTGATTCTCGGAATCGCCTTCCGCCCAGCCGGGGGCCAGAGGCAAGCTGGGCGACGATGTTGAGGGCTGCCTAGCCTGCCTCTGGCCCTCGGTTGGCAGGAGGCAGGCTAGGCAGCCCTCGATGGCGCCACCCGGCTGGGCGAAGGGAGATTCTCAGAATCACCCTCCGCCCAGCTGGGGGCCGGAGGCCGGCTAGTGTCACTGAGGGCTGCCCAGCCTGCCTCCAGCCCCCAGCTGGGCAAGGGGCGATTCCGAGAATTACCCCCGGCTGGGCAAAGCGTGATTCCGAGAATCACCCCTGGTTGGGCGGAGGGCAATTCCAAGAATCATCCCCGGCTGGGCAAAGAGCGATTATGAGAATCACCCCCGGCTGGGTAGAGGGCGATTCCAAGAATCACTCTCCGCCCTGGCTAGGTGGAGGGTGATTCCAAGAATCACCCTCCGCCTAACCGGGGGCGATTCTCGGAATCACCCTCCACCCAGCCAGGGGTCGGAGGCAGGCCGGGTAGCGCCATCGAGAGCTGCCCAGCCTACCTCTATCCCCCGGTTAGGCGGAGGGTGATTCCAAAAATCACCCCCGGCTGGGCGGAGGGTGATTCCAGCCAGGGGTGATTCTTGGAATCGCCCTCCACCCAGTCGGGAGTGATTCTCGGAATCGCCCTCCGCCCAACCGAGGGTGATTCTCAGAATCGCCCTTCGCCTAGTCGAGGGTGATTCTCGGAATCTCCCTCCGCCCAGCTGGCGGCTAGAGGCAGGCTAGGCAGCCCTCGACGGTGCCGCTCAGCCGGGCGGAGGGTGATTCCGAGAATCTACCTCCGCCCAGTTGGGTGCCGGAGGCCAGCCATGTGGTGCCATCGAGGGCTGCCCAGCCTGCCTCCTCCCAGTCGGGGGCTGGAGGCAGGCTGGACAACCCTCGACGGTGCTGCCCAGCCTGCCTCTGACTCCCAGCTGGGTGGAAGGCGATTCCAAGAATCACCCCCCGACTAGGTGGAGGGCGATTCCGAGAATCACCCCCAACTGGGCGGAGGGCGATTCCGAGAATCACCCCTGGCTGGGCGGAAGGCGATTCCGAGAATCACCCTCGGGTGGGCGAAGGGCGATTCTGAGAATCACCTCTAAGTGGGCGGAGGGTGATTCCGAGAATCACCCCGGCTGGGCGGAGGGCGATTCTGCCCAGCCGGGGGCCAAAGGACGTCCAGGCGACACCATCGAGGGCTGCCTAGCCTGCCTCTGGCACTCGGTGGGCGACAAATTGATTTTTATTTTATTTTATT
This sequence comes from Pinus albicaulis, assembly GCA_034641835.2. Lineage (NCBI taxonomy): Eukaryota > Viridiplantae > Streptophyta > Pinopsida > Pinales > Pinaceae > Pinus > Pinus albicaulis. The sequence continues at coordinate 377,770,915 of CM076569.1, read as the reverse complement.
TTTTTCAATCACAAACTATTAAAAAAAAAAGAGAAAAAAAAAGAAAAGAAAAGAAAAGAAAAAGAAAAAAGAAAAACGCTATTCAATTAAAATTTTAAAATATAAAAAAAATAAAAACAAACTAAAAAATATGTTATAAAAAATAAACAAACAAATATACAAAACTTTTATTTTTTAATTTTAATTTTTTTTTAAATTAAAAAAAATTATTATTTAAAATATAAAAAAACAATTAAAAATAAATAAATTTAAAAATGTTTTAAAATATAAACAAAAGATTTTAATTTTTAATTTTTAATTTCTTAAAACTAAAACAATTATAATTTACAATATAGAAAGACAATAAAAAAAATTAAAAAATATGTTTTTATATATAAACAAACAAATATATGAATAATAAAATTTTCATTTACTTGTTCATTTTAAAAAATTGTTCAAGTCATATAATTTATGCATAATTTCATTGTTCAAGTATCTTGAAAACTTAAAATTTAAAAACTTGAGATTTATAACTTGTAATTAAGGTTTTTATGCGCTACGAAATTTTATCTTTAATGTTATGGTTGAAAATAATTACAATTTTAGGGTTGTTTAGAGTCAAGATCTTCTATGTTTAACAACATGGATAAAAATTGTTCGAAATGATAAGCCTTTCAGACATGATTTTGTTTATATTTAACATCATCTATCAAAAAATTTAGAATTTTACGATTTTTCAATGTCCTAATATTTTGTTTTAATTCCATTGTTACAATGTGTCAAAAGTGTGACACAATGTTTTTTTTTTAATTCTAGCATCAACTCGTATTATTTTGAGGGTGTTTTTTCAATCATTTTTTCAAGAAACAATTTTGTTTTTAGCATAATTTTATAAAAAGGTGAAATTTGACCTTGAGAAAAAAACAAATACGTTCTAGAATATGCACTTTTTATTTTTGGGGCATTTTTTCATGTTTTTTGAGTCTTTTTGGGCTAGAGTTCCCGTTTTAAGGTAATAGTTCCTGTTTCATCGGTAACATTGTTCTTTGTATAAAAAATATATGTTGATATATATTGCGCATAACATTTAACTATGGTTTGTGAATAATATATGCGCCCAACATTTGAATTTGACCTTTGAATAAAATATATATGTACCATCCAACCTTGCCATGGGGAAGGCCACGTGGCAGCCTCTGGATGTGCCACCTGGACCTTCTCCATTGGCCCAAAAAATTCACCATTAAAATAATAATCCACCATAGATCAAAATTGCAACCTTAGGATTAGGATGACAATTTCAATTTTCCCAAGCAACATTGGTGAATCTGATGTGACACTTATCATAGTGTCACTGGCTGAAATATGGAGAATATTCCCTGAATATTCTTGAGGTGTTGACTGGACTGCCAAGTCATGAGTCTGTCACTGTTCTGCACATTTTTTACTTGTTTGAGAAAACGAACAACAGACCATAACTTACTCATACAAACTCGGATTTTGATTAAATGAGTTGCGTTGGAATCTTGGTGACGAGCTCTATCCGGTCGCTCTGGTTTGGAGCATTTATGAGCGCTTTCATTTTTGAGCTAAATACTGAGCCTCTAATCATCCTTATTACTCCATAAATTGTGTTATGAATTACTATAAAGAAACTTATTAATCAACTCGTCAATGAAATTGAAGTAATGCTTGAACTTAATCTCCTAGTTTTAGGTTAATTATTGTAGGGATTAATTGCTAATTGCTAAATGTAATGCTTGACAACTAACATGAAATGTTTAATCCTTAGGCTTAAATTATAGTTTTACAATAGAAAATTAGAAAAATTTTACATTATACTATGCTACAAATTTAACATTTCAAAAGGATAACGATATAAACAAAGTTTTATAGCATAAGTGTAATTTACAATACCCATTAAAGGGTTAGGAAAAAGGACGAGTTTATATGAAGGAGTTGGTGAGATGCATCAAATCCCATATTACAAGAACCTTATGTTTTACTCTGTCATTTTTGTATTAGTAATGGTCACTTGCAAATGAGTTCCTCAAGACTAGAGAATATGGTTTGGAAATGAAAATTCTCAGAAAAGTTGCTGCCAAAAGCCACCCAAGAAAAGTGTAACAACCCCGAGTTGATTTTCCATGTAAATGGAAGGACGTTATAAAGGCAAAAATAAGACCAAGGTCATAGACATGTATTCCAATTTGAATGGAGGGGGGGAACATTATAGTGGGAATCACTTGTGGTTAATTGATGGATATGGAAATTAGCAAAGGAAAAAGGCAATAAAATGGCAATTGATTAAAATAATAAAGAAAAATAGGAGAAAGGGAGATGAAGTGACACAAATATGCATGTAAGGGAAACTAGAGAGAAATTAAAGGAAAATGAAAGAAAAGGGAAAAATGAAAGGGAGAGACTAGATATCAATGATAAAAAGGCATCAGAGAAATAGTTCACAACTTTTGTCAGTTTTAGCTTTGGATCAATTTTAGAAAGAGATCTCTAAGAGGAAAGAGAGAGCAAGCAAGGGACAAGCAAAGGAAGCAAAGGACAAGTAAGAAGCAGGAAAGAAAGCAAAGGAAAGTAAGGGAGAACAAGGAGAAGATTGGAAGATAAACTACAACTAGAATATTTTTCATGTAATAGGTTGCATGTGTGATTTCCTTGTTTGGATTTGAATGCATGGTGCATGCATTTGGTTTACATGGTTATTTTTTGTCAATGTCATAGGTTTTTCCTGGATTGACAATGGTTTCAGCCTTTCCTTGTTATTTCCTAGATAGCCATGTTGTGATGTGATTCATTCTTGGTTGAGATTTGGATTGCTGGAATATTTTGGATCCTGGTAAGGTGGTCTCAAGAAAATCCCAAGGGTTGGGGGTGGAGATGGTTTTCTCTGGGAAGCCCTTGATAGGTGGGTGGAGACAGGAAAATTCATCTGGGTATGATGAAGAAATTCTGAGGCATCCAAGATTGTGTTGGTTTGGTGATTTCTAGACTTCTTTAGGTGAAACCACTATGGTTGAGGGTTGAGGTGGTTTAGCCTTTGGAATCCCTGGTTGGTTTTGTTTTGGTTTATCCCATCAGATCCCACATTTGTACTTGAAATATCACATGGGGGTGATTGGCTGAAAGAAATTTTTTGGTTCAGCCCAATCTATGGTCGGGTGGTACATGCAAGTCCTTGATCTCGTTAGAATTTGCACATGTATTTTTGCATTGATTCCTATTGAGAATAATGAGCGCATGTATTGGTTATTTTATTGATTTTATAACTGGTTTTTCATCGTTTCATTCTGGTAAAATGTTGGTTATATGCATGGTTAAATGATGTGCTCTTGTTATGGATCTTTTTCATTATTCAATAAATTATTGTATGGTTATATTAATGCATGTTAGGTCCCTATATTACTAGTGTAGTCCCTTATTATTTTTAGTGTAGCCCCCTTATTGTTATTGTTGTACCCTTGTAGTCCCCATATTGTTATTATTGTGCCCCGTAAAATACCACTATTGTTATTGTTGTGCCCTTACATTATTATTGTTAGGTCGGCTAGGATTATATTGTGACCCCATGGACTCCTATATATAGAAAGGAGGTATCGTCATTTGTATCATCCAAGAATTGTTCACTTATGTAATGTAAAGGAGGATTCCCCCACAAAGAGGCAGATTTCTAAGTCGTTGATCTATATTTTTATTTATTTTGTGAGCTGGTTTCATAACATTTGGTATTAGAGCCTTTTGATTCTAGGGTTTCGCTGCTGCAAATAGGTCATCATGGAATTTTTTCTATAACGTTTTTTTCTATGAAGTTTCAGACGCTAAAAAAAAAATGCATTAATCCTGAGGAACTTCGTGTAAAAATTTCAGAGCTTGGTTCTCTATATGTTTGGAGATATGATTTGAGGAATTTAGGGTTTTTTCAGGCTCCATAATTTCATCTCAAAGAGGTGACCTTGGGAAAATCGTCATAACTTTCTCTTTGAGTATCACATTCAAATTATGTAAAAAGTGGCCAAAATTGCACGGACTTTAGTTTCTTGTGTATCTATTTCAAAACTGAAATACGAAACAGTCACATGTGACACGTCATACAAGTTTGCTCTACTGAAATAGTCCATAATTAGGTCATTGTGAGAGATTGGGCATAACTTTGCCTTGAAGAATCCAAATCAGGTCTGACCTGTGGAATTGGAAAGATGACTCAGAGGGATACTATAGGTACAAAGTTAAAATCTTGGGGATACGAAATAACAAAGATACAACAGGATCAATATTGAGCTCCTCAAAAGCAAGAAAAAGGTGTGTATCATTTTTTTTTTAATTGCATAACGTTTGTTTGAAAAATTAGTTTGAAGTGATTCCAAGGGCATATTGAAGCATAGATCTCAGTATTTGGTTCTAAAAATGCCTCCCAAAAATAATTCCACACCCATTAAGTCCTCAGAAACTTCTACTATGATGCATGAAGAGGAAGAAGTGCAACATGATATGTCAAATTTACAAGTCCAAGTGCAACAAATGTCGCTCTCGCAAAAAGTAACGAAAAATTAAATGGAAGCTAATATGGAGGGTTTAAAGAAAGGCATGGAAGCTAAGATGAATGGCATGGAAGCTAAGTTGAATGGCATGGAAGATAATATGGATGAATTGAAGAATGGCATGGATGACATGGAAGCTAAGATCGATGGTATAGAAGAAAAACTAAAAGTAGACATGGAAGGTTTGAAAAATTTGTTACAAGAAATGATTCCTAATGGTGAAAAGGTAGTAGAGGAAACTCATGATGAGAAAAAAATAAACATTAATCATGATTTCATAAAATCTAATGTTGGATTGAAGACCCGACATATTCCAAAGATCAATATGAGGAATTTTGAAGGCAAGGATCCTGTAACATGGGTACTACAAATGGAGCAATATTTTGATATCCATCATGTGAAAAACACACAAAAGGTACATATTGCAACTTTATATTTATAACAAAATACATTTGTGTGGTATCGATGGCTTTGCTCTCGTAAACAAATTTTCACTTGGTCAATTTTTACGGAGGAAATAATAGCACATTATGAGGATACAAAGAGCAACACCTTCTTTAGCCAAATGATAAATCTCAAACAAAAGGGTTAAATGGTGGAGCACATTGAGGACTTCCAAAAATTGAATATAAGGGAAACTGATATTCCAGAGGAACACATGATTGATGTCTTTATAGGGACTTTAAAGGATAGCATCCAACATGAGGTTCGCCTTTGGGAACCTGATTCATTAGAGAAGGCATTCAGGTTGGAAAGAAAAATTATGGTGACAAGAAAGCCTACCACTCACAACTATAAATATGGAAGTGTTGCTACTCCTAGAATTCCACAACCTATAAGGTTGACACCAAAACAATTGGAAGAAAAAATAACAAAAGGGCTTTGCTACAGTTATGATAGAAAATACACTAAAGGTCATAAATGTGTTGAGAAGAAACTATTTTACATATATTGTGAAGAGGAGGAAGAAAATTAACAAGAAACTTCAAAAGAAGAGGATATACACTAGGAACCAAACAAAGAGAAAGAATAAATGAATCCGACCATATCCTGTGATGCATTGGCAGGAATTACCACTCCTCAAACTCTCAAGATAGAATGAAATATCAAGAAGAAAAATGCAATAGTGTTAGATTGATTCGGGTAGTACCCATAATTTTATCCATTGTAAGGTAGCCAAGGAATTGAATTGCTTCCTATACCCAGCACCAAAGTTTCAAGTGATGGTTGCAAATGGAGAAACTATAAATTGCTCTGGAAAGTGCCATAATATCAAGCTAACCATTCGGGAATATGTATTGAATAGTACAATGCTCTCTATTCCAATGGGTGGTGATGATGTTGTACTAGGAGTACAATGGTTACAATCTTTGTGGATGGTAGCTTTTAATTTTCAAGAACTTTTCTTGAATTTTTTTTTTCAGAAGGAAAGGAAGTTGAATTACGAGGTATCATGACAAAGCTTTTGAAGAAAGAACAACGAGGCATAATTGCACAATTATGCTCACTATAACTTCCAACATCAAAATAATTTATTTCTCCAAATCTCCAAAAATTCTTAGAGAATCATTCCAAGGTGTTTGAAACTCCCAAAGGACTCCCACCTATTTGTGATCATGATCATGCTATTCATTTGATTCCAGGAAGTCTTCCTCCAAACATCAGGCCTTACGGATATCCTTATGTCCAAAAGAGTGAAATTGAACGTACAATTGCAGAAATGCTAGAGGCTGGTATAATTCGACCTAGTCAAATTTCTTTCTCTGCTCCAGTAGTATTGGCGCACAAGAAGGATGGGTCATGGAGCATGTGTAAAGATTATAGGGAGCTCAATATGCTCACTATTAAAGATAAATTTCCCATTCCTGTGATTGATGAATTATTGGATGAATTACATGGAGAAATTTATTTCACCAAGTTGGATCTTCGTTCAAGATATCATCAAATTAGAATGAAGACTAAAGACATTTTGAAAACAACATTTAGAACTCCTGAGGGTCATTATGAATTTATGGTCATGCCTTTTGGCCTTACCAATGCACCTTCTAAATTTCAAGGGTTGATGAATTCCATTTTCAAATCCTTCCTTAGAAAATTTGTGTTATTATTTTTTGATGATATACTAATCTACAATAGGTCTTGGAAGGATCATGCTCAACATGTTGATAGGGTACTCAAACTGTTGGAGGAGAAAAAATTATATGCAAAAAACTCCAAATGTTTCTTTGGAGTAAAAGAGGTGGAATATCTGGGTCATAGTGTATCTCAGGAGGGTGTTAAGGTGTACCCTTACAAACTTAAATCCATTAAGGAATGGAAAGTCCCCACAATCATAAATCAATTGGGAGAACTTCTCGGGCTAATAGGGTATTATCGCAAGTTTGTTAAGAATTATGGGAGAAGAGTAACACCTCTAACAACATTATTGAAGAAAGATAATTTTTCATAGACTCCTGAAGAAACTAAGGCCTTTGAACATCTTAAAGAGGCAATGTTCCAAGCACTGGTCTTAGCTATGCCAGATTTCAAAAAAACCTTTATTATGGAATGTGATGCCTCAGGAAATGGAATTGGTGTTATTATAATGCAAGAAGGAAGACCCATTGCTTTTGAAAGTCGTCCAATCAAAGGAAAGTTAAAAAAAAGCTATTTATGAGAAGGAAATGTTGGAAATGCTACATGCACTAAAGAAATGGCGACCTTACGTAATGGGAAGACACTTTAAGGTAAAAACTGACCATGATAGTCTTAAATATTTTTTTGAAAAAATATTATCTTTAGAAGAGAAGCAAAAATGGGTCACAAAGATGTTGGGTTATGACTTTGAAATCATCTACAAAAAAGGGAAGCTAAATGTCGTTGCAGATACACTCTCAAGAAAGGATGAGGATGTGGAAGCATTTCTTTATGCCATTTCTATTATCCAACCAGATTGGATAACCGAAGCAAGGGAGGAATCGAAGAATGATGAAGAAGTGTGGACACTCATTCAAAAGTTGCAGCAAGATCCCAGTACATCTAATACATTTAGTTGGAAAAAAGATTCCTTATGCTACAAAGATCACTTATATATTTGTAAGAATTTCCAAAAAAAACAAAATATTCTTTTGGAATCGCACACCTCTCCCTTAGGAGGACACTCAGGATTTTTAAAAACTTACCATAGGATGAAGAAAGAATTTTTTTGGGATGGCCTTAAATATGATATTCAAAAGTTTGTTGCAGAATGTTTCGTTTGCTAGAAAAATAAAGTTGAGACAATTAAGACCCTGGGTCTGCTACAACCTTTATCCATTCCAAGTGTTACAGGTGAATTTCAGCATCACTCCCAAAACCCAGATCAGTAACAATTAGGGTCTATCATACTCTAAATTAGTTGCTACATGCCCTAAACAATTCATCACATTGATGTTTTTCCTTCATGAATTTTTTACTGCTTAGATGCCAATTGAAGTGCCCCATTGAGCCATAAACACACCCTTAGACTATAGTAACTGCTTTTCAAAGCATCTACTCCCGTGTAAGGCTGTATCGCAGAGGATCTAGGCCCACTTTAGAGTGTGTTGCGTTGGTCGACTGGGAGCAATATGTTCATTGGATTCCGGGAATCTTCTCAACCTCTAGTGGCTTCTAAAAGTTGTTCCGGCTTTCACCTCATCTGATAGCTTCAAATATGGACACCATCGAGCCATTAAACCTCTTATCCTCCTATTCCCATAAACAAGGAAACCTCTTCATCCATTTTTGGAAAATCCATTCAATGATTCATTAATTTAAAACTACCTTATTCTACTTATAAATTGAGCATTGATCATAGTGCACAAAAGAGCAATAATTTGTATTAGTGGAGTAATGCTGTTGAGATCACAACTCTTGGAGGTATCGTCTACATGCATTGTTATGCTATTGGAGTGATGATGCTAGTGTGAAGAGGATGGGACTAAAGCTAAAGTGAGTTGAAATCCAATCGATCCAACTAGTTGTAACTTCTCCTTCTACTTCATAATAAAGACATTTGTTCCTTTCCTAATACATGTGTCAATGATGTTTTATGTGTATTTAAAAACGCAATCGATTCAATTTGTTAACATGAATAGATCACGTGCCTTTATTTTGTTTTCTTTCTTATATTTTTTATTGCAGGTGCCAATCAAGCGAGTTTAGTTCGATTGAGAGCGACAGAAGCGACGAAGGGAGACAAGGAAAAGCGAACAGATTACAAGTAGGTTTTCCTCCCCTTATCTATTCATTTTAAGGAAAAGGTCAAATATCTTTATTATTGTTGTTCTAAGTGCGACCACCACACTTAGGGAAAGCATACTTATCCATAGGTTTGATTTCCGTAAAAACACCAAGTCAATGTTGGGGGGAGGTTTCAATGGATTTTATCACAAGTTTACCTAAGTCCGAAGAAAAGAGTGTTTTCATGATGGTAGTTGATATACTTACCAATTATGCACACTTTTGTGCATTATCTCATCCATTTAAAGTGAGTGTAGTTGCTACATGGAAACCCAAAGATTATTATAAGCGACAGAGATCCCATTTTCACTGGAAATTTATGGACGAAATTATTTTCTTGTTTGGGTAATCAACTAGCTCATAGCTCATCTTATCATCCTCAATCCGATGGGAAAACTAAGATAGTGAACAAATGTCTAGAAGGATATCTTTGTTGCTTTGTATCTAATAAACAAACATAATGGGTCAAGTGGTTACTTCTATCTGAATGGTGGTATATGTAATATTCCAAAAATTTAGCCTTAAACTAAATGGAATATTATAGTTGAGTTTACCACTAGGTAGGTGAATAAATGGGTGGGAAGGTCCACGAGTCTCCTAAGCATCAATAAAAACACTCTAAGTGTGAAAGGAGACCCTTTATGCAGCTTAATAAAACACCTCCAAGTATGAACAAGGATTATATCATGTTGATTCAGTCAACTTTGACCAATTCAACAACGTAGTTGGGGAGGAATGGAGATTAATGAAGGAATAACGAAATTTTGGAGGGAGATGGATCTCATGAGGGAAATGACCTAATTGAGTGGGGCCAAGGGAAAGAAAGCTCATATTCTATTTAAGGAAGAGGATGACAACATTTTGAGATTATATTTTATATTATTTTGAGAGTGGTCTGCTTAGACTATTGCTTCCTCTTGCTGTTTAGCAGGGTAGTTGTGCTGTTTAGCACCGGGTGTTCTCGAGTGGCAATCCCACCTCTTTCCTTGAGGAGCCCCTTGGAAGAGTATTGTATTCATTTACACATCAGGTTTGTAGGCCAAGCTTCAGCTTTCTTCATCAGCGCAGTTTCTGCAGGTTATTGTGCTGTGTTGCAGGGTGCAATAGTGGAGGGGATTGGAATCTCACTTTCTGAGCTAGTTTCTCATAGGAGGAAGGTTTCCTTCTCTTGGGAGATCTGTTTGGAGAGATCTTGAGCTCATTTCAGATCTGTGGCATTATTCCATACATTGACCATCATTCCCAACGCTGTTCCAGTTAGGGAATGCGTTATTTTTAGAGGCAGCTTCAGCATGAGGTCTTGGGGTTTCTTCGCAGTGTTTCCGTGTGATTGAGGGGTTCATCCTTTCATGGGAGGAGACCTTTAAGGAGATATATATAAGATATATTATTTTACAGCCTTCTACACTCTTGTATCTCATGTTGCAGTTATTATTCAATTTATTTCTGAAGATCGCCATTCTATTTTGAGTGTATGACAAGAAACCCTTGTCGGGTTCTCTTGTATTTTGTATAAGGAGACTAGATCTCAGATCTTAAGCATTATTGATTAATATATGAGTATATCTACTTGTTCTCCTAATTTCTGAGTTGAAACCCTCATAAGACTGCACATTCTCTTTCTTGTAATATTTCTATGTAGCAATGTATTGGGGTTTTGGTGTTTTTCAGCTACACTAGGTGTGGGAGGTCTGTTTACCTCACCTAGTTTCTTTTGTTTCTGATCTCCTCTTGGATTTAGATGATATATTGATAGAAATAATGGAAACAAGTGATGGTTTACATTTTTATGGCATAAATTTCTGGAAATGTGTTTTTTAGTGAATGCATTACTGAGCAATCCATTTTTGGAATATTATAAGATATTCCCATTACTGCTTATTTTCCCTATTTTGGGATATTACAGTATAACACTTCCTTCCACACTGCAGCAAAAATGACCCCATTTATGGCACTTTATGGATATCATCCACCGTCCATCACATCATCTTTAAGAGAAAATTCTAAGGTTCAAGCAATGGAAGATCACATCGAGCATCAACAAGAAGTTCTCCAACTCTTAAAGGATAACATAAATTTGACACATAATCGAATCAAACAACATGCAGATAAACATCACAGCGAGAGAATTTTTGATGTAGGTGACTGGGTATTTTTACGGCTACAAACATATAAACAAATGTCCCTTAAGCAAGCTAAGAAGGATAGTAAATTGTCGCCAAAGTACTATGGTCCTTACAAGGTGTTTCAAAAATTTGGTACTATGGCATACAAATTGGAGCTTCCTGCATCTTCCCAAGTGCACTGAGTTTTCCATGTTTCATGCTTAAAGAAGGTTATAGGTGAAAAAATTCCAGTTCAAACAATATTGTTAGAACTTCATGAGGAAGGAAAAATCATATTGGAACCTAAAGCAGTCACAGAAACAAGAACTTGAAAGCTATGAAATCGATTAATTTCAGAGTATCTCATCAAGGGGAAGAACTTACCCACTAAAGATCCCACATGGGAGCATGAGAATTTTATGCAGAAGCATTCATAACTACTCAAGCGTTGAGGACAACACTTTTTTGAAGGAGAGGGGCATGTTAGGTCCCTATATTACTAGTGCATTCCCTTATTATTGTTAGTGTAACCCCCTTATTGTTATTGTTGTACCCCTGTAGTCCCCATATTGTTATTATTGTGCCCCATAAAAGACAAATATTGTTATCGTTATGCCCTTACATTATTATTGTTAGGTCAGCTAGGATTATATTGTGACCCCATGGACTCCTATATATAGAAATGAGGTTTTTTCATTTGTATCATCCAAGAATTATTCACTTATGTAATGTAAATAAGGTTGCCCCCTGGAAGAGGCAGATTTATAAGTGGTTGATCTAACTTTTGTTCTATTTTGTGAGTTGGTTTCACAACAATGCATGGGTTATAAAGTGTTGTTTCAAATAGCTTGAGAGGGTAGTGATCCTTCTTGACGATTCTCTGGTGAACTGAATGAGACAATGATAAAATATGCATTCATGACCTACAGTTACTATGTTTACCATATGTTTGAAGAAATTTTTATCACATGTTTGGTATGCTTGGGTAAGTTCTGAGCCTAATATAGCATGTGTAGACTTGTGACTACCTTAGACTTGATTCTGGAAAGTTCTATGCAATTCTGGGTAGTGGTCTGCAAGCTAGCCCTGAAAATGTGGCATTGATTTCATGTTCGCATGCATATTTATGGGAATTTTTGGTTGTAACCGCATGGAGGAAGGTATGTGCGTGCGACTGGAGCTTTCTAGCTACATGCACAACTTGGCATGCATGCGTTTGGGTTGTGAGCTCAGTAAAAGAAGTTATAACTCAAGGTCTGATCACCAAAGGTTGTTCGCTCACATCTGGGTGATTTGGTGTTCTTGAGAGGTATCAGTAAGTTTTTGGTTGTAGGCCCCACTTCCATAACTGGAACTTGAGTTTGGGTGATGGCATAATAACTCTCAACTCATGTTTACCCTGGAGAGCTTGTAAAAGCGAGTAAATGTGGGGTGGGGTGTTACAGGGTGGCATCAAAGCATTTATGTTCCCAGTAAACCTTTCTCTGGTACTGGTGTTATAAAGTGGTATCAAAGTTATTGAGATTCAACAAGAAGATTCAGCACCCACACTAGTGCATTAAGCACCTGGTTGCATTAAGCACCTACACTAGGGTGGGGCCCATAGGGCTATTTTTCGGTGCATGTCTATTTTTATTATCCCTTAATTTGGATGGAAATTAAACTGTAATATGTTCTCAATGTGGACTTGAAATAGTTAACTGAAGTGGAAAATTCAGTTAGCTAGTGAATTTCAAGTTAGAGGTTGGTTGGTGGGACATGCAGAGTAATTTTAGTTGTAACAGAGTTCGAAGTGTAGTGGTGCATGAGTTGGTGCAAGTTGTAAATCAGTTTAACTCAGTTAAGTGAGTTAAACTCATTTGTTCTAGTTGTAACTGAAGATACACTAGTGAGAGGTCTAGTGAATTAAATATTAATTAATTCAAAATCAGTGATCTCACATGCAACTGAGGATTTACTATTATTAGATGCATGCATGTCAGATCCAGTGGAGACCCAATTGAGTTCTAGGTGAAAGGGAAGTTGACTATCAGTTGTGACATTATCTGCTTGCACACATGCAAGTAAACACACATTGGATGTGCCTATGATACTTGTGTAGTCAAGGCAGGCATGATTGCATCAATTCAAGGATTGCATTCAGCAGGGATTACACAGTGAAGGCAAGCTATTTGGAAGCAGTAAATTGGCTAAGGGATCCAATTTTTGAATGAAAGTGTGAGACAATTAGCTGATGTACCAAGGCTCTTGTGAGAAGAGTTTTGTATGTAATTGTTTCATGATCCATGATATGATATACAATAGAAGATAGTGGGGTTTTTAGCTGTAATGTGATTGATTTTTCTTCATGTTCAAGTGATTAGCGATTGTGTTTTTAATTACGCAAAATATTTGTAGAAGAGATTCGGTATTTAACTTTAGCACATTGTTAGATCGGGTGAATCCAAGATATACATGCTTGTTGTATAATTTATACATGGTAGCACAGGAAATTGCAGAAGTGAAGTAGGAGCTGAGTTTGTGACTGGATAGAATTTGAATTTGCAGAAAGACTTTCTTGGTGCTACAGCTGATTCAAGATGGAAATGACTTTCAATGGCTTGAGGTTAGAGTATGCACTAGAGGGCAGCTCTAAATACATTTCTTGGAAGGATAGGATGGAGGAAGTACTCGAAGACAATGGCTTGAAGGAATTCATTGAAAAATATGTTCCTAAGCCAGATGTTGCAGATGCTTCCAATATTGATGCATGGAAAAAGAAAGTGGCAAAGGAGAGGAGGATCCTGTTGGAGGGAGTACGAGACCACATTGTCTCAAGCCTCCATGGGAAAGACACACCATATTCTATGTGGAAGGCTTTAACAGATCTATTCCAAAGCAGCCACGACCATAGGAAATTGGCGCTCAAAGATAAACTCAGGAAGATCAAGATGGAAAAGGGCGACACCATTCCAAACTTTCTCACTAAGTTTGTCCAATGTCGGGATGAACTGGGGAGTGTGGGAATAACAGTTGCTGATGATGATTTGGTGAGTTTGGATCTCCTAGGACTTCCTAAGATTTGGCACAGTTATGAAGACTCTGTCAAAGGATGGGAAAAATTGCCAGATTGGGAATGACTATGGTCGGATCTGGTGCAGGAGGAGTTCAGGCAGAACACCAGAGATGGCTCTTCATCAAAGCATGATGATGAAGAAGATTGTGATTTGTCTGCCAAGGGGAAGAAGGGGAAGGGGAAGAAATTCCACTCTAAATCCGAGTCTAAAAGCAAGAAGAAGGACATGTCCAAGGTGAAGTGTTTTCATTATCACGAACATGGGCATTTTGATACTAACTGTCCACAAAAGAAGAAGAACAAGAAGGCTGCTGGATCTGCAACTGGTGAGGCCCTTTCCTCACAATTTGAGCTTGACTTCTCCTTGGTTGCATGCATGCTTTCAAGTGCATTGGGATTGGTGTGGTATTTGGATAGTGGTGCTTCCTTTCACATGACGAGAGATAAGGAACTTTTTAGTGACTTGGAGGAGAAAGATCTCCAGATGCATATTGAGATGGGAAACAATGGACGGTACAGTGCTACCAAGATTGGTACCATTACCTTTCAGAGGGAGTTAGGTAAACCATTTCAATTAAAAGATGTGATGCATCTACCAGGTCTGAAGAAAAATTTGGTCTCAGTCGCAATGTTGGAGGACAGAGGCTATGACGTTGTTTTTAGTGATGGAAAATATTTCCCACGACATAAAACAATGGGTCAAGCCAAGAGGATAGGGATTCGAGTTAAGAATCTCTACAAGCTAGAGGTAGATGGCTGCGCTGCCATGGTGGGAAAGGCGGAGAAAGTGGTGAGCCGGGATGAGGGCGAATTATGGCACAGGAAATTGGGCCATATTCATCGTGGAGCCTTGAAATTCATGCAACAAATTTTTATTGGAATTCCACTGGGAACACTTGCTCAGTTAGATCAGTGCAAGGGTTGCACCATGGGGAAGTATGTAAAGTCCACCTTTCATGAGAAGGAGAATCGTGCTTCGGGGATCCTTGAGAGAGTTCACACAGACGTGCGTGGACCATTCTCGGTTGCTTCAACAACAAAACATAAGTACTATGTAATATTTTTTTATGACTTTTCTTGTAAATGTTGGATCTTATTCATGCAGAAGAAAGATCAAACATTCTCTAAGTTCTGTGAGTTTAAGGCATTGGTGGAGAAATAGTGAGGGAAGAAAGTGAAGGCTCTTAAGAGTGATAATGGTGGAGAATATATCTCTAACGAATTCAAGAACTTCTGTAGAAAAGAAGGAATTCGAAGAGAACTAATAGTTCCTCATAACCCACAACAGAATGGGGTCGCGGAGAGGAAGAATAGAACGATCGTGGGTGTAGCATGAGCGATGTTGCATGATCAGGGCCTACCAATGAATTTGTGGGCGGAAGCATGAAACACTACAGTTTATGTGAAAAACGATTGTCCTCATAGAGTACTTGGCATGAGTAAACATGAAGAAGCTTTCATTGGTAAGAAACTGGATGTTTCACACTTTAAGATTTTTGGCTCATCTGTTTATGTGCATGTGACCAAGGATGCCAGGAAGAAGCTGGAACCGACTATTGAAGTTGGGATTTTTGTGGGGTACAAAGAAACACCCCATAATTATCATGTGTATTTGCCAAAAAACAGAATGACTGTTGTGTGATAGGATATAAAATTTGATGAGGGGAAAGCCATGTGGTTGTCCCTTGAGAGGGAGTTGGACTTGCATGCGGAGGAGGAACTGCTGGTTCGAAAAGATGAGTCTCAAGATGTGGATCAACGACAGGAGGAGGTTCATGGAGTGGAGGAAATCACTCATGCAAAGCCATCCATCAGAAATGGCAGAAGATGCACCACAGAAGCTAATAGGCTGAGACTTGATGCTGCACAGAATGTAGGAGCCCCTACTTCACAACGCAAACAAAGACAATCTCCTGACCGATTTACTAGATACATGGATCTTATGAGAAAATGTATTATGACTGAACCATATTCCTTTCAGGAAGCAGTGCAATAGCCTACTTGGGTTGATGCAATGGTGGAGGAGTATGACTCCATTGTCAAAAACAGTGCATGGGAGATTGTCTCAAGGCTGCTTGACAAATCAGTGGTAGGTTCGAGATGGATCTACAAGGTAAAGCAAGCTGCTGATGGGAGTGTGGAGAAATACAAGGCCAGATTTGTGGCTTGGGGCTTCTCACATATCAAGCGGATAGATTATGATGAGACTTTTACGCCTGTCACAAGGTACTCTTCCATAAGGTCCATTCTTGCACTCTTAGTGCAGATGGGCTGGCTCATTCATCAAATGGATGTGAAAACTGTGTTTCTCAATGGGATCATTGAGGAAGAGGTGTACATAGAGCAACCTGAAGGTTTCGAGATCTTAAATAGTGAGTCATGTGTGTGCAGTCTCAAAAGAACATTGTATGGGATGAAGCAAGCACCCCGTGCTTGGTACACTCGGGTAGACAGCTATTTCACCAGACTGGGCTTCACTAAAAGTGAAGCAGATGCAAGCCTGTACCAGATCGTGGTTGAAGGTAAGCTATTGATCATTGTTATTTATGTTGATGATATAATTTTGATTGTTGATGAGCAGTTGATACACTCATGCAAGGAGGATCTTGCAAGGGAGTTCGAAATGAAGGATATGGGCCTCCTTCATTATTTCCTTGGATTGGAAATATGGTAGCGGGATGGTGAAATTTTTGTGTATCAAGGAAAGTATGCAAAGGAGATACTGGGCAAGTTTAACATGGAGTTCTGCAAACCCATGGATACTCCTCTTCCAGGAAACTGGAGGAAAGAGGATGCTACTTCTGGAGAGGTAGTGGATGCTACTGTCTATCGATAGTCAGTGGGTTCACTAATGTATCTAGTGAACACGAGACCATACATTTTCTATGTGGTTAACCAGCTAAGTCAAGTTATGGTTAAGCCTACCAATATCCTTTGGAAGGTGGGGAAGCATGTCTTGAGATACCTGAGGGGCACATCAGAGCATGGTATATGGTACAAAAGAACAGATGGAGTGAAGTTGCATGGATTCACGGATGCAGATTGGGTTGGAAGTCCATCACATAGAAAGAGAACATCAAGAGGGATCTTTAGTATTGGGTCTACAACTATTTCTTAGTACAACATGAAGCATAGATCCGTGGCACTCAGTTCAGTGGAAGTGGAATACATGGCAGCAAGCCAAGCTTCATGTGAGGCTATCTGGATGAGAAAGATCTTGGTTGGTTTGTTTGGTTCTTATATGGATCCGACAATGACTCATTGTGATAATAAGAGTTGCATTAAACTCTCGATTAATCCTGTGTTTCATGATAGGTCCAAGCATATAGATATTCGGTACCATCATCTCAGATATTTTGTGCAGAGGAGGGTCTTGTTTCTTCAGTACATTCCCACGAAAGATCAGGATGCAGATATTTTGATGAAGGCGCTCACCAGGAGAAAATTCGAATACCATAGAGACAGGATCAGTGTGAAGGATAATCCCTTTATTGTTGAGAGGGAGTGTTGAGATTCAACAAGAAGATTCAACACCCATACTAGTGCATTAAGCACCTGGTTTCATTAAGCACCTACATTAGGGTGGGGCCCACAGGGCTATTTTTGGGTGCATGTATATTTTTATTATCCCTTAATTTAGATGGACATTAAACTGTAATCTATTCTCAATGTGGACTTGAAATAGTTCACTGAAGTGGAAATTTTAGTTAGCTAGTGCATTTCGAGTTAGAGGTTGGTTGGTGGGACATGCAGAGTAATTCTAGTTGTAACAGAGTTCAAAGTGCAGTGGTGCAAGTTGTAAATCAGTTTAACTCAGTTGTTCTAGTTGTAACTGAAGATACACTATTGAGAGATATAGTGAATTAAGTATTAATTAATTCACAATCAGTGATCTCACATGCAACTGAGGATTTACTATTATTAGCTGCATGCATGTCAAATCCAGTGGAGACCCAGTTGAGTTTTAGGTGAAAGGGAAGTTGATTATCAGTTGTGACATTATCTGCTTGTACACATGCAAGTAAACACACATTGGATGTTCCCACGATACTTGCGTAGTCAAGGCAGCCAAGATTGCATCAATTCAGGGATTTCATTTAGCAGGGATTGCACAGTGAAGGCAAGTTGTCTCTAGGAAGTAAATTGGCTAAGGGATTTGCCAATTTTTGTATGACAGTGTGAGACAATTAGCTGATGTACTTAGGGCTCTTGTGAGAAGAGTTTTGTATGTAATTGTTTCATGATCCATGATATAATATACAATAGAATATAGTGGGGTTTTTAGCTGTAAGCTTTCCCCGGGAAATTATTTGTGTTGTGTGTGATTGATCTTTCTTCATGTTCATGTGATTAGTGATTGTGTTTTTAATTCCGCAAAATATTTGTAGAAGAGATTCAGTATTTAACTTTAGCACATTGTTAGATCGGGTGAATCCAAGATATACATGCTTGTTGTATAATTTATACAAAAGCAAGGTTTGTAGTATTGGACCTTAGGGTACATGCATATGGTCATGGTTAGTATGCATGAAATTATTATTACAACTTTGTATTATTGATTCATGCATGATATTGATATGTTTTTGTTGTTATATATGTGTGTGTGTGTATATATATATATATAATGAACAATAGGAAGAAGAATGGGATATCTTAAGACATGAGCTTTTAGAAGATAAATAATTTGAAGCAGAATAAAGTATGATGAGGAGCTATGTAACAAAGGGTCCAACAGCTCATTTGGCAGTTTTCCTTATTTATTCAAACCCTCCCCTTCGTACCTCAGGAGATTCCCTATGGGTCCTCATTTTGAAAAAATAATATATATGTGTGTGTGTGTGTGTGTGTACACAATCACACAGAGGAAGGCTTGTGTGTGTGAGTAGAGCTTTCTATCTGCATGCAAAACTTGGCATGCACGTGGATGGGCTGTGAGCTCAGTTAAAATAATTTCTAGATCAAGGTCTGATCATTAGAGGTTGTTGGGTCACATCTGGGTGATTTGGTGTTCATGAGAGGTATCAATAAGTTTCCAGTTGTAGGCCCCACTTCCATAACTGGAACTTGAGGTTGGGTCATGTCATAGTAACTCTCAGCTCATGTTTACCCTGGAGAGCTTGTAAAAGTGGGTAAATGTGGGGTGGGTAATTACAGGGTGGTATCAAATCAGTTATGTTCCCTGTAAACCTTTCTCTGGTACTGGTGTTATAAAGTGATATCAAAGTGAGGTTTACAGTATTAGACCTTGGGGTACATGCATATGGTCATGGTTATTATTCATGTAGTTATTGTTACAACTTTGTATTATTGATTCATGCATGATATTGAATCATGATGTTGATATGTTGTTGCTATTTATATATATATATATATATATATATATATATATATATATATATATATATATATACATATATTATGTTTCTAATTTGACTTGTGTAGATGAGATAACCTCCCCTGAGATACATTGAAGAGTCTGGGAGAATAGATTAGAAGTTGCAAGGCATATAATAACAGGTTGATTGAAGCACGGGAAAGACTTGTAAGGGCTAAAGAAAAGCAAGTTGAAGACAATGTAGTTATTCTTCATAGCCTTTTAGATTTGCAAAAGCTTGGACAGATGGAGATGAATCATGGAGATAGGAAGGAGGAGAAGAATAATGGGGCATATGGTAGCAGGTCTCAGAAAGGGCACAATTTGGACAGGGAGGATATAGTGAAGGGTGGTAGATTCTTGGATACACCTGAAGAAAAGAGGTCTAGTACACATGGGTTTTATTATAGCTCTTATTTCAAGAGACATCATCGCCATTACTTCCAACATCGTAGGAGGAGTGAGTATTTTCCAAAGGAGTTTAAGAAATCCAAGACTCCCACCTTTGATGGTGAGTTGAAGAAATAAAAAGATGCAAAAACATGGCTAATTTGGATGAGGAAATTTTTCAGATTGCATGACTACTTAGAGAACATGAAATCCAATATATCCACCTTCATTCTCAAAGGAAAAGCAGATATTTGGTGGGAATATCTTAAGAATGTCAGAGGAATTAGAGAAGAGAAGTTGACTTGGGGAGAGTTTGAGAAACTCTCCAGGAAGAAATACGTGTGAGAAAGATATTATGATGGAAAGGTTAAGGAGTTCTATGAGCTTAATATGGGTTACATGATAGATGAAGAGTATACAACCAAATTTCTAGAGTTGTTGAGGTATGTGCCCTATCTCAAGGACAAGAAAGAAAATATCCAAAGGTTCATCAATGGATTACTTTTTTCATTTAAATATAATATTGAGTTTGATGAACCTCTATCATTGGAGGAAGATATAAGGAAATTAAAGCATTGTTATGAGCAGTCAAAGTACAAGCTTGAGTTCAAGCATGAGTGGCAAGGTAATGAGAATACTATAGGAAAAAGGCCCAAGAAGCGAGGAATATCTCAGGAAGCGGGTGAGAAATAAAATGCATCCCCTCATAACAAGTTCAATTTAACTAAGAAGGGATATGGGTCTCAGCTTGGAAAGCAACAAAATAAAGGAAATGGCAGGGAATCGTTGAAGTGTTGGATTTGTGGTAAAGATCATCTCAATAAGGATTGTACATTGTACGAGGGTGGCATGCCACAAATCTATAGTGCTCAAGAGGTGCAAAGAGTTGGGGATGTTGGTTAGAGCATTCCTTGGATCTATGCCACACTTGATAACAGGCAGGCAGATCATCATGCATCTATTATTGATATGGAAGGTAAGCTTTGTGATCAAGTTGTTTCCATTTTGATTGATCCTGGATCTAATTATAGATATGTTAGTCATGATCTGGTGGATCAGTGTCATTTGAAAAGGAGTGCATGCATAATTGGTTGAAGTATGTAACTAGGTTCGGTCTTCATAATTGTACTCGAGTCAAAATGAAATATATTTGTCAAAAGAAAGAAAAAATAAATTTTATTATTAATTGAATTGACTTGTTAAAGCATGGGTTTCATGCTTGGGTCAATTGTCTTAGGTCAAGCATCCATTCTAGGCTTTAGGTTGTTGTCAAAGTCAATTTTTTTTTGTCAAATACTCCATCAAAGTCTCCTTGTTTTCGACCTCAAAAAGAATCATCATCAAGTCAGCTTCCCTCAATGAACACATGTCATCCTAATATAGAGACACATCTCTTCAAGAACTAATGTCGACTCATTTATAAGGGAAAAAAACTATATATATAAGCATGAGGTCTTCGCATCAATCGCACAAACAATTTAGATCAATTTCAAAATAGATTCTTAGAATTTCAGTGAAGGAAGGCTACAATTCAGAGATATAAATTTGCTCTACAAGACAGTAACATAATTCACAGTAACAATTGAAATTCATAATAATTTCAGAGAATGAGAATCGGTAAAAATCATAGAGATGCAACTTCGATCAAATCACAAAGAAGGTATTTCTGTGCAATCAAGTGACAAGGGTTTTGGTACATCATAGTATGACAAATCAGAAATGAATTTGTGAGATCATAGTTTAGTGCAAAATCTCAGAAGGAAGCTCTATGGTTATGGTGATAGACTTTGATATAATTTTGAAGGAGAGTTACAGTTCAGATCATAGGTAGCAATGAAGGAGGGCTATAGTTCGTATTATATCAAATATGAACTAAAGCATGATAAGAAGGTTTCCTCATAACTACAAGACCGAAACATAATTTTATTGAAGTTTTTAGGGTCATTAGTTTTCATCGTCAAATGTATTTTCCATGTCCTTTAATTTTCAGTTTTTGAATAATTCAAGCCCATGAACACTTCCATTGTCATAGCCTCAATGGTCACTATCTGTCATCCTCATCATGGCCAATTAAGTTGTGTTAAACCACTGCTTCCCAAGTGCTTTGGTCGCTGCGCAAAATACTATATTTTAGACATCAATTTGAAATATTGTTTTTTTATCACATAGAAGAAATTTTGGGAAACTGAAAGAGGTTTTCCTAAAGCATGGAACAAAGCACATAAGCTCCTTCATTTTTTGCACAAGTGTCATAGATCAGGAGTTTCGAATGCATCTTTAAAGCACATTTTTCACAATGTGTAAATTTCATGTTTTAGACATTGTTTTGCATAGTATTTTATGAAAATATAGGGAATATTTTAAAGGAACGGAAAGAGGTTTTTGTATAACATGGGCCAAAGAAAAAAAACCTATTTCAAATTTTACATAGGTGTTATAATTTTGGAGCTACAGGTGTCTCTTTGAGACCTATTTTCGCAGTTTTTGGTGGCAGAATTCTGAAGTTTTGGAATTCGGTTGGTAAATGTGGAGGCATTATGGATACTTTTTGCAGTTTTTGATGTTTCTAAGTTTGTGTCAAGATTTTAAAATTATTTTTACAAGATCAAGATTGTCCCGATATTCTTTGTAGATCAAAGATACAATGTATCTAGTCTTTTATTTTCCATGCAAGTAATTCTTCCCAATTGTATTTAAGATGCACAAAATGTGACAAAAGGGTTTGATTGGGTTTGATCTGGAAGAGCTTAAGACTATTTTTTAATTTTCATTAATTTTCCAAATGAATAGAAGAAGGTGAACGATGTTTGAACATGGATTCTCGTGTCATGCTTATTGGGTTTGTCTTCCTTTTGTGAATCACATATATTTTTCTGTTAGATCTGTTTCTCAAATCTAGTTTAATATTGTATAAGCTCTTCCTTCTCAACTGAAAGAAACCTATTTCAGAATTCATATATTTTCTCTGTTTAGTTTTCAGCTAGTCATAAGTGTTATTTTTCTTCTATGGAAAATCTGAATTCATCTATAGTTTGATTCTTAGTTTTCCATTTTTCTCCGACCCCATTCATCCTTCAACTACAATGAACTTTGATTAATCACCAGTGAGTATGCCTATATTTCCCCTGTTTCAAGTTTAATTTTTGTCTTTTATTCATTTGGATTTGTAAATCTGATCCAAAATAGTTCTTACCCTTTGTACCCAATTTCAAAAAATTAAACCAAATTCAACTTCTAATAATTCATAGCCAACCTAAAACCTAGATATATCATTCCCCTAGGTGATTGATAGCACGAGACCATGAGAGAGCCCTCTCCAAGGATATAGGGGTTGGTCCTTAGACTACAAGTGGTTTGTGGTTACCTATATATCCCTTTCTTCACCCTAAAGGGATTTACATAGTGTTAACATAGTGGCGTCGTTGTTGGGGAGCGAAAGGTTTCATCTTCCCTAGGAAATATCATCAGAGTTTAGATTTGATTGTTGATGGTGGAAAATAGTCAAACATAAAAAAGGCTAAACCATTCACCTGGTGACTCCAAAAACTTCAAATCAAAATTTAGAGAAGAACATGCCTTGTTAGCAAAAAGATGGAAGGACATTATGTGAAATTCAAGTACTTAAACCCGAATTTTCTTCAGGGTATAATATTATGTTTTATCAATTTCTTCCTGTCCTTTCCTGAAAATGTCAAAAATATTTTCTTCTATCTGCTTAATCCGAATGTAGACTAAAAATCTACACATGATTCCCCTTCTGGAAGTGTATATCATTCTCTTGAAGCTGCAAATGCATCTCCTGTTTGTACGAGTTTTCATGGACAAGGTACAATTGATAATCATAGTTTAGTTGATAAAGTTTCTTTTTAGACATCAGTCCTATCTACTGCTCAGTATGCCACATTGCATCTGTCAGACCCTTTGCATGAATTCCCATAGGATTATAGGAAAAGGTTGCCTAGATTTTATAGTATAGGAAAAGTCACAACATGAAAACATGTAAACATAATTATCGATTTTATGGATATGGAGGAAGTTGATTATGAGGACGTGAAATTAAGATTGTTTGCTCAAAGCCTTATGGGAGAAGTTAGGACATGGTATAAAAGCATGGAAGTTGGAAGTATTCCTTCTTTCCAACATTTTGAACATGTTTTGATTGACATATGGGAGGTCAAAGTGAACCCTTTTCATATTATGGATGAATATTGAAACCGAAAGAGGAAGCCTAGTGAGACATTCCAAGAATTCTAAACTAGATTTAACAAAGTTTTTAATGCCATACCTTCATATATAAAACCTCCTCCTGGATTGGCTATGCTTCATTTTCCATATGGTTTTG
The DNA here is from genome assembly GCA_034641835.2 of Pinus albicaulis. NCBI lineage: Eukaryota > Viridiplantae > Streptophyta > Pinopsida > Pinales > Pinaceae > Pinus > Pinus albicaulis. Next base: position 377,746,875 of record CM076569.1, on the reverse strand, counting down.
AGGTCGAGATTGCTTATCATCTTAGAGCGAGGAACTCTACCACTTTGGAAGACATGCAAAAATTTGTGGTTGATGTGGAAGCCAATATCTTGGTAGAAAGAGCCAGTATGCAGGCTAAAAGGAAGGAAGTAGTGAAGGAGGATATTTCTCCATTGTCAGAACATAAGATGGACACAGTGATAAAAACCATGGAAAGGTTGATGTGCACATTCACTATGAAAAACAAGCCTGTTGTTAGAGGGCATAAAAGAAGACCTCCTCTCCAAGCATATTTGGTAGAAGAAGGAGAGGTTGTTGATTTATGTCACCATAATTTAGAAAATGGTTGTTTTATTCATTCATTTGAAGGCAGTCCCGAAGAAAAATCAGTGACATGTGCTCAGGGAGAGGATTTTCAATTTCAACAATTTGAGGAAAGAAGTTAGCCTGCATGTGTCACTTATGACAACAATGAAGAATATGATGAAAGTAGTGAATCAGGTGATAAATCTTATAATTTTGAACATAAAGAAAACAATGAATTTTTTGATGGTAACTCTCTACCTTTATGTTATGCTACATTGGAATTGGTGAAAGAAAACTATAATCTCACCAAAAAATCAGAGAGGCAATATGAAATTACCATAATTTGGTAGTGATTCTTTCCTATATGTGATGCCCCTATTATCTGTTACATGGAAGACCCCCTCAGTCCAAACTTACAACCATCGAGTAATCCTGAGGCTGAAGATCATGCAGTATCTTCGAAACCAATACACAATGAATTGCAACAACCTTCTTTAATTTTCAGTGATCCAATAACCAATTATTTGAACGGTTTTTATAATAAAAATGTTCCTCCTCTAGTTAGCTGTGAACCTAAAAACATTAGTAAGGATGATTTTATTCAGCATCCAAAATTTTTGTATTTTGCAGCAGCGGTTCCATCATATTCATTACAAATTTCACATAAACATTTGCAGCCCTTTTGGGACATATATAAGTTGAAGTTGTAGGAAAACAAGGTTGCAAATCAAAATTTATCTGAACAGAGTTGTAGTCTACCAGAGGAGCTAGAATTTAGTGTGCCTTCCTATGAATATCCTTTTGCAGCATTATTGAAGTCAACTAGTGAGCTCATGTTCTTTAATTTCATAATTGTTGAAACTATTTGTGAGTTTTTATGAGAGTTGTCATTCATTAGTTTCCCTTTTTGATTGGGAGCAAGCACATGCAGATAATTAAACCAGTGGATAAAGTGCTTGTGTGGTTTCACTCATTGTTTGAATCAAGCATCTTGTGGATTAGTTGAGCGAGAAATATAGCAGGTGTGGATAGTTATCATTCGAGTTTGAAGCCCAAGGTGAAGGTCCTAAGATTCTGATGATATGCTGCCATAAGTAAGTTTAAGCCAAACAGTCGGTTCATTTTTAGTTAGTCAATTGATTTGCAGTATCAGTTTTTGACTCCATTTCCCAATGGTTTGAATAGGCTACTATCCTTGGGGTTTTTTTCTTGGCACCTCGCTAGGAGGCTTCCATCCCCATTGGAGCCAATGTTAGGGTCATTAGTTTTCATCGTCAAATGTATTTTCCATGTCCTTTAATTTTCATTTTTTGAATAATTCAAGCCTATGACCACTACCACTGTCATATCCTCAAAGGTCATTGTCCATTATATTCATCACGGAAAATTAAGTTGAGTTAAACCACTGCTTCCTAAGTGTTACCCAACCTGGTCGTTACGCAAAATACATTGTTTTAGAAATCATGTTGAAACATTGTTTCTGATCACATGGAAGCAAATTTTTAGGAAAATTAAAGAGGTTTTTCTCAAGAATGGACCAAAGCAAAATAAAATCCTTCATTTTTTTCACAGGTGTCACAGATCAAGAGTTTTGAATGCATCTTTAAAGCACATTTTCCTTAATGTGTAAATTTCATGTTTTAGCCACTGTTTTGCAAAGTATTTTATGAGAATATGGGGAATATTTTAAAGGAACAGAAAGATACTTTTGTATAGAATGGCCAAAGAATAAAAACACATTTCATATTTTAAATAGGTGTTATATTTTGGGAGATAGATGTGTCTCTTCGAGGCCTATTTTCGCAGTTTTTGGTGGCAGAATTATGAAGTTTTGGAATTCGATTGGTAAATGTGGAGGCAATATGGATAATTTTTGCAGTTTTGGATGTTGCTAAGTTTGTGTCAAGATTTTAAAATTATTTTTCCAAGATCAAGATTATCTTGATCTTCTTTGTAGATAGAAGATACATTGTACCCAATATTTTATTTTCCATGCAAGTAATTATTACCAATTTATTCCCAATTGTATTTAAGAAGAACAAAACATGACAAAAGGGTTCGATTGGGTTTGAACTGGAAGAGCTTATGGTTATTTTGTATTTTTCATTATTTTTCCAAATGAATAGAATAAGGTGAATGTTGTTTGAACATGGATTCTCGTGTCATGCTTATGGGTTTTTTCTCCTTTTGTGAATCACATATATTTTTCTGTTAGATCTGTTTCTCAAATCAAGTTTAATATTGTATAAGCTCTTCCTACTCAGCTAAAAGAAAAATATTTCAGAATTCATGTATTTGCTCTATTTAGTTTTCAACTAGTCATAAGTGTTATTGTTCTTCTATGGCGAATCTGAATTCATTTATAGTTTGATGCTCAGTTTGTCATTTTTTTCCTACCCCATTTATCCTTCAACTAACTTTGATTAATCGCTAGTGAGTATGCCTATCTTGTCCCTGTTACAAATTGAATTTTTGTCCCTTATTCATTTGGATCTGTAACTCTAATCCAAAATAGTTCTCATCCTCTGCACCAAATTTCAAAAATTAGATCAAAATCAAAATCTAATCATTCATAGCCAGCCTAAAACTCAGATCTATCAGTCCCCTAGGTGATTGATAGCACGAGACCGTGAGAGAGACCTCTCCGAGGCTAGGGGGGCTGGACCTTAGCCTACAAGTGGTTTTTGGTTACCTCTATAGCCCTTTCTTCAACCTAAAGGGATTTACAGAGTGCTAACAGAAGGACTGAAGCATCTCATTGTTGCAAGGAAGACGTTGAAGAATCTCAGTTGAAGGTTGAATTGATGGAGGAAGTCACTAGTATAGGTTGTGAAGGTCTTGGCCATCTCATCTTGTTTTGAATCTACTGAAGGAATAATTTTGACTGGGTTTTCCCCTAGAGTGGGTTTTCCCCCCTAGAATGGGGGTTTTCCTTGGATGCATGCCTACATCTCGTGTCCTCTTTTATTCTTTGCTTGGAATTAATCTTGATGATAACAAAAGATAAATCGAAAGAAATAATAATAAGAATGAAACATCACAAGATAATGCCATAATAAGAGAAATCATTCAACTTGCCATGCTTTGGATTTCTCAACATGGTATTAGAGTTAAGGTCACAATCAAAGGCAGCTTGAAGATCACTTATACATATTTGAAGTATTCTCAGTGAAAGGTTTTGTTTGCATTTGTCTTGAAGAACATGTCAGTTACATCAAGATCCAAACTTAAGAAGGACATTTCTGGTATAATAGAACTAAGATTATAGTGAGCTAGTTTAGTCTTTATTCACCATATCAAGACACCATGAAGAAGAAGGAGGATTTCGGTATACCTTAAGGATACATGTTCGGATCATTTTCAAAAAATGAGGATGTAAACCTCGCACAAACTTCAGAGAATATTTTCGATGCACTTAAGTAACAAGATTTCGATATACCACAATGAAGAAGTCGAATCATTTCAAAAAATGAGTATGCATAATTTCGGAGAGAATTTTGACATATATTTCTAAGATTCAAGTGTGGATTCTCAGAGTAGTTCTTTGGTGGAAACAAGAGAATTTTTTTTGGTGGTATATTACAATGAAGAAACTATGGACTAAGTTTAACATACTCTCTGAAAGACTATTATAGAAGCCCTAACCAAATAACACTAGTCATATATATGTGTGTGTGTGTGTGTGTGAAATTGGTATCAGGCATATTTTTGAAGGCAACGAAATGAGGATTTGATAAATCAAAATTATTCGTTTGAAGACTATCTGAAGTTTGTCCCGTGGAAAATGAAAATACAAGTCTTATATGAGCTCAAGCACAAGGAACCAGCTTAAAGAAAGCACTCTTTGAGGATATAGGTATAAGGAACCAGCACAAGGAAATCAAGTAAGTATTGTCACTTAATAAGATGCACTTGCAACAAGTCTAATGAGCTATCAAACCATAGGTATGGAAACACAAGACACATATGTTCATAAGCTTTTAGATTTTCAATGTATCTAATCTTAAAGGGTTCATACAATACTTGTTTATAGCTAGTTTAGGATAAATATTGTACTCCTTATATAGCATATGAAAACCTCATATTAGAACCTTAATAATTATCTTCTAGAGTTTACAAGTAATCTAGGATTTCAAGCAAAAGTCCTTGGTTAAAATAAGAAAAAAAAAATTCATATGATTCCATCCTTTAGGGTTATGTAGTAGATCTAACTTAAGAAATTATATCGTGTTCTTAGTATCACATGTTTTTCTTGAAAGTATGTATTACAGGTATAAAAGATCATGGCTTATTACAAAGAGAAATATTCAAGGAACTCTTACAAGGTTTGTCAAGGAACGTCGAGACATGTATGCCTTAAACCATACATCTTATAAAATTATCTTAATATAAAAAGTACATTCATCTTATTTTGAAATTTGTGTTACATTACTAACATCGTTATTTCGAGTTGTCTTGAATCATAAAGATTATTGTTTAGGGTGATTCATATTTTCGTAAATCTGCCCTCCTTACATCCTTGATTGTTCTTATAGAACCCTAGCCAGGTTTTTTGGAAAACCCTAACCTAAGGGTATGTTGACAATGTGTGAAACCCTATCCTTCTTAGGGTTATTGGGAAATATTATTTGAAGTTTTTGATGATGTCATGTTTGGGGTTTTGGTATGATCATGAAAACCCCAACTTGTTAGGTTTGAATGATGTTGTCTAAGATCCAAAAACCTTTGAAGTTTTGGTATAGTAGGGTTTTATTTGCTATGTTATGAAATGTTAGATCTTTATGGTTTGATTGAGTCTATAAGCAAAACCCTTGTTATGTCTTTAAAGTAAGGTGCTAGGAATGAAACCCTAGGTATGTGTCCATTTGGTTGAAACCCTAGCTTGGTCTAGGTCGGCATATGTCTAATATGTTGATGTTGCCTAACATATGCTTATGTTTGATGATGAATTCCTAGATATGTGTGTTGACCTAATTATTAATGTTCATAAGTCCTAGGGTTTGGAAATAATCCTTAGTAAAAGTTTGAAGTTCTAGGATGATGTTGCTTGAAAAATATAGGGTTTTACATCTAAACCCTAGCAGTAGTTAAATTCTCTAGTATGTATAGTAATCTGGAATCTATGAATCTATTTAGTGATTGCTAAGAATTTAATTTAGGGTTTACATTAAACCCTAGTAGAAGTTATTCACGTTGTTGATTAAGCTGTGATTGGTTTTGATTGTTGGAGCTCATGTATGAAATCTAGGGTTTACATGAAATCCTAGTAGGAAGTCTAACATATGAATTCTGAAAATTGTTAGATGCATTAATCTGATTTGTTTCTAGGGTTTTCTATTTGAAAAGACTTGTCATGTCATTGAAAGAAATGTTCAGACCCCAGATATAATGAGACTGATATTTTGGTTGAGGTATTGATGTGATTTAGGGTTTGTAAAAAAACCTGGGCAAGAATTTGAAGTATTGAAGTATAGTATCTACTTGATTATGTTTGTAAATTCTAATGCTTCCATTATTATAATATTTTACTATGACTAACTTCATGCTTCTATAGGTCTGGTTGTACTTTCTATCTAAGATGTGCAGGTACATCATCTTCAAGATGGTGAAGATGTCTATAAGAAAAATCGATATGATAAGCATGATGAGAAGGATGGAAGCCATGAAATATTCTCCAATGTCATAAGAAGAAGTTGATCTCCCTAGATCAAGAGGGAGCTTGGATAGAATAAATATTGATGGTTGAGAGGGAGAGCATAACATAGTTTTGATTGGAGAATGCATTTTGAAGGATATGTTGTTGCATGGAAGTAGGAAAGGAAAGTGTATGATTGAGAAATATTCTGTCAAAGATTTGATTGATAGTCCTACTATAATAAGTTGAGAAGAAACATCTAGTTGTCTGGAAGACCCCGAAGGTTTGTATTTCATTATGTACATTTGAAAGTGTACTAATAATTGGGGTTGTGTTTGTATAAGTAAATCTCTTAAATTTTTGATAGAATTATGATTACCAATAAGTTTTATTGGGAGAAATTTGTTGTTGAGGCTTTGTGAGTGAAGCATTTCCAAGGAGGACATATGGCTGAAATTTTTTGTTGATGTCTAGGTCCCGAAGTAGGGAGGGTGGTGTTGTTCATACAACTTTGACCTCAGATACACACCTAGATACCCGGGTTGATGGTTATTAAGTAAGACTGATGGTAACCTGAGAGGCTGAAAGCTTTAGTCCATCTTAGTCCCACTTGGATAGATTTCCCTAGTCAGGAATCTAGTTCATGGCATTGTGGTGCCTAAATTGTTGAGGGACCTTGTATAGATTTCCCTGGTCAAGAATCTAGTCCATGGAATTGTGATGCCTAAACTTCTTCATATATTATGTGTTTTGAGATCTTCCATGTACCTCTATAGTTATATGTAAATATGAATACCTCCCTAGTTAAGAGGGAGTGTTGAAGAATGTAACTAGGTTAGGTCTTCATAACTGTACTTGAGTCAAAATGAAATATATTTTTCAAAAGAAAGATTTTATTTATTTATTTTTATTATTATTATTATTATTAATTGATTTGAATTGTTAAAGCATGGGTTTAATGTTTGGGTCAATTTTATTAGGTCAAGCCTCCATTGTAGGCTTCAGGCTGTTATCAAAGTCAATTTTTTTTTGGTCAAATACTCCTCCATCAAATTCTCCTTGTTGTCGGCCTAAAAAAGAATCATCATCAAGTCAACTTCCCTCAATAAACACATGTTGGCCTAACATAGAGACACATATATTTAAGAACTAATGTCAGCTCATTTATAATGGACAACAACTATATATATAAGCATGAGGTCTTCGCATGAATCACACTCAAAAAGTTTGGTTCAATTTCAGAATGGGTTCATAGAATTTCAGTGAAGGAAGGCTACATTTGAGAGATATAACTTTGCTCCACAGGATGGTAACATAATTCACAATAACAAGTGAAGTTCAGACTAATTTCAAAGAATGAGAATTGGTAAAAATCATAGAGATGTAACTTCTCTCAAATCACAAATAAGGTATTTCAGTGCAATCAAGTGACAAGGGTTTTGATACATCACAGTAAGACAAATCAGAAATGAATTTGTGAGATCACAGTTCGGTGAAAAATATTAGAAGGAAGCTTTGTGGTCACACTGATAGAATTCAATATACTTTTAAAGGAGAGTTACAGTTCATATCATATGTAGCAATGAAGGAGGTTTATCGTTCGTATTACATCAAATATGAACTTAAGTATGATAAGAAGGTTTCCTTAGAACTACAAGACCGAAACATAATCTTATTGAAGGAAGACGTTGAAGAATCTCAACTGAAGGTTGACTTAACGGAGGAAGTCACCAGTATAGGTTGTGAAGGTCTTGTTTGTCTCATCTTGTTTTGAATCTACTGAAGGAGGAATTTTGACTGGGTTTTCACCTAGAGTAGGGTTTTTCCCTAGTTGCACGCTTGCATCTTGTGTCCTCTTTTATTTCTTGTTTGGCATTAATATTGATGATAAAAAAAGATAAATAAAAATAAATAATAATAATAATTAAAAATCACAAGATTATTTCATAATAAGAGAAATCATTTAACTTGCCACACTTTGGATTTCTCAACAGAATCTTGGTTGGTGCAGTTGGCTAAAGGGACCAAGATAAGAGTTCACCATTGGGTTAGATCTTTTGCATTTGAGTTGAATGGCATGTCTACATTAGCACATCTAAATGTGCTTCCATTGGGTGCATATAACATGCTTTTGAGCATGGATTGGTTGTTTACTCACAAGACCAAGGTAGATTGCTATGAAAAGGACATTGAGTGCCTTTATGATGATGGAGAAAAGAGAATCTTGCAGGGAAAGAAGAAGCCTACATTAATAAGAATGGTTACACCTATGCAAGATGAGCGCAGCTGCAGGAAAGGGTGTGTATTATTTGCAGTTCATGTTTCCAGCGACAAAGGGAAGGATGTTGAGGACATGAAGCCTTAAGGAGGTATCTTAAATTGCAACAATTTCAGGATGTGTTCCCTGCAAATATTCCAAAGTTTCCTCCTCATAGAGAGATGGATTTATCTATTGAGTTGATACCAGGGGCAACGCCAACATCTAAGGCACCATACATGATGAGTACTCCGGGGTTTGTGGAATTGAAGTTGAAACTTAAAGAGATGTTTAATAAGGGATACATAAGGCCAAGTGTGTTTCCATGGGGTGCACCAATGTTGTTTGCAAAGAAGAAGGATGGTACTCTTAGATTTTGCATTGAGTACAGACATAAGAACAAGGTAATCATCAAGAATAGGTATCCATTGCCTCAGATTAATCGTTTGTTTGATCAGATAAATGGAGCAACAAGATTTTAAAAGATTGATCTAAGATCAGGATATCATCAGGTGAGCATCAAAGAAGAATACATCTATAAGACTGCATTCCATACAAGGTATGGGTACTATGAGTTTGTGGTGGTTCCTTTTGGTCTTACCAATGCTCCATCCACCTTCATATGTTTGATGAAAAAAATGTTGCGTCCTTACATGGACAAGTTTGTGATAGTTTTTGTTGATGTTATATTGGTATATTCCAAGAATGATGAGGAGCATCTAGAGAACTTGACAACGAAATTGATATTTTTGAGAGAGCATCAATTATATGCCAAGCTTAGCAAGTGTAGTTTCTTTCAATCTTAGATTCATTAGTTGGGACATGTTATTTGTAAGGAAGGGATAACAGTGGATCCAGAAAATACTAAAGGTATCATGTAGTGGCTAGCTCCAAGGAATGTGGATGAGGTCATATCATTCCTGAGACTAGCAGGTTATTACAGGCAGTTCATCAGAAACTTATTTAAGATTGGATATCCTATTACATATTTGGAGAGGAAGGGAAATAATATTGAATGGAATGAGGAGTGTGCAACCGGTTTTGAGCAGTTGAAGCATTTGGTTACAAATTCTCTGATTTTGAAGACTGTAGATCTTGAAAAGGAGTCTGTGGTTTGTACAAATGCTTGTAAGGAAGGAATTGGTGGAATATTTCTGCATAAAGGGCAGGTGGTTTGCTATGAGCCAAGAAATATGAATGAGCATGAGCAAAAGTATGTGACTCATGATCTTTAGTTGGTAGCTATCATTCACACATTGATGATGTGGAGACATTACCTCTTTGGCAGGACATTCATCTTGATGAGTGATAACAGTGGACTGAGGTACTTGTTTGACCAACCCAATTTGAATTCTAGACAAGCTATATGGTTGGATATAATCAATGAGTTCGATTTTGAGATTAGGCACATTAAGGGCAAGGAGAACCGGTTCTGGATGCTCTCAGTGGGAGAGTGCAGGTGAATCATATTTCAGTTGTGAGCTCTTATGGGATAGATTTAGAGGAGTGGATCTTACATGTAGGGAAACATAATGAAAAGTATCAATATCTTAAACATAGATTGCAACAGTAGGGTGAGGGTGATTGGGACGAGGAGTATCACCTTACAACAGATGGCTTGGTCATATTCAGGAGCAGGATCTATGTGTCAGTTAAAAACGAATTTAAGAAGCTTATCTTGAGAGAGTTTCATGTCAAGCCATATTCAGGCCACCCAGGATACCAAAAGACCTTAACGACTATTAACAAGTTCTACTATTGGCCGAACTTGAAGAAATAGGTGGCTGAGTTTGTTGCAAAGTGCTTGGAATGTTAGTAGGTGAAAGCTAAATGCAAGCATACAACTGGTTTGTTGCAACCTCTTCCAATTCTAGAATGGAAATGGGAGGTAATTTCCATGGACTTCATTATAGGATTTCCTAGGACATTGAGGCATCATGACTACATCATGGTTGTGGTTGAAAGGTTGAGCAAGGTAGCTCAATTCATTGCAGTGAAGTCTACCAATTCAGCTAGTGAAGTGGCTCAGGTATTCACTAAGGAGATAATGAGGTTTCATGGAGTTCCCAAGAGGATATATCAAATAGAGATGCCAAGTTCACTTCCAGGTTTTGGAAAGAGTTTTTTTTAGGATTGGGGATAGAGTTAGCCTTCAGTACAACTTAGAATCTGCAGAAATATGGACAAACATAGAGGGTTAACAAGATACTTGAAGACATGTTGAGGATGTATGTCATGCAAAGGAAGTGGGAGGAGTATCTTCCACTGGTAGAGTTTTATTATAATAATGGTTATTAGGAATCCTTGAAGATGAGTCCATTTTAGGCTCTCTATGGCTAGAGTTGTAATACTCCTATCAGTTGGAATGATCTAGTCAATAGGGTGTTGATTGGACCTGATATGTTGGAAGATTTGGAGCATGATATGTGGGTTATTAAAAGGAATTTAAAGGAAGCACAATATAGGAAGAAGAGCTATGTGGATCAACATAGAGAATTCAAGGAGTTTCAGGTTGGGTAGCATGTGTACTTGTGCATCAAGCCCAAGAGGATCTCCTTGAGGATTAGGTCATGTGCCAAGTTGGCACCTTGGTATTGTGGGCCTTTTGAGATCCTTGAGAGGATTGGAACAATGGCCTATATAATTGTTTTTCCACCATCAGTCAAAATCCATGATGTTTTTCATGTTTCAATGCTTAAGAGCTATGAGCAGGATGTTGTCATGTGATTGATTGGTCCGTATTGAAGGTGGAACCAGAGGGAGAGTTCCAACTAGAGACACAATGCATCATATAGTGGAAAAAACTCATGCTCCAGAACCATGCGATAGAGCAAGTTAAAGTGCAGTGGAAGTACTTTGGGTTGATGAAGTTACATGGAAGATGGTTGATAAGATGAAAACATTATATTCGTCTTTATTTGTTGGTTAAGAAAATGAGTTTTTGGTATATGTATATATCTATATGGTTTATATTATAAATACCCCAATGGGTTGTGATATAAAGCACCAATAAGCGATATGTTTATGTTTATTTTTAGTAAGTTGTCATTGTAAATATTGCATTGAGTTGTGTTATAAAGCTCCAATAGGTAATATGTTTTGTTTTCAACGGTTTGTTGGTCATAGGTGTCATAGAACACCGAGGATGATGTTCCCCAAAGGAGAAGGATTTTGTGACATCCCCAGGTTGTTTTTCCATGTAAATGGAAGAAAATTATAAAGGAAAAATAAGACCAAGGTCACATGACATGTATTCCAAGCTCAATGGAGGGGGAAAAATTATAGTGGGCATCACTTGTGGTTAATTAATGGCTATGGAAATTGGAAAGGGCATTGGTAAAGGAAAAAGGCAATACATGTAAATTATTTAAAAGAATAAATGAAAATAGAAGAAATGGAGGTGAAGAGACACAAATATGCATGCAAGGTAAATTAGAGAGAAATCAGAGGCAAATGAAAGAAAAAGGAAAAAGGAAAGGAAGAGACTAGACATCAATGATAAAAAGGTATCAGAGAAACAATTCACAAATTTTGTTAGTTCTAGCTTTCGATCAATTTTAGAAAGAGAGCTCCAAGAGGAAAGAGAGAGAAAGCAAGGGACAAGCAAAGGAAGCAAAGGAAATGCAATAAACCAACAAGCAAGCAAAGGAAAACAAGGGAACACGAGGAGAATATTGGAAGAGCAGCTACAATGAGAAGATTTTGCAGGTAACAGATTGCGTGTGCGATTTCCTTGGTAGGATTTAAATGCATGGTGCATGCATTTGGTTTACATGATTATTTGATGTCATTGGCATGGGATTTGCCTAGATTGCCAATGTTTTTAGCCTTGTCTTTCCATTTTCTGGATAGCCATGGTGTGATGTGATTAATTCTTGGTTGAGATTTGGATTGTTTGAAGATTTTGGATGTAGGTGAGGTGGTATCAATAAAATACCAAGGGTTGCGAGTGGAGATGGTTTTCTCCAAGAAGCCCTTGACATGTGGGTGGAGAGAGGAAAATTCCTCTGGGTATGGTGAAGAAATTTTGAGGCATCCAAGATTATGTTGGTTTGGTGATTTCTGGACTAGTTTAGGTGAAATCACTGTGGTTGAGGGTTGAGGTGGTTTAGCCTCTGGAAACCCTGGTTGGTTTTGTTTTCAATTATCCCATGATATCCCACATTCATGCTTGGAATTTGGCATGGGGGTGATTGGCTGAAAGAAAGATTTTCGTTTAGCCAAATCTATGGTTGGGTGGTACGTGGAAGTACCTGGCTTGGTTGGAATTTGCATATGTATTTATGTATTGATTCCTATTGAGAATAATAAGCACATGTATTGGTTATTGTGTTGATTTTATAACTGGTTTGTTATGGATTCTTTCTGATTAAATGTTGGTTATATGGCATGGTTAAATGATGTGCTCTTGTTATGGATCTTGTTCATGATTCAATAAGTTATTATATGGTTATATGAATGCATGGGTTAACAAGTGTTGTTGCAGCTAGCTCGAAAGAGCGGTGAGACTTCCTGATGATTTTATAGTGAAGTGAATGACACAATGATCAGACATGCATTCATGACATGTAGTTTCTATGTTTACCATATGTTTGCTGAAATTTTTATCATATGTTTGATATGATTGGGTAAGTTCTGAGCCTAATATAGCTTGTGTAAACTTGCGATTGCCTTAGAATTGATTTGGAAAGTCCTAGGAGATTATGGGCAGTGACTTGTAGGCTAGCCTTAAAAATGTGGCACTGATTTCACGACAACATGCATAGTTCTGGGAATTTTCGGCTGCAACCGCATGGAGGAAGTCCTGTGCATGTGGCTAGATATTTCTAGCCACATGTAGAGCTTGGCATGCATGTGACTGGGATGTGATCTCAGTTAAAAGAAGTTTCATCTTAGGGTCTGATGACCAGATGTTGTTGGATGAAATTTGGGTGATTTGGTGTTCCTAAGAGGTATTAGAATGTTTTTGGTTGTAGGCCCCACTTCCATAACAAGAACTTGGATATTGGGTCACGTCATAGTAAATCTCAGCTCATGTTTACCCTAGAGAGATTGTAAAAGTGGGTAAATGTGGGGTGGGGTGTTACACAAAGTGTATAATAGATGAAAGCTCCATGTAAGCACTATTTTAGGGGTTGGATCGAGAGAATATTTTTGGAAAAATAATATTTATGCAATGGATGGAGTTGTGCATAAGAATTGAGTCAATATGGTCAATATGAAATTTCAATGGGAAAGGATCACTCAAAAGGATAGGATAGGGTTGAGGGTTCTATTGTGGAGAAATCAAAGTGAGGAAAAGTGGTATTTTGGATCTATAAAGGCTTAGTCGAATGGTAGGGCCTTAGATCAAGTGGTGTCACTATAAGGAAAAGACCCTCTAGCGGAGGTTATAAAGGAGGTTTTTAGTGTTATAAAATTGGCAAAAATTTTCAAAAAAACATTTGCTACAACATCCATTTATGGTTACGGAGGTTTTGGTGGAGCTTTAACGAAATTTCAACACAACTAAAAGAACTGGGCCGCCGGAGGTTATTACAGATGCTTTGTTCATCGATACGCTACGAAGGTGTCAACACACCGGTGCATGTCATCTAGAAGGTGGCCCGAGGTAGTCGAAGGTGCATGCACCGAGCCGTCAAGGTATAAAAACCGCACCAGGGTGCAGTGTTGGTGATACAACGCACGAGGCCGTTCTAATTGGTCTTGGGATTTGTGCGGTGTCCATAGGTCGTTTAAACGCACCGGTACGTCGAGTTATAGAAATGTGCCGGTGCGTATTATCCGACAAACGCACTGTTTTTTGTAATTTGTATTGGTATTTGTGCGGTACCCATAGGTTGTACAAATGCCCTTGTGCATAGACTCACATAAACGCACCGGTGCGCAGTACCTCACAAATGCATCAAGATTAAAAATTGGTATTGGTATTTTTGCGGTGCATATATGTCGTAGAAATGCATCGGCACGCTGTATCATACAAACACACCAGTGTACAGTAATTGATACGCACCGGTGTTCATTTTGTATTTTTTAGAAACATCGACCTGTGATAGTGCAATTATTGTGATTTAAAAAAAATTCATTATTCATCAAAAGTCGACACATATTATAACAATATTCATATTAATTAAATTTTTATTAATGCATTTGAATGTGATGTTTGGATCAATTTGTTATATCATATCATAATTATTGTGATTTTTTAAAATTCATTATTCATCAAAAGATGACACATGTCTTATTTGTGCATTTGAATGTGATGTTTGGATTAATTTGTTATATCATATTATCAAATTTCACAACTCTTCATTATAATATTTAATCATCCATAAATTTAATTAGTGGTGTTACATTTCACAACACAATGGAGAACGCAATAGAATAAATTAAAACATATATATATATATATGACAGTCTTTGTCATACAAAATGGGACAATTAATTGTATCCCTTTGTCTTTCAATTGGGACACTATTATTTGTATCCCTTTGTCTTTCAATTGGGACACTATGTCCATTACATTAAACAAAACGATTGATTTGATAGACATATATTTCATAAAATACAACGCCTTGCTTTGATATCCAAACATAGTGATCATCTTTCTTCGCTTGAATTGTTGTCACTGCTAGAGCTACTTCTGACTTGGGTTATTTCATAGGGGCTTCACTGTGGGAGCAATACCATAGCACGTGGGTTCATATTGGGGGATATATAATGAGGAATAAATGACATAATATATTGAAGGATATATAGGGGGCAGAGGGTTTTTATATTGGTAGGTATAAAAAATAGAGCTCAAAGTTTATGAAAAATATAAAGGGGTATAAAAAAATTTAATGAAAAAATGGATACCTATAATATATAGTAAAATTAGGGGCTTTTTAAATTGGGAAAGTGTATTGGGTTTATATTGGTAGCGGGTTAAATAATGTGATTTTTATAGGTATTTTCGAATATGTACTCAAATTAAGGGTATTGTTTAATATGTTTTGATCACACGTGATATGTTAGAGGTTCATTGAGTGAAGCCCTTGTGGGTTATTTTCAGAAACGTTTTGTTCACGGTGTTGATTGTTTCTTGATCTTCTTCACCTTCCATCTACAAACATAAAAATAAACTGTAATGAGTGTATATACGTTGGTCAGAATAATGAAAACTGAAATATTAAATAATATACATCAATTTAAATCGAAAATAAATTACGTACCATAGCAACAATTGACTCATGAACTATACACATTCTTTTAAAACCATGTATTATGCCATCTTTCAAGATTTCATTTGTTGGCACAATTCCATACTTTGTTTCCTGCAAGTTTTATACCCCATAACAAATCATATATTTAATATAAAAGATTTTCTTGTTCTATTAATTATATACGGAGATAAGTAAAACAAGATTGATAGATACTTACAAATTCCACAATTAATTTCTGATATGCCAACATATACTCACAACCCATATTTAACCCAATGTCAATCAATTCATCTGATGGTTCTTCTTTGTATGTTAGCACCTGTTTGAAGATATTCAATGATGATTTTTGTAAAACAACTTAAAAAATACAAAAATGAAATCTAGTTAAGTTGTTATAAGGAAGTAACAATTACTAACAAACTTAGATATCAACCATTTTCTTCCTTGTCGTCCTGCTTTATGTGCTAAATGGGTTCCATTTTGTTTTCTTTTCTGCAAGAAAATACTTGAAAATTAATGTTTAATGCTAAATTTTTTATTTATTGTACCTAATGATCGAAAAATTAAATGATTACATAATACATTTGAAGCACATTGTTGTTGAGATGGCTCCTCCTGCGATGCAATTTTGTACATTTCTTTGACCATCTCCTTGTACACATTTTCGGACATTCCTACTAGAATATTTATGATATCAGCTCGTTCATATTTTGAAATTTTCATAATCTTCCTGAAAATGTTAACATGAAAATAAACTATTTAATTTTTATATTGATATATGAAAAGTAAATATAACAAAACTGATATTTATAAATGATATTTATAAATAATTCTAGACAAACATTTAAAGGAATATTAATTTTTTCACTCCTTTTTTGTTGTTGTATGTTTTTGCTATTAAAAGTCTGACATGTCTCATTGACCAATTCTCTCGAAACTCTTCCTGTAGTTTAGATAAAATTTGGTTCTTGGAATCATTGGATTGATTTTTGTTTTGTAAGTGGAAAGAACGTCTATACATTCGTTCCACTAGATCCCTCAAAATTTTGTAAAAGTTTTTCCCCCTTTCGTTAACCTCCAGCACCACTCCAGATGAGCTAAGGAGCAATTCATTTTCATTTGCATGTTCTATTTTTATTCTTTTCTTAGAACAACATTCCTTTTCTGAGTTGTTGGTCCCTGTAGAACATTAAACAGATGTGAATTAATATATTGTTTGACATATGTTATCTAATAATTTTAAGTATATTATTATTGAAAATTAAAAAAAGAAACTCATATTGGATCGATAGTATTTTTTTCATTCACCTGATTCATCCTTTTGCAAATTTTCCATCGAGATTTTACGCTCTTCTGGTCCTAGATCAGAAATAATCTTATCTAACTTCGTCATTTTGTGGCTCTGCATGATACACAATAAACAATACATATTAGTTAAACTTACATATAGTTCAAAAATATTTTTTTTTGTAAAGAATTTACAAAGAACTTGTCTTTTTTTCTTTTCTTGATGTGTTATCAATATTTTTGTTATTTGATATCTTGTTAACCATTTATTTATCAATATGAAACCTGTACCATATCATTCATTAATATATTTTATAAATAAATTGTCAACTTTTCAAGTAAAAAAAAAAAAACTCAAGAAATTAGTGCGCCATTCATGGTGTACGCACCAACGTCGGTGCGTGGGTGTCTTATAAACACACTGCACAAAGAGTATAATAGACCGTACGGTGCTCTATGTCAACAAGAAGCACTGGTGCATTACATGTTGACCACCGCACCGATTAACACAGATAAAATAATAAAAATCGTCCAGTGTTAGTTTTTGTAGCATAAATGCCTCGCGCAAACAAGGGACCACCATACGGTTCTCTCTGTCAACTAGGAGACCCGGTGCAGTGCACTATATGTTACATGGTGCACCGATTAACACAATAAAACATTTTTTTTGAGAAACATTATGTTCACGGTGCGCCATAATGAAATAGCGCACTGGTGCCCTCTTTTACATGTGGCACACTGATTGAAAAAAATTTTGTTTTTAAATTTTTTATCACAGTACTTTCGCGGTGCGTTGGGATAATAAAGCACGCCGGTGCGCCAGGTTACGCACGACACACCGATAAAAAAAAATCTTTTTTTAAAAATTCACACAAGGGCCGACATGGATTGGGATCCAACTATGCAAGTCGTCCAGTGGGTTGGATGTCTTAGGCCTATATATAGCAAGACAAAAACCCTATAAATCTAAAATGAAAACTAATTCTCACAGAAACAGGGAGAAGAAAGGGAAGAAACAAAAATAATGTAGGGTTTAGGGTAAAAATGGATTTACTTATTTATTTTTATTTTGTTTCTGAAAATGAAAAATAAATTAATTAATTTTTCTTACTGTGTAAAAAAAACTGCAGAGAAAGTAAAAAAACAATAAACTTTAATCACGAGATCGTTTGAAATTCTATGCTACAGGGTTTGAATCACCAGAGGTTTAGAATTATGATTGTATGAATACTTCTATTCGAACGTATTTTGCTGCTCCACAGTGCTCTCGTGCTATGTTGCTCTAGGTATGTCTCCTGCAAATCTCTGGCTGAATTTTTTTGCAAAAATAGTGAAATAATGAAAAGTGTTTAGAATTTAAAGAATTGTTTTATGAAATTATATTTTCGAAAATATTTTGCCGCCCATTTTTCAATTTACCGTTTTTTTATTCACTTAAATAAAATAGAGTTGCACTTTTTTTATTTGCAGTTATTCGTCGCCAGTGCGTCACTTAATATCACCGCACCGGTGCATCCATTTATATCACGACACTGGTGCATATTAAAAAAAATGCACCGGTGCGGTGATCTGTATATTAGCATCGATTACAAGAAGTCCATTTTTAATTCACCAAAATTACATTTAGGTGTGTGCACAGGAATTAATTATTGATTTTTCTCAAATGCGGGGATAAAATATCATAATTATATCGAATGGACAATTCTTCAAAATCCAGCTCGTTCCATAATATTTCTCAAAGTCCATCGCAGAGTTCTCCCTATCCATCTCAAGACGTAATATTTACTTCATATTTTATTTATATTTTCATTATCTAATTGAATTTATGTTTTTTATCCATGTCAATCATGAAAAACTTAATTAAATTTATAATGTATACAAATCTGCAGGTTCACACAGATTCAAAATCGAGTTCATATGCACAAAATATTCAAACATCAGCTCCAAAATGTCGGAAGCTCTTATGAAGAGCATCATACCGCAAGGCACATTTGATAGATGAAAATGGACAACCGCTTCACCCTGCCAATTGTAACAATATTGCATCTTCTAGCCACAGTCCTTGGACGTTAATGATGGTAATAATTATAATTATTTGGTATATTGATTAATGTAATTATTTCAACGTCAAACCAATTAATCATGCAATATTGTCAATGTGGTTACTAATTGATATCATATATTTTGTACTAATCATGTTCAAATATATATATATTTTTAAATTATTAGGATTCCAGTGATGATGAGTGACCTACATACCATCTTCCGTTGCACCCCACGACAATGTCAAATGGAGAGAAGACTAAATTAAGAGAAAAAATCGGAGAGGAACGATACCAAGAATGGTTGAATCAACCACTGATTCAATTCCCTCTATGTCCAGATTCCCCAATTAGGAATGACTATAGCAATAGTAGTTCTTCACAAGCTGGCAATGGAGGCAATCAAATAGAGGTTGGTATGGATGATTACTTAAGGGATACGACTGCCATGGAGACAATGTTGTTAGATGCATTCCAAAACGATGATCAGCTAGGGGATGATGCTCATATCGCTGACACCTAGTTTTTCGAAAGCCTTGAATTTGCTTCCACCACCCCTCTCTTTGGACCTGGCGGTCAGTCAAAGTCTACCCAGTTGGGGACAACGATGTTACTGTAAAACTTGAAAGCAAAGTTTGGCTTTTCGAATGCATGTTTCTTGGAAATTTTGAGGTAAGTTACCATAAAGTCCCCCCTTATATAAATTTGAGAAATATAACCAGTACAGTACAATGAACATTAAAAATGGTAAATTTTATGAATGTTAATAATTATATCGACATTAATGTACATTTATTAATATATTTTTCCATGATCAACAACTACAGGTTATTCAAAGATAAGGTTCTTCCGAGTGATAATATCTTTCCCGATAGCTGCGAAGAGGCAAAGGAATTGTTGAAAATGTTGGGTGTTGAGTACATATCATATCATGCATGTCCAAATGATTGTATTCTATATAGAGGAAAATATGCAAACAAAGAGATATGTCCGAAATGTGGGCATGACAGGTATGATAAATAAAAAAATAAGGGTAAATCATGTACTGGTCCTCCTTTTAAGATATTGAGGCACATGCCTATAATCCCAAGGATTCAAAGGCTCTTTCGTTGCAAAGAATTAGCTATGTTGCAGGGATGGCATGCCTCACACAGAAGTGAGTTTGGAGTTATGCGAATCCCAACTGATTCAATCATGAAGCATAAAGAGGATACATGGCCCGAAAAATTCAAGGATGAAGTACGAAGTCTATGACTCAGCATATCCATGGATGGCGTCAACCCATATTCCCTCCAGAACACCAACTATTATGTTTGGCCTGTAGTAGTGATCAATAAAAATATCCCCCCATGGTTGTCCGTGAAGAATGAACATCTTATGTTGGCTCTCATAGTCCCTGGTAGAAGACAAGTGAAGAATATGGATGCCTACTTACAACCACTGGTAGATGACTTGAGGGAATTATGGGATGGGATAAATGTATACGATGTATCAAGACCCATTGCAGTAGAGAGACGTTTTACGTTGAATGGCATATGTGCTTACATGACACATGATTATCTAGGATTAAGAGTTTGCTCTGGTAAATTGCATGTTTAATTTACTGATTTGTTTATATACGTAACAATATTATTTCACATATTAGTTATTTAATTCATTGTAATCATTCTGATCTTCTTAATATTCTTTAACGTGCCATGCATATTAATTGTATACAATAATATCGCAGGTCTTGTAACAAAAGGGTATTTTGGATGTAAATGTTGTGGACCTTCTCTAAAAGCTAGATGGTCCAAGGACCTACGAAAGCCAGTGTATGATTGCTCCAGGATATTCCTCCTAGATGAACACCCTTACAGAAGAGGAACATCCACTTTCAATGGTAAACGAGAGAGAACCCAAAGGCCTCCAATAACGACACCAACTGAATGGCTTAGAGCATATGAGAGAGAGAAGGAGAAGGAGTTCACAGAAATGTTCGATTCAAATGGGGATGTTTTTCAAAGAAGGTGATGTCCCATGGATTTAAAAAAAAAGATGATATTTCTTTGGCAAAGGAAGTTATAATGGGTGTGAGGGTGCCAACTTCATACGGGTCTTCACTACGACGCTGCTTCACCGTGGATGACCACTTGTCGGGGTTGAAATCGCATGACCATTTGAATCTTCTAAGAGTACGTATAATTTAAAAAGCATGATTTTATTATTTGTTATATTAATAAATTTTATCCCATGCGGGGATCATAAAACATAACTAATTTTGTATATTATTTCGCGTGTTTATAACTTTGCAATGTCATTATCCTTTTTTCGTGCGTGGGTGTGTGAAACATGAATTCCCTCAAGACCTAGGACGTGCCATATCTAAATTATCTGCATTTGTACGTTGGATCACGTCAAAGGAGATTCATGTGGCTATCATTCCACGGTGGCGTCAAGATATAGTTGAGATTGTTTGTATGTTTGAGAAGGAATTGCCGATGAGGTTCATGGACTTACATGTTCATCTTTTAATCCACCTAGTAGATGAGATTGAATTAGTTGGGGTGGTTTCTTGTCGTTGGATGTTCTTCTTAGAGAGGTACATGAAGAAATTGAAAGGTTTTGTTCGACAAAGGGAAAAACCCGAGGGGTCTATGGCAGAGGGGTACATATCGTATGAGTCTTTCTATTATGCCAGTGAGTACATCAAGTAGATCAACAACAGACGAAGTGCGTGTAGAAATTTGAATAATTTGCTGAATTATTCATCGAGATTATCCTGGTCACATACTATTTGAGCTTCATACATAACACATAATCTCTTCTACGCATTAATCATCACATGCGGAAATAAAAACAACAAGCGGTATTGAAAACATTCACATGCGTACATAGAAATTCAACACATATAACACAGTATGTATACCGGGGAAAGCTTACAGCTAAAAACCCCCTATTTTCTGTATATTATAATGAATAAGAATCATGTAACAATCTTAGTAAAATACTCCTCACAAGTACTCATTATTGTCTCCAAAAGTTACACACAAACTAGCTCAGTTTTGAACAAGTCACGGCTTCAAAACTCCTCCATTGTTTGCCTGCCTCTACTGCGCAATCCAAGATGAAAGAATGGATAGAATGAAATAAAATTCCCTTGGCTTTAACTACGCAATCCTCATTGGCAATCTCCTCCAATGATTGTGCAAATCTCATGCACACTATAGTCACAACTGATAGTAGACTCCACCCTTTCTCCTACCTCTTCCACTGGTCTTCACTGAACTGTACATGCACTGAGTTAACTGATGTGTTCTTTAGTTGAATAATGAATTAATAATTAGTGAATTAATTAATAATTAATTCACACCACTCATCTCTAGTGTATTATCCAGTTAAACTAAATACAACTAGTTCAACTAAGTTAAACCGAACACAACTCCATCAACTCCTCAATCAACTCCACCAAACTCAATCACTTGAGTTCTAACTGAAGTCCATCATGCAATAGCTCAAATAACCCATAGGAAATTCGAATTTCCTTCTGCCAGCTGCATGTGCCACATCTGTAGCTCGAACTGAAGTGCTCCAAGAGGATAAGATAATGTTTATAGTCTAAATATTATTAAGGGCTAATAATATTTGACTGTTCTATTTTTAGACAGGCAGTCTAAAAATAGACTTCGACTTGTATGTCTAAAAATAGATGTCCATCTATTTTTACCAACTTGACCAATCATCCAAGAATAGCATCCCGCAACTCCTAGACCATGCTCCATATGTCTAAAAATAGACATAGTCTAAAAATAGACTTTTCGACAAAAATCACATGTGTGGTCCCCACCTAGTTTTGGGTGATCACTCTCCAACTAGGATCAAGAAAGATGTTTCATGAGGCCTCCTTCACTGTTTCTTGTTGCCATTTTCAACACTCCCTCTCAACAAGAAAGGAATGTCTTTGCATGCGACATGCAACTCCATGCATTCACCCTGCAACCTTCACAAGCGCCATGCAACTCCATGCATGCGACATGCAACTCCATGCATTTGCCCTGCAACCTTCACAAGCACCATGAAACTCCATGCATGTGACATGAAACTCCATGCATTCGCCATGCGCCCTTTGCATGCGCCATGCAAACTCATGCATGCACCATGCAACTCCATGCATGCGCCATGCACCCTTTGCATGCAACATCTTCGAAACTGAATAGGCTCCAAACAACTCAATCATTCTGATGCATCTATCATCAAAGTCTTTGACTTCTGCTGGTACCAAATGAACATGTCATCAGGAACCACTGCGTTGTTGAACTCTTTCACCCATGCACTCTGCACTTGCTTTCAACTCTGATCCGTGCTCCAGTATCTGACACTGTCACTTTGATCTTCCTGCATCAATCCAACTGATCTGCTACTGCTGTGCTGTGGGCACCTCGTAGCCAGGTTCAACTCATGAGATCCACACCATCTCATGAATCCTGCCCTGAAATCTCCACCTGGGATTACTCATGCATGTTGCCCCACCTCTCACCTGGTGGTATAGCTGCATGCACTCCCTCTGCCCATCTGGCATGAAATTTTTCTGCATTAGTGGTTTCTCCCACTCCATGATCCTCTTGTGGCTGCTCCACACCCCGAGGTTCACTTTCACCTGCATGCAAAACTTGCTCCCTCTCAAGCATCAATTGCATGTCTTTCTTGCACTTCCCAACAGTAGGAAGCTCCGTAGAAATCCCATCTACTTCAAGTCTGTAGAGATTATTTGCTCGAATCCCAACCTTCTTGACTTGTCCTTCCTCATCCACACTAACTCCTACACTCCGAAGCTCATCCCTGTAGTGGACAAACTTTGTCAAGTATACCGGAATAGTGTCATTCTTCTCCATCTTTATTTTCCTGAGTTTATTCTAAAACTCAACTGCTTCTTGATCTAAAACCCGTGAGAACAAAGTATTTCTAGCACAGAGATCGACTGTATGGGCGTTTACTGGATATATCACCTTTCAGAGAAAGGATGGATCCAGAGGCTACCTGGCCCGTTACAGACTCTGTCTACCGAAATAAATTGTAATCACTGTAATAGATCCCGATGATCAATTCTTCGCTCCGATACCATGTAGAAATTTGAATAATTTGCTGAATTATTCACCGAGATTATCCTGGTCACATACTATTTGAGCTTCATACATAACACATAATCTCTTCTACGCATTAATCATCACATGCGGAAATAAAAACAACAAGCGGTATTGAAAACATTCACATGCGCACATAGAAATTCAACACATATAACACAATATGTATACCGGGGAAAGCTTATAGCTGAAAACCCCCTACTGTCTGTATATTATAATGAAGAAGAATCATGTAACAATCTCAGTACAATACTCCTCACAAGTACTCAGTACTGTCTCCAAAAGTTACACACAAACTAGCTCAGTTTTGAACAAGTCACGGGTTCAAAACTCCTCCACAGTTTGCCTGCCTCTACTGCGCAATCCAAGATGAGAGAATGGATAGAATGAATTGGAATTCCCTTGGCTTTAACTGTGAAATCCTCATTGGAAATCTCCTCCAATGATTGTGCAAATCTCATGTACACTATAGTCACAACTGATAGTAGACTCCACCCTTTCTCCCACCTCTAACACTGGTCTCCACTGAACTGTCCATGCACTGCTGTTAACTGATGTGTTCTTTAGTTGAATAATGAGTTAATAATTAGTGAATTAATTAATAATTAATTCACACCACTCATCTCTAGTGTATTATCCAGTTAAACTAAATACAACTAGTTCAACTAAGTTAAACCGAACACAACTCCATCAACTCCTCAATCAACTCCACCAAACTCAATCACTTGAGTTCTAACTAAAGTCCATCATGCAATAGCTCAAATAACCCATAGGAAATTCGAATTTCCTTCTGCCAGCTGCATGTGCCACATCTGTAGCTCGAACTGAAGTGCTCTAAGAGGATAAGATAAAGTTTATAGTCCAAATATTATTAAGGGCTAATAATATTTGACTGTTCTATTTTTAGACAGGCAGTCTAAAAATAGACTTCGACCTGTATTTCTAAAAATAGATGTCCATCTATTTTTACCAACTTGACCAATCATCCAAGAATAGCATCCCGCAACTCCTAGACCATGCTCCATATGTCTAAAAATAGACTTTTCGACAAAAATCACATGTGTGGTCCCCACCTAGTTTTGGGTGATCACTCTGCAACTAGGATCAGGAAAGATGTTTCAGGAGGCCTCCTTCACTGTTTCTTGTTGCCATTTTCAACAGTGCGGTGATTTGGGACGATGAAAGCGTTGAAGGGGAGTTGCCCCAAACGAGTGGAAAAAAGCGTTTGATAAAGAGTAAGCGACTTATAATTTTTCAAATTTACACAAAGTAAATATTCATGTTGAAATTCGATAAATTTATATTTTAATCTCTAAGTAGTATATAATGTCGGTTTGATTTCATCAGCGAATGAAGAAATTGAAGCAATCAATAAATTCGTTCTTTACAATTCTGAAGCGACACAACTGTGGGTCGCATTGTACGAACAAAAGAGGATGAAATGAGATAGTGATAGGAAAGAATTCAGACGCTTGAATGGTAGAAGTGTGCCTTCTCCCGATCATTTAAAATAAAATATGCCAAAAATATGCCCCAACAGTTGGGTTGCTGACCAAGTCAGAGAGAAATACGGTGCAACCAGTCGTTACTCGCGTGCTGAAGAGGATGCGCTAAATGTAGGGATTGGGTGTAGCAACTCGGTAATAATATATTTAATTTATATGTAAATTTGAAACTTATAAGACATCTATATTTCATATTTTAACTATTGGGTTATTATAAGACACATGACACTATGAATTTTTTAACGTTTTTATAATAGGTGCATTTGTTCCCATCTATGTGGGCATATAGATACCATTTTCACACAGAAAATGCCGATGCTGGAAACATCACACAAGACTGTGGAGTGGAAGTCGAGTTTGATCAATCTAGTCGATCTAGCCACCGTGATCAAAACCTAGTACCAGGAGCGTTAGATTACGTCGGAAAGATACAAGAGATTATTGAAGTGGATTTCTCTTCTTTCCAATGTGTTATTTTTAGGTGCAAGTGGTGGGACACCTTTGATCGGAATAATGTAAAGGAAGATCACGATAGTAGGCTGATATGTATCAACTCTAGAAAGATGTGGGATGAAGCTAAGGAGCCCTATGTTTTCCCCAAACACTGCAACTAGGTGTTTTTTTACCCAGATGTGTTGGATAGGGATAGGTGGTTCGTATTGGGACATGACCCTAGATCAAAACATATTTTTGAGAATAATAGTGTTATCTTGCCATGCGAGCTGGAAGATAATGTGGGTGATCATGAGAACCAAGAGTGATATGGTACATGTGTTATTTCAACAATATTATTTATACTTTTTAAGATGGGTTTTTCGAAACATTATAATATGTATTTTGAATTAATTGGTAAGCATTGTGTTAATGTTAAAATCAATATTTTACTTGATAATTTGCAATTATGTTGATCTAAAAAACAATGGCGTACTGTATAAAGTTATTTTTTTTGTATGTAAGATCATAATAAAATAATGATAATTCTAAAGGACATGAATTTATTTGCATTATTTTCTAAACTTTATTATGTTACAATAATTCATATTATTCTAGATTTATTATTTTACAATTATTTAAAATTTTACAAATTTATAAATGTATAAATTTTAATAAAATCATTTCACATTAATAAAATTAAATTTTCACATTAATACAATTAAAATTTTACAAATATTTTATATACAATTAGAATTAGAATCAGAATTTTACAATTTCACATACAATTACAATTACAATTTTACAAGTTTACATATATACCATTACAATTAAAATTACAATTACAATCATTTCACAATAAATTAAATATTACAATTACAATTAAAATTTTACAAACATACAATTACAATTAATATAAATACAAATACAATTTTAGAATTTTACATACAATTATAATTACAAATATTACAATTTTACAATATCATGATCATTTAATATTAAATTAATTAATAAACATCACGTTCATGATAACCATCGTACAAACATCATATTTGACTAAAAAACACATTCAAATTCGCTAACATCATTGTGATCATGATCATCTAACAAAACACAATTAACATTATATAACATCACCACAACACAAACATCAAATATACATCCCTGCATGTGAAATAACTGTTATCACATACACATCTATCTACAAGCTGCACATTAAATGCACATATCTAACATGACCTAACAATATACACATCATGATGATCACCAACATGTAAATTAAGTACAACTGCAACATGAACATAAAATACATGGGCTATATATATATATATATATATATATATATATATATAACTGAATAATGTAAAAAATATACAACTGTAATATAAATGTCATGGATCAGCTGGTGGTACATCAAGTATGAGGGGTTTCCGCATTGCATTATATTAGATATCATTTTTGGGATTCAACTGCGTTAAGTAAGTCATTCATTTATGACCATTTCCATGAGAGGTAGTCGTAACTAACTAATTTCTCATGATTTTTGAATAGTCCACTTAGCACTCATTGCATCGGGTGATGCTCATAGGGGTGAAGAAGTGGGATTGAAACTAGTGAAATGAATCACATAGTGTCAATCATCACTTCTGGGGCTTGCACCTGGTAACCAGGACTTCTCGGGAGGTCACCCATCCTAGAAATCCTCTGGCTCAAGCGCACTTAACTGTGGAGTTTTCCCCACAATCAAGCCCACTTAGCTTGCTACCCCATTTGCAAAACCTTAGCAACTATTATGCCTCATGAACCATTCAAGTAGAGATCCCTTTACTCTTTATATTTTAAGTATGAGGGTTGTCCGCAGTGCATTATATTAGATATCATTTTTTGGATTCAACTGCGTTAAGTAAGTCATTCATCCGTGACCATTTCCATGAGAGGTAGTCATAACTGACTAATTTCTCATGATTTTTGAATATTCCACTTAGCACTCATTGCATCGGGTGATGCTCATAGGGGTGAAGAAGCGGGATTGAAACTAGTGAAATGAATCACATAGCATTAATCATCACTTCCGGGGCTTGCACACAGTAACCAGGACTTCCCGGGAGGTCACCCATCCCAGAACTCCTCTGGCTCAAACACGCTTAACTATGGAGTTTTCCCCACAACCAAGCCCACTTAGCTTGCTACCCCATTTGCAAAACCTTAGCAACTATTGTGCCTCATGAACCATTCAAGTAGAGATCCGTTTACTCTTTGTATTTTAAGTATGAGGGGTTTCCGCAGTGCATTATATTAGATATCATTTTTGGGATTCAACTATGTTAAGTAAGTCATTCATCTATGACCATTTCTGTTAGGTCCCTATATTGCTAGTATAGTCCCTTATTGTTATTAGTGTAACCCCCTTATTGTTATTATTGTACCCTTGTAACCCCCATTTTGTTATTATTGTGCCCTTAAAATTATTATTGTTAGGTCAGCTAGGATTACATTGTGGCCCACTAGGATTACATTATGGCCACATGGACTCCTATATAGAAAGGAGGTTTTGTAAATTGTATCATTCAAGAAATTTTCATTTATGTAATGTATTGGAGGTTGCCCCCTTGAAGTGGCTTATTTCTAAGGCGTTGATATCTCTTTTCTTCTATTTTTGGAGCTGGTTACACAACATTTGGTATCAGAGCTTTGGATTCGTGGCTCGCCCGTCTCAAACAGTCATCGAATTTTCGCCAGATATCTTTTTGCGCTGTTTCGTGTTGAAATTTCAGTTGCTACCAAAATCCCGAGGAAGATTGTTCAAAAATTTCAGCTGTTCTGAATATTTTCTGAGATATGATTTGTGGAATTAGGTATTTTTTCGGTTTCTATGGTCTATGGGTAGCATCGTTACAATTTTTCTATGAAGGTTCAGAATCTGAAATTTTTAGGGTGTGAAGCTGAAATCCCGAGGAAACTTGTCACAAAATTTCAGAGCTTGGTTCGCAATAGTTTTGGAGATATGATCTGTGGAAGGTAGTGCTTTTTCAGGCTCTCGAATTTCATCTCAAAGAGGTGATCGTGGGAAACGTTCAATAACTCTCTCTCTGAGCATCAGATTGAAGTGCCGTAAAAAGTGGTCGCAAGTACATGGATTTTAGTTTCTTGGCTATCAATTTTAGAGGCGAAGGGTGAAACAATGACACGTGTCAAGTCGTACAAGTACACTCTACTGAACCAGTCCATAATTAGGTCATTGTGGGAGATTGGACATAACTTTGTCTTGGAGAATCCAAATCAGGTAAGACCTATGGCATTCAAAAGAGAATTCAGAGGGCTACTTCGGTGCTGAATTTCAGATATTGAAGAACCATAATCACAGAGATAATCCAATTTCAATATCGAGCTCCTCAAAAGCAAGAAAAATGTGTTTTTTTTGTTTTTTTGTTTTTTGTTTTTTTTTTGTTTTTTGTTTTTTTTTCCGAATTGCATAAGTCTTGTTTGAAAAATCAATTTGAATTGATTCCAAGGGCATATTGTAGAATAGATATCAGTATTGGGTTCTAAAAAATGCCCTGTAAAAATAATTCAACACCCATTAAGCCTTCAGAAGGCTCTATTATGACTCATGAAGATGAAGAATTGTAACATGATCTATCAAAATTACAAGAACAAGGGCACCAAATTTCGCTCTCGCAAAGAGCAGAAAAAAATGAAATGGAAGTTTTGAAGAAAAGGTGTGGAAGAAAAGATGGATGGTGTGAAGAATAATATGGATGGATTGAAGAAAGGCGTGGAATCTAAGATAGATGGCATGGAAGCTGGCATGGAATCTAAGATGGATGACATGGAAGCTAAAATGGAAAACATGAAGAATGATCTAAAAGCAGACATAGAAGGTTTGAAAAAGTTGATACAAGAAATGTTTCCTAATGGTGAAAAGATAGTAGAGGAAACTCATGATGAGAACAAAATAAATGTTAATCATGATTTCATAAACTCTAATGTTGGCGGGAAGAACCACCATATTCCAAAAATGGATATGAGGAAGTTTGATGGAAAGGATCCTGTAACATGGATACTACAGATGGAGCAATATTTTAATCTTCATAATGTGAAAAACACACAAAAGGTATGCATTGCAACTTTACATTTAGAAAAAAATACATTTGTATGGTATCGATGGCTTTGCTGCCGTAAAAAAATTGTCACTTGGTCAATTTTTACGGAGGAAATAATAGCACATTATGAGGATACAAAGAGCAACACCTTCTTTAGCCAATTGATAAATCTCAAACAAAAAGGTTTAGTGGGGGAGCACATTGAGGACTTCCAAAAATTGAATATAAGGGTAACTGATATTCCAGAGGAACACAGGATTGATCT
This sequence comes from Pinus albicaulis, assembly GCA_034641835.2. NCBI lineage: Eukaryota > Viridiplantae > Streptophyta > Pinopsida > Pinales > Pinaceae > Pinus > Pinus albicaulis. Next base: position 377,716,739 of record CM076569.1, on the reverse strand, counting down.
CTTCATAGGCACTTTAAAGGATAACATCCAACATGAAGTTCGCATTCTGGAACCTGATTCATTGGAGAAGGTATTCAGGTTGGCAAGAAAAGTTGAATGTAAAATTATGGCGACAAGGAAGCCTACCACTCAATTCTATAAAGAAGGAAGTGTTGCTACTCCTAGATTTCCACAACCTACAAGGTTGACACCACAATAATTGGAAAAAAAAGAGCAAAAGGGCTTTGCTACAGTTGTGATAGAAAATACACTAAAGGTCATAAGTGTGTTGAGAAGAAATTATTTTACATAGATTGTGAAGAGGAAGAAGAAAATTAACAAGAAGAGGATATACACCAAGAACCAGCCCTAGAAGAGGAAGAAATGAATCCGACCATATCATGTAATGCATTGGCAGGAATTACCACTCCTCAAACTCTCAAGATAGAAGGACATATCAAGAAGAAAAAGGTAATAGTGTTGATTGATTCAGTAGCACCCATAATTTTATTCATTGTAAGGTAGCCAAGGAATTAAATTGTTTCCTATACCCAGCACCAGAATGTCAAGTGATGGTTGCAAATGGAGGAACTAGAAATTGCTCTGGAAAATGCCATAATATCAAGCTAACCATGGGGGAATATGTATTGACTAGTCCAATGCTTTCCATTCCTATGGGAGGTGCTGATGTTGTACTAGGAGTACAATGGTTACAATCTTTGGGGACGGTAGCTTTTAATTTTCAAGAACTTTTCTTGGAATTTTTTTCAGAAGGAAAGGAAGTCGAATTACGGGGTATTGCGGGGAAGCCAGGAAGGATAATAAGCTCTAATGTCATGACAAAGCTTCTAAAGAAAGAACAGCGAGGCGTAATTGCACAATTATGTT